>CP106716.1:113446763-114079263 GCA_025503065.1 Gossypium bickii | reverse complement strand
TCTTTGGGTAAAAGATGCTTCTTCTTTGCATTTATTACGGTTCTCTCTCTACGAGTATTGTAATTTGAAGAGTTTTATTACTCCAAAGAAATCTATTTCGATTTTTAATCCAAGATTATTCTTGTTCCTATATAATTCTCATACATGTGAATACGAATCCATTTTCCTTTTCTCCGTAATCAATCTTCTCATTTACGATCAACATCTTCTGGAGTCTTTCTTGAACGAATTTTTTTCTATGGAAAAATAAAGTATCTTGGCGAAGTCTTTTATAATGATTTTCAGAACAACCTATGGTTGTTCAAAGACCCTTTCTTGTGATAGGTCCTGTTCTCGAAAAAATATAGTGAAAATCACCTTTCCTATTCTTTCCCCGCACCTCGCTAGTAATAAGGATGTTCATTTCTTAAAATATCCCATATACGTAGGCGGAAACAGGGAAGGGGCAGATTTATCCCGACGGAACAAAAGTAACAATATCATTTATAATGCTACGGCAATGTGGTATAGTAAGCAAAATCATACGAAAAAGAAAAGAGAGTGCACGAAATAACCATAACGGATGCCTTGGATGGACATCAAGTGGTTGATATTATCCCCAGGGACCAGAAACTTCTTGTTTGTAAGGTGAATCTATCAAACTCGATCAACCATTAACAATTAATCCTAATGTGGGTGGATTTGGTCAGGGGGATGCAGAAATAGTACTTCAAGACCCACTACGGGTCCAAGGTCTTTTGTTCTTCTTGGCATCTATTGTTTTTGCACAAATCTTTTTGGTTCTTAAAAAGAAACAGTTTGAGAAGGTTCAAGTGTCCGAAATGAATTTCTAGATCTGTGGATTTATCAACATCAAATTTGTAAAAAAGAACAAATTCTTCCTGGCAATTAGGTTAGGTATAATGAAAAAAGGATGAAAAGTCTTTTGCTTGTTTCTATTCTTTCTCTAGGAATTGCTTTTACCGCATTCAAAACAAAATATGTATATTGTGAAGAAGACTATTTGTCTTTACCTTTTTTTCTTTTTCAATCTAAATTGGACTAAATTGGGGGGGTGTAATTATATTCCTATTGTCAGTGTCAGATTTAAATGTTACAGAATAGGTTTTGTTTTCTAAATTCAATTTGAGTAGATACTAAACATAAGATAAGTAAGTGGAGAATAGAAAGGAAGGATAAATGAGGGGAACAAATAATTACAGGGAGTATTCTTCGTCTTTCTAGCCTTCGACACAAGAAAAGGAATTTTACACACCCTTTTCTTGTGTCGAAATAATAACAATTCGGGACCCGTTCACAAAGATTTATATTCTTAGTTTCGATTTTTCCGAGTTTTCTTAACCTTTTTTTTTTTCGATTTACTTATAATAGAATAAGTAATAAGGATAATATAATAAGTATAAAATAAGTCGAAATAAGTATAATATACTAAGTAATGGACAACCAAAAAAAAGAGAAGGAATCCTTACCGATTTTTTTTGATAAAATAGAATCAAGGCGATAAACTTATAAAATAATTTCAAACTTTGATGAAATACTAAAATAAATCGAGTAAGGTTAGACTAGTCTAGAAAAGGTTTGATTGATATCTGGTCGACAGAAA
Organism: Gossypium bickii; assembly: GCA_025503065.1. Lineage (NCBI taxonomy): Eukaryota > Viridiplantae > Streptophyta > Magnoliopsida > Malvales > Malvaceae > Gossypium > Gossypium bickii. The sequence goes on along the minus strand of CP106716.1, from coordinate 114,077,660 downwards.
AAAAAATAAATATTAAATATATATTGTATTGTGTCATCTAATTGAGTGATTCCTTTTTCTTCTCTAACCTTGAAAGTATCGATAGATACTATCGAAGAAGCGGATGCTATGAATCAATTAATTGAAATTGAGTTCATTTTTCAAAAAAAATCATCGGAAAAAGTGATCTATTTGTTGTCATTTATACCACCAAAATATTATGATCATGATCATTAAGAATTCAACGGGACCCTTCCTCGCAAATCGGACAAAGAAAGAGGAGGCGGGCCCGCTGAGTTCTTACACTTTCATGCTCAGTAACTTAGTTCGTCCCATTATCCATTATTCCATATTACGAGGGCGAACCCAATCCGTAATATGAACCATAAAAGAAAATACCTATTAAACCGATCACGGGAATACCATTCTGTACCTATTATCCAAAGAGGAATCCTTCCAAAGTAGTATCGGCCATTTATCCCGCTTCCCTCGCATTTCATCAAGTGGTCATGCTAAAGACATAAACAATCATAGATAATTATGAGATACAATCCTTCCGAATGGGATAAGAGAATTCCTACTATTATTTAGTATTCTACTACTCTTTTTTTCTTAATTGAAGAAATGATTGGAAAATAAAACAAAGAAGTACAAAAATGAGTAATAACCCCAGAGAGATCGGTACGATTCAATTCAACATTTTGTTCGTTCGGGTTTGATTGTGTCATAGCTCTATAATTAATTCAAATTAGGTTTATCGTTGGATGAACTGCATTGCGATATTGACCCCAAAAAAAAACGGTAGGTACAAATAGTCCGTGAATGACGACCAACCATCGCGATCGTAAAAATTGGATAGGTTCGATCTATGGTCATTGGGTCCTCCTAAAAGATCTACTAAATTCATCGAGTTGTTCCAAAGAATCAAAACGGCCGATTATTAATGGAATTCCTTGTCGGCTCTCTCAGAAAATACTCGTTTGGACGAGGCTTCCAAACACATCATAAGCTAAACTCGTGTTTGACGAATAACCAACCCGCGATGAATAGGGAAGGTATAGTAATACTATGAATGACCCAATGATCGAATCACGGTAATAATATCGACAAAAGAACGTTCTCCCGTGCTTCCGCACATGCCGAGCTCCACATATTCTTATAGGGGATCGATTCCGTAAAAGATGGGATCGATAAATGGAATTCACCAAACTCAATCTTTGTGAGATCGTCAATATTGTACCAAAGGTATTTTTAGAGTATACCAAATCGGTATAGCTATCCTTCTTCCGACACGACAACGCAATTTCAAACAAAGTATATTGACGTGAAGTGCTAGATAATTTCTTTCTTCTTCTTGCTTGTCGATGTATAACCGGTATCATGCAATAGAAAATTCCTCAAATTCCTGGAGGTATTGGCTTGGGCCTAGAAACGGAAAATCAGGTAACCCGTGAATCCAACGAGTTGGATTATAATAATTCATGAAGGAAATTATCATATTTCCGCAAGTCAATTAGATGCGAAATCTAAAAATTTACTTTTTTTCGTAGTTGCACAAGAGGTTTTGTTTTTTGTTGGAAGCCCTCTTTTTTTTTCTTTTTATTTTAAGGAATTGCTTAGTCGTCTAGTAACAAGTAAGAGTAGTCGATAGTATTAGATATAGATAAAAAAAAAGCAAGGAATAAAAAAAAATTCTACTAAATTTATGGCGGCCTTTCTTGTATTCTTGTATTAGATCCAAAGGTTTTTTCTTGACCTACCTACAAAGATGATGAATCGATTTCTTTTTCTTTTCTACTCTTGTCCTGCCGCTCCATTTTTGTGAATACCGTTTATAATGATTGATGAAGCAAAAAATTTCAATTGAACTTATTATTTCAATTGGTATTTTTGCTTATCCCCCTCTCGTTTAAAAATTGAAACTTAGGTAAGTGCTTTATAAACATATGTATAAAAAGAACATATTTCATTTAGCTCCTTCATGCCTACTATAACTAGTTATTTCGGTTTTTTACTAGCGGCTTTAACTATAACCTCAGCTTTATTTATTGGTCTGAGTAAGATACGACTTATTTGAAAATTAATTCAATGAACGAGCAATTCATAAAAACAAAGCTTTCTGTCCTATTCCATATATTCTATAGCTCCTTACCGTGTTAATTATCAATTATTAGGTATTGATATTCATGGGCAATAGAAATTAATATTTAGGGATAGATATTACCTTTCTTTTTCTCCCTTACGTTTTGCAGAGATATATGGCGCCATTCTAGGATTCCATTTCCTAGTACCATGACCAAAATGAACTCTTGCTTCCAACATCTCATCCAAATTTATGTTCCAATATCTTCTTGCCATTTCTGTTTGCACTTCCTCTCTCTCTCTTTTTTTTAAGTAAAAAAAAAAAGAGAGACAAGACACCCTGAAATAAATAATAGTTCCAATGGAACCTTCTCTTCTACCGGGGATTGGTCGTTTATCCACGAGCCAAGCCATTACTTTCTATTCGTTATTCTCTTTATTACTATTAACAAATTAAGAACTCAAATGACCACAACAAATTATCTTAAGAATAATTAAATTCTATACCTATAAAAGAGCGGCCTGATGTATCATGTAAATTGTTTGAAATGCAAGAGTCAAATAATTCTCGGTGGTGGAAGAAAATATCTCTCATTTCTCCCCCGAAGAAATTCTTTTTTTTTTTGTTTCCAAAAGAATGTTGTTGTGTTGCCGTGACCGGTGCACTAATCCTTTGAATCCTGCATCGGGTATCATACCCCAAGCACAACGTTTTCTTTCGTGCCTTTCAACCAATCGATCGACCCCGGAGAGCGACTTTTGCTAAAACTCGAGCAGCGATTTCTTGAAAACTTGCTTGAGATATAAAACTTTGAGTGTTCGAGAGATGCTCGTTATTCCCAATAAAGCGGCTCGATAACAAATCGCTTCTTCTAAAGCACGCCCCGTTCGTTCCGCCGCAATAATCCAATCGGTTCCGGATAAAAAAAAAAAAAAAGACATTCCATCTTCGAAACCAATCTCGTTGATGTTATTTGACGTACAATAATTTCTATATGCCTATTATGGATCTGTACTTCACGAGATCGATAGACCTTTTGGATCTTATTAACCAAAGAGAGACGACTTTGCACTATAGTTAGCTCAAAGACCAATCACGAATCCCAAGGAATTCCAAGAATTCTTGTTATACATTCGTTCCAACCCTCAATTCTCTTTTCTAGGTTCATCGATATTGAATCAATCGAACGCACTTCTAACACTTGTTCCACTTTTGGAAGACCTGCGTTATATCACCGCATCTCGATTTTTCATATATAAATGTAACTAACGTATCTCCTTCGTAAAAGATTTCTCCATAATGCCCATGGATAGTTGCTCCTGGAGTCGCCAAATAAGTCTTAGCCGATCTTATTACTATAGAATCAGCTTGAACAATAAAAACTTGACCCGATTTTAGGCGTGGTCCACTTTTGGCTATACATACATTTTCACAAATAAACTGCCCAAGACTAATTATTGTGGACGTTTCTTCACAATAATTATGATGATAATGATGATGGGGAAAATACCAATTCAAATTGACTGCATTCAAAAAGATGTTACGGCATGGATCAAAATTATAAATTCTCCCATTTTCAGCTATTAAATAATAGTTAAGTACTTGAAAAGCTGTTTTAAATTGTCAAGCTCCAAATATTTCATTTGAGGTCCGATTATGAGTTATTAAAGGGTAAAATGATGAATAAAAATTCGCAATTTTGAAATTTTGTTCTAAAGGACCCAATAAATTCTTAATTGGAATTAGAAGATCTTTTTTAATTGATTGTTTTATCACATTGTGATATTTTACATCGTTGAACGGGCCCATCGAAAACAATTAGATGATGACAAAATTAGCAAAGATTGGGATTCCTTATTTCTGTTCAAGAGCGTATGAATAGTTCCGTGATTTTGGCTAAACGATTGTTGAATCCTTGCGTTGGAATAAATGGAATAAAACGGATTTTTATTGGTACGATCTGACCTATTATCAGAAATTAATTCTGGTGACGGATCATTTCTTTTCTCATATAAAAAATATGAGATTTCACTAAGTCGATTCTTAGGAAATCTCGAATCAGACCATTTTTCCTTACTTCAACAAAGGAAGCACAGACCTCTTTGGCGAAAGAACTTTTGTTGTCTTGGTCCCAACTCAACACTAAACAAGTCCGAACTAGTTGAATACTTGTGTCATAAATTCTCCGAGTCGGTTTGCCATTTCCATAAAGGATATAATTGACAGCTCGAAGTTGCATATTATCTTTTTCCCGAAATGGATCCTGGGGGAAGAGTGTTGCTAAATTTAGACCGTCCGGTATTTCATATGGGGTTACAGGTCGAACCAAAACAAAATACTTTTTCTTGGTAGGTGTGATCCGTTGGACATAGATCCAATTTTTCAATTTTTTTGATTCCTTAGAGTTTGTTTTGCCCGTTCCTGGTGGTATCAAGATGCCACTGTGTCGAGATATCTTATCTCTTTCTCCGGGAAAATAGATATTACCCGAAAAAATTTTCAGTTCAATCCTTTTTTTTTTTCTTTCCACTCGGACCAATCCGCCCACTCGGCTTCTTGTATTTAAAGTGATTTGGGTATCTACTCCAATGATACTATTGTTCCGTACCATTATGGAAGAAGATTCGGATAAAATATGCACTTCCTCTGGAATGAAAAAAAATCGATCTACTTTCATTTGGTATTTTGGCTTAACCTTTTTGACTCCTCGATACTCAATCACATCCTCCCTTTTGACGATTGAATGCGCCCCTAGAGTCCCATATTTAGTAATTCCTGAACTCTTTCTTCTGTATCGAGGATCGTCAAAAAAAGCAAGAATACTTTTTCTACGGAAAATACCATTTATGGGTATTTCCATCGAGATACCGGAATGGGAATGCAGCATTAGTTCTTTCTCTTGGTCTTGAATCAATTGAAATGGAATAATAAATCTATTTCTTCGTCTCTTTGCCAATAAATCAGCATTCTCGTGGAGAATAGCAGAATATATGAAATCACAATGCCCAAGCCTATTATTCGATTCAATTACAATAATCGTAAATCCTATCTTCTTTTTATCCAAAAATCTGAACTAAATAAGTTGTGTCTTACTTGATCATTATTCGCGAGAATCTAGAAATATATCTTCGTTCGCGAAAGATAATGAATGTTTATTTGATCTTGATCCTTGTGGAGCGAAAAAGGAACTACACTGAATTTGTACGAACCCCCTGATAATATCCACAAATGGCTTGTTTTTGGTAAGAGATAGACATTACTATATGTAAATTCGAGGCGAATGGGTACACATCGGTACTCAGGTGCATTTCCTCCGAGTCGAATAAATATGTTTTCGAACCCTCTCTTTCAAATTTAAAGTGTATGTTCCGCGCGAATCTCAAAGAATCACTTGTTCGATTCTACATATTGATCGTTTTGAACTAAAAGAAAACTTTTTGGTGGAATAGTCACCTTATGTATAATATCTTCGCTTTCAATAATTACATACAAGTCCAGATAACATAAAAAAGTAGGATGCCCGTGACGTGTGCGTGTAGGATGAACCAAATCCTCATTGAATTTTATTTTTCCATTAAAAGGGGCTCGTACATGTTCTGCGGTACCCCACTGTAAATACTCATTGGTATGAAAAGTTCTTAATGTTAGTTGCGTTCCCTGTTCTCCAATGGATTGCCCCGCAATAATACCTACAGCTTCTCCCAATTCAACCAGGTCACCATGAGTGGGGCTCCGACCATAACATAATCGACAAATCCAAGATGTACTCCTACAAGTAAAGGGAGTTCGAATAGATATTGGTTGTGTTCGAAAGGCTCTGAATTGATCGACAAGCCCAAGCCCAATATCTTGATTTCGAATGGCAATGCACCGCGGACCTATATATATATTATAATACACGTCCAATATCTGATGGTCTACAGGGTTCATAACTACTCCTCTTACTACAGGACGCTTACCTAGCCAACATTTAGATCCGGCTCTACCCAAACTTTTCTCGTTCACCCCAACATTCCCCACTGTCCGATCATATTCTTTGAAAGCGGTTTTGGATATCAAACGGACCTCCCGGAAAGGTAATTTTAATGTGGCGATTTCCTCTCCTTTGCAATCGGTTTAATGACAAGACCTTGCTCTAGCTAATTGTCCACCCTTCCAAGTGTGATTTCTATGTTATGTATGGCCGTGCTTAAGGGCATATCGGTTGAAGTAGATTCTTCTTTTTGATCGATCAATCAAAACCCTTCCCAAATCATACAAAGCTTCTTCCAAAGCATACGGCTTTACGGATGTAGATGATGATATCTATACGGATGGATTCGTATAATTCTTATCATATAATTCTTATATATATTGTACAATGAAGTACCACATGAGTGGATATATAGGAATCAAAATCATTCGAACCACTCATGTTATGATCTTCTACATCCTAGGTCTTCCTGTTCAGTCATCGCTTATGTTCTTCATGTAGCATTGGGCCGAATGACTCTATGAAATTACGTCGATACTTCCACATATTATGGGTAACGTGGGAGACATCTCTATTTTTCCCTGGGAATCTTTAGAATTACCATCGCTTAGCTTTCAATTCGCCTCGACCATCAAATGAAATGTGAATAACCCGTCCTCCTCTCTTTTTGAAACAAGGGGCGCTTCAGTTACATCGGTGCTTGAAACAATTTTGTCTTCTCCATATTACTATATCTCTAGAGTCAATAATTTTATATGAGGAACTACGAACTCAATCACTTGCTGCCATACTCTTGATTTTTACTGTTGAGGTCTATCCTGTAGAGGTACTCAAATTGGATCGATGATCGATTTTTAGGTTTCAATCGTAAACCTAATTGGTTCCTTCCAATTACGTAAATCAATAGTTCAAACCGCACTCAAAGGTAGGGCATTTCCCATTTTTATAGGAACTTCATGCGAAAACAATGGTATCTCCAATTATAGCCCCTCCGGGATGTAAAATATATCTCTTCTCACCATCCCCATAGTGTATAAGACAAATGTATGCATTTCGATTAGGGTCGTATTCTATGGTTACGATTCTACCATATATGTCTTTTTCATTTCGTTGAAAATCAATTTTACGGTATAGACGCTTATGACCTTCCCCTCTATGCCTTGCGGTAATGATTCCTCTGGTATTACGACCTTTACCACAACGATGCTGTCCATAGATCAAATTATTTCGTGGATTGGATTTCACTTGTGGATTCAAGGGTACAAGAAGGGAGACCCCTTTTGCTGCTCAAACCGCAGCGGAAAATGCTATTCGAGCAGTAGTAGACCAATGTATGCAACGAGCAGAAGTTATGATAAAGGGTCTTGGTCTCGGAAGAGATGCAGCATTACGAGCTATTCGTAGAAGTGGTATACTATTAAGTTTCATACGGGATGTAACCCCTATGCCATATAATGGATGTAGACCCCCTAAAAAAAGACGTGTGTAGAAATAAACACTAAAGAGATTTCAAGAGAAATAAATGATTCAATGATCTGATCAAATAAAATAATATTACTATGGTTCGAGAGAAAGTAAAAGTCTCTACTTCGACTCGGACACGACAGTGGAAGTGTGTTGAATCAAGAACAGATAGTAGCGCGCTTTATTATGGACGCTTTATTCTGTCTCCACTTATGAAAGGCCAAGTCGACACAATAGGCATTGCGATGCGAAGAGCTTTGCTTGGAGAACTAGAAGGAACATGCATTACACGTGCAAAATCTGAGAAAATACCGCATCTAATATTCTACCATAGTAGGTATTCAAGAATCGCTTCATGAAATTTTAATGAATTTGAAAGAAATTGTATTGAGAGGAAATTTGTATGGAACTCATAACGCTTTATTTGTGCCAAGGGTCCCGATATGTAATCTGCTCAAGACATCATCTTACCACCTTCCGTGGAAATCGTTGATAATACACAAAGATGTAGCCACCCTAATCGAACCAATTGATTTGTGTATTGGATTACAAATCGAGAGAAATAGAGGATACGGTATAAAAACGCCAAAGAACTTTCACGACGGAAGTTATCCTATAGATCTTTGTATTCATGCACTGTTCGAAATGCGAATCATAGTATTCATTGTTATGGGAATGATAATGAAAAACAGAGATACTTTTTCTAGAAATATGGACAAATGGAAGTTTAACTCCGAAAGAAGCACTTCATGAAGCCTCTCGCAATTTGATTGATTTATTTATTCCTTTTCTACATGCGGAAGAAGAAAACTTACATTTAGAAAACAATCAACACGACGTTACTTTACCTTTTTTCCGTTTCATGATATATTAGTTAAACTAACAAAAAGGAAAAAAGAAATAGCATTGAAATATATTTTTATTGACCAATCGTAATTGCCTCCCAGGATCTATAATTGTCTCAAAAAGTCCAATATACATACATTATTGGACCTTTTGAATAACAATCGAAAGACCTTATGAAAATTGAACACTTTCGCATAGAAGATGTAAAACAAATATTGGGCATTCTAGAAAAGAAGTAGAAAAAGCATTTGAAATTGATTTATCAAAATTTTTAATCCAATGGATTTTGAACCTTCAAAGACAATCCATAGATTCGGACGAGATTGAATAAATGTATCTAGGAGAATTCACTTTGCCTTTGAAGTGGCTACTCCTAGATACGCACATCATGATATATTTTTTAATTGATTCAATTTAAAAAAAGACCTAAAGTTAGGATTTATCAATCGGTAATGTTGCTCCAATACCCAACCAAAGGGCTACTGCAGTACCAATCAAAAAAAGCGGTTGTCGCCATCGGGCGATTTAAATGGATTTTGGAATTTATTAACATTTTCCAAAAAGCGGTCTCATAATAATCCTCGAGATCTGAAACCATTAAAAGAACACCAAATAACTTAAGGTAATCATGAAACCTTGCCCAATGTACCTTGTCGCTTCTCGGATCGTTTTGGTGGCTATAATTCATGAACCCAGTTACCATAGGGAACATATCGTGAATATCTATGAATAATTTTATGTTTGTTTCTTTCTCTTGTTTGAACCAAGTCATGAATCTCATATTCTTTTTCTTCTGACAAAGAAAGAAGTTGGAAAGAAGTTGTTAATAATAGATTACTGAGAGAAATGGGTAAAAGAAATTTCCACCCGAGATTTAATAATTGGTCCATTCTTAACCTAGGTAAAGTCCATCGTGTTGCGATAGAAATAAACAAAAACAAATAAGTTTTAGCTAATGTAATAAAGATACCAATTGTCGTTCCAATGATTCCATTTATTTTATTTATTTCAAATAGCTCGGGGACGAATACGCATTTTAATGGAAATATTCCAACCCCCAAGTAAAGAATCATTACAAATAACGAAGAAAGTAATAGATTTAGATAGGAAGCAACGTAAAATAAACCAAATTTGATACAGAATATTCGGTTTGATACCCTGCTACTAATTCTTCCTCCGCTTCTAGTAAATCAAAAGGTAATCTCTCACATTCTGCTAGAGAAGAAATTAGAAAAACGATAAACCCTATTGGTGGACGCCACAAATTCCATCCCCAAAACCATATTTTGATTGCGCCTCAACTATATCAACTGTATTTGAACTATTAGATAATTATAGTCGATGATAACATCATTTGTTTCCATCGCTAGTCCAAAACCGCGAAGTACATGAGATTTTCACCTCATACGGCTCCTCGTGGTCACAAATAAATTTTAGGACCGAATCGAGTATTATTTATCTTCGTATGGTTGTAGAATAGATAGAGAAAAATAGATTGGAAGGTCCAAAATTATACCAATGGAATTACATGCGCTATATTCTCAAGAATAAAAAAAGTGCTTCAAATTGATCTCGCCCGTTCATAATTTCAATTTTTATTTGTTGAGTAATAACTTAAGCCTTCAATAAAATACTTCTTGTAGAATATCAATAGATATTTCAACCCATTGTTTTCTATTACGAAAAAAATGAAACATTCCATTAGCTCATAAATCATGACACCAATTAGATCTCTCTATATCTATGAAAGAAAGAATAAAAAATAAATCTTTTTTTTATTCTTTCTTGTTTCTTTTTCGTTCCTATTCTGCTTTCGGATCTGATAAAACCACGAATGGGGCTTAAACTAAAAAATATTAAAGGATTATTTCGTTCCTGATAGTCATTACTTTAATCGGCAGATAGGAGGATACTCTGGACCGGAATCATGGGGAGTACTGCCTAGTCATTTCTACGAATTTAAAGCCCCAATTAGTATTCTTTTTATGTTATCCAGAAGTCTCTTTTTATATAATTTACATAATCTCCATTACCAATCCTTTATGTATTTCTGTTCCTAACCATCCACTCGTTTTTTGTTCAATCCCCCGTTTGTTTAGCAATACATGTATGGGAATCCATACAAAGGATAGCGAAAACTCTATACGGTTGATCTTTTGAGCCCGCTTCAAGCTAGATTGACTAATCAACCCGTCTTGGGGTAAAGACTTCTTCCGCTTACGTTTTCTTACACTTAACTCTTGTACATAGGAAATGAGATTCTATTTTTTTGTTTAATTTATCATGAATTTATAAGTCGCTTTCTTTCACTCATATATAACTATCTAATTTAGTTTATCAACTCAACTTATTTTCCGTAATGAAAGGAATAGGTAAAATAAAAGTTTCTATTTCAACGAATCGCACGTAGAGATATTGATAAAACACATAGAGTTAATGGTATTTCATAACTAATCGATTGAGCAAAGCATTTCATGAGACCACCTAAAAGGAATATTTATTATTTGATCCGTATCCCGACATAAGAAGTCCAACGGAGCAATACTTGAAATGGCAATCCATAAAAAATACCGATATTGAGATCGGCTAAAATAAGGCGAGAGCTAAAAGGAATTATTGAAAAACTTAGTAAAATTGATATGATCGCTATAGCCACCCAATACTAAATAAACGAGTATTGCCTCTAGATGGAAGAATATTTTCTTTGAAAAGCGCTTTTGTTCCATCTCGCTAGCGCTGAAGAATGCCCAAAGGACCTGCGGCGTATTCGTGCCCAATACGTTGTTGTATTCCTGCAGATATTTCTCTTTCTAACCATACAATTACTAGTACACCTATTGTGATTCCCAATACAAGAGTCAAAATAGGGACCAACATCCATATGATCCCATAGACCTCTTTTAAAGATTCCAATGTGTAAAAGGAATTGATATCTTCTACTGGCCAGTATAAATTATCATTTCAACGATCCACTTCTCCCATAATGATATCTATGCTACCTAGTATCGTCATAATATCACCAATTTCATTCTTTTAACTAATCGAGAAGAATTTGCAAATTGATAAAACTCGTGACGCGAATTTTCCATCTCCAAGGAAAACCGCTTTGATCCCCTATCGAAAAAATTCCTAATTCTCCTTTGGGGCTTCCATTCTCGCATAAAGTTCTTGTCTCATTAATTCAAATGTGGGAGAAGGTTTTTTACTAATGAATCGATATTCAAAATCATTCCATTCTGGATCCCTTTCTCGATCAAAGCATCGGATTTCTAAATTCTCATAGGGACCACCCTTAATTCCTTCCGTACTGTTGAATTATTTTTATAGATTCCGTCATTTCACTAATTCGGACTAAATAACGAGCTAATGAATCTCCTTCTTTTTCTCTTCGGATTTCCTAATCAAATTCGGTCGTAACACTCATAATGATCAACTTTCCCCAAGATCCCATTTGATTCCGGATGCTCGTAGCATTGGGCCGATAAACCCCAATTTATTGCTTCTTCTCCACCAATAACTACATCTCTTACTACTATTGGTCGTGTATTAGCCATAAAACTTCCCTAAATGACCATTTCGGTGATAAAGGAGGTAGGGGTGCAGAGACACCCGGGAGGTTTGCTTAGAAGCGACCACCCTTGAAAGAGTGCGTAATAGCTCATCGATCGAGCGCTCTTGCAGAAGATGAACGGGGCTAAGCGATCTGCCGAAGCCGTGGGATGTAAAAATGCATCGATGGGGAGCGTTTGCGCGCCAGGGGCACACCGCGTGAGCGGAGTAGACGGCGGAAGCGAGAATGTCGGCTTGAGTAATGCAAACATTGGTAAGAATCCAATGCCCCGAAAACCCAGGGTTCCTCCGCAAGGTTCGTCCACGGAGGGTGAGTCGGGGCCTAAGATCGGCCGAAAGGCGTAGTCGATGGACAACGGTGAATATTCCCAGTACTATCCCTTGTTGGTCCCGAGGACGGAGGAGGCCAGTTAGCCAAAAAGATGGTTATCGGTTCAAGGGCGCGCAAGGTGCCCCTCGCTTTTCAGTAAGAAGGGGTAGAAAATGCCCCGAGCCAATGTTCGAGTACCAGCGCTACTGCTGCTGAGTAACCCATGCTATACTCCCGGAAAAGCTCGAACGACCTTCAACAAAAGGGCACTGCACTAAACCGACACGGTGGGTAGGTAGAGAATACCTAGGGCGCGAGACAACTCTCTCTAAGGAACTCGGCAAAATAGCCCAGTAACCCGGGAGAAGGGGTGCCTCCTCACAAAGGGGGTCGCAGTGACTGTGCCCGCAATCAGCTGTTTACCAAAACACAGTCTCCGCAAAGTCGTAAGACCATGTATGGGGCCGACGCCCGATCTTCGGAAGGTCAAAGAAGTTGGTGACTGATGATAGAGGGAGCCACGATCAAAGCCCCGTGAGCGAACGGCATTTGAACTATAACGGTCCTAAGGTAGCGAAATTCCTTGTCGGGTAAGTTTCGACCCATACGAAAAGGCGTAACGATCCGGGCACTGTCTCGGAGAGAGGCTCGATGAAATAGACATGTTCGTGAAGATGCGGACTACCCGCACTGGAGAAAAGACCCTATGAAGCTTCACTGCTTCCTCAGGATTTGGCTTTGGGCTTTTCCCAGCCTTAGGTGGAAGCGCGAAGGCCTCCTTCCGGGGCCCGAGCCATCGATGAGATACCACTGGGAAGAGCTAGAATTCTAACCTTGTGTCGGGACCTACGGGCGAGGGCGATCTCGGTGTAGACGATTTACATGGGCGTAGGCCTCCCAAAGGTAACGGAGGCGTGCAGAAGGTTTCCTCGGCGGACGGAGATTGGCCCTCGAGTGCAAAGCGAGAAGGAGCTTGATCGCAAGACCCACCCGTCGGCGAGGGACGAAAGTCGGCCTTAGTGATCCGACGATGCATCGAGTGGAAGGGCCGCCGCTCAACGGATAAAAGTTGCTCTAGGGATAACAGTGATCTTCCCCAAGAGCTCACATCGACGGAAGGTTTGGCACCTCGATGTCGGCTCTTCGCCACACCGGGTCGTAGTATGCTCCAAGGGTTGGGCCGTCATTCGCCCATTAAAGCGATACGTGGTGGGGTTCGAGCGTCGTGAGACAGTTCATCCATATTCGGTGTGGGTGTTAGAGCATTGAGAGGACCTTTCCTAGTACGAGAGGGCCGGGAAGGACGCACCTCACAGTGTACCGCTTATCGTGCCACATGTAACGCTGGGTAGCCAAGTGCGGAGCGGATAATCTGCTTTGAAAGCATCTAAGTAGTAAGCCCACCCCAAGATGAGTGCTCTCCTATTTCGACTTCCCGAGAGCTCCGGTAGCACAAACAAAGCGGCAAGGGGTTCTCTGTCCTCGAGGATCGAGTGACGAAGTTTTGAGAATTCAAGAGAAGGTCACGCGCGAGACGAGCCGTTTATCATTACGATAGGTGTCAAGTGGAAGTGCGATGATGTATGCAAATGAGGCATCCTAATAGACCGGTGAGACTTGAACCTTGTTCCTACATGACCCGATCAATTCGATCGGGCACTCGCCATCTATTTTCATTGTTCAACTCTTTGACAACACGAAAAATCTATTGTTCAACTCTTTGACAACATGAAAAAACCAAAAGCTCGCCTCCCTCTCTATCTATCCATGGGATGGAAGGGCGGAGGCCTTTGGTGTCCCCTCCATCAAAGAATCGGGCCTCATTATCACTAGCCAATATGCTTTTCCTTTTCTCGCACGCCTTTCTTCGTTCATGGTTCGATATTCTGGTGTACTAGGCGTAGAGGAACAACACCAATCCATCCCGAACTTGGTGGTTAAACTCTACTGTGGTGGCGATCGATGTAGGAGAGGTCCTGCGGTAAAATAGCTCGGACGCCAGGATGATAAAAAACAACACCTCTCATTCTTATTACTTTTTCATATTGAAAAAGTAATAAGAATGAAAAATGAAAAGGTCGTCTTATTCAAAACCCCAATTATGAAATCCCCTCTCTCCCACTTCACACCCTCGAGCACGCACCGTTCTTATAGAGAAAAGGCACTTTCACATCTTCTTACCCCGAAATGGTGGGGAGAGGAAAGGTTCCTTTTTTTGGGTACTCTCACGAACAGATCCAGTGGAGACGAGGTGGGGCTGTAGCTCGAGGATTAGAGCACGTGGCTACGAACCACGGTGTCGGGGTTCGAATCCTCCTCGCCCACAACCGCCCAAAAGGGAAGGACCTTTCCTTCGGGGGTAGGAAAATCATGATCGGGATAGCGGACCCAAAGCTATGGAACTTGGGCGTGGGTCTTTTGCCGAAATGGAGTGGCCTTTTATTTATTATTTATCGTATATTTACTTTTCTATTTTATATTTATATATAGTATTACTGCTAAAACAAAATAAAATAAGCATTTTTTTGTTTTACGCCCATAACTCTTCCTCACCAAAGGCTTGGGCGAGAATAGCAGAGCAAGTACAAGTATTAGTAGCATAGAAAAAATGCGCCTCTCGTCATTAAATTAATGTGTTTGCTCGCGATAATTGTGGCCTCTCTGAGAATCGATGACTGCATCTTTGAGGCATTTGCTAGTACTAGTACATCCGAGAATTCTTAATTGGTCTGGTTGTAAATAGCCCCGGACTATGGAACAAAGGATTATCCCAACACCTACACATCGAGGTATTGACGGTGATTCTCAAATATCGCAGAGCACGAATGTGATACGATGAGATAGAATGCAATAGAAACAAAGACACGAGGAATGGGTTACCCGCTTCTTAACGGTCAAAGCGAACCCTTTCATTCGACATTCTCAATTCTTTAATTCGAATGAATCAAATCTCTCAAGTAGATTCAACCTACGACCAGTCGATTAACAACCACCGCTTCTCTGCACTGAGCTCTCGAGAACAACGGAGATTAGATCTCATAGAGTTCAATTTCCGCTTCTCAACCCATGACCAATATGAACTCGAAGTTTCCTTCGTAACCCCTTAACTTCTTCGTAGTGGCTCCGTTCCATGCCTCATTTCATAGGGAACCTCAAAGTGGCTCTATTTCATTATATTCCATCCAGATCCCAATTCCATTTTTATATTGTCATTGACATATAAGAGATGTTGGTTCTAGTCTATCTTTTTCTATTTCTATATATGTATATGGAAAGTTCAAAAATCATTATATAATAATCCAGAAATAGAAAAGAAAAAAGGGAGGTTAATGATGATTTTAAAATCTTTTATACCAGGGAATCTAATATCCTTATGCATGACGATAATCAATTCGGTCGTTATGGTCGGACTCTATTATGGATTTCGACCACACTATCCATAGGTCCTCTTATATCTTCCTTCTACGAGCTCGGGTTATGGAAGAAGGAGAAGAAGGAACCGAGAAGAGAGTATCAAGAATAACAAGCGGGTTTATTGCGGGCCACTTCATGATGTTCATATCAATCTACTATGTACCTCTGCATTTAGCATTGGGTAAACCACATACAATAACCATCCTAGCTCTCTACCGTATCTTTTGTTTCATTTCTTCCGAACAATCACAAAGACTTTTTGATCATAGACGTCCTACCGTAAATTCAATGCGTAATCTTAGCATTCAATGTGTATTCCTAAATAATCTCATTATTCAATTATTCAACCATTTCATTTTACCAAGTTCAATGTTAGCCAGATTAGTCAACATCTATATGTTTCGATGCAACAACAATATGTTATTTGTAACAAGTAGTTTTGTTGGTTGGTTAATTGGTCATATTTTATTGATGAAATGGGTTGGTTTGGTATTAGTCTGGATACAACAAAATAATTTAATTAGGTCTAATGTACTTATTCGATCTAATAAGTATCTTGTATCATAATTTAGAAATTTTATGGCTCGAATCTTTAGTATTCTCATTATTTATTACTGTGTTTACTATTTAGGCGTATCACCGTCACCCATTATAACTAAGAAATGAAAGGAATTTCCGAAACGGAAGAAGTGGGGGAAAGTGAGGAAGAAAGAAACATAGAAATAGAAACTATTTCCGAAGGGGAAGGGGCTAACTAGAAATAGGGGACCGAAGAAAATACTTCTTCTTCCCTTTTTTCGGAGGAAGAGTTGGATCCGAGCAAAATCGACGAAACAGAAAAGCTATGAGTGAATGGAAAGAAAAAAAAAAGAAAGGGCGAACTCGACTTTTGTTTTAAAGAGATATACTATAAAAATAGACCGGTTTATGAAACTTCTTATCTGGATGGGAATCAAGAAAGTTCGAAGTTAGAAATATTAAAAAAAAAAGAAGATAAATATTTATTATGGATTGAAAAACCTCTTGTGACACTTCTTTTTGATTCTAAACGATGGAATCGACCTTTGCGATATATAAAAAATGACCGAGTTGAAAATGCTATAAAAAATGAAATGTCACAATATTTTTTTTATACATGTCAAAGTGATGGAAAAGAAAAAATATCTTTTACGTATCCACCCAGTTTAGCAACTTTTGGGGAAATGATACAAAAAAAAAATATATTTTTTCACACCAGAAAAATTGTTTTCTGATGAATTGTATACTGATTGGAGTTTTATCAATGAACTAAAAAGAATAAATTTTAGTAAGGAGTTTATAAAAAGAGTCGAATCTTTAGATAAGGAATCTTTTGATCCAGGCATACTTGAAAAAGGACTCGATTCTCTAATAATGAAACTAAAAGAGAATACTTGCCTAAACTATATGATCCTTTCTTGCATGGACCCTACCGCGGAAGAATCAAAAAATGGGGTTCTCCTTTAAGCATAAATCAAACTTATAAAAAAAAATATGGATCCGTTTTGGATAAATAAGATTCATGCTCTACTTCTTACTACTGATTATCACGAACTTGAACAGACGCTAGATACACTCAATATAAAATCATTAGCAACAGAAAAAGAACTCTCTTTGTTGACATTGACAGAAGATGAACAGGGAAATATTGATTGCGAGGATCGAGTCAAAATTTTGAAATTTTTATTCAATATAGTTATAACTAATCCCAACAATCAAACAATTAGAAAAAAATCTATTGGAATAAAAGAAATAAGTAAAAAAGTTCCTCGATGGTCATACAAATTAATCGACGATTTAGAACAACAGGAGGGAGAAAACGAGGAAAATGTAACAGCAGAGCATGAAATTCGTTCAAGAAAATCCAAGCGCGTCGTGATTTTTACTAATAACCAGGCAAACGCCGATACTTATACTAATACGAAGGATGCTAATGATCCTAATCAAACAGACGAAGTGGCTTTGATACGCTATTCGCAACAATCGGATTTTCGGCGCGACATAATAAAAGGTTCCATGCGTGCCCAAAGGCGTAAAACAATTATTTGGGAGCTGTTTCAAGCAAATGTACATTCCCCCCTTTTTTTGGACAGAGTAGACAAACCACTCTTTTTTTCTTTTGATATTTCTGGACCGTTGAAACGAATATCTCAAAATTGGATATGTAAAAACAAGAATCAAAAATTTCGATTATACGAAAAAAGATCGAGAAAAAGACGAGGCCAAAAGAAAAAATACAAAGAGAGAGAGAAAATGAGGATACAAATAGCGAAGCTTGGGATAGTCTTTTACTTGCTCAAGTAATAAGGGCTCTCGTGTTAATAACCCAATCAATTCTTAGAAAATATATTATATTACCTTCATCGATAATAGTTAAAAACATTGCCCGTATGTTATTATTTCAATTTCTGAGTGGTCCGAGGATTTAACAGTTGGAATCGAGAAATGCATGTTAAATGCACTTATAATGGTGTTCAATTATCCAAACCGAATTTCTAAAAAGCTGTTTATGAGACGTATTCGAGATAAAGATCCTATTTCCTTTTTATGTCTCAAACCTTGGCACAGATTTAAACTACAACCCTCTCATAAAGATCCAATGAAAAAAAAGAAAGGTCAAAAGAATGATTTTTGCTTTTTAACAGTTTGGGGAATGGAAACTGAACTACCTTTCGGCTCTCCTCGAAAACAGCGTTCGTTTTTTGAGCCTATTTTTAAAGAACTAAAAAAAAAAATAAAAAAATTTAAAACGAAATGTTTTATAGCTTTAACAATTTTAAAAGAAAAAACTAAATTGTTTCGAAAAGCTTCAAAAGAAACAAAAAAATGGATCACTCAAAGCATTCTATTTCTAAAGGGAATAATAAAAGAACTTTCAAAAAGAAATCCAATTCCATTTTTGGGGTTGAGAGAACCATATGAATTGGGCGAAACTAAAAAGGATTCGATAATCAGTAATAAGATGATTCACAAATCATCCCTTCAAATTCAATCTATGGCGTGGACAAATTATTCATTAACAGAAAAAAAATAAAAGATCTGACTAAGAGAACAAACACAATCAAAAATCAAATACAAAAAATTCTAATTATAAAAGACAAGAAAAACGAATTTCTAACTCAAGAAATAAATAGTAGTTCTAACAAAATAAGTTATCAGGATTTCTTTATGAAAGTTCTTTTATTATTCCCTTTAGAAATAGAATGCTTTGAGTGATCCATTTTTTTGTTTCTTTTGAAGCTTTTCGAAACAATTTAGTTTTTTCTTTTAAAATTGTTAAAGCTATAAAACATTTCGTTTTAAATTTTTTAATTTTTTTTTTAGTTCTTTAAATAGGCTCAAAAAACGAACGTTGTTTTCGAGGAGAGCCGAAATGTAGTTCAGTTTCCATTCCCCAAACTGTTAAAAAGCAAAAATCATTCTTTTGACCTTTCTTTTTTTTCATTGGATCTTTATGAGAGGGTTGTAGTTTAAATCATGCCAAGGTTTCGCACAAAAAGAAAATAGGATCTTTATCTCGAATACCGTCTCATAACTAGATTTTTGGAAATTCGGTTTGAGATAATTGAACACCATTATAAGTGCATTTAACATGCATTTCTCGATTCCAATCCGTTAAATCTCGGACCACTCAGAAATTGAAATAATAACATACGGGCAATGTTTTTAACTATTATCGATGAAGGTAATATAATATATTTTCTAAGAATTGATTGGGTTATTAACACTGAGCCCTTTATTACTTGAGCAAGTAAAAGACTATCCCAAGCTTCGCTATTTGTATCCTCATTTTCTTTCTCTTTGTATTTTTCTCTTTTGGCCTCGTCTTTTTTCTCGATCTTTTTTTCTCAGTATAATCGAAATTTTTGATTCTTTGTTTTTACATATCCAATTTCGAGATATTCGTTTCAGCGGTCCGAAATATCAAAAGAAAAAAAGAGTGGTTTGTCTACTCTATCCAAAAAAGGGGAATGTACATTTGCTTGAAACAAACTCCCAAATAATTGTTTTACGCCTTTGGGCACGCATGGAACCTTTTATTATGTCGCTACCGAAAATCCGATTGTTGCGAATAGCGTATCAAAGCCACTTCGTCTCGCTTGATCGGATCATTAGCATCCTTCGTATTAGTATAAGTATCGGCGCTTGCTCGGTTATTAGTAAAAATCACGACGCGCTTGGATTTTCTTGAACGAATTTCATGCTCTGCTGTTACATTTTCCTCGTTTTCTCCCTCCTGTTGTTCTAAATCGTCGATTAATTTGTATGACCATCGAGAACTTTTTTACTTATTTCTTTTATTCCAATAGATTTTTTTCTAATTGTTTGATTGTTGGGATTAGTTATAACTATATTGAATAAAAATTTCAAAATTTTGACTCGATCCTCGCAATCAATATTTCCCTGTTCATCTTCTGTCAATGTCAATAAAGAGAGTTCTTTTTCTGTTGCTAATGATTTTATATTGAACAAGGTTCAAGTCTACCGGTCTGTTAGGATGCCTCAGCTGCATACATCACTGCACTTCCACTTGACACCTATCGTAATGATAAACGGCTCCAGATTGTATTTTATTGGTTTTATTTTCGAGATTTTACGGATATAAAAGGTTGAAAGAAGCATGTAAAAGGGGACGTTCTTAAAATAGCAAAAAAAACAGCAGTATACAGAATTTTTTTCACAGATACAAAATAAACAGTGAGTAAAAGCAAAGAAATTTGCACATAGACTGAAATAGAGAATAGGTGAAAAATCAAGGTGATTATCGTTCTACCTTCCGATTTCTGAGACTCGTTTTCGTCTTTCTTTTTCTTTACCTTGCCATTCTATGCGAAAATAAAAGAGGAGAGTACTAAAAACTTCTCCATTTTCACGGGTTTCCTGCATTTGCTCTCAAAAACGAACGAAGTTCTTTTGAAAAAAGGAAGGAGTCAAGAGAAGCTTACTGCGGTTTCCCCGGCCGCCGTTAGTGGCGCGCGCACGGGGGGATCTGTTGCGAAAATAGGCTTACCCTAACAGAGGAGTTTTGGGGTTTTCATATGGGGATTTAATTTTATTTTAAAATGGAGTCTGCGATAGAAAAAGGAAATGTTTTAGACTTTAAGGCATAACAAAGCAAGCGGCGCCGTTTCACCTTGGGGGAAGGAATCTGCGCACATTTACCTTAAATGGGTAAATTGCGCGATTAGTACTCCCCCATTTGCGCCTGTTTCAATCTCGCCCTATTGTTTTTAGATATTTCTAAATTTGGCCCTATAATTTTCTTTTTGTTTCGATCTGGCCCTCATGGTAATGACGCATTTTGAGGGAGGGAGTATTTGCTTTTCGGGTCCCTCTAGGTTGCGCGCATGCTTCAATTCAGCCCCTTCATCTTCTTTTATTTTTTGGCCCTGAGGTCCTGTTTTTGATACAAGTTGGTCCTTTTCGATTTTTTTTTATGTTATTATTATTATTGCCACCATGGTCTATATATATATTATTGTTATTGTATCAATGTATGTTACTATTATATTCCCCCTATCGTTATATATGTATATATACTTGTTGGCTTGATTTTTTCTATATATATTATGCTTATATCTATTATTTTATTATTATTAAATATTTTCATTTTTTTATTTCTACTATTTTATTAGTACTATTACTTTATTATTCTCTTATTATTTTTATTTTGTTCATCATCATTATTATTCTATTATTATTATTACTACTGCCATAGTTGTTTAAATTAATTTTCCCATTATTATTATATTTATTCTATTTATTATTATTACTATAATTGTTTTTATTATTATTTTATTACCACTTTATATATATATATATATTATTACTATAATTATGTTTTTTTTTTGCATTCACCTCATTACTTTAATTGTTGTATTACATATTATTATTTTTTATATCTACTATTTTTAATTATTATCAGTATACCCTCATTTCTTTTACTATTATTTTTTTTATTAATGTTAATATTATCACTGTGACTTTTTTTTCATTATTAATTACTTATTATGAGTTTTATATTACATTAATAGTATTATTATTATCGTTTATTTTTCTCCCTTTGTTTTCATTATTGCCATTCCCTATTAATCGTGTCTACATTTCCACGTTTCTATTTTTGTTTTTTCAAAGACTTAAAAAGGGTTTCACAAAGGTAGTATTTAGTGTTTGGATGTCCAAAAATTGTACCCAATCGTCTTTGGGTTTCAATTTTTCGTTAAATCTGATAATTAAATATCCTTTAAAGATTTTGATTGTATTTTTGAAAATAAGACAATGTTTCATATTTGGAAGTTTGAGAGATTCGTGCCCAATCGTGCTGGGTCTCGATTTTCTATTCGTCCAAATGACCAAATATCCTTTAGAGGTTTTGACCGAGGTTTTCTTAAATAAAGGCAATATTTAAAGATTGGAAATTCAAGGAATCGTGCCCAATCGTGCTGGGTTTCGGTTTTTAGTTTGGCCAAATAATGAAATACCCTTTTCAAATCGCAATACGTGAATTTTGGAAATCATGAAATGATCTTGGTACCGAGGGTTTGAAACATCGTGTCCTATCGTGCTGGATGTGGTATTTCATCCTTTTGGAACAAGAAAGTTTCGATATCCAATCGAGTCATTCAAACAATTTTTTGAAAGATTCATATTCTAAAATATTTTCTAATTTTCGATATTAAGGACATTAATCAATCAATACGATACCAATTTTAGGCGTCGCAAGGGTGCCAATCCTTCCTCGTGCGTAACCGACTCCCGAGCCCGTTTTCTTAAAATTCGTGGACCAAAATATTTTTAAAGTGAACCAATCGCACTTCAAAAAAAAGATTGGTGGCGACTCCATCTTTTTAAAGTCGGCTCGTTTTTCCAAACAAAAAAATGGTTCCGACAGCTTGGCGACTCCACTGGGGACCAATAAAAAAGTCAAGCCATAGAATTGATTGATTAATGTCCTTTTATCGAAAATAAAATTTTTTTTTAATTTCGTTTCTTTCATTGCATGAGTTGGCGTTGCGTCATATGTTTGTTGTGGTTTGAGACACATAGGATATTTCTGCATTCATATTGCATGACCATTGTGGTCACACCCTTAAGTGGGAGCGAGAAGCTATGCCTTCGTAAGGTTTTCACCTCCGCATGGGCTAGGGGATTGCTTCCGGGATACATCCGTACCTATGGTTCCGTGAGGTTTTCACCTCCGCATGGCCATAGGGAAATGTATTCCCCTGAACTGAACTCGATCCGTATGAGCTTATAATGGGTGAGGATTGGAGAATCTGTTGGTTTAGGTACCCTTCTTTTAGAACTAAACCGCATGTAGAAAACCTAAGGGCCTACCCTAGGCAGAACCATGTCAAGCCCTAGTGGTCACCCTGATAGGTTCTATGTTACTTATGTTTCTTGTGCTAACGGGTTTTCTTTTGTTTTGATTGCATTGTATTCACGTCATAGAAAAGAAGTGTTGATTTCAAATTCGATTACTGAATAAAAAAGTTGGTCATAAGAAAATGGATTTTTTGATAAAGTGGATTATAATATGGTCGTCCGAATATAGTCCAAGTGAATACAACGAGAGAAGACTGATAGTCTGTGAAGGAATACAAGGCCTTATCACCCAGGAATTCAAGTTGACAAGACTATTTGAAGATTACTACGTCTCGACATTCTTGAAGAAGCTAACAAGTGAACAGGAGCAGCGGTCCAGATCAAGCAAAAAGAGCTAGAGGAAGCATCTATTAGAAGTTTGCAAGACTTGACTTTTGCGAAGAATGGGATTCAAGTTTTCACTTGGACTATAAGGACAAGGCCGTGTATGTGATCCGTTTTGTGTAAAGAAATTTATTTTCTAGTAAAGTTTTTCTAATGTAACTGAATTCAGAGTCAATACCTCTCTTTCTTTGCATTCATGCATTTGTATTACATTGCATCATTTGCATTGGATTTTTACAAAAGGACCCTAATTAGGTAAAATGTTTCAGTTAACTTGGAAAACATGGAACAAAGATTGGAAAGAATAGAGCAAATGCAAATACAGATGCAGGGGCAATTGACTGAAATTCAACAAGAAAAGCGGGAATTTCAAAGGAATATCATAGGCCAGCTAACCCAGTTACTAGCTGGAGGAATTGGAAAAACGAGAGGCCCAGTAGTCAACAACGTGGATGATGAGGAATACATCGTTTATGCCCCAAAAGGTGTCCCGACTCAACTAGATACGCATTCGCATAGGGGACCCGTCATTATTGAACCCCGATGTCAAACTGATACTTCGGCCTTGTTGAAGTTCCCAATGAGTTCAAATTTTGACCTGAATAATGATCAAGCCAAACCGGTTATTCTGGTAGAAACAAGAGAAAGAGGAGAATGGACCTCAAACGCCCTGAGGAAGAAGGAAAAGAGAACCGGTAGGTATAACAAGAGCCATTCGGAGCCAATTACAATGAATAAGCCAAGGATGGTAACTACCAACGATCAGGTTTCTCCAAAGCAAAACTCTGAAAAACTCCAATTTACACCAATCCCGATAATGTATAAGGAGCTATATCAAAGTTTATTTGACGCGCATGTGGTGTCTCCGTTTTATCTAAAACCGTTGCAACCCCCATATCCTAAATGGTACGACGCAAGCACTCAATGTAAATACCATGCGGGGATAGTGGGGCACCCGATAGAGAATTGTTTCCCTTTCAAAAAGCTAGTCAAAAGGCTTATTAAGGCGGGTGTTGTGAAATTCGACAATGCACCGAATTCAGGGCCCTAGTGCAAGGGTTAATGGATAACAAAGAGCTGGAGTTCTTTGACTCTACCGAAGGAGAAAACGTGTGCACCATAGGAGGAGCGTCGGTAAAGAAAGACATCGAGGTCAAATGGGGATCAATGACTTTTCTCTATATAGCCAATGTATTCGTATAAGCAGAAATTGTCCATCTGGAACCGGTGAATATGAATAAAAAAACGGCTGAAGACATAATGAAAACCTTGAGCATCGATGCCTTGTTCGAAGAGGGATAGAATGAAGGAGACTTAGGGGGCATTCACCCTTATAAGCTTGGAAGTGTTCTGAACAACTGGACTGCGAAGGAAGTTCCTGTAGTCTTTAGAGTTAGCACAAAGTAATGTTCAAAACACGCTTGTTGTTTTAAGCCTAGAAACAATAACAATTTTTTGTGAAATAAGCTCATGTTCAAACATCTTTATTTTCAATAAAAAATGTATTCTTGTGTTTTATGCCGAGCAAATATTTTTCATTTTTTTCATGTCATACTATACATTCTTTTGTTTTTGTTTTTTATGTCTTTCATTCTTCATCATCCTAAGAATCGTTTATTCTTTGGAATTTGCCTTCTTACCTACAATAGGTACCCAGATATCAACGAAATGAGCAACTCTGTTACTGACTCCCTTTTGAGTGAGATATGGGTCTAAAGGGATCTGAAGATTTTAAAAATGATGGAGATTGTAACTTATCTTTTGATTTGTTAAGGATGGTAGAACAAAATGAAAATAGACTCTACTGTACGAAAGGTCAAGGGACACTGCGAGTCTAGGAAAGGAGTGAAGATCGAGGCCTTGCCCACCACAAAAACAAAGCAAGGCGTCATTGAGTATTCCAAGAATTCAAAGAGGTCTTTGCATGATCGCATCAAGATATGCCTAGGCACGAGGAGGCTATGGAGTGTTCGAAAAGACACATACTAAGAGTTTCCCGATAGCCAGGTTGATTATAAGGTTCGGGTACTACTGGTTTACCACGAAAGGGAGATTGCAGCAGTTATGCCGTAAACGCCAAATTGAGGAAGACAAGACTTTATGTGATTCCTCCTTCTTTTCCTTATACGGGGGCATAGATATTATGGGGACGATCTCGTCAAAGGCATCTAGTCAGCACCAATTCATCTTCGTGATTGTTAATTACTCTGCTAAGAGGGTGAAGGTCGGTTCCTATGGCAAAGTTACAAAGTTAACCGTCATCAAATTCAACTTTGATTTCAAATTCAAGTCCAAATTCAAAAAAAAAAAAAAAAGAAAAGAAAGAAACCATCCGGAAAAATTTTGAAAGATGATTGAAACTTGTAAAGATTGGCATATACTAGTTACCATTTACCCTCTATGCTTCTCGAATGTTGGCCAGAACCTCCACCGAGGCAACATCTTTCTCGTTGGTTTATAGGATGGATACAGTCTTGCCCATCGAAGTTAAAATTCCTTATCTTCGGATTTTGTCAGAGCTGAAGTTGGATGAAGCGGAATGGGTTCAATCTCAGTATGATCAACTGAATCTGATCGAGGAAACAGATTAGGAGTCATCCGTCATGGTCAAATGTACCAAAAACGAATGATGCGGGCTTACAACAAAAAGTCCACCCCAGAGTGGTTCATGAAGGAGACTTAGTATTGAAAAGATCCTCCCTATGCAAAAGTGCTTTAGAGGAAAGTGGATGCCTAATTGGGAAGGATCTTATGTTGAAAATAAGGCATTTTCTAGAGAAGCATTGATACTAGCCGAGATAGATGGCAAGAGTTAGCCAAACTCAATTAATGCAGACTCAGTCAAGAAACACAGTGTTAAGGAGGAAATAGGCCAAGGCGAAAACCCGCAAAGGGCGCTTTGAGGTTTTTCTAAAAAAAAAAAAAGAACGGAGAGGCCAAGGTGAAAACTCGAAAAGGGCGGCTCAAATTATGATCAAATCGTGATGGGGCATACAGTAGTTTCGCTATACTTAAATTAACAATGAAAGAGTATGTTACATCTTGGGGCATCGACAAAGTACTCCAGATCACTTAAACAAATATTGAGCTTAAATGGTCCTTAAGAATTTTGAACAGAAAAGTTCAGGCTGCGATATCTGGGGCACCTAGTTTCCATCTTACCCATTCTGAATTTGCTCGTTTCAATATACACTACCAATAAATTTTCTTCTGGATTGTATTTGCTATCTTATTTGTTTCGAGCTATGCCCCCAATCAACTTCTTTCTTGTCCATTATGTATGATCTTTTCCAAGCATTTCATATTGAAATAATGATTACTGAACTAATAATGCTTTCCCAAAGGAAGTTTTGTGTATTACTCTGAAAGTCTCTAAATAATACGAGAATCTGAAACAGGATAATTATTTAGAACTCACCAGGCTTAAGGGGCTTGAAACCCCTGAAATACGAGTCTAAACAGTGACGACACCTTTAGATTCTGTGTTAGAAATATCAACAGAACAAGAAGGTATACAACGGGGTATTGCCCTAACAAGCAGCGAGCAATGATAGCCCAAAGGGTTAAAAAAATTGGATCATACTCATGACATTTTGCATGCATCCATACATTCATAATACATATGGTTAGGAGCATTTTCATGACATCATAATCGTTCGACATAAGCATAGACCCCATGAAATAAATTCTACAGGTAGGTTCCCCAGAGGACAAAGTTGATGGGAGTTACAGAAGATTACAGATCTTATCTCTACTGAGCAGGAGTAGAGCAGATCGAAAGACTAAAGTCTTATCTCTACTGAGCAGGAGTAGAGCAGGCTAAAGATAGTAGATCCTATCTCCACTGAGCAGGAGTGAAGTAGATTGAAGATTACAGATCTTATCTCTACCGAAAGGTGAGTAGAGTAGATCGAAAAGATCAAGCCTTATCTCTACGAGCGGGAGTAGAGCGAGTAAAAGATAGTAGATCCTATCTCCACTGAGCAGGAGTGGAGCGGATTAAAGACAACAGATCTCAGATCTTATCTCCACTGAGCAAGAGTGGAGCAGATCGAAGATTATAGCCTTATCTTCACTGAGCAGGAGTGGAGCAGGTTAAAGATATAGATCCTATCTCCACTGAGCAGGAGTGGAGCGGATTGAAGACAACAGATCTTATCTCTATTGAGCAGGAGTAGAGTAGATCGAAAGACTGAAGCCTTATCTCTACTAAGCGAGAGTAGAATACAGTTAAAGATAGTAGATCATATCTCCCATGTCATGCGCGGAGTGGAGCGGATCAAAGACAACAGATCTTATCTCCACTGAGTAGGAGTGGAGCAGATCGAAGATTATAGCCTTATCTTCACTGAGAAGGAGTGGAGCAGGTTAAAGATATAGATCCTATCTCTACTGAGCAGGAGTGGAGCGGATTGAAGACAACAGATCTTATCTTTACTGAGCAGGAGTAGAGTAGATCGAAAGACTAAAGCCTTATCTCTACTGAGCAGGAGTAGAGCAGGCTAAAGATAGTAGATCCTATCTCCACTGAGCAGGAGTGGAGCGGATCGAAGACAACAGATCTTATCTCCACTGAGCAGGAGTGGGGCAGATCGAACATAATGAGCCTTATCTCCACTGAGCAGGAGTGGAGCAAGCCAAATATACAGATCTTATCTCTACTGAGCAGGAGTAGAGCAGATCGAAATCAGCAGATCTTATCTCCACTGAGCAGGAGTGGAGTAGATCGAAGTGCATAGCCTTATCTCCACTGAGCAGGAGTGGAGCAGGCTGAAAGACAACAGATCTTATCTCTATTGAGCAGGAGTAGAGCAGGTCGAAAATAGCAGATCCTATCTCCACTGAGCAGGAGTGGAGCGGATCGAAGATGATGAATCTTATCTTCATGTATCGGCAATGGAGCAGATTCAAACCTCTAGCCTAATCTTCTAAGCAATTGGGTAGCAGGCTAAAAATAGCAGATCTTATCTCTACTGAGCAGGAGTAGAGCAGATCGAAAGCAGCAGATCTTATATCCACTGAGCAGGAGTGGAGCAGATTGAAGATTATAGCTTTATCTCCACTAAGCAGGAGTGGACCAGGCTGAAAGAAAGAACAGATCTTATCTTCACTGAGTAGGAGTGGAGCATATCGAATATAGCAAGTCTTATCTCCATGTCTCGACAATGGAGCAGACTGAAGATCATAGCCTTATCATCACTGAGCAGGAGTGGAGTAGTCTGAAAGAACAGATCTTATCTCTATTGAGCAGGAGTGGAGCAGATCGAAGACGATGAGCCTTAATTCCCTAAGCAGTAGGGTAACAGGCTGAAGATTACAGATCTTATCTCCACTGGGCAGGAGTGGAGTAAATCGCATACGACGAGCCTTAATCCCCTAAGCAGGTAGGGTAACAGGCTGAAGATAGCGGATCTTATCTCCACTGAGCAGTAGTGGAATAGATCGAAACAAAACTTCTACACCCCTAATGAAGCAATGGGCTAAAGCTACCTGAAGAAATAACGCATCAAGAAATCAAGACCTGGCAAACCCGGGCAAAATTGGCCCTTTTAAAGTCTTTGCTCTATTCTCGTTACTCGACAATGGGCAAAGAGGGGCAGCTGTAGGGCCTAATTTTAGCCCAGTACAGTTCAATAAGCAGCCCAATACAGTTCAAGGCCCATTAAGCCCAAATTTTCTTTTACAAACAGAAACACTAGCCACTCTCTCGCGCCGTTAATGACCCCTTCACTTGCGTGCTCGACCACGTCGTCTCCTCTCCACGTCGCCACACCTGCGGAAAAGGAGGACTAAGCAACAACACAACAGAAACAGATTGTATTTTATTGGTTTTGTTTTCGAGATTTTACGGATATAAAAGGTCGAAAGAAGCATGTAAAAAGGGACGTT
Organism: Gossypium bickii; assembly: GCA_025503065.1. NCBI lineage: Eukaryota > Viridiplantae > Streptophyta > Magnoliopsida > Malvales > Malvaceae > Gossypium > Gossypium bickii. The sequence goes on along the minus strand of CP106716.1, from coordinate 114,048,404 downwards.
CTTAAAATAGCAAAAAAAACAGCAGTATACAGAATTTTTTTTTCACAGATACAAAATAAACAGTGAGTAAAAGCAAAGAAATTTGCGCATAGACTGAAATAGAGAATAGGTGAAAAATCAAGGTGATTATCGTTCTACCTTCCGATTTCTGAGACTCGTTTTCGTCTTTCTTTTTCTTTACCTTGCCATTGTATGCGAAAATAGAAGAGGAGAGTACTAAAAACTTCTCCATTTTCACGGGTTTCCTACATTTGCTCTCAAAAACGAACGAAGTTCTTTTGAAAAAAGGAAGGGGTCAAGAGGAGCTTACTGCGGTTTCCCCGGCCGCCGTTAGTGGCGCGCGCACGAGGGGATCTGTTGCGAAAATAGGCTTACCCTAGCAGAGGAGTTTTAGGGTTTTCATATGGGGATTTAATTTTTTTTAAAATGGAGTCTGCGATGGAAAAAGGAAATGTTTTAGGCTTTAAGGCATAACAAAGCAAGCGGCGCCGTTTCACCTTTGGGGAAGGAATCTGCGCACATTTACCTTAAATGGGTAAATTGCGCGATTAGTCCTCCCCCCTTTGCGCCTGTTTCAATCTCGCCCTATTGTTTTTAGATATTTCTAAATTTGGCCCTATAATTTTCTTTTTGTTTCGATCTGGCCCTCATGGTAATGACACATTTTGAGGGAGGGAGTATTTGCTTTTCCGGTCCCTCTAGGTTGCGCACATGCTTCAATTCAGCCCCTTCATCTTCTTTTATTTTTAAATTTGGCCCTGAGGTCCTGTTTTTGATACAAGTTGGTCCTTTTCGATTTTTTTTATTTATGTTATTATTATTATTATTGCCACCATGGTCTATATATATATTATTGTTATTGTATCAATGTATGTTACTATTATATTCCCCCTATCATTATATATGTATATATACTTATTGGCTTGATTTTTTCTATATATATTATGCTTATATCTATTATTTTATTATTAAATATTTTCATTTTTTATTTCTACTATTTTATTAGTACTATTACTTTATTATTCTCTTATTATTTTTATTTTGTTCATCATCATTATTGTTCTATTATTATTATTACTACTGCCATAGTTGTTTAAATTAATTTTCCCATTATTATTATATTTATTCTATTTATGATTATTACTATAATTGTTTTTATTATTATTTTATTACCACTTTATATATATATATTATTACTATAATTATGTTTTTTTTTGCATTCACCTCATTACTTTAATTGTTTTATTACATATTATTATTTTTTATATCTACTATTTTTTATTATTATCAGTATACCCTCATGTCTTTTACTATTATTTTTTTTATTAATGTTAATATTATCACCGTGACTTTTTTTTCATTATTAATTACTTATTATGATTTTTATATTACATTAATAGTATTATTATTATCGTTTATTTTTCTCCCTTTGTTTTCATTATTGTCATTCCCTATTAATCGTGTCTACATTTCCACGTTTCTATTTTTGTTTTTTTCAAAGACTTAAAAAAGGGTTTCACAAAGGTAGTATTTAGTGTTTGGATGTCCAAAAAATTGTACCCAATCGTGCTGGGTTTCAATTTTTGTTAAATCTGATAATTAAATATCCTTTAAAGATTTTGATTGTATTTTTGAAAATAAGACAATGTTTCGTGTTTGGAAGTTTGAGAGATTCGTGCCCAGTTGTGCTGGGTCTCGATTTTCTATTCGTCCAAATGACCAAATATCCTTTGGAGGTTTTGACCAAGGTTTTCTTAAATAAAGGCAATATTTAATGATTGGAAATTCAAGGAATCGTGCCCAATCGTGCTGGGTTTCGGTTTTTAGTTTGGCCAAATAATGAAATACCCTTTTCAAATCGCAATACGTGAATTTTGGAAATCATGAAATGATCTTGGTACCGAGGGTTTGAAACATCGTGTCCTATCGTGCTGGATGTGGTATTTCATCCTTTTGGAACAAGAAAGTTTCGATATCCAATCGAGTCATTCAAACAATTTTTTGAAAGATTCATATTCTAAAATATTTTCTAATTTTTGATATTAAGGACATTAATCAATCAATACGGTACCAATTTTAGGCGTCGCGAGGGTGCCAATCCTTCCTCGTGCGTAACCGACTCCCGAGCCCGTTTTCTTAAAATTCGTGGACCAAAATATTTTCTAAAGTGACCCAATCGCAATTCAAAAAAAAAGATTGGTGGCGACTCCATCTTTTTAAAGTCGGCCCGTTTTTCTAAATAAAAAAATAGTTCCGACAATATCTATCTAAAAAAATTAAAAATATTACAAAAAAATCTAAAATTCAAATTAGAAAAAGTGAAAACCATCAAATTTACTACTTTTTCTAAATAAATTGCAAGCAAATTAGATGAAGATAAATTTTACAAAAACTTTTTGTAACCTCTCCATTCGCCAACTCAGCCTAGACGTTAGACCCGAATTCAGGAGTTTACATTAGCCACCGAAGTGACCTAGTATATTTATCGGAATTTATAAAACAGTCAATTTAAAACATTTGTTTATTTTTAAAGAAAATTTAATCTATTTTCAGAATAAGATATGAGATTGAAAACTTGATTAATTTTTCGATTTATTTACTACTCGATACTAATTTATAATTTAGGAGGGGAAAAATAATTTTTAACTTAGTCTATTTATAGAACTTTGTTGTTTTATTAAATGTGCAATAGTTCTGATAGATGTTGTCACAATATGTACTAACAAGTAATGAGATACTTATGTTGTTTTCCCAACACACAATTTCTTCATATTGTGGTCATTGCACTACCAAGCTTTCCCTCGAACAACATCATATTGAATTATCTTTTGCAAATTCTAATAATTTACATGGCCAAACTTTTGCTGCCAAACCTCTAGGTCTTGTACGAAAGCTCTCTTATAATAACAACATTTTCTTCATCAAGGACATCGCAACTATCCTTATTCAATTTTACATGAAGGCCTTGGTCACATAATTAATTAGCTTCTAATTCCTGCACAAGCAACATATTTTTAAGGTTAGGGAAACTTTCATGTGTTTCGAGTAATCATAATGCATTTGTATATGACTTTATTGCAATGTGACAATGTGAGAAATAATAAAACATCTCTTTTTATCTTTATATGAATCTGTAAACTTGTTGTGTTGTGACAGATTTTATGAGCATTTTGGGTGGACTATATCCGATCTTTCTTAAATCTCTCAACATTTTGTAGCACCTACGTCGCATAAGCTCAACAACACAATTACGACGAATTGGAACTACTCTCTTTTTAGATTGATTATGTATACCAAAAATTTCATTGATGTTTACTGGTTCTTCGGTTGTGGTACTTGATGTGTCTGTTTTTACGAAAGGAGAATATTTTCTTTGCAAAGATGGATTAGCAGTAAATCCTAAACCTGTATGCCCCGCCTTTCTTCTAACAGTAGTGAAAACTTCATCTAGTTTTTCACTTATCCTAAGCTTCTTGAGAATTTGTCTAGCAACATTGGTACAAATCCAGCAACAACACACAACATATCCTAACAAAACCATTTGTTCATGTCCCTAGTGAGAACTTAGAAGTTTGGGATACTTTCAGGAGGTTCTATTGTTCTACCTAAATAAAAATCATGTCACATCTTACCCTAAGCCCACCACCGTCCTCAATAAACTTTTATCAGTTTCCCAGACACTATAGGAAGCTGAATATGCAACCAAGAGACAATGCTCAAACAGTAACTGAGAGTGACAGTCTAACCCAGAAGTATGAACATCGAATCTTCAAGAATCAAATGTTTGTGCCCCCTCCACATTAAAAAAGAAAATGTTACCAGACACTTGTCAACCTGAACTTCTTTTCGAAAATGCCATTAAAATTTAACTTTACGTGTCCCAAAGAACCACCAGATAGTGGACACGTTCAGATGCGAAATACCCATGAAATTCAGATAGACTAAATGACTCCATTTTTTTTTAACTCAAAATCAAACAAGAGTGTGGCGTCAACTCATTGGCTCTATCTCTAAAGCCTGCTTTAACCCTGGCTTTGTCCTAACGCTACGATCCAAAGTTGGCATTGTCAAACATTTACTTTAAGACCCAAAACGTGGCTTCCCCGCATTGTACGACGATGAAGTTGTTCCCAAACGAAAAGACTTTCGAACTGGAAACAACCTTTCAATAAATTAAAGATGGGGACTACTTAGATATTCATATTCTTCAAATTTTTTAGACAACCATGAGATTCATTTGTTATTAAATTTACTAATTTATGTCATGTCTAATGGCAGGACAATACGTGTTCTAATCATCATTATCATAATCCATATTTGGGTGTGAATAACAATTTTTTTTGTTTGTTTGTTTGTTCTTCTTTTTTCTTTAATAGCAGAAACAAATTTTACAGAAACTTTTTTATGTTTTAGGAACCTAGATCCCATATCATGAAATGGAGAGACCCCATGCAAGTCCCCCATAGCCAATCACGTTACGACATGTCACTTCTGGAGACAAATGGCCAATCCATGTCGTTTGAGAGAGAAATCCACAAGGGTGTCCAACAGGTTCCCGATAAAGCATCAACAAGAGGTATTTTCCCCATCAAAACCGGCTTCAGTTCAAGTTCAGGCCCACCCCTCGGATACCCTCTCCCCCACTTATAGGCACATCGTTTCCCAATCATATATTATGTTTATATACACCCTAGCTCTCCTCCATTTTAGTTTGCTTCACGCTCTCTGCCCTGTAATAATATACTAAACCATGTTGGCAAATAAAGAGCAGCTCCACACTGCGGCGGTGAAGATGGAACTTGGTTTATCAGGTTTAGATCACCTGGATATGCACCACCACCCTATTGCAAATATTAAATCCAGCAATAGGAACAAGAGAAGATTTAGTGATGAACAAATCAGGTCACTTGAAGTCATGTTCGAGTCGGACTCGAGACCAGAGTCACTGATAAAACAGCAGCTAGCTAATGAGCTTGGACTACAGCCTCGACAGATTGCCATCTGGTTCCAGAATAGGAGAGCTAGATCAAAAGCTAAGCAAATTGAGCGAGATTACAACGTTTTGAAAGAGAGTTATGATGCTCTTTCTTCTAGCTGTGAATCCTTGAAACGAGAAAATCAATCCTTACGTATCCAGGTAGTAATTTCCACTATCATTCACTATGTAGAATTGAGTTTGAAAGGCCTTAAATTGTGAGTTCTAATACTAGTTAGTGTGTCCCAACAGCTGCAAAAACTGAAGGGTCAGCTTGAAATGGAGCATGAAAATCAACAACACCATGGACCAAAGAGAGCAGATGAAAACAGTGGTAATGCCAAACCCGAGAATGCGAGTACCATACTCGACACAAACGAGAAGGTTACCATCCTATTCGAAGGATATGACCGTTTGCTTCCATGCAACGACAATAGCAGAAATGTCGAGAGAGAGGATGGAGATAGGGTGGCTCTGGACATGATAGAAGCAACCAATGGTTCCTTGACTTCATCAGAAAAATGGTGCCGCTTCGAGTCCAATTGTTTCCTAGACGAGTCAAGTTGTAGTTCAAACTGGTGGGAGTACTGGTGATGTTGAATGAGATTCAAAAGCCCACCAACTGAATTGCATCTGAAATTTTGATCCTCTACATATACATTTACATATACACATACATACATATATATCATCGTGTGACTATAAATCAATGATGCATGCACTTCGGGTTCTCTTTCCATTTCCTATTCGGACATTCCCAGTTCTGAAAGCTAAGACTGAATTCAAAATACAGAAAATCATAAGCTATGGTAATGGGATTTATATTAAGTCATTTCACAAAGTTGGCAAAGTATAGAGAGAATGCTCAAATGTTCCCACCATTAATATTAGAAAGAGTGCGCACTAAATTGTCAAATTCTTAATACAAGCCAGAAATGTCATTACATCAGAATGCATTGAGCAAATCTAATACATACAGAAACCTATATAGATGAAAAAGGGCGGAAAAAAGAACACCAAATACAACTATCTAAAGCTCAGTTTTGACTTTTACATCTCCATTTTGTAAAATACTTTGTGATTGTGCGAGCCGCTTAGATTCCTGCATTGTTAAAACAGCTTTTACATAATCAGTGATAACAAAAAAAAAAAAAAAAAAAAGAGATTAGAGAATGATAAATTAGATTTGATTTTCAAGGGAACTGCAGAATCGTAGGCATAAGCTTAACAGACGCAATTTCAATGATTTAGTCTACTATTGATTCAACATGCACACATTTGAAATACTGGATTCAACATTTCAGTTTTAAAGTAACTTATTCACATGAATCTAAGCTTTTGTGATTAAAGCATGCTCTTAATGCAATAATTATAAGATGTGCAGTTCAGATATCATAAAAACATATATACTCAATGCTTCTTCAGCTCTTTCTAATTCAGTAAGGAATAATTAAATGTATTTTCCATTTTATGAAGCAGCAAGTGGAGTTTTGTATGAAAATGGGGAAAATATAACATATGAAATGGATGCAAATAAAGTCTTGGACAGAAAAACAATTTTTTAGAATGCCTCCATTTCACTCATTATCTAGCCTGAAAAACTGCGCTGTCTTTATGAGAATAACATGATGACAGAAGCAACAAGACCGCACCAGGTAAGGAGAAAATAAGCCCAGACATTTTCAAAATGCAGGCGAGACAACATCCATCCAAGTACAAAATCAAAGAGGAGGGTAACAAGAGGTTACAATGAGAGTGGACTAGCGTTGATGGAAAAGAAAAAGGCTAGGTGAAGAGGCACTCAATAAATAGATTTTCCACATAAGAACCAAAATCCAATGATTAAACATTTCAGATAACATATCATATCATCAGTCAAGGCAATTAGGAGAACTGATTACTACTTCTCATGGATAACACAAAAATAAACACATATTCATAACATTTAGAAATACATAACTATTAAATTAACTCACAGCAGCAGCACTCGCGCGTATCTCCCTGTAGGATTCAACTTCATCAGGAAATGCCTGTTCAAGCTCTTCGAGAAGATGTTTCCGTAAACCCTATAAAATAAAACAGTAGAGTAAATACAGATCAATTTGTGCTGAATAATATGCAATTATAACAAAATACCCTACAAAAGGAATTGAGAATTACCTTGAAAGCATCGGTTTTGCCTTTAGTAACCTGATTTTTTGCAATACAACCGTTTAAAACATCTCTCGTAAATTCATCAGGGTTCTTCCCATCATCAATCAAACTAACCCAAAAACGAACAAATTACTACTAAGAACTAAACAAAACAAGCAATATTAGGCATAAAACAAAGATAATATTAATAAAAATAAAAGGAAACCCAACCCACTTAAGAACTTCCATCGGCACTTGAATATTACACTTTTCAGATAACTTTGCCATGTTATCGAGCTCCGTAACTAATGAATTACTGCAAAAAAAGAAAATAAAACTGACGAGATCAGCAATGCCGGAAAAAAGCTAACGAAAATCTTGTAAAATAAATAGATAGGGATTTGAATAATAAAAAATTACAGGCGCTGAAGGAGAGGGAGCTGGGAAGCGGCATTGAAAGAAGAGACGGTGAGATATAGTTGATGAAGAAGGCCTAAAGTTTTCTGGATGGAGTTGATTACTTGATTCAGATTCTGCTTAGGATCATCATTAGGGGTTGCGTTTGCCGTATCATTAGTTTGAGCGCTTACCAACCCGTTTCCACCGCTCCCACTCGTCCCTAACGTTGAAGCTTGTGACGAATCCATTTTCTATAGACTCGTAATTTCTTCCTCCTCTCCTATGATTGATTCACTGAGATTAAAATTAAGAGAAGCGAGAGTAATAATTAAATAAAACTGACCGGTAGTTAAAACCCTAAAGAAATAGAAACAGAGAAACGGAATTGAAATCCGCCACAAACCTTAGAAATCTGCGCAAAGGCCAATGAATTTGGGGAACAAAATGTTGACTCGGATTTTCTAGTGCGTTTTGGGAATTTTGATTTGGGTTTGATTTCGATTTTTATTATCTGGAATTCTTAATTAATGTCATATATGCCCAATTTAAAGGCCCAAACCTAAATTGAATGAAATTTGGGCTCCAATTGTTTGGGTCAGGAAAATGTCCATGGAGCCTTATAAAGAACTCAGCCCGCCATTTGACAACAGAATAAAAATACTGATATATTTGAATACAATTTCTATCACAATTCACAACCGCAACCATGTGAATTCAATTGCAGCTTTAGTTTTAACTTGTATTAATTCATCATTAATTTTATATTTTTCTTATCTATATTATTTATACGTAACGGTGATTAAAGTTTTTATCAAACACCCATCTAAAACGAGTTTAAACCGTATAACCTCCATCTCCTATCCTAATATAAAACAGAATGGAAATTGCCACCAACGTAGTAAAATATTATTGTACTTAATGAAAGTGCAATCTCAAGTAACATGGGGCCTATTTGGTTAAGTGAAAATTTAATTGTTAAGTTATAAAATCTTTTTGGATATATTACTTAAACTGAAATACCAGGTATATTTAGATTGTTTGATAAAGAATAAAATAATATTTAATAAAATAAAATAATTGAATCTATTCTTTATTAAGTGGTAAATAGATTCCTATCTGTTTATTTTCTACACTTGTTTGTAGAAAAAATCTTATCTAATAGTTTTCTTTTATAGTTATAGAACACATTTTAAGAAATAAATTAATAAAAATATTAATTTTCTCTAATTGTTAAAAAAAAAAAAAAAAAACCTCACCTGATACTAAAGTTGTTCTAAGAGCACTCCTTACAAAAGCTCATATTGAATTTACTGATAATTGATTTATTTTTTCTATATGAAGTATTTTTTCGAAAAAAACAACACTTTCACGTATGATTATTATCTCCAAAGTGAACAATCGTAGGCGCAGTGTAACAATCTTTACATAAACACATAATGTTTGGTGATTGTTTTATCTTTTCCAAATTGTCTGCTAATTATTTTCTCTATTTGGTTGTAATTGCATGTTATTCCCTCTAATATCATATATACAAAAATGAATCTAATCACAAGAGAGTAACCTGATCTTCTCGAACAAGTCTAACTCTGCAGAGCATATATAGGCTACCTAATAAAATCTTGCAAGCACAAAGATGCGCCATTTCACTTTATGTAAGTGAATTACCAAATATAGAGAACCTATCCTCCTGCCATTAATGGAGATGGAAAATGACTGAAATGAAATCCAAGTATAGTCCCAATTCAGGCCATTCCCATTTCTCCTCACATATATTTTTTCTAGAAATTTTAAAATATTACCATCTAGGGTAATCAAATTCACATAAATAAAAAAATTAAAATGAATTTTAAAGTGTTAATATAAAAATTGTCGAGTTGTGCTTGTAATGAGATAGCTGTAGAATATTTATACCCCCATGACGCTACAAATCTATCGTTTAGAAAAAACAAATAGAAAATTCAGTATTTGGTTTAGTGTTGATAATACTTCTAAGTTCTTATATAAATCCATGGTCCTATTACCCTTATTTTTTTAAGCGTGAGATATGAGTTTCTATAAAAACTCATAATCCCTTTCCCTTTTGCACCTAAGTGAGGTGGGATTCATTCACTTATTAACAAAATATTTAAACTAAATTTAGTACCTAGAAACTAAAGACAAAAGCTAAATTTTGTACAATAGTAAATACTAAAAAAAATATTTTCGAACTAGTTGGTATTGATATTCAACCATATAGATCATTTTAGAGGCACATCATAAAAAGAAAGACTAAATTTGCGTTGTCCAAAGTTGGAAGTTCATGTTTTTTTTTAAAGAAGACAAAATTGTACGAATGATGGTGATTCCAGGAATAGACAAATACTTGACTGCAGACACGAGCCAACAATCCTTACATCAACGGAGAGGAAAGGAAAGCGTTGTTAACATGATGGTATCATAAAAGTTGTAACACTTTCAATCAACCTTAAGAACAGATAGGAAGAAGAATAAGGTGATGATGTGAAACCTATAGCGAACCTACTCATCAATTGGTTCAAATGTCAATTTAGCAAAACCAAAAAAGTTGCCTGTTAAAAGCTATGTCTGAATAAAGCACCTTTAATATTTTTTTCACCAGCTGTACAGTTCCTTGCTGATAAATATAAGTCCCCCCCCCCCTTAATAAAGCTGGTTGTTGATGATGATCTGGGCCACTAGATTAACAAAGAAATGGGTTCTAATATTCTGTTTCATTCAAGGAACATATGCTTCATCACGTGCACTTTATTAGATTCATTTATTCAAAACCATTTCTATTAGCTGATCTCATTGTCAAGCCTTTATCCCACTTGCAAATTATGTTTTTCTTTTTGCTTAGGTCTTAATCAACTTGTAGTATATATATATAGTACATAAAATGAAATAAAGCAGAGTGCGAGCTTTTGATGCAAGATTTGTATGTGTATATATATAAATTCTGGTGCAAAGATAAAACAAATCTTGATGAAAGGACCAGCTGTGTTTGCTTTAGAAGATGTGAGATTGGTTAGAAATGGATTTTGCCAACGTATTATATATATATATGCAAAGCACAATAAAGCTGAGAAGGAATCGATCCATCAAACAATACTATGAGAGGTCCCTCCCTCCTTGGGTTTTATTTTATTTTTTTTAATGTGTACAGCTCAATTCCTTTCTTTTCTCTTCATCGAATGACAGTCGAAGATGTCATTATCGGTACCTAATCCCCAAATATGCGAAAGATTTGTGCAATGGATAAAATCTCAGCTAACTAAGCTAATCATACAAACAAACATCTTACGTATCTATATATATATATTAGAAGTTAATAAACAAAACTGGGGTGTTTCACAATTTATCTACATACCTTCCCTTGCAAGTAAAAAATCGTCTCTCATTTAAGCTTTAGTTGGTGGTAGTAGTATTGATGGAGCCCCTAGGACCTGGAATCGATCCCACAGCCGATGCTTAAGCAGTGCGGTTATGTCTAACAAGAGTATATTCAATTTTTGTATAATACTATCAATAAAGTATGAATATCAATTACGAGTAAAAGCGGATTACCAAGGTAAAAAGTTGATGGAATTTCAAATCCAAATCAAGAATAAAAGAGAAACAAATCTGATATGATTCACAAAACCTAAATCAACTTGGCTAATAATCATTAATTTCCGGGATTTTAGAATTGTGGGAAATTTTGATGGTCCTTCAAATTAGTGATATACTACCTTATTTGCTGAACAACAGCAACTTGTTTGTCACTAAACAATTAAAATATTAATATCAGATGATAGCGAAATACTGGAGATTGGGGTGTTCTGTTGAGGATTGTAACCCGTTTGAGATTTCAAGTTGAACATAATTAAAGCACTAATCTTTAATCTGGGGGTATCAAATCTTCTCACGGGGAAAGGAATAAATTAAAGCCTTAATTCTTTTTTACTTCAGCTTTCATTGCTATATTTCATTAATCAGACTCAATTTCAAAAAGTTATAAAATGATCAATAAATAATTCAAAAATTTTCATTTAAGCCACTAGACTGCTAAATTTGTTGTTGCATGATATTCTCTATTCACACTGTCTGCATCAATAAAAAAACTCAGCACAAATCTGCGAAACAAAATCTAAACAACTTTCTTCTCCGATCTTCAACATTAACTGTCAGATCGACCTGAATCTAAGGAATGTTTTTCTACTCATCAATGGATACTAATCCACCGTACCAATCGTCAAATCATCCTAGGAGCTCACTAGTTGGATTAAAAAAACTTAAAAGCTCAGTGATTTAAATGAAAACTTTTGAATAGTTCAGTAATCATTTTGTAATTTTTTTAAGTTGAGTAACTAAAACGTAAACTTAATAATAATTTAGTTACCTTGATTGTAGTTTACCCTTCTTTAAATTAGATATCCTTTTCACTACTGATAGTGCTGGTTTGATATGATAATATAGAAACCTCCACACCAGTTGTTCACTCAATCATGGTCCTAGATTTAGATTTTACACCGTACGTGTGGCACCCAACATCGTTAGTTGCTAATTATTATCTAATCCTAGATTAAAAACAATCTTCTTAACTCAAAAAGAATAATATGAAAAAGTTGCTGTTGTTGATGATGCATCAGCAGTTTCAAGCAAAATGGAAGAGCCTCTTAGAGCATCTTAAAGGACAGTGAAGTGAACTATGATACAACATATATAAAAGATTCATGGTTGAGTTAATTTAAACCTTCCATTGTTTTTTTTCTTCTGTTTTCGAATGGAATCCAATCAGTCTTCTCCAAAAACCCTTTTTGTTTCTCAAGTGGGAAAGATTAATGTAGCCCACTAATTTAGAGAAGATTGACTGAATCACTTAACCTTAATATCTATAAAAATGTAAATATGATGATGATGATGATAAATCCCAGGGCCTGAAAGATAAAAGAATCCATGGATGTTGATGAAAGCAGCCCTTAAACCACAAGAACCGTTGAGCAAATATGTTATGTATTCGATTCTCTGGAGCCACTCTCATGTTTATAAATGCTAATAAAAAGAGTTTGTGGCTATTCCACCTAAACAGCTCTACAAATCTATACTCATCAACAGATTAAGAACCAGGATATTTTGATTCTTTTGAATGAAGCACTTAAATATGTTCCAATTGTGCTGCATACATCACCAAAGAAATTGATTTTTTTTTTTTTAATTTCTTCCATGATATAGCCATTTACAAGCTTTTGATAGCTGCCTGCAAGGTGGGTACTGCAACAAGCTTTGAGGGTTAAAAATCATTGGCAATTAAGATAAATATATAAATGGCAATGTATTTCTTGTTTAACTAAACCTCTAAAGCTTAGAAGGCGTGATCTTGGCGCACTACCAGCAAAAATATTAATGTTGGCCTACGAACCATCACCACCTTTGGCTTTGTCCGTGGGATCTAATGCTTAAGTGCAAGACACGTAGACAAGAGCTTGCGATGACATCATTTTTATTTTCCGAAAAGGAGGGGATAGATCCATTCATCGACGGGAGAACAATCCAATATTACGAGTTATTAACATCATTTTTGTACATCAATTAAGATGAATCTCTCAAAAGTTACCTATAAACTGTATATAAAACAATTTGTTGTTTACAAATACGTTGCATTCAAAATAAAATTTTCTTAGTACGTGCTCTTAATTCATACAAAAAGAAAATAATAAAGTCTCCTATATATAAATGTTTTTTTTTTTTACTTGGAATCCGATTATACACCCAAAATTCCACTTTATTTTTTTAGTAAAATACTAATCTTAATAGAAATCGATATAAAAATATAACTAATAAATAAAATAATATAAAAAATAATGCATAAGTGCATGTTTGCAATCTGGAAAGAGGAGAATGATGAAAAAATCATAATCGCAATACTAGAAAAATTCAGAAACAAATAAAAAATGCACCACATTGATCAAACCACAAAAATTTGCATTCTAATCCCGCCATCATCGAGCCCACTAGATGATGAACTTTGGTCAACTAAAAAATTACTGCCAATAACTGCACTACATTAATGGTGCATTAAAGACGAAGTTTCAGATGGCCTATTATCGTCCTCATCATCTCGAATTCCAATTTCATGAACACTATCATTGTGCTCTATCACGATAAAGCTTTCCGAGAACACAACTTGAAATGAAAAACTAAAACCATCACTACTTTTGGGGAATATGGTGGACAAAACAAAAACCACAATAATACAAACAAAAGCTGTGATAATGTTAATTGAAATTAAAAACAAAATAAAAATTATAAAATATCTTTTAAGAAGTCATGACTAGCAACCAATTCGAGGGCCAACGCAAGCTAAGATCTGGCTTGGAAAATCTGAGAGACTAGGGTTTTTCTTCCTCAATTAAAATTCTATAGAAATCGGATCTTTTAAACAAGATAAATCTATTAGACTTTAAGCTTTTCAAATAGTTTTCTTCTTTATTAATGCTTAACATGATCCAATCCAATTAAATAACGAATTGTAATAAATAAAATAAAAAATTTTAATCAAAATATGTGAACAAACATCCAATTTCACAATAAATTACAACTAGTGGCAACATCACTAATATATTACTTCAGCTTCATATTGCAATTATAATTATAAACCTAATAAACAATCTAAACTATGGAATAGATTTTGAATATGAACCAAACAATGGAAAGAGAGCGTAGTTATGTGGATTGAGATAGAAGAAAAAGGGAAAGATATGCAATTGTAAATAAAGCAAGATCGTTATTTATCTATCATGTATTGTTGGTTATAGGTTTAATGTGGGTTTAGATGGGTAGTGTATTTATCTACGGTTAGTGTAAAAATAGCGATAGCGATGAGATTAGATATTATAACGTGAAACAAAAAATAAGTTAAATATATCGCATCATATCCTATCGCTCATCTAAATTCACCCTTAATCTAATTTTTATATACATACAAAATAAAGTTTGTGAAATTTAAGAAAGAAGAATTTGATACTCTTTAAGAATCTAAGTAACAAAGTAAAAGCATTAAAAGAGCAGATATTTAAATCGTACTTAAGCAAAAAGAAAAGAAAAAGCATTTTGACAAGACCATAATATGTACAAGCATTTCCTTGAAAAAAATAATAAAAGAACATTAATGGGGATAATTGGCTCTCCATCGTAGGGATTTTGTTTGTCTTGGGATTGGACCATTAAAATAATATAGTAGAGGAAATATTAAACATGTTTTTGTGTTAAAACTCCTAATAATCAGCTTCAAATTTGACCAGCTGGGGCCAAGGTGAAAGGAGAAATGACTAGGACGAATCCGTGGATGTATTTGTCTTTTATGTTGTCCTATGTTCCAATATGACAACAATGTCCCTTGCTGTTTGGGTGGGAGGGTGGGGCTGTCCTGTTTCCTAAACCCTCCTATCATGTGGCTTATTATTAGTTTCATCTTTTTTAAATAAAAATTTTAGATTTGAATTTTATAAATTAAAATATTAACATCGACAGAGTTTTATTTTTATTTAAAATTTTAATTTAACTATGTGAAAGAAAAAACAGAAAATTGATGTAAGTATTAAATATAAAAAATTAGACTCTAAAGTACAAAAAGCCCTTAAAAATTAAATTTTAATTAAACCTTTGCTGTTAATAAAAAAATTTTAAGTAAGCTGATTTTAATTATTTTAATTATTTTTAATAATTCTTATTAAAAAAATACAAAATTAATTATTAGTCTGTCAAATGTCGTCATGTGATTGATTTGTAAATTAATTTTAACGGTGAATATAAAAACATTAATAGAGTAAGTTAATAATTTTTTTAATTAATTATAAGAACTTAATTAAATTTTATTAACGAAAATTGCTTAATTAGTTTTTTATTTTATTTTCTCTTAAGGGTGTTTTTTTTTTTTTTTTACCTAAAAGCCAAATATTTTAAAAGAGAAAAAAGGCTCCCACTACCTCCAAATCCTTTAGGGGACCTTAGTCCTTAGACGCGCGGAGTGATGAAGAGAAGCTTTGTATAGGGGAAAAAGGCGAAGCACAGGAAGGAAAATCAAGAATGCATGGGACACATAGCGTTCGGACAAGGTGGGTCCAACTGGGCATTTGCAACTAGCTGAGTTGAATAGACACGATAGCTACGGGTAAAATCAATTAGATTCGGTCGAGTATTTTAGATTTTTCCAGCTATGTATTATAATTTGGTCTGGCTTTGATTTTCAATTATTCATATTAATCTTTTATTTTGAATCTTTATACTTATTTTAGTAAAATAATATTTGTTTTATAATTTTTAAATATTATTTAATAAAATATAAAAAATCCATAAATATTTTTTAAAATAGTAATATTCCGAGTAAATAAAAAATAATCAATTACTTTTATATTGTATTTTAAAAAAATATATTTTTGTACATAACTTTTAAGTTATTTTCACTATTTTGAATATAAATGATTTATTTTTACATCATAAAAATTAAAATTTATTTATAAATTAAATAAAAATATTTGCTTTGAGTAACCATAGTTTTTCAACTTACATTCCATAAATTGTTCAAACACGTTGGTTTCGGCTAGTTTTCAATTTTTTTTTCTTGCTCAGCTTTACCAATAGCATCAAAATAGAGGGTTAAAAAAATCTCGGTTAAAACTTGCTATTAGACATTGTACCGTGCATAAGTTGTAAATTTAATCATTATACTTTAATTTGATCAAATTTAGTCATAGTACTTTTCGAATTGGTCAATTTTAGTTCTTATACTTTTTGAATTTTGAAATTTTAGTCCTGGCTTGTAATACCCCTAACCCATGTTCGTCATCGGAACAAGGTTATAAAGTTTTGTCGAAGTTTGCAGAACAGTCGTAGATAATTCATGTCATTTAATATTCATTTTCTGAAACTAATCATGTCATCCCTTGAATAAGCCCTCGAGGCCCAATTTAAGGATTAGAAACAAGTCGGGACTAAATTGGGAATTCAAAGAATTTTTTGCAATCTTTGGTATAGGGCATACACGCTCGTGTAGCTAAGGGACACGCCCGTGTATCCTTATGACATGCCCCTGCTTCAAGCCGTGTCCTACCCCGTGTTACTCCCTGACTTGGGTCACACAGCCAGCCACACGCCCGTGTTTTAGGCCGTGTGGTCAATTTATTTTTCAAAAATTAGGTGCAATTTTCACACGGCCAAGCTACACGCCCATGTGCTAGGCACACGGCTGAGACACACGTCTGTGTCTCTGTCCGTCTGCTCAATTCTGAGCATTCTGTTTCTAAATTTTAAGATGCAGGGGACACACAGCCAGACTACACGCCCATGTGCGTGACCGTGTGTCACACATGTGTGGACGAAAATAGGCCATTTTAAGACCACTTTTCTCACCCTTTTTACTATCAACTAGAACACAATACTCTCATATACCAATATAATCCAACCAAGCAACCAATGCAAGCCAAAAATCAAGTATCACTACACAACTCATTTGCATAAACTTACCACAATAACTCAATTTATTGATTACTATAAGATACTACTAAATACATGCATGCAAACATAAATATATGTACATGTGCCATTCACAGCCATATTACAAGTTTACTTCCTTTCAAATCAACCCTATACATGCCATATAAACCTTAAAATGCATAACAAAATCTACCAGAGTTAACTGGATAGTGTGGCTTGATGTGTTGATCCGATCCTTCAATTTTACGTCAAACTACAAAAAACATGAAATGCACAAGAGTAAGCTTGTAGAAGCTTAGTAAGTCCATAGGCTTTTAAGAATAAATCTTATCAAACCAACTATAATAAAACATTAAATAGAGCATTTCATTAACATTACTTGCCAATAACAACTTCATTTGATAACATTCATTTGATAGAGCTCAATATTAATAATTTTCAAAATTTTTCTATAATAAATTTATATAACACTTACTAATACTCGTCAAATTAGAGAACGTCTTACGGATTTGAATACATCATTTACTTGATGTCATAGTCCAACTATGGTCTTACACGAATATTGCCATGGCCTTGCCATGGTCTTACACTCGTAATGCCATAACCCAGTTAAGTAATAGCTCGATTTCGGGCCTAGTCGAAACAGTGATTTCGAAACCAAAAATTCGACGTAAGAAAATTTATTTTTATTATATTTTTAGGGTTTTTGATCTCACGAAATGATTTCATGAAAATTTCGTTTGGAAATTTCGAAGTTTGGGCACTTAATTTAGGCAAATGGACTAAATCGTAAAAAGTGCAAAACTTGAGTTCTAGAAGCTAGAGGTGTCTAATTACTATGAAATTTTAAATTAGAAGTCCTTGGTTGGTAATTAGACCATTGGATAAATTTTTGGACTAAAATGAGCATGAAATAGGTGAAATAGAATATTTTTAAGTTAGGGGCAATTTGGTCATTTAGTAATTAAAAGAATTAAAAAGCCAAAATAGCCACACACAAAAATTCCATCTTCTACCTCTCTTGGCCGAAACTTGCATGGACACCATGGCTAGGGTTTTTTTTCAAGCTTTCCAAGCTCCATAGTAAGTCTGTTCTTGCCATGTTTTTAATGATTTTCACGTTTTTGAAATCCTTGTAACATGATCAATCTATTTCTACCATTTATTTGAAATATGATGAAGGTCTAGGATTTGACTCATATTAGAAATTTGTGTATTTTGATGTTTAATGGTAGATTATGCATGTTTATGGTTAGAGAAACAACTTTTACTAAGTGATTTTCGGTAAAAATGCCTAAAAGGACTAATTTGTAAAAGTTATAAAATATGTCATAAAAGTGCGTTTTAATGGAAAATGTGGGCTGCTATAAGCATGAAAATGAATCGGCTATGCATGGGTAGTAAAGAAATTGAACACATTTTAATTTTACGAGCCTAGGGCAAAAGTGTAAATACGTCAAAGTTTAAGCGCAAAATGTAATTTTTGACATAATGTGATTTTTGGATCACATTGAGTAATGTGACTAATAAGTAGACTAAGTGTGATATTATAGATCAAGGAAAATGAAGTTCGAACCTAGAACGGGGGAAAATGAGTAATTGACGGTTAAGTCCCTCTTTGCCATTTTTGGTGTCGAGGTAAGTTCGTGTGTAAATAATGCAACTTTATATTATGCATTTAATATTTGATATTGCATGAATTGTTTAATTATTGTTATAAGTACATTCGAGGAAGATTCGATGTGGTAAAATTCCCGTTTGAACCTTAGGAATAGATAGGATACAATTGTCATGACATTAGGGTTATGTGTGATTTCGTGTAAGACCATATCTGGGATATGGCATCGATATGTGATTTTGTGTAAGACCATATCTGGGACATGGGATCGATATGAGACATCGTGTAAGACCATAGTTGGGCTATCGGGATCGATATGTGATCCCATGTAAAACCATATCTGGGATATGGCATTGGCATCTTACTATGTGTATGAGGTTTCCCGGGTATCCATTAGTATTCCAAGTGGTTCAACGGGTAATTTAAAGATTACGTCAATGATATGAAAAGCTATTATTATATTATGAAATGGTACAGGTATGAACACAGAACTCATGTGAAGTGAATTCAGTATATGATGAATTCTTGGTAAGAATGTACACGAATAAGTTATGCTTGTGAGATATTGATAACCTGGTGATCAATGATCTACATTTATGATGAATGGATGCATGATAAGATTTGAAAATGACCATATGTTAGTCTTATAAGTCTAATTTGGGTTGTGATACAGTACGATGTATATGCTTAAACTATGATTCAATTGATATAAGAAAAAGAAAAGACAGGCGTAATCGTTGATTAAAGTCATTATGAAAACATAGAGAGATATGAGCTATAGATAAGTGAAAGATTGTTAAGATATATGTTGAAATTATGATTAGTCGCAAATGATGTGCATGTTGTTAAGAGAGTTGAAATAACTTGCTAAATAAATTGATATGCTATAATGGGGAGATTATGGCTGCTAGTCTAAGGCTAAGACATGCAATTAGCGTTTGTATAATAAATAGTAAGTGGTAATCATGAGGTTTAATGTAAATTGTATTAATAATATTCTTATGGATGAGTAAAATAAATGAATGTTAATAGTTGTTTATTATATGCATATGAACTTACTAAGCTTTGAAGCTTACTCCCCTTCCTCTCCCATCTCTTATAGGTTAATTTAGCTAGCTTGGATTGGAGATCGCCGGAGATGCTATTACACTATCAAGCTGTCACGTTGGGTATAAGTATTCAAGCATTTTTGAGATATGACATGTATAAGGACTTTGTCTTTTGATTAATTATGTCATTATTAATGTGGCAAAATTTGTTGGCCTATAATGGTTTATAGTCCAATTTGTACATAGCCATGAATGATGGCTTATGTTGATTATATGAATTTTCAAGTGCATATGCCAATGTCTTGTAATGTGGTTTATGTTTGCTTGAAAAGTGATGGATGTGGTTAATAGCCTTGTTGTTGACTAGTTAAGTTGGCTAAGGATGTTTATGGGTTCAAGGTATGGGTTAATGTCTTTGTAAATATGAAATTGGCATGAATAACATTGGTAAAGCCTAGTGCTATTAGAAAGATGGATATGACTATGTAAATGACATGTTATTGCATGATTGTGGCTGGCTTGATTGCATTTATATGCTTAATAATATGCCATGTGATGTTGCATGGATGTGTGCAAGAGAGGGTGGCAAAATGGCTTGGAAAATAGCCTTGTATTTGTCCACACGGGTAGACACACGAGCGTGTGTATGACGGCTGTATGTCCCCTACACCTGAGTTTTGAGAAACAGGATGCTCAGTAGTGATTACACGGGCACGAGACACGGCCGTAGAGTGATACGGCCTTGGGACATGGGCGTGTGCCCTAGCCGTATGAAGTCTACACCTAATTTATGAAAAAAAAATCATTACAATAAAATCGACCATACGGGCGTGTGATTTGGCCGTATGGCTACCATTTGTTGCTGACATCATAAATAGAATGCACCCTAAAATCGACACGGCCTAAGCGCAAGGGCGTGTGGCATGCCACACGGGCATGTCCATTGACCCACACGAGCGTGTGCCCCTAAAACCTCAAAATTTTTTTAAGTTTCATAAAATCTTCCTAAGATCTCAGTTTAGTCCCGAACCACTCTCGAAGCATGTTTTGGGCCTCGTAGGCTCATATATGGGACGTTATGAATGAGTGTGAAAAGTTTTAATTCAGAAGGGAATTTAAGTCTCGATTTTTATTGCTTGCTCGAGTATATGTCTGGTAACGCCTCGTACCCGTTTTAGCATCGAATATAGGTAAGGGGTGTTACAAGTTATGGTCTTATCATCAGGATGCCACAACTCAATTATGGTCTTAGACATATATTTACTGCCATGGTCCAACCATGGTCTTACGTACATGGTGCCATAACCCAGTTATGATATTTTCACAAAAATGTCATAGTCTAGTCATGGTCTTACATTTAAACATTGCCATGGTCCAACCATGGTCTTATCCGTCAATTCGTCTTTTGTCACTAAACGATCGTACTTAATCATGCGTTTCACTTAATTTGAACTTTCGATCCAACTTTCATATTTTTACAATAATCATAATTCATTAACAAACATATGAGATAATACATTATATCATTTCTAAATTAACAAATAATCATGAAAGTTTAACCACATGAACTTACCTGGAGTAGATTGTAGAAGTTGTAGAAATTCAGGGACTAATCTGTTAATTTCTCTATTCTACGTTCATCTTCGAGTTCTTGATCTATAATATAAAATTATTCATTCATCAGCATCTAATTCAATTATAATTCAATTCACAATTTATGCCCTTCAATTTTCAAAATTACACTTTTATCCTGAATTTTGTATAGTTTTTACAATTTAGTCCCTATTCAATTAACCCATCATTTGAGCTTATTTTTCTCAATTAACACTTTATCTAATCATTTTAGACAACTATGCAGCCTTTAACATTCAAAATTTTAACACCAAACCCTAATTCTTAACTTTTTCACAATTAGGTCCTAAAAATCAATTTCCATTGAAATCACTTAACAAAATCATCACATAACAAAATTAGAGCTTCAATCCATGTTTATTCATCATGAAATTCCAGCACTCAACCATGGTAACTTTCAAAATTACTCATAGAATCAAAACTAATAAATTAAATAGTTGGACCTAATTGCAAAAGTCTTAAAAACACAAAAATTTCAAGAAAAGAATAAGAATTGAAAGTAATTGGAGAAAAATATGAAAAACCAGCTTAGAGAAACTCTTCTATGGTGTTTTTAGCTGAATAATGATGAAGAAATATCTATATTTTCAATTTAGTCATTGTTTTATTTGTTTAATTTATAAAATTTACAATTTTGTCCTTAGTTCACATTGTTTCCTTGTCTATTTCTATACCCATATAGTCCAGCCCATATAATTTTGGTCTAATTACCTTTTAAATCCTTCCCTAATTACTATTTAAGCTATTTACTCATTTTAATAAGTTTTACACTTTTCTCAATTTAGTTTTTTTTTTTTTACTTAATTAACTATCAAAACGTTAAAATTTTCTAGCGAAACTTTACTACTAACTCACTAATACTCCGTAAATATTTATAAAAATCTTTGCGGTCTGGTTTATGAAATCGAGATCTCGTTTCCTTGTTTTCGACCCAATTTACGTAATAAATTCTTTTAAATCACAAAATTCACTAATTCAAAAATATTTCTAAAATCACATTTGACTCATAAATATTAATTTATTAAATTTTTGAACTTACTCATCGGATTTAGTGATCTCGAATCACTGTTTTCGACACCACTAAAAATTAGGCTGTTACATGAGCCCAAACAATAACAATCAAATCTGGTTGATTAAATTTTGTTATTAATCTTACACTATGAGTAATGTTGTAGATTTACTTCATGTTCTTAGTCCCTACAGTTTTTTTATTTTAAATTTTAATGCAAATGACAATAGTTAAATCCACTAATCAATAATGTAATAATTAAAGTTAGATAAATTTTCAATAGAGTTGTCAAAACCATTACTTACTTATCTTTCTATCAATTATAAACCATATTCATATTAATCATTGCACTTTTCTTTTATCCTTAATTATCTTATTAGTGAAGCCTTAGACATGCAGGATATAAAGAAATAATAAAGAGATGCACCAAAGTGAAATGATAGAACAAAGTAGCACCGAAGTGCAATATCAGAATAGAATGACACTGAAGTGCTTTAACAAAATAGAATGGCACTAAAGTGCATTAACAAAACAAAGAGCACTCTAAATGTCTCATAATGGCATGCCATCTATATCCTACTAGTTCATGTCTTATCTACATGGGCCAATATAACATAATCGACTTCACTTTTACAATTCAAAACAGAACTTACATACTTTTGAATTCTTTTCAATTTTGTCTTTGTTATAAAAAATCAATAAACATTATAGTAATGTTCCTTTGGCACATAAAATATATAACACACTACCTCATAATATTCCATATCTATTATCAAAGTATTGTTACATTTCACCTGTCACTTTTACACATTTGCAATTTAGTGCTTAATTTCATAAAATTCAATATTCACTGACATGTCATTTTAATCTCACATAGCCTTGAAACTTACTACCATAAACACTTCATTAAAATTCTCCATTAATAATTTGTTACACATATCAAATTATGGTCACTTTGCTATTTAGTATTCTTTGCATAAATTTCACTTCACTTACTTTACAATATTTTCGATTTAGTCCTTACTAGCATATATTTTCATTAATTATCATCCTCTCACTTAGTATTCACTTCACTTATATATATCATTACATTTGAATATGTTATTTCAAAATCTTAGTACACTTATCCACTTTTGTATATTTTACAATTTGGTCCTTTTCAATATGAAATTCAAGTATCACTAAAAATTCACTTAAATATCACTTTGTAATTAATTCGCTAACACTTAAATTCACTTAAGTTTTTATCATAATATTTTATTTCACACTTAAACTTTTGTACACTTCTCAATTTAGTCTTTTTTACTATAATTTCACTACACTTAGTTTATTCACTTTGTTGTTGAAGTTAATTTCATAAATTCACTTCTTTCTACAAGAATTTAATAATAAATATTAACATCTCCCTATACATATGTGTAATTCAATCTTAAGAACACTAATATAACAATTAGAATATAATTCACACATAAATACTAATTTGGTCTGTTAAGATTCTTGGCTTACTTACCTCTCTTTTACTAGAATCTCACTATTTTTACTTTAATTCTCTTCCTTTTTCACTTTTGACATCACCTTCACTTTGTTTCCAACTTTTTCATCATTTCTTCTCTTTTTCTACTTCACGAGCACATCAAATTCATAATCAAAACTCACACTAAAATCACTTTCTCATGCCACCATGAATTCTATGAGAAATACTTGAATTTCTTGCATTGTTCGCTTGATATCAAGCCTTAGCTTGATTTTCTCTCTTCTCCAAATTGATGTTCATGTTCACCATAGTATTCTTATCATTTTTCCCTCTTGGTAGCTTTGAAAATTCTTTTGATTTATAGGCGAAAATGATAAATTTTGATGGAAAAGACCAAATTGCAAAGAAAACAAAGCTTTCTATTCATAAAAAATGGTAAACGACAAGGCTAAGAAAGATGGAGAAATTTCCATCACCTTTTCTTTTTATTTCTTAACATTTAATTAATTAGTAAAACATCTAAAACAAAGTAATCTTAAAGTAATCTTAACCAATCAAAATCTAACCCAATATTCATAATTATCCTAACTAGGAAAATAATAATTTACCCCTCAACATTCTCTACAATTCCTTCATTGAATTATCACTTTAATTTGTTAAAATTTTGATTTAGTCATCATATTTCTCCATTTATTCAATTTAGTCAATGCTTACTAGTTTATTTTACACTTTGGTCCTTTACAACTTTAAAACATTTTCACGTTTGGTCCTTCAAATTTTTTGAATTTGAACTTTAACCACTGTACTTTTACTTAATTTTATTTTGGCTCCATCACTTTTTACATCTTTACAATTTAGTCAATACCTCGGATTTATTTCTCTCAATACACGAGTCTTTTCAATTTCTTCCGACATGCAACTTTCTTCTCTACTAACACTAATAATTCCTATTTTATTTCCTTCAAAAATTCTAACAGATATCATCTCATATTAGCACTATTCTCGACTCAGAGAGTATTAGGGATGTTTCATCGCATGTGTCATTATCTGCAGGGAATAACTTAGAAACTAAAATAATTTATTTGGATTATTATTTAATTGATTGTAATTAAATAGTTGAAGTTTGAAGTGAGAATTAAATTAATTAGTCATCATGGTTTTATTAAATGGGGCAATTATATATATTTCCTCATAGATTATAGAAGTGATAATTAAATTAATTAGTCATCATGGTTTTATTAAATGAGGCAATTAAATATATTTCCTCATAGATTATAATGCAGTAAAGTTGCTATGACATTAATAAAATTAAAATTAGGTTGAGAAAATAAATTTAATTGGATAAATTAATTAGTTTAAATAAATAATATTTTAGGAAATAGAAAAATAACTATTGTGTTGGATAAATTATAAGTGTTGATTAAAAGTCCAGATAACACATATAAATGTACCTCATACATGTGACTTGCCTGAGAGCCCATCTCATTACATGAGGGGTGGGAGCTATGGGATGACCTAAAAAGAAGACCTTGCACATTAATTGAGTGTTGCTACTTTGCCAAAAAATAGTGGTAACTTATTTACAAGAATAAATTCTATTTTTTGTAAAGTTCAAAGTTTTTTGGTTCCCATAGAGAGAAGCTAACTTTCCCACTTAAAGTTAATTAAAGTTTTTCATTTTGCGCATTTGGTTCGTGTTGTTTAAACTCACACTCAAAACAATTCGTTGTTTAAGGATAGAGGAGAAGATTGTTTGGTTGAAAGCTAGGAACCGACTTAGATTGCCTCACTCAAAGCACAAGTAACAATTTTTTTAAGGATTTATTACCATAAATACCATAAGACTCGATTTTAAAACAAAAGATTAAACTTTCATTGTGCAATGTTGTACATTGTTTTGTAAACCAAATTTTCCAACAGCTTGAATCTAAACTTGATAAAAAAAACATTGCCATGTCATTGGTTATTTTACATGTTAGATACAAGTTGTCAACGCAACAATTATAAATATGTTTAAATTTTGATCATATATTTTAAATATGTTCAATGTAATATTGAACGAGAATTTTGATTTTTTTTTTTTTGCTTTATTACTAAATTCACCCTTGAATTATACTTCAACTTTTAGACTAGCCTTGAAGTTTATTATTATTATTAAAAGTAATATAGTCAGCTCTCTCTATAATAGCTTCATTTGTCTAACAAAATTTTGAATGTTATAGAGAGGTGGTTGTTAGACTCCTACAACATTTGGGATTTAGATCATATTTGAATTTTTAAAAAAAATTAAATAAAAAATATAATATATTAATGACTTCTACACTAAAGCCTTGTTTGGTAAACTGTTAAAAAAATTAAATCCATTGAAATTTAATATTTTTAATGATTTAATTTATTACCAAGCCAAGATAAAAACAATTAAGTAGAATTTTTCTATAAAAAAGTGAGGAAAATGATAAGCAGGTAAGAGCTACTTATCACTTAATGAAGAATATTTTCAATTACTTCAATTTTATCTTATTTATTTTAATATTATATTATTCTATAAAATTTTTACGTTTAAAATTTAACTTTTGCTTAAAATAAAGTAAAATGTTTAAAAATTAAGGATAAAATATATAAAATATATTTTTTATAATTTAAAATATATATTTACTAAACAAACTAATTTATCAAACAAAATTTATAACTTGCATTCAATATTTAATTTTTCAACACATATATTTTTAGTTTACCAAACAACACCTAAATCATATGTTTTTTCAGCTCCAAATTTTCGTTCTGAATTTTTATATTCTCATTCAACAAGAGTTGAAGTTCAACCGTTACTTCCTTTCATCCTTTTAAGTCACGGAAAGAAATCACATCCACTCTACAATAATTACGAATCATGTTTACTAAAATAAATTTTTGAAGTGATCGACTAAGTGTCAATCGAAAGTGGTCATCTTTATTATCCTTACGATAACCTGAAACTTTTTGGGCATTGAATAATATTAACATTTTGGATATATATGCATGCTCAATTTTGAAGTCCAATCCATTTAAAACACTTTCTTTAAATATTGAATTGGTTTAGATAAAGAATTGAATATTTTAGATTGTGAAAAACGAATCGAAATAGTATTGAAATTACTATTAAAGAGTAAATCTTTAATAGTCCGTTTTACATTAGTCTTATTAGTATATTGTAATTTGCTATTTTTTAGCTAAAGAGTTGAATTATAATTAATGTATAATAAGTTAACAAATTTTGAAAACTTTTATATAAGATTTGATACATAAAAAGTATTTTATTGTTGATCGTGAAACATAATTTTTCAAAACGGGAATGTTTTGATATATATAATACATCAAAAATACTAAAAACATCAAAATAAATATTTCTCAATAAATTGAAAATAAATTTTAAAAAATATGTATACTTAAATAACACTAAGATAGATGCAACTTAACAAGCAAATGCATCTAAAATAATAACAAAATTAACAATAAAATAAGTTTTATATAATATCCAAATAATAACAACAAAATAATAGTAATATAATAGTAACATGGTTGTAAAATAGAGAAAAAAACAAAAAAATAATATTTAAAAAAAAATTGTCATTTAGTGAATTTGAGACGGGACGGGCCGGACAAATGCCTTACCCGAGGCCCAACTCATTTTTAAACGGGTCTTATTTTTTGTCTAAGCCCATTTTTCGGGTCTATATTTTTGTCCAAACCTTCCCACATTTCGGACGAACCTTCGGGCCGGGTCAGGGGACCCTATACATGAGCAGGTTTATTAACAGGTTACTATGCTGAAATAAACGGCCTAGATTGAATCAACTTCCATCTATTAAAGGCTAAGGAAAATACCACTACTAATTGTTTAAACGATTTAGCAAACTGAAAAAGAATTAGATATGATTTTCTTCACAAATTCATCATACAAGTTAGCTGAGTTCTAATTAATGCCTTTCTTGCGTGATTTGAATTTGAAAACTTATTTTATTATATAAAAATAAATTTAAATATCAAATATTCTATACCAATACTCATTCAACTATGCTCGTGTTGTTGTTTTTGTCACCTAATTTTAAAATATTTTAATTTGATATTGACGTTTTTAATTCATTCTTATTTTGGTCATTCGCTGTTAAATTGATGATAACGGAAAGCCTTTTTTCTAACTGGTATAATAACACATTTAGTCCTTAATACAAACATATTCTATCATTTTGATTTTAATTCTAAATAATTTAATAAATTTAATCCTTCACGTTTACAATTTCTATTAATTTGATCCTCAAATTTCCTAACCAAAGCTTTCAACTTTTAAATTAGAAGCATTCCACATCTATTAATTGTTTATATTTTTAACAAGTTAGTGTTTGAAATTAACTAAACGTCATTAAAAATAATAGAAAATACAAATTTTAAAAATGTAATATACAATAAAATTATATAAATATTTTAATATTTGTAAAAGAAAATCATATTGACTAGCATAATTTTCGTTTTTAATTAATTTGGTAAATAATTTGAAGCTAAATCATATTATTAATAATACGTATTGCTTATTGTGGATTTAAAAATTAAAAATTTATAGAACACAT
The DNA here is from genome assembly GCA_025503065.1 of Gossypium bickii. Lineage (NCBI taxonomy): Eukaryota > Viridiplantae > Streptophyta > Magnoliopsida > Malvales > Malvaceae > Gossypium > Gossypium bickii. The sequence continues at coordinate 114,020,040 of CP106716.1, read as the reverse complement.
AATAATCTCTTAATCAATTTATAAAATTTAAAAAAAAATCATTATCAATGTAACAAAAGGAAATTCAATTAATTATTTCACATTTTTTATGGAAAATTTAAATGTTCATAATTTTTTCTTATATAATTATTTATCGAACAATTGGATTTTTCAAAGCCTTATTTTTTAACTTTGGATTTAATTTTCAAGTCCGAATACTATTTCTATGTACCTCGAAGGAAATATCAAATTGATAGAATTGGTAAATGTGAATGGTTAAATTTATTGAATTATTTAAAATTAGAATCAAATTGATAGAATATATAAGTATTGAGGACTAAATAAGTTACTTATACCAGTTAGAAAAAGACTTTCCGTTATTAATTTAACGACAAATAATTAAAATAAAAACGAATTCAAACATTAGTACATAAATTGAAAATTTTTAAGATAAAAGGAAAAAAAATTGAGCAGTGAAGTAGTGGTATGATTGGTATTCGGTATTTTATAAAAAAATTAAATTAGTGCAACTTGGTTAATGGCTATGGCCCTATTGGCCTATATTGTTCAATGAGCGTGGGCATGAACTCCTAGAATCTTAATTTCTGCTATGGTAGTGGCGGCGCACCTTGATTTTAACTCTTGATCTTGTTTATTTCCGTTATAAATGCTTATAATATAACGCCCTCTTTAACCGTTACTTTTATGTGAATGCTACGTACAACTATAACGATACGTAATTACTTTTTTGATGAATTAATTATAAATAAATAAATAAATCCGATGATAAAAAAATTAGTTTTAAATTCTTTTAATGATTTATAAAATTATTTTGGGAAATAAAATGAATTCTTTTATTATATTAATAAAATCAATTATTTATGTACGTATAAACATTTCATAATACTTCAAAACTCTATATAAGCCAAACATCCCATTTCTTGGTTTAACCCAAAAACGGAAACCATTACTGATTAGAAACAAACATCAAACAAAATTTTCCTTCTCCATGGAAACACACTCTGATTGCTTCTGGCTTTTGTTTCTTGCATCCAAATGCAAATCTTTTTCCACCCAAAATTCGATTTTGCTTTTTCTTTTTCTGTGCATGGCTTGGTTTGCCATGACCTTGTGCTTCTGGTTTTACCCTGGAGGCCCTGCTTGGGGTAAGTATAATTGGCTGACCAAGCGAGCTGCCTCAAAACCCAAAAACACCATTCCAGGACCACGAGGGTTTCCAATTGTTGGAAGCATGAATCTCATGGTTAACCTGGCTCACCGTAAGCTTTCAACTGCAGCTAACTGTTTTGGTGCTAGGCGGCTCATGGCGTTTAGCTTGGGTGATACTCGGGTTATCATTACATGCAACCCTGATGTAGCCAAAGAGATCCTTAACAGTTCTGTTTTCGCTGATCGTCCAGTGAAAGAGTCTGCTTATAGTTTAATGTTCAACAGAGCGATTGGTTTCGCTCCTTATGGGGTTTACTGGCGAACACTGAGAAGAATCGCTGCTACGCATCTGTTCTGCCCTAAACAAATTAGCTCCACCGAGGCACAGAGGTTGGATATTGCTTCTCAAATGGTGTCTATAATTGCATGTCGTCGTGGGGAGTTCACCATACGCAATATGCTCAAGAAGGCTTCTCTTAACAACATGATGTGCTCGGTGTTCGGCACTAAATATCAACTGGAATCGTCAAATACTGAAATTGAAGAGCTCGGCCAACTCGTCGAAGAAGGTTACGACCTACTCGGAAATCTCAATTGGTCCGATCATCTTCCATGGCTTGCTTGTTTAGACATTCAAAATATCCGGCTTCGATGCTCGGAACTTGTCCCCAGAGTGAACAATTTCGTGAACAAAATCATTCAGGAACATAAACTCAAAACAGGAACAAGAACCCCTGATTTTGTCGACGTTTTACTTTCTCTCAATGGACCTGATAGACTCTCGGACAACGATATGATTGCTGTTCTTTGGGTAAGCAAGCAATTCTTTTCATTTTAATATGCATGTTATTGTTTTCTCTTGCATGAAGTAAAGAATCAAGGGTGGAATCTTGATAATGATTTGGAGGAGATCAATTTGTTGATTAGATTCCTAAAATATACTATAAAATTTCTTAGCTTTTGCAAGGACTTGTTAGCACAACCAAACGTACCAATGTTCCCTTTGATTAATTACAAAAAGTTGATTGCTTTTCCTTTTTCTAATCATGCTATAGGAGATGATATTTAGAGGAACCGATACTGTGGCGGTTTTAATAGAGTGGATACTAGCGAGAATGGTGCTTCACCCTGAAATCCAATCAAGGGTCCAGGCCGAACTTGATCAAGTCGTTGGGAAATCACGGGCGTTGCTGGAATCAGACATTCAGTCGATGGTTTACCTGCCGGCGGTGGTGAAGGAAGTCCTCAGGCTACATCCGCCTGGTCCACTTCTATCGTGGGCCCGTTTAGCAATCACAGACACTACTGTCGATGGATATCACGTGCCTGCTGGGACAACAGCCATGGTTAACATGTGGGCCATCACTAGAGACCCAGATTTTTGGGTGGACCCACTTAAGTTCAAGCCAGAGAGATTCGTGTCCAAGGAGAGTGCTGATGTGGAGTTCTCGGTGTTGGGGTCTGACCTCAGGCTATCCCCATTCGGGTCTGGCCGTAGGAGCTGCCCTGGAAAGACACTGGGTTTAGCCACTGTTACATTTTGGGTCGGCACCTTATTGCATGAGTTCAAGTGGGTGGCATCAGATGATAATCCAGTTGATCTCAGTGAAGTCCTTAAGCTCTCCTGTGAAATGGCTAACCCACTCAAGGTCAAAGTGCAACCTAGGCGCAGATAAAATAATCATGAAAATGGAGTCAAATCACCTCAAAATCTCAGCAAACGCCATTATCCTAAATTAGCCACCTGTTAGTTATGCTGGACTTTAAAAATTTATGTAAAAATAGCAGTGTTTTGTCTCTACAAATCCCAATTGCCCCCCCCCCCCCAACCCCGTGTTTTGATCTCTTAACTTACAGTATTGCTCGCTCCTTATGTAGATAACTATTCTAGCAATAAGCTAGCTAGCTAGTGCTAGCAGTTTGTAAATTGTAACTATTTGACTGCAATATGGTTTTGATATTTTTGCCAGCTTATAAAATTTCATTATATGAAATAATATATGTATAGCAGTGGGCTATGAATTTTGATGCAGACATCACGATTTCACTGTATGGTTTTCTTGTTGCAATTCAATTTCTGTACAGAACACTTTCATTTTAAACCGTCTATGGGAACTCCAAGTAGAAGAGAAAGTGGACAATATGGGCATTTCAAGATGCAAGTATAATAATATATGGCGACAAATCAGTGTAAAAAACGGACATTATTGTTTTTTTTTTTAATTTGTACTTCTGTACTGTAGGCTGCCAATTATAAAGAAAATTATCACTTCATAACTAAAAAAGTTTTGAAGCTTTTCCAGCTCAATCACAACGATGCAATGATGAATTCATTGCAATTGATTGCGAATATTTATCGAAAATGTCTGCTACGAAGAATTTTTCTTTAAAAAAAAAAAAAGAATGGCAAGAGTCGAGAAGAAGCTAGAGAAGATTTCCATTTCACTTTGGGGGAAAAAGGGGCAGGGTCTTTTATGCAACTACCGAACAATTGCTATCATTTTAAATGAGAAACGACATTGCCTTTTTGTCTGAGAGGGTTCTTTCATCATCTAAACATGGGGTTGGGGGACATTGCCGATGCCCTCTGCCCCTTGAATTTGGTTTATCGCATATGAGCCAACTAGTGGATGGAACGTGAAATGCACATGGACCGAAAGGCACTATTGGTACTTTGCCAGAAAAAAAGTAGTTTCACATTAAACATCTTTTGTCTATTGTCCGCCCCCAGACGTTGATTGTGATCTTCCCTGCCTGTTACGTTAACACCCATTTCTTGTCAAGTCTTAATCCACTTGTTTCAAACCCTAAACCTACCTCGGTTAAGGGGTAAGCTTCAGTTGGGGTCTTTCTCCGGCATTTGACCTATGTGATAAAAAAGAAACTTCGATGCATAAGAGTCCTGTCTTGCAAGAGGAATAGTAGGTTGGATTGAGTGGGTTAAAACCATATTAAAAATACATATAGTTATGGCTAACATATTAAAAAAAAACTTTAAGTTAACATGCTTTGTTCAAGTAAACCATTATATTTTTTTTATTCATAAAAATCGAAAGTTAATATACGATTCGACCTTTAAATTATACATCATGATATTAAAAATAATCTAAAGATGAAAAAGAGAAGAGTATGAAAGATGAAATTATTGATTTACATTGGCTTAATGGATTTATAATTTACAACCGAAGTGACATTTAGGTTCTATACATTCATTAATTATAATGAAGTAACAAATATGTGACTCTTTGATCTGCTATATTCATGCATTCTTGTCAAGTGACTATTAAATATTCTGATTTCTCCCATTCTAGTCATATCAATTAAATACAAACTTAATAACCACATATTATTTGACATACTCCCCTTAAAGTAAAATTCTTTGACTCTCAAAGCTTTTTTGAATAGTTGGAGTCTTGTTCTTGAAAGTGTTTTGGTGAAAATATCTACTAGTTGCTCCTGTGAAGTACATAACACTAGTTAGATCTCTCTTGCTTCTATTACTTCTTGAATGGTTGACATGTCTGATTTGGATATGATAAATTGAATTCTTTGACATAGCAATCGTTGACTTGTTGTCAAATGAAGTTGAAAATATCCTTTTACTTCTCTCCAGTGTCTTCCATAATTCGTCTTAACTACTTGTGTCGCTAATCTAACTGCTAGTTACTCTGTTTTTGCAAATGATTGGGGCATTATGTGTTGCTTCATTGAACACTAAAAAATCATATTAATTCTAAGAGAAGACATATAACTTAAAGTGCTCCTCATATCTGATTACATACGATTCAATCACTATCACAATATCCTTTTAATTTTAATGTTGAATATTTGTCAAATAGAATCTCGTACTTTATGGCGTCCATCACATACCTTAACACTATTTTTGCTACTCTAAGATGGAAATAATTGAGTTTACTCGTGAATCTTGAAAGTAAACTAGTCGCAAACATGAAATCAAGCCTTGTAGTTGTTAGATAAAACAAACTTCCAATCAAGCTTTTAGACATGTTAATTTGCATCTACCATTTTTCAATATTGAAAGTAAACTAGCTACAAACATCAAATCAACTTCATAATTATTAGAAGAAAAAAACTTCCAATTAAGCTTCCATATATATTTGCATCTACCATTTTCCATCATCCTTTTTTCTTCTAATCATTCACCACCAATGAAGTATCAACATATTTGCAACCAAGCATATGTCGAACTTCTTCAAGATATTTTTCAACATATTTCTTTTAACAAATAAAAACACCATGATCACCTTGATAAATCTAAATACCAAGAAAATGGTGTAACAATCCAAAATCACTCATCAAATATTTTTTGTCATGGCTAAAGCTCATTCATTCATTATTACCAAAATAAACCAACTTTCAACATAAAGTGCAACAAGAAGAATATAAACTATTCCTTGATACTTAACATAAAAAATAGGCTCACTTTTGCTTCTTTGGAATCCTTGCTCAATGAAATAGTTGTCAATCTCAGTGTAACATGCTCTTGATATAGAGCTTTCTTCCATTTGTATACCTTATCTTCTTGGCCTTTACTCACAAAACTTTGAAGTTGTTACACTTACACCATTTCTTTTAATCAATCATTTAAAAATGTTCATTCCACAATAAGTTGGTATACATCCCAACCTTTTGATGTTGCCAATGTGATATTTGCTCTAATTCTGTTCAGGCAAGCAACTAGAGCAAAAGTCTTATGATAGTCAATACTATCCTATTTTGCATAGCCTTTTACCATTAATCAAACTTTTTTTTGGATAGAACCATTTGGATTGTGCTTTTCCTTGTACACCCATTTCAAGTTAATAGCTTCTTTTTCATTCAGCTTTTTATCCAACACACATGTCTTGTTGTTTTCAAATCTTTATAATTCTACTATATAATTGCATCTAGCATAAACATCACTTAAACTCCTCATTTTTCTTGGAATAGGGTTAGATGATGAAGAGTTAGAACTTGGTGAAGACGAATAACTTGCTAAAGATGGAGAATTTGGTGAAGAATAAGTCGGTTGCCTTCTCATCAAATCAAACATCTCTACTAGTGATCACCTTATTAGTCTTTAAGTTGTAATGCTAATCTGTCACAAATTGATGTGGCAAATCAGGCTCTTCCGACATACTTAAGGAGCTTTTTTCTCGAGTAGAATAGCGTTTTTTATATAGTTTTTTGTTATTTTTAGATTTTTAGTTAATAAGTGAAAATTTCTTGTTTTTTCCCATTTTGTGACCCAATTTGGCCAATAGTGTCATTGGGAAGCCTAACGTGTGATTGAGTGGTGTAAGGACATGTTGGAGGTAAAAAACGAGCAAGAACGGCATCAAGAGAAAGGGTATCGCAATATCCACACATTGGAATTGTGATATCTCTAATAGTATGGAAGAGAGAAGACTCCTTTTAGTGGTATTGTGATATCCTCTTTGAGTATCGCAATATCCACCCTTCAAAGGCGACCCCAAGGCTTGACACTGCCCGAGGTATCATAATATCCACTTATGGGTATCACAACATCGCCTTCGTCAGGGGACAAACTTAGACAAAAAGGATAGTCTTTGTCCAGTCGTTCCACCAATCACCTAAGGCCTGTGTAGAGGCATTTTTGGCAACAAAAAAGCATCAGATGACAGCTTAAAACAGCCAAAATTGGATGAGGAGGAGAGAGACACACTTTAGCTTAGTTTTAGGTTTAGTTTTATCTTAGTTTTCTACTCTTTTTAGGGTTTTCATTTTTTTTTCTGCATTTACTTATTATTCTTGACGTTTTTAGTGTTAGTTAAGTTAGTTACCATTGTAACTAAGATTTATTTACACTTTTAGTTCCTGTACCTTGGTTTCAAGACACTTTAAACTTTAGTTTAATGTATTTCAATTTCTTTTACTTTAAATCTATTAAAGCTTTATTGCTTTATATTTTCTTGTTAAATGCTTTTAGTGTCATGTTATTTAAGTTTTCTTGTATAAAAATCTCAACTTTCATAAGTTCTACTTTCATGGCTATGTTATTTTGCATCTCCAAATTCATTTCTTTTAATTTTAGCATGAGTAGCTAAACCTCAAAGGGGGTTGGTAGATGGACTGAAATCTTTGGACAAATGACTAAATCAAATAGACTTAAAAACTTAGGAAGTGACGCCTCTAAGGAAATATCAAGGCAAGTGAGACCGAAAGGTAATATTGTTACACTTTTCGCTATTAGTTTCTTGATTAACTAAAAGAGATCGAAAGATAAATCGGAGCTAATTCATATAAGTCGGTAAAATTGAGATTGGAAGATAAAATCAAGTCCCTTAGTAATTTACACGATTTAAGTCCATTGTTTAAGGATCGATGAACCATATCGAAATCAACCAACCACCATTAGTTATTTACTGAATATTCCCTTAGTTTTATATTCTTTGCAATTTAGTTATTAGAGTAGCATATTTAATTTTCTTGCAATCTTTTCTTAATATGAATCGTCATACTATAAGATCGTATTAGTAGCCACTTAGACTCTATAGTGTATACTAGCTATCGCTTAACCGCCATCTCCCTTAGGTTAGATCCTTGGAATACTCCAGTGTTTCATTGTAACGCTATAAATATTACAACTGACCTGTATGCTTGCAATAAAACCAGACTTTAAAAATTGTTTTATAAAGTCATTGTTTTATCGCACATGCGCGATGCCGGGTCAAAAGTCTATAGCCCTTTGATAAGATCTTAAGTTTTAAAATAATAATGACTTTAAAGTATTAGAATTTATGCATAAACTAATTTAATTATCCTATTAAAGTATAATTATGATGACTAGTTAATTTAATTTTCACTTTGGATTCAATTATTTAATTCCATATAATTAAATAAACCTCAAATAAATTAAATTTGTTTCCAAGTCATCTCAAGAAAATGCATTTATTGCAAATAGTAATTGATGCAATCTATTTCTCATTCAGTGTTGTGATTCATTCATTCAATCAATTCTTACTATGCAATCTATATAGAGTTGTGTTGAGCTAGTGGAGGGACCAATAAAACATATATAACAATTTGTAATTAAGTTCCCATTCTTTCCTATTAATTACAAATTATTTAATCATGAAGTCAATTCACTAAAAGTGCAATGGCTGATCTCCGTATTATATACCATTATGAAAACAACATGCGTTATATATGCTTTTGTCCAATAACCTTATCATATATTTGTTGCCCTCATAGGATATCATTGGCCTCTTTAGGTTAAATTTTTCACCTAATACAATCCATTTTATCTCATGGTTACGATTATATCTTTCGTGATGAAAATTATTATTACTTACAAACACTAATGATTAGTCATTTGTACTAAACAAAAGACTCATGACCACATTTCATTTTCATAATCATATAATGCCATTGAAAGGAAATCATTTACTATTTGCTCAAGTTATGAACTCCACTATTATGAGTGAAACCATGCTATATATAAGTCATGTACTTAATATACCAACTTTCGACTAATTACAATGAAAGCTCAGGTTTTCAACGTATCAAAGTACATTATTTTTGTACACATGGTTAGACACTTACTTTTGGATTGAGGTAAATCACACCATAAACGTCACAAGTGAATAAATCCATACAGAACTAGAATAAATTCAACTTGGGTCTAGTCCAATGTATTATTAGTCTTGACAACCATATTTGTTTCTTTATTTCTGGGAGTCAACTGCTCCGATAGCAAAGACAAAACATCTTCTCAATTGGACTTATAAACAACATAATAGTCCCCTATTTATTTTGAATCAATAGCTCAATTTGATTCTTGTAGACTATGGGCTATTTAGATTACCTACTAATATAACTTGTCTTGCATTATAATGTGTTCTTATAATGCAACTTAGAATTAGTTAAACATTATGAAGTTCAAAAAACTCTGAAGAAATTCTAACAAACGTCATACCCATTTTGAAGAAAAGCCACCTTCCAATCTAGTTTAACCAAGAAGAGGAAGCCAAAAGCCATTTCTATAGAAAGCCTCATTTCAATTCAATACAACTAAAGAAAAGAGGTCCAAACTCGTTTTCAAGTTCAAGCCTTGACGACCCTTGAAGCAGACATCATTGGTTCAATAGCAAGTCACTACGACACTTGAAGCAAAACACATCTTTCCAAGATCAAAGTCTAGACAACCTTTGGTTCAAACCTCAATTGAAAAGAAGAATCAATACAATTTTCTTTGTAATCAAGAAATCTAGAGAGTTGACTCTTTTCAAAGTTATGAACATAATTTGACTCCTATTTTTCAAGTCAATATTAGACTCATAATTTATGTATACACCTTAGGTAATCAAAGACTAATATTCACTTATACATTTTGTTTTTTATGCAAAACTCATTGAAGATAAACATAAAAAGATATAATTAAATAATCATGTAAAAATTTATTTATTTTAATTAATTCAAAAATTACATATAAAATTACGAAATAATAGCACTAAGAGCACAAATCCAAAGAAAAAGGACCAAGCAGTGATGGTTTCAATGGCTTTGGCAACGGCAGGGTTTTCGTCTTGAAGAGAAGGAAAATTTTATGGGCTTGAGTCGAAAAAGTAAAAGGGAAAAACTTAAAAGGAATAAAGAAGGAAAGAAAGGTGACCTATGGGTCTTAGGAACTTCACAAATTTATGATAATTTTCAATTTCATCATCCAAAATAATGTGCCAAATGTCTTATTTTGACTAGCCAAGCAGTGCCACGTCAGCTTTTGTAGTGATGTAGGATAAAGTGTTGGATGGGGCATGAAACTATAAATACCTGAGTTTCTTTTTACCAGTGTGGGATGAGCTCAAGAGCTAAATTGTATGTTAGCCTTTAATTTTAACTTAAAGTATAAATACTTTTTTTTGGAAAATCCTAATACCCAAAGTTACAAACAATGCTCTTGAGTTATTAAACTATCAATATTCATTTTTCATTAAAAAACTTTTTAATATTCATTTATTTATGTATGTATGATATGCCTTTTTTTTCATTTATATGTATATATTCTTAGAACATTGTTGTAAGATGTTTTTCACATTAAAATCTATTTTTATTTTTTTATTTTTTATTCGATTTCATGAATCCAAAATTTCAAATAATTATGAATCGAATATAAAATCGAGATAAATAATATATAATAAAGATGAATCAGTTGTTGACTAGAATGAAGGTGAAAAAAAGTGTTTTAACAATTTTTTAATAATAGTTTGTTTGAGGTTGTCATGTGGCGGCAGTTTTTAACTTGGTTTATAATATAAACCAAAGTTAAAAATATGAGAGTTCATGATATTGAAAGGGCTTCTATGAAGATATAGGGGATGATAATGGTTAAATATAAAGATGAACTTCATTCTTCAATGTAGATATCAAGTTGAGTGACCACATTATTGTTTTTTTTTTTTTTTTTTTACATAAAGGAGATAAAAACATTAAATTTGAACCTTAGTTTCTCGGGTGCCAACAAAAGATTTAATCACCATTTTCGTATGTTGTTGGCCCACATGATTGTTGGAGTTTAATAACATTTTATTAATACACAAACATTTGAATTATTTCTTAATAGCAAATTCATATATGAGCAAGCCCCCCAAATGTAAATTTGATATCGAAGTGCCCAAACAATTATCTTTATTTTTGAATTTATTCTCACCGTTTGTTCTCACAAATACATACAACAAATCTATTTAGCAAATTCTTACGGGACACACACACATTTATAATGGACACATGCTGGTGTCTCTACTATAAGGGCCATTCCCATGCATGAAAATCTTTTGATTGATTTGATTCGTCGTTATTCCACTAGACCTAAGCTTGGTTGTGGTTGTAAAATGAGATCCTAGTACACATGTATCCAACCATGATTTATGTGGGGTAGGATTGTCGTACGTACAAATATATATACACATGTAAAAATTATTGTTAATGTACCTAAAGAGAGATACCCATTTAAAAGAAAAAGAAAACATGGTGACAAAATGAACACTATTGAGCTGAATAATGTCGAATGCTTCCATATGTATGGCTCATACTTTGCTGTCATTTTTCACACGGATTGTCCTTCTTAATGAGTCCCATCATTCGTCCTCTTGTTTTATTTTTATTTTTTTTGGCTCACACCATGTTCATTCCCTTTTAAGATAATATTTTTCTTAAAATAATTATATTAACTCTGTATTAAACAATAACAAAACTTTGTTTATGAAATATAATTACTATAATTATGAGTTTTTTTTTTTAAAGTCTCCATTTGTTTAAATTATCTCATACCATCCAATTTGATATATATGATTATGAATGATATGAAATGAGAGTATGTTGTTGTAAAAGCCTAGATGCTCGCGTCCTTGTTTCGCAAACTAATTATTATTTTTACTACCTATTTTGGAAGAATTTAAAGCTCTGGTCTGCCATTTGATTATCACCATGATATATATATTGTTCATTGATTAATAAGTGATTAATTAAATGCAATTTTTTCTATGCATATATCTTATATTTTAAATTGTGATAATGAGAAATGGCAAACATTGTGATTGAATAAGGAAATTTGAGAATTTATGGTCTAAATAAATTAAATTCATATATGTTTACGAATTAAACTATCCATTCAATATATATAAATATTAAACATATTTTTTTATTAGAATTGTGTGACCCGAATCTTTGTTAAATAAATACAATGGTAAAATAAAGAATCTTTGTAGGGTTTAAGGTTGAGTGTTCCTCTCATATAAACTCCTCTCATATAGAACTACACTTCTTTTATTTTGATATTGATTACAATAATGTTTTTCAACCTTTAAATAGATATAGTCGAAACTCCTATTGTATCATTCAGTTTTCAACATCAGTGAATTTCTCCTCCTCTACCCGTAGTCTTTTTCTTGAAAAAGTTTCCACGTAAAATTTATGTGTTTTATTTTTATTTTTCATTTTTACTTTGCAATCGTTCCATATTACCATTATCGGCGTTAATTTTAACATTTTTTTATAAACCCAATCAACTCCAAATCCTGCTTGAGCCAGACATCCATAAAAATATTATATTAGGATTTACCCATGAAGAACATGGTGATATTCAAGTTGAAAGGCACGACGTCCATAAGAATGAAACGATGATTAAATAAATTATACAAACAGTGGGATAAAGAGCGTTGACCTAGAAAATATTCGGGGTTTGTGGGTAATCATGCGCACTGAAAAAGCCATAGCCAACCGACTAAGGTTTAAATGGAGCATTCAACACAAGCTTTTTTGCTGAATAATGATTAATGATGTAAAATCCTGGGAATAGTGATGCACTTTATTAGTAGAAAATTTGCTGGACATCGCTTTCAACCTTAATTCTAATGATTATTTCTTAATAAACCAAAAAAAATATGGGTGTTGGTGCTATAACCGGCAGAGCTATTTGTTGGGATATAAGTAGGGTTTATGATGTTATAGGTTCCAAAATTATATATAAGCCCTAATTAGCTACCTACTCAACAAACTTCTTAGGTCTATAATTAGAGTGTAGAAAGTGTTTTGTGTGGGTAAATTTGTAGTCAATTTTACAGGCAATTAGCATTTGAAAGATGGAGGATTGTTAATGGTATCACTTTAGAAATTATTATCCTTAAATCATGATGGAGAAACACTTTACATACATAAGTATAAATTTATACGATATGATTTTATTAATGCTATTTTAATTGAATTTTGAAAGTAATAATATCATTATTACTTAGTTTTTTTTCTTAATTTTAGTTATTAGTTTGAGGATTAAATGTTAAGCTCAAGTTTTATATGTATATTTAAAATATGTGTTATCATATTCTAAACGTGTCTTGTTAAAAAGGGGGAAAAAAGAAAAAATAGTCCTCTTAAAATCTATAAACACCGTTTTATTTTCTTAATACGTCGAGTCCAAGTTATGTAAATGATAGAGATATGCATATTTAAAATTTAAATATACTCTATGTCAAATTTAAGCTAACACTTAACACTCAAACTAATATTAAGCTTATGAATGAAAATGGTTGATACGATATTAATGTTTTAATAATTCAATTAAACATTTTGAAGTTTACAAATCAATTCAAAATTGAATCACAATCTAAAAATGATTATTGTAATTAAATTTTTTATTGGAGGAAAATTAAAGAACACCTTGTTTACATCAAAAAGTCTTAGAAATAAACTTGGGTTTTAACTCATTTGTTCATGCAATTACCTTATTTAATATAAAGATAAATCTTAAAATTTTACGTGAATTATGGTGTAATGTGCAAGGATATAAATAAATTTTGATTTTGTATAATTATACATAAAATTTTGATTTGATTCAATTTTTGTAAAAAACAAACATTGTTATTGATATGACACCATTTTGCATTTGTATATTACATCACGATAATTATACTTTTTCAATATCAAAATAAATTGATGTATTTATTTCCTTAAATGTATAGAATTAAATCAAAATCAAAGTTAGGTATACATTTGAACCAAAATTAAAATTCATGTATCAAAGTGCACATTAAGTCAAAGTTCATGTATGATTTTGATTTTTAAATCTTTAATAATATATAATGTTAGTAAGGTACACAAGCATTCTAGGAAACAATCTTATATGAAAGCTTAAAACTGCAACAAGTGGACATCCTCATCGATTGACACATCATTATTATTAAAATAATGAATAGGCTTCTCTTTTTAAAAATACAAATACAAATAAATCTACGCCAACTATAATTAGAATAAAGCATTATAAATTACAATTGAATCAAATATCGAAATCTAGTTGAAGTTCAATTAAAATAACTCTAGAGAGAACCGACACATGGTGAGATTTAATCAAAAATAAATTTAGAATGATCTACACATAATTTATATATGATAAGACTCAAATTTAAATACTCAAAATCTCGTAACCTCAATAGCAATAGTAGTAAAGTGATTTTGGGAAGTGAGTCAATAGCCTCTCCAATGAATTAAAGCATTTCTTTACATCCTATTGATTTACTAAAAATTGGTTAATGATGAGTTGGATTGAAATCTGGGTATCTACTTTTTATCAAATAATGATATGTGATTTGGAGTGTTTCTTTTTTCTTTTCTGTATAATAGTTCATCAGTTTTGTTTTGGATTTTGTAATTTTAAGGATTTAGGATAATCATAAATGTGTTTCAAAGTTTCCAATAATTTGATTGCTGTTGTTGAAAGATTAAACATCTAGTCTTATGAATTTTGGGTTAAAATTTATTATTTATGATTTTTTTTATTATTATCTATTTTGAAGTGCATCTATGATTATTTTTTTCTATATAATAGTCCTTCGTTTTTATTTTGGATTTTGCAATTTTAAGGATTTAGGATTATCATAGATGTGTTTCATAAATTTTCCAATTATTTGATTGTTGTTGTTGAAGGATTAAATAACCAATATTATGAAGTGTGGGTTAAAGATGATTATTTTTAAATTTTTTGACGACAACTTCGAATTTTCCAATTTTTTAGTTTTTATATATCTTTACAATTTTATTAAGCCGTACAAACCTAATGAAAAGAAATTGGACAAGAAATGTCGCGGATGTTGAATGTCGAAACCATTTTTAAGTTTTAAAAAAACGGGGTTGACTTTGAAAATCAGAAATGGAGTCGTCACTGACCTTATTTTGAGGTGTAATCAGATCACCTTAAAATTGAAAACTTTAATAAAACTTTGATTTATGAAAACATATTTTGGTCTACAAAAACTCGAGAAAGCAAGTTCAAGAGTCGGTTACGTACGAGGAAGGGTTAGCACCCTCGTAGCGCCGAAAATTGGTACCTAATTGATTATTTAATGTCTTAACGTCGAAAATTTGAAAAGATTCTAGATTACGATCCGTTTGCTTGAGATACATTTGGATAAAATCATATTGGATGCCAAAACTTCTTATTTTGAAGAAATAAAATGTCGTACTCAGTAAGTTAGGGCACAACATCTTATATTCTCGAAATTAAAATTATCTTTTGGTTTTTAAAAAACCAGTAATAAAGTTTGAGAAGGGTATTCGATTATTTGGGCCTTATGAAAAATTGGAACCCGGTAAGTTAGGGCGCAATTTCTCAAAATTCCCGAATACGGAATATTGCCTTTGTTTTTTTTTTTTTTTTGAAATTCTTATCTCGAAATGATAAAACATCACACCAAGTGAGTTAGGGCGCAATATCTCAAATTCCCCAGAACAAGTTTTTTTTTATTTAAAATATTATGCATTTTGATTTTAAAAAAAAAGGGTACTAGGTTGCTAGGTTTTAACGAGAAGAATCGGAACCCAGTAAGTTAGGGCACGATTTTCTCAAAACCTCCAAACACGAGCATTGCCTCATTTTTAAAAAAACTTTGAGTAAAAATTATTTTAAAACTTGAACGACCTTAAACATGACTTTTTAAACGAATAAAATGCGATAGAATAACAACATACAACATAGGGTAATTATTAATAAGTGAAATGCTACACTATTCAATCGCAAATGGCAAATAAAGATAAAATAAGAATTACAATACACATAATAGCGATGATCATCGAACATAAAATTAATGATAGACAAAATAATTTAAAATGAAATACAATGATATAAAAACTATAAAACGAAAAATAAAATACATACAAGCATAATATATGTAAAACATATTTGAAATAAACTATATAATATGTAAAAAAATCTAAATTAAATAATACATATAAAAGTTTAGAATAAGTAATGTATATAGAATTATTTTAAATAAATAGTAAAACAAATTTTAATAAACATTATATTAAAACAAGTTATAATAAATAATATATAAAAATAATTTTAAACGGATAGCATATAAATATATTTTTTATCATATTACAAAATAGTTTAAAATTAAATAAGTAAATGAATAAAAATGCGAAGATTGTGTATGAAAACAAAAAAGTATTTACAAAACATAATTAAAAGACTGTTTTATAATAAATAAAATCATTTAAATATGCGCAAGGATCAAATTGGAATACGTGTAAATAGTTAGGGATTAAATCAGCAATATTTCCAAAACCCAAAACGCAGCCATCAAGACGGACTAAATCGAAAGCACGCTTAAATTATCGAGGCTAATTAAAAAAACAAATAAGAAGTAGCTAGGGTCTAATCAAATAACAACGCAGAGAAGGGGGACTAATCGCGCAAATTATCCATCACCGCGAAAACACACGGATCCTATGGACATTGAATCGGATCAGGTCGGGCGGACTCATACGGTGTCGTTTTGAGGCCACTTAATCAGGCTTCAAACGACGCCGTTTCGCACAGTTTTAAAAGGATAATAAAAACCTAAAAGTAATCCGAAAATCAGCCTTCCCCCTCTTCTCTTTTGAAATTGAAACCCTAGCCCCCTTATGCCTTCTCCCTCAGTCGAAATCAGCCCCGATCTCTGCATTTGAAACACCGTCTGACCACCAAATCCGTGATAATCGGCCGATTAATGGCATACTCAGGCCATTTGAATGGTCCTTTCGAAACCAGGCCCAAACATCTCGGTATTTTCGATCTCGACAGACGTCTTTACTCCGATTTCAACGAAGAAAGCTAGATCATCTGTTCATCTTACAAAGGTAAAGCCTTTCTTTTTAATTTGCACACGAACACACACAAAAAAAATGCGCTAAGAGAAAAAAAAAAAGAAATGCGAAAGCAAGAGGACTTTTTAGAAGATCACCTTTCAGTCTTTTTTCTGCTTTTGATTTTTTGTATTTCTTGTGTATTGATTTGTAATTCGTGTGCGTAATAACAATGTGCGTAAAAAAAAGGTTACAAAAATCTAAGGCCGTTTTATAGCCACTGAAAAATAAAAATCTATTCTTTTTTGTATACATTTTTTTTTGTTGTTTCTCTGCTATTAGAGCCCCTGTTTGCAGGTACGGATGGCGCGGACGTGGCGTACGCAGGCGCGTGGGGCATGGGGCGTGTGGAGACACGAACTGTGGAGCGCGTAGAGGCACGCACGAGGGAGGTTGCGGCGCTGGCTGATTCCAGAACCCTCTAGGGTTTCTAGAACGTCAAAAATATTGGGCCATTCGGGCCAATTTCAGAATTGGGTTGGGGTTATTTATTTGGGCCCTAGTGTGGGTCATTGGGTTTATTTAGTTTGGGCTAAAATTAGGTTTGGATGTATTGGGCTATTTAATTTGGACTGTTGGACTGTTAACTTTTTTAATTTTGGGATTTTTATATTATACCTATTTGTTTTAATATGGTTTACAATGGCCCAGGCAAATTTTGGGCCCTACAGTTGAATATTGTGCAAGTGATCAAAACTTGCGAATTGTGTTTGAAAAGGAGTTTGTTAATATTCATAGCTGAAAATGATTAGGTAGCTTTGCCTAATTTTTCAACTGAAAACAAAATATTTCTGTCTAAAAATCTTGGTGAGGTATCTGGGTATACAAATTCATAGGAATCAGAGCTAAAATAGGTTAAAATTATCACAAAAAGTGCATGCAATATGTGCACGGAAAGAGGTGATTGATTTAATTTACATTGATAATCATAGATGGATATAGAGAGGAAAGAGATGGAGAAAATTCCAATGCATATATAATGGGAAGTCTCATGTTGATAAGAATAGGGTAATCCCTTTCAATTTTATTGATAGACCTCAAGAGTATACATAATATTTATACAGCAATAGTCACGTAAGAATAGGAAAGATATAAAATATATTTAGATATTCCTAAAAGATAATATCCCATAATAATATCCTAACACCCTCTCAA
This sequence comes from Gossypium bickii, assembly GCA_025503065.1. Classification (NCBI taxonomy): domain Eukaryota; kingdom Viridiplantae; phylum Streptophyta; class Magnoliopsida; order Malvales; family Malvaceae; genus Gossypium; species Gossypium bickii. The sequence goes on along the minus strand of CP106716.1, from coordinate 114,002,097 downwards.
GTTGGAGCATGCAGATTATAAATACCCAACTTACTGAGAATGTATTCAAATTGCGGTTTGCCAAGCACATTTGTAAAAATATCAGCCAACTGAATGGAGGTCAGAACAAAAGAATATGCAATAAATGCATCTTGGATTGCATCCCTAATAAAGTGACAATCCGCTTCAATTCCAATATATAACTCAGATTGACTATCATAAAGAAATTAAAAAAAAAAGAAAAGAAAAGAAAAGGAAATAGATTTAGGATGATGAACACCTAAGCTCAATAGCAAGGCCTTCAGCCACTTAAGCTTACAAGTGATGGAAGCCATATACCTATACTCAACCTCAGCAGAAGACTGAGAAAACATTCTACCACCACAACCCCTTTACTCAAATGAGGCATGAAAACAACAAAAAGACAAATGACCAAATCAAAGGGTAATCTAAGGCACACACTGGTTCCTTATTGCATCTTTTACCCTTCCTACAACTACCACTTTTTCAGCAGTCCATGGATAATACATACTAACCAATTCATCATCTAATGCATTCAAAAGCCACAAAGATAGTAGGATAGTGGGACACAAATATCACAAGCCCAATCATCGAAGTTGTCGAGCTTTAATGGAATAGGAGTAATAAAATCACCGGGTCAATCTTGAGGACACAAGAAAAACAGAGAGTTAGGTTCAATTTTAGGTGGTGGTAGAGAAGTAGAATTGCCACCAACCATTGAGAACGATGAAAAAAACTGTGTTAAAAGGCGAGCGATAGCCAGCCTGGAGACTGACATCGTCGCACCACTAGGCAAAACAAAACATAAGAAGCAAATGGCTTGGAGAAGAAAAATAAATAAATAAAAGAGGAACCTAAGCTCTTGATACCATGATAAAAAGAGGGTAACCCCTTTCAATATTATTGATAGACCTCAAAAGCATACATAAAATTTACACATCAGTAGTCAAGTAGGAATAAGAGAGAGATATAATATATTTAGATATTCCTAAAATATATATCATAACATGTGTATGCACAAATTTGTTCGTGTTCAGAAATAACGTATACAGTGAGACTATACTATATAGGTAAAATGATTTTTTGGTCCTTTAACTTTATAAAAAAAATCAGTTTAATTCTCTATTTAATTTTTCATTTTTTTTATCTTTAAAGTTGTATTTTTTTATCAAATCACCTCAAAATAGATGGAAAAATTAATATTTGACTGACATGACATATATGTGGATTGCCAAATAGATGACATGTCAGCATTTAATTAAAATTTTAAAATATTAACAAAACAATTTTTAGAATTTTTAATAATTTTTTATTTTTTAAATAGATTTTATAATTTTTTTGAATTTTTAAATTTTAATAAATTAATTAAGTGTGGATGTGTCATTCATACTTATGTTACGTCAACAAAGTTAAAAAATAATTAACTTTTCCATTAATTTTAAGGTGAGTCGACAGAAAATATAAATTTAAAAGTTAAAAAAATTAATAAATAACTAAAATGATTTTTTTATATAAAATTAAATTGTTGGTATTTGAATTTTAATGTAACAAATAATTGAAATCAAAATTATATGGGATACTAGAAATATCATTTGGAAGAAATGAACTCTGTTTTACCGTGTCATTTCTAGCATGCAATGTGCTATGTTTGTATGAAGCATTCCATTAGCTTAATTTCTTTTTGTTTCAAGCCCAAACCCAAAACATTGTAAGGGCCATAACTATTGTGTGTGTGTGTAAATCTTATGGTATTTTTCTGCTGTTGGAATAAAGCTTTTAGAGGGGCCATATCTTAAGTAATTTATGTTATGTTTGTCCAACGTTAAAGGATAAATATTTTAAAAGAAAAAAGCATTATATTTATGCAAACGCTCCAGTTCAACTGAAACAACATAAACAAGACTTTATACACCCAAGGCAAACATTAGTTTTTATTCAACAAGGTGCCATCTTGCATCCTAGACAGTGCCTTTTCTAATTGGCTCCACTTCTGCTCTAGTGTTCCGATGTATCCGATGGACATCCTCACCAGCCCCGGTGAAATGCCGGCAAGTTCCTTCTCTTCAGCATTCATTTCACTGCTGGTGCTACTGCCGGAACAAGACATGAGAGTCTCGTAGTAACCCAAGCTAACCGCCATGAACCCAAACTGAGTATAGTTTTGCAAGTGGTGCATCAGCCTATTGGCTCTTTCTTCGGTTTCCATGTCAACACAAAGAAGCCCACCATACCCATATTCCTTGTTGGCCATGGACTTCAATAGCTCATGCTGGGGGTGATCCTCGAGGCCTGGGTATATGACCTTGAGCCCCAATTTCTTCATTCTAATGGCATATTCCATGGCTCTTCGGCAATGCTCCTTCATTCTCAGGCCCAAGTGAGGAATCCTCTCGGAGAGTTCGAAGGCAACTTTGGCGTTCATGGTTGGGCCTAGAAGCATCAACGCACCTTGATGAAGATCCATCATTGAGTTCACCAGGCTTGCAGGGCCACAAACAGCACCTGAATTTTACCGCAAGTACATCTTGTAGTAATTAATTAATAAACTAAACTAAAGATAACAATTAGAAGAACAAAATACTTGTGTACTTTTCAACTAAAAAAGTCAAATAAAAGGTCTTTAAAATAACAAAACAATTTATCAGAACAGAAACAAAAGACAAAAAACATCACATGAAAGCTTATCCATGATAACAAGAAGAAAAGGAAGATTGAAACGCACACCTCACTCACATGCATGTTGATGAAATTCATGATCATATCACCCATAAAAGCTTGCTTGAAAACCACACTTTTCCATATTTACACGAGAGAAAAATAAACGGTAATCCAGTTTTCTATTTATGAGTACGGATTGTAATGGTGCCAAGGGCCTTGGGGGGCAAAATTTTGAGAAATTTTTTCTTTAAATTTTTTTAAAAAAATATCATTATATCTTTTTTTTTGAAAATTTTAATCAACCTCTCTTGAAATATTTTTAAATTTTCATTAATCTCACAAATATTTTAAAAATTTTAATTAAATCCCTAAACTTTTTATTAAAAAAAATCTCTTTAAACTCCTAAAATTTTAATAGTCTCCCAAAAATTAGTCTAAAATCCGGCACTATTATTCCCTTAATTTCTTCAAATAATTAACCCCATTAATTATGGACATGGATTTTTTTTCTTCCAAACAAATCTCTTCCACTTATCACGTAACATAAATAATTGCATGTATTTTAAATGAAATAGCTACTAAATTCATTTATAAATTAAATCTAATAATAAATTTGACCTGTTTTGCAAAATATATTTCGCCTTGACTGGTTTTGACGAGGCTAAAATTTGGCTTTGAATTGAATTGCCCTTATTAACTCAATCAATCCCAAGGATCCCACGTGATTGAAGACAAGACTCCCTAAACAAAACAACGCAGATTTGTGTCCGACACGTGTACGGATAAGAGAAACATACGACAAACGAACCTGCAATAACATCGGCCCCACCGCTGATGAACTTAGAGATACTATGGAGAACCACATCAGCACCCAGCCGAGCCGGAGAAAGAACCATGGGGGCGAACGTGTTGTCCACGACCACCGTCGTTCCTTTCTCGTGCCCGATTCTGCTTAGTGCCGGAATGTTGGCTACGGTGAGCGTGGGATTCGACATCGACTCGAAATATAACACTTTGGTCTTTCCTTCGACGATGGCATTTTTCACAGCTTCGAGATCACCGATGTCCACAAACGTGGTCGTGATATTACAGGCTCTGGGAAAGAAATGTGTTAAGAGTGCATGGGTGCCGCCATATAAGGTCCTCGATGCCACTACGTGTCCACCGCTGCTGCAGAGTTGCAACAGCACGGATGATATAGCAGACATACCTGTCATCACGAAACCAAATTAATTATTAACCACAAAAAAATTACGTTTTTTTTTTATGTGACAAAATTTTAATTACCGCTAGCGGTGCAATAAGCAGCTTCGGTTCCTTCCAGGGCAGCCATGAGACGGCCAAGATTTAAGACGGTGGGGTTAAAATGACGGCTATAGATGAAGAAATCACGATCAGGACCGAGTTCACCGGCGAACATACGGCGCATGGTCTCAGGTTCCATGACGGTGAAGGTGGCGGAGGCTTCAATGGACATGTTAACACCACCATGTTCACCGAATTCATGGCGAGCGTTGGCTAATGCAGCGGCAGGGTCGCTTTCCGACGCCATTGTAGGCAACATTGATTTCTTGGCCACGAAAATATCATCCCCGTCAAAGTCATCGGCTCCTGTTCCTCTCTTCTTCCCGGCGAAAACAAGGCCACGGCTCTGGGTTTCTGCCATAGTCAAATCTCCTCTGCCTCTTCTTCTTCTTCTTCTTCTTCTTCTTCTTCTTTTTTTTTTTTTTTTTTTTGTGGGGGACCTTTGTTGGTTACTAGAGAACTAATAATGGAATTAAAAAGGGGCTTGCCAGGAGATGGGGAGGGGATTTGAAGGTATATATAAAGCAGGGAATTGAACAAATAAGGGGGGTTTGTTACAATTTAATTAATTTTGCAAAACAAAGTATTAGTGGCGGATTAAAGAAGCGTTGCCTAAATTAAATGTGAACATGACTAAAACTTTCCTTTTTCAAATAAATTCTTGTAAGGTAATATATATATATATATATATATATATATATTATTTCTTAAAAATTATAAGCCAAAAAGGTATAAACATGTCACAATTTAGTTTAATACCAAATATAAAAATTGTATAAGGTGATTATAGCTTCTTCTTTTTTTAGATAAAATATTTTAATATATATAATTTAAAGAATTTATAACAGAAATAAGCCAAAAAGGATATCAACCTGTCTCAATTTAATTTAATGCCAAATGTAAAAAATTTATAATGTTAACGTTGCTAAAAATTTCATATTTTAGATAAAACTTTGTAACATATATACACATAAATATATATTATTTAAAGAATTTATGAAATGAATAAGTTAAAAATGTATAAATATGGTTTTATTGTCTCGAGACTTTAAACTTTGAAGTCAAAATCACAAAGTAAGGAAAGCATATCTCGAGACATTATCTTGCATTTTTTTAGTTTAACTCAAGAATCGTAATCTAACTTTGTGTTTGACCCTTTTTGACCCCGAATTATTAATGTGTAAGCCCAATTAACTTCAAATATGTGCATTTAACATTTATATTTTACACTGATAATATCATTCATTTATTTACATTGATTTTGTAGAGATTAAAAAAAAATAGGTTTAATTCAATATACTATAATTTTTTTATAAAATATGATGGAAATTGATAAGTAGATAACAGCTACGAGAATATTTTTAATTATTTTAATTTTATTTTATTTATTTTAATATTATATTATTCTATAAAAACTTATCGTTTAAATTTTTTATTTTTCTTTAGAATAAGGTGAAATGTTTAAAAATTAAGGATAAATGTAGAATTTATTTTTTATAATTTAAATTTTAGATTTATCAGACAATCTAATTGTATTCCTGTAACACCCCTATACCGGTTCGACCCAAGAACTTGATATAGGAATATTACATTTGGTGCCAAAGTAATTTTGGCTAATCACTGTTATATTTGAACATTAAAAATAAATTTATATAATTTATATTTTAGTCCTTACTACTTGAAACACACTTGATCTTCCTAAGTACATGCCATTTTATTCCAAAATTTTGAAACATACACTCTTGGCACTTGGAGATGTGATGAGATAGATGCCCACAATCTCAATAACAACTCTTTAAAATCATTGTACCTAATCTGCGCACGGAAAATAAAACCGTACGCTGAGTAAAAACTCAGTGGTATTTCTATAATCTGAATATTTAAAAATAATATAATATAATATAATAGGAAAAATTAAATTATAAGGACATATTTATGTCTAGTATCATAACCATCATTTTTTATTTATTAAACAATATCCTAATTTACACAATTACTATAAATGGTCATTCACATATCAAACCATATTTATTCGTATAATGACATTAGTCATACAATACTCAATTATTACATAAATCACAATTTCTCATACATTTATTTATAACTTATTCAATCTTTATCATTTGCTATCCCAGATAGTTTTTCTTCATTTTAATTTATATATCTTCTTACTATGTCAATATTCATTTCATGCGTTTCATCAATAACCATGTCATAAAATCATTATTTCATATATTTCATTTCTATTTCTCAATTCAATAACTTATTCTATTTCATATCTAAAACCTTACAACATTAGTCTTTCAATAATTATTTAAACCAACATTTTTCAATAAAAATAATTATAAATTAATTCATATGATTATATTCAATTAACTCATACACTATTTCATTATTTCTAATTCATTCTATTTTCACTTCTTATTTCGATATTTTAACAAATTCATGAACATTAAGTTCATGCTTCAAATCTCATGTCTCAATTCAATTCACAATTCAACTCATAATTTCTTTTTCATATTTTTAATAGTACGATCAATCAAATTTATTTAATTTTCTCATTTCAGTTATTCACCCTATTAACAAACCCGGACCTTGGCGGATACACGGATTCCAACCAAACACTCCAGTACGTCACATTGTGCCTAAAATGGTACTCAGTACCTGATCAAAATATCAAAAGCAGTATACGGCACATAAAGTGCCTGAAACGACATACGTGGTGCCTAATACGACACATAAAGTGCCTGATCGGCAAAGCCGATAAATTCCTGTATTCTTCCAATCCTATGGCATGGCAACTATATCCGACTCAGCCCGACTAGTTAATAGGTATTCAAATCATTTCTCAATTTCAATTTCACAATCAATGTACAATTCAATTCAATACAATTTTCCACTTTCCAACAATATACTATCAAATATTCATACATAATCATACTTCATCTCAATTTCATTCAATTCAATATTGATACTTGTCTTATAATTTTACTTACCATACACATAAATCTAAATATAACATTTAATAAATAGTAGTTTAAATTATCGTAATACAAACCGTAATTTCCGAGCTACCACTCATTAACTTTATCTTTTCCTTTCTTAGCCGAGATCTCCGGCACCATATTAGCTACGGAAATTAAACAATTAAAAATCATCAATACAACACAGTTTCACATTGAATATTTCAATTTTTATTCAACTTTTGCCTAATTTCCAATTTAGTCCCTAAATCGAGACTAACTTTATTTCTTCATAATTAATCTTATATTTTCATACAAATTATACTTTAAACTAAATTTAACTCCATAATTTCACTTATATCCATAAATTTTAAAATTTTCACAATTACTCCAGCTTTTACAATTTTTACAATTTAGTCTCTTAACTAGTTAATCAAATCAACTAATTTTTCTCAATTAATACTTTATCCAAATATTTTAGGCTATCATACAGCCCTTAACAAGAAAAAAATTTAATACCAAACCCTAATGTTTTAACTATTTTCATAATTTGATCCTAAAATCAGTATTTAACAAAATTACTTTAGAATATCTTCATACAACAAAAGTAAAGCTCTAAACCCACTTGATATTAATAATTTCTTCCAATGTATTAATTTATTCATGCAATTTGTTCATTTTTAACATTTTTAAAAAAATTCTCCTAAATTTTTACTTTTATTCAATTTAGTCCCTGAGCCTAAAACATGCAAATTAGCCATTTTTAATGTAAACTCATACTAGCTGAATATTCATATATTTTCCTCCTCCTCCTCTCCATTCCACATCCTTAATATATATATAATTTCACTATTTACTTATATGTTCATATCAAGTTGTCCACTTGAGTCATAGTCACTAAATTATTTAAATATTGAGCTACAGAATTCTAAATTAAGATCCGCTTGATGTTTTAGAAACTAGACTCAAATATATTTCTACCATAAATTTTTTAGAATTTATAGTTTATCCAATAAGTACAGTAAAATCTTCAAATTTGTCCTTGTTCTGCTATTTGTCAGCTTTGACCTTTCTTCACTAAAAATTAATTACTCTTAGTACGGAATTCAGATGATGTTCCCGTTTGTTTCTATTGAAAATATACTCATTAAGAATTTAAACATATAAATTTAAGCCCCCTAATTATTATTTTTTACAATTTTTTATGATTTTCCGAAGTCAGAACAACGGAACCCAAAATCATTCTGACTTTTTCTCATAAAATTTATTATAACTCATAATTTACAATTCCATTGCTTACACCGTTTCTTTTATAAGAAACTAGACTCAATAAAATTAAATTTCATATTTTATTCAACCTCTAATTAGATTTCTACAATTTTTGGTGATTTTTCAAAATTAGACTATTGCTGCTGTCCAAAACTTGTTTAGTGCAAAATGTTGATTACCAAGTTTATAACACCCTTATTTCCTTTCTCTACAATATTTCCCATCATTTTTTCTTATTTCCCTTCACTAATATATCAAGAACATAGAACTTTATATAAGAAAACTCTACTTTAACATCATTTTCATGCTTTTGATATTACCTTATATAAGAAAACTCTACTTAAAATATATTGAAATCTTAAAGTTCTTACCTTGTCCTATTGATTTCAATCTGTAACTTGATTTTCTCTCTCCTCCAGCTTCCATTTCTTGAATCTAACTTGATATTCTAGCTCTCCATTGTCTTCTTATTATTTTACTCTCTTGGTAGCTATGGAAATTCTTTTGATTTTTAGGTGAAAATGATGAATTTTTTTATGGAAGGACTAAATTGTAAATAAAGCAAAACTTTCTTTCTTTCTCTCTTCTTCTAACGTGGGTTCATGCATGGAAAGATGAAGAGAATTCTTCACCTTTCCTTCTTTATATACTAAATAAATAATTAAAAAAAATAATAAATATCTTATTAATATTAATAAAATAATATTTATCTAATTAATTAATTTAAAATATCATCAACATAATCATTACATTCTAGAATTCTTTCTCTTACTAATTGACCATTTTGCCCTTTATGGTCTTTTAAGATTCTATCCTTGAGTCATCACTTAATTTGATAAAATTGCGATTAGTCCCTCATAATATTCACCTATTCAATTTGGTCCTAATTCATCCATTTTCTTTAGTTTTTAGGTCATTCCACCCATAAAATATTTTCACTATCGGTCATTCAAAATTTTCATATTTACACTTTAAACCCCTCAAATTTTGAGTATTTACTCTTAAGCAACAAAACTTTTTTCACTTTTGCGATTTAATCCTTTCTTGAATTAATATGTCATAATATACTTCCCAATGTTGACATAACTCAAAATTTTCCCTTTTTGTCACTTTATTTATTTTTTTTACTATATCAAGATACTATCTTACTTTCTTACTGTAAAAAATTTTAGGGTATTACAATTCCATAATTAATTTAAGTAATATGTCAAACAATTTTATAACTTAAATTCAATAGTTAAATTTTCAATATTTAATTTTTCAATTTATCAAACAACACTTAAGATATTTCAAAAGAATCAAATCCAAGTTCCTGAAAGAAATAACTTATAAGCCATTGTACTCCAATGAACTAGTAAGAACCAAGTTGAGAGGGTGGATTCGTGCATTGAGCCCAAAAGGCCAATATAATGTACATCTAAGACCTTTCTTATTGAATTTTTGGGAGTTAACGAAAAGTAAAATTCTTAACTAGTAATATTCATGTGCCTTCCTAACTAGTCAACGAAAATAATGGATACATAATTTGAAACTTGACAATCAAAACTTGAGAAGCTTTTATTTCAACAATTTCGAATAGGTTGGTTTTTATTTAAGAATTTTAAAAAAGGTTTGACATTTATGAGAGCAACACTTAAAAAGTCAATATCCAATTTAAATAATCAACGTACTATATATGATTTGAATATATTTTTATTTGAAGTAGGGATGATTCAGGTTTTGTTTTTCAAATTAAAAATCATGCTGAGCAAATTTATATTTATACCACAACTTAAACTCAAATTGATTTAAGCTCGAAATTGATTCAACTTAAAATTAATTCAAATCTAAAATAATTAAACCCGACATAATATAAATCCAAAATAATTTGAATAAGTAGGTTTAAGCTAAACTTAAATTAAATATTTGTTTAATTTAAACATATTACTGGTTTTAGCTCATTAGATAAATGTTAAAAATATATAAAAAAAGATTAAATATTGATTTTATTTTTTTTATTTTTATAAATCAAAGGTTGATTCCTTTTCCTTGAATCTCCAATAATAATAATAATAATAATAATAATAATAATAATAGATGATGGTGATGATGATGAAGATGAAGAGGATCAAATAATTTTGATTTTCATTGATTATCAAAATAAAGATGATAGATGAAAACTCATTAATTTATGCTCATTCAAAAAATTTAGAATAGATAAATGTTATTAAAAAAATCAATATTTTAATCAAATAAATGTTATTAACGATAAAAATATTTATTTTCGTTTGTTCGAAAGACTTTGGTATATTATAGATTAATTAATCTAAATTTAGAATAAGTTACTAAATCTTATTTTCCAAACTTATTTTTTATAATTATTAATTTTCTAATAAATTTAAATCAATTAAATAATTTATTTAACCTAGTAAAATAAATTATTATCCGTAAAAATAAAAAATAACTTGAATATAAAATTATTTGATTCAAAATAAAAAACGTGTTAAATTAAATTTAGATGGACCAACATGTGTTAAATATAATGATAAGACACATTACATTTTTAATGGGAGACACAAATTCGAACATTGAATACAACATTTTGTGGAGGAGCAAATATGTACCCTGAACATAGACTATAAAACAGGCGAAGAATACCCTCACAAAAATTTAAACCCGAATAATCTAAAAGATTAAAAGCTAAATTAATCCGGTTCAAATTAATCTAACTCGAAATTAACTTGATCTATCCAAATAACATCATTTTTGAGAGATTCGAGATTAATTTTTTTTCCCAATAAAAAAAATGCAATACATTAATATTTAAAAATATATGTAAATTTTAAAATTCTAAAGTTCAAAATTAAAATATATTAATAAAGCAAAAAAAGAGTTAAAATATATTAATTATGAATAAATAATTAAATCAGTTATTAAATTTGTTAAAAAATAACTAAAATCGAAATTCTCAATCTAATATCCATTTCCAACTTGTATTGTATAAAGGCAATATGATTTTGTTTTCCTTTCATTTCTGGTTCTGGTTTTGTCTTGATGTGGGCATGACCTGGCATCCTCTTCCTCGTCAAAATGTAGACACCCCAAACTCAAGTAGATCCATGAAATTAATGTTTTCTCCGCCACGTCGGCCACAATATGGAAAACTAAAAGCCGTGAGCACTTAAACTTTGCTCATAACTCAAATCTTATCCTATCACCCAACACTCCAACATCTCATGCCTTTGTCCTTTTCCTCCTCCTCCTTATCATTATTATTAGATGGTGCATGTGTGGATCCTCGGTCATATCTATACACACATATAGATAGACCAATGGAATTCTTTAATTCCGGTTAGCTACGTAAGTTTCATGACAGAGGGCTTGGAAAGGAGTTGCAGTGCTTGAATTTCAGAGGATTTTATAAGTTTTTATAGATGAATTCATTCGTTTTACGATTTAAAATTAATTCTGTTTGACTCAAACTAATATTCAAGTAAAATTTTTCTAACAATATCGATTCTAATATTTGAGCTTGATCTAAATACTTATTTTTCAATTTTTCTAACCACTTAATGATATTTTATATAAATATAAGAGAAAAATAAAATGTATATAGTTAAATAATATATGTCATGTTTTAGATAACTTTTGAAGTTTAATAATTTTAGCTATTGGTAATGGACAGATATTATTATATAATATTTTCCTAATTATATTTGGACATTGGGCAGATATAATATACTATGAGAAAGAAGGGTTTAACCTAAAGATGATATATTAAAGAAATGAGGAAGACAAGGGTGTTTTTTTTAACCCCAAAGTATAAAAAGGTATTAGTATTGATTGTGACCTCCAAACATGAGGGAACTGCAGTAAAGAGTGGTGGAATGAGATTATATAAAGAACAAAAAACAAAAGTGGGTCTGTTGATATGGAAGAATTTGGGAGAAAAGAAACCAAACAAATACATAATTCCAAACAATAAGGAAATGGATGCAGCAAAGCTAAGACCCACCACTTTGGTGTTTAGAAACCAACCATGTCCACAAAGAAGACAAGCGCCCATTACTCGTTGTCTTATGTGACGACCCCCTATGTAGTATTATGTACATTGAAGATGCATGTTTTTCACTTGTGCACTGCAATTCAGTCCAAGACAAGGCTGCTCACGGATTAGGTAGACTTGGTCTCGTAGCTCATGATGGTTTGGTGTTTGGACCAATGCCTATCCTTGTTATATTATTCGTGATAGATTACTATTAAGTGAAAATGACTCGGAAGTTTCAAGACTGAAAGCAAAAGTTAATACGGTGAAAGCTAAGGCCACGTGGTTGGTACATACCTATTCAGAAAACAAAGCAAATAAACCGATTATACATTACAATCACGTGTGTTCCTTCTTCTATCGCGTTATTCTCGTAATAATCCATATATATATATATTATATTAGTTAAAGTTAATATTTTTTTATCTATTTTAAACTGATTTGATAAAATTAAAAAACCAAAAAAATTATTATGCTTCTTTTTTCGTATGTATTCGAATTTAATTTTCCTTTTAAAAAGAAAAACAAAATAGTACATATTAATCATTTAATTATTACGTGTTACTAAATTTGGAATTATGCAGGAGGAAGGACGTGGCACTGACATCAGGCACATGAATTTGATCAGTAAGCCCTGCCAATCTTCCATCTTTATCCATTGCGTTCTTTTAAGGCTTTTTATTTTTATTTTTATAAATTAGCTTAATATCTTGGGGGACCCCAAAGATTCTCCATTATCCCATATGACCCAAGCCAAACACACATCATGGTTCAGTCACTTTGCCTCTAAAATGATTGAGGAATCTATAATCCCAGCTTTAACGCCTGGTTGTAGTCATGATTCTTAAACCAACAATTTTGACGATGTTAGTTTCTGGTTTAGATTGAATATTAGATTGGAAACCCATCCAAGTTCATTCTAAACATCAAGTTGAACATGATTTTGACAAAATGGCCCAAGTCAAATCAAATTTCGCCTTCTCCACTTTTCCTATAGAATCTTTTAACCTTATTAACAAAGACAAAATCTTAAGCCACGAGTTTACATTAGGAACAAATCCAAATTCTGAATGATTTTAGACTTACCTAATCAAGTACATCATAGATTAAAGCCACTCTAAGGCCCACAGGTCCCAACCCTTTTCTTCCATTCTTGAAAACAAATCATATAAACAATTAAAATGGTGAAGTACAAGAGCCCAACCCAAACAAACGGGTCAGGAAGCCCAGCTTGAAACAAAAATGAACAGATGTGGACATTTCTGTTGCAATCTCACCTGACCAAGATATCAGATGGGAATATTTGCACCAAGTGACCAACCAACAGCATTCAAAATAGCTGCCCCTCAACATGTTCCACTCAACAAAACTGAATATATGCCAGTGCCATTGTAATAATCAAATCAATAGCAGCTCCTTTTTCTTAAAACAATTATAAGAAAACCCAATTTCCCAAAACTGTTCTAATTGCAAAGCAGCAAAAACATATTACTTGGCGAATGATAAAATGGAGGGTTAAATTCTTATATTAGTACTTATACTATGTGAAAGTTATAGATTTAGTCCTTATATTTTAGTTTGATTATTTTCAATCTTTGTACATTTCAAATTTTAAAATTTTAAAAACGACCAAATATAGTTATTAAATTTATTAAGTTATGTTCTTTTTAAAACCTGTCCGAACTATACCATTTCCTCATATTATTAAAAAAATCGATTAATTGATTTAATGGTTGTCGTTTGTGTCAAGACCGAAATTCTAATTTCGAATAACATAAAGACTAAGAATGGTACGATCGAAAAATATAGACTAAATCTACAATTTATGTATAATATAAAATTAATAGTAGAATTTATCCTTATAAATTTAAAATTAATCAAATTGATTTGATAATAGAGTTTAACCGAAAATGGAGTGTTGTTCAAAATTTTAACCGAATTTTATATTAATTTTACGCTTGATTCAACATAAACACGGACTTTTATTCCTTTGTAATGACGGGTTTTTTTTTAATTTGTTGTTCGGGTTTGTGTGATTAGTTAATTAAATACCGATTTGTTTAGGAAAAATAATTTTAAAAACAATAAATTTTACCATAAAATTACTTATGTATTTTTTAATTTTATTTTAAAATTAAAACCTTAAAATTTTTAAAAATATTTGTTATTAACACTATGTCATTAAATCTAATTGTTGAAGGATTTTTACTTACGAAAATTTGCAAAGTGTTGTTCATTTAGTCGATAAATTTATCAATAAGCTTAGTGTTGTCCCTATTCTATTGAAATTTCTGTGTGCATGAGGATAGAGTAAGAACACTTCTTTGAAAGTCTGAAAAGACAAATCATGTGCATTATACATTGTTGAACCAAAACTCATCTATGAGAACTTATAAAATATTGATGGATAAAAATACTACGATTTGAATTAGACACTTCATGGACTTGTTTCTAAAAGAGTTTGAAAATCAGTCAATACAAAAAATATATATATTTAATATTAAATTAATATATTATGTAAAATGGGTTGTTGGAAAATGTATAATTGCTTTTTTAAGGCTAGATTATTTTAGGATTATCTTTTGGGGTCCAGAGGGTTTGGAGTGTCAAATGAAAAAGTGACAGAGTTCCATGATTTTCGTTGGTTAAGTGATCACTGGATCTAATATCGCTACCAACAGCATCGTGATTCCATTGAAGGCCTAGCCCACACCTTATCGATGGACCCTTTGCCTCATCATGGCATCCGCTCCTTTTACGGGAAATAATGCCCTATTCCTCGTCATCCCACCTTTGAGAACTCTGAGGAATTAATATTATTCTCAAAATGCACTGCTAGTCCATGTAGTTTGATAAAAATTTTATATGGAATTCATAAATTTATCATTCAGTTTTTATATATTTTTTTTGAATTTGAATTTTATTACTTTTATTTAAATTTTACTTTTAATCTTTTAAAAAAAGTTAAATCATTTTTTAACAGAAATATCGATTAAAATATTATTTTTTCAACAATGTTGGCATGGTAACCTGCACAACAGTTTACGTGTACTTCATGTTAACATAACATTATTTTTCTTATATGTCACATCAAAAAATAATTTAAAAATTATAGAACATTCAAAAAATTAACGTAAAGTACGTATGGATTGCAATGCAGGTTACCATGTTTATAATTTTAACGTTTTAATCATTATTCTCATTAAAAATAACAATTCAGTTCTTTTTGAAAAGTTGATGTTCAAATTTAATTCTTTTTAAAATGTTGAGGGCCAAATTTAACTAAAAAAAATATAACCAATTTGATTAAAAAAATATAACTATTGAAGACTAAATTTATTATTGTGTTAAAACATTTTAATACAGTAACTAAAATATTCATAATCCCTTATTCCTAAATGGAAGATATTGCATACTTAATCCTCGTTAAAGTCACATGTTCAAAATTGTTGTAATAACAACAACTACAATTAAACTAAAACCTAATCAGTCTCTTGTTTACTTCTTTTTTCTTTTTTTAGTTTATAATAAAATTTAAATGTTTGGAAATAGAAGGGACTCGTGCAGATTAAAAAAAAACCAATACTTTGAGTATAAAAAAAGGTTGCTACAAGAGAATAGGAAAATAAATTGCAAATACCGAAATTTAAACATTAAAAGTTGCTTTCTTGGAGAAAAAAAAAAAAAACTCCAAGAATATCACATAAACTATTAAATGGGATTAAAATATAAATTTTAATACTTTTTCTATAATTTCATGTTTTTATAATTAGACTAAACTTGTTAATATATCCATCTGGAACAAAATAAAAAAGTTAATGAATTCATGATTTGATACAAATTGATTGAATCGGATTTTATAACTCTTCAATATTTAAAAAAAATTACATAATTTATTTGTTTTGAACCAGTCGATCACAAATCTAATTAAAAATAACTGATTTTTTTATAATATATTTATTAATTCTTATTTAACTTGATTAGAGTGTATTTTTTTTATATTACAGTAAGAAAAAAAAAAACAATGGTATGATGATAAAATAACGTAAAGAAAAAGAGTACGATGCGACATAAATTTTAGATAGTAGTGGAAGGCGAAGCAAATGGCATGTGATGCGGCATAAATGTGGCCTTTGTCTCCCATGGCCCATGCTATTCCCTAACCCTTCCTCCACGTCTTACATATAGCCACGTGATCAAAAGTCCTCCCCCTACCAATTTATTTCTCTTTAACATTTCTGGTTTTTTAAGATAAAGAAGTTAAATATATTTAGTCATAATAAGAATTATATTTGACACCAATATTATTTTATAGATTTTTCATTTTAATTATTTTGGAAGAATATGATAAATTCTTAAACCAAAAGAAATATTTTTTCTTAGTACTGTCATAAAATTTACAGCCATATTTGTTATACGTAGAGTAAACATCACATTCACAACTATACTCACTTATCAAACACACATGAAAAATATTAATGACATGTTGATTTAATAGTAATTTTAAATTTAGAATTAATTGTATCATACATCTCCGAATTATGGTTTTTATTTTAGATTGGTCTCTAAATTTTAAATTTTTTTAATTACATTGTAAATTATCGATGTTATATTAATTGGGTTCTTTTATTGTTGAAATCATTAATTTAACTATTAAATGGTATTTATGTGAGATAATTTAAAATGAAAATTTTAAAGAAAATTAAAATGTTTTCACATAATTTTTAAAATTAAAAACTTAAATATGAAGTAAAATTGAAAGAAAAGAGAACGAATGATAGTTTTTGTAAAAGTTTCAAAAACTTTAAAATTGAGATATTTACAACATTCGTTTTTCTTTAAAATATTTATTTTAAATTATGTCATTTAAGATCTAATGTTTCATTTAACAATGAAATTAACGATCCTATTAATAGAAAAAATTTATTAATATATCATCAATAGTTTAAGGATGTAATTAAAATATTTTAAAATTTATGAATTAAGGTGATTATTTGATAGAATTAACTTTTAAATTTGTTTTAGTTTTTATCGTTTCGATTTTATAAAAATCCTAAATACAACCGCAACAAGCAAAGTATATGAATACAAATTGTTTTAAATCTTTTTCTTTTCTTTTTTTTTCTTTTGGGTTCTTTTTGGTTTTAATTTTAACCGTCGTTTGCTGCGTATTTTTTTATTGGTGGGTTTTGAAGGGTGAAAAGTGGAGTTTGATGAGACTTTGAAAGTTTGTTGGAACACTCAAGTGAATGCCTGATATATTTAAGACATGGCTTCGTCGCGTCTCTTTAAGTGAAGCGTTTTTACGTGTCTCCACATTCATTTGCACGAACGGTGGTTTTGGATTTTTATGAATTTGGAAAATAATTATAAAAATTCATTATTTATTATAACTTCTAAATTGGAAAAAAAATATAACTGCGTAACAATAATTTTACCCTCAACATATATCTTGGTCATTAATCTTTTTTGAAAAAAAGGTAAATTGTTTAAATTTGGATTGGACCAATTGATCGGATAGATTGGATCAAGCATTGTTTCAAACAAAAATTTTAAATTAATTGAACCAATTTTTTTATTTTTTTATTAAATCAGCTGGAACAGTGAACGGTGACCTAACCAATTTAACCACTAGTCCAATTCTAATAATATTGAAAAAAGTTAAATTATTTTTATTTTAATTAAAATGCTAGCTAATATATTATTTTTTTAACAATGTTGGCATGGCAATCTGTGTAGTCCACATGCACTTCATGCTGATATGACATTAAACTCTAAGTAAAAAAAAAATCAAATATAGTGTAGCCTTTAATATCATGTTGTTAGTTAAAATAGGAAGGAATCCACATTGTTTAGGAACAAACTGCAAAACTATTCATGAGTCTATATATACACATATCTCATATCCCACATTGCTTAAGAAAACAAGGGAAATGAGACTTTGGATCTATATAAAGACTTGCTTTGTAAGTTTTATTTTGATATTAATTGGTAATACCTTAAAAAAAATGGTGTTGCCACTTTGAGCCTTTATAAATGTTTATTCTCGTAAATTTTTTAAAAAATTGATCTATTTTTATAATATTTTAAAAAATGACATTTTTTGAAAATTTAATTCGAGAATAGGATTTTTTTTTTTTGGAAAAAAAAACACGAGCTAAAACGAGTCTATGTGGGTGCGATTTGTGCTGATGTGGCAAAAATGCTCCCCCAAGGACGCGTTTTGCTGAAATTTCTCCTGAAATCGCCTTGACGTGGAAGCGTTTTCTCAAAATCGGCCTTTTCCGATAAATAATAAAAAAATTAGCCCATTTCCATAAATAAAGTTAGAAATTCGCCTTTATTGGTTAAATGGCCAATCAAGGTAGATATATTTTCCTGACAAAATGAATTTCCGTAAAATTAAGGAAAACGGAAAACTGGGCAGAGCTAATAGACCCAACCAACTATTGTCCACAATGGAAGACGTCCCTTTGGTTAATTTTGTGTAACATCCCTAAATTATTATATAAATTCTAAATTGATCTTTAAACTTCGAAACATTATAATAAATCCTAAAAGTATTAGAATTGTACGAATAAGATCTGACAGCCCAACAATCAATTTAGTCATTACATGTAAGTTCGGATATAATGTGGCGTATATTTAAAATAATGGACTAAATTGTAAATATATTAGTATTTACGACATGGATATGACATTTAAAGAAAACAAAATTGTCAATGGAATGGTAGGGGGATTATTATTATTAATACGTCATATCTAGACGGTTCATGTAATAGATCCACATTTAATTACAATTTAATTCATGTATTTAAATATAATTCACGTCATTTTTAATTAACATTTAATATCAAAGTTAAAGGCTAAGCTGATAGAATAACCTGATTGATATGATAATGATAATTTAAGAATCAGTTACAACGTTCTAAAGTTCGAGACCAATTTAAAATTTCGACCATAATTTTAATATATGATATATAATTAAAGATGTATTTGTTTCACTAAAAATAACTTATAGAAAATCAATTCTTGGAAAATAAAATTATTTTTTTAAGAAAATTCCGATGATTGGGTAAATTTTTTTTTTGTTGTTAGACAAATTTGACTAAAATTTGAAGCAAATATAAAATAAATTACATTTATTACAAATATTATTAAAGACAAACAAAATTTACCTTATATAAATTAAACAACAACCAACGCATAATTAAAATTTACATTTACGAGAGTAAATAATAACACCCTCCGATTAGAAAAGATAAATGAAAATTAGCCGATATTTAAATAAATATTTATATATAAAAATATTCATATTAAATAAAATAGTTTTAATGAAATAGTAACAGTATTTAAAAGTTAAATAATTATTAATGTTAAATTTTTTATTGAAATAAAAATTTAAGATTAAATAAATTTATCAAAGTAATAAATTACATTAATGATTTTAATACAGTAATCCTTGGCTCAAGATATTTTTTATTTAAAATTTCGTGTTACTCATATTGAAATTCTCCCCCCAAAAAAAGTTTGTTTTCCAATAAATCGTAAAAAAAAAGAAGCATTTTTCTTAATTATTTTTTTCAAGAAAACAAATTTATCTATAGACGTCTTTTACTTTTTTTTCCATAGCACTCGGTCACTCTCGTCACTCTCTTTCACTAATAAAAATAAAGGGAAGTATCCAATAAAGGTATATAATTGTATATTATAGTTAGTTATATGAAGAGGAATAAAATATTAGTTAAAGTATTCTAATAGGTAGAGAGATAGTTCATAGTTACTGCCTTTCATCAAAAGAGAGCTTAAAGCTTTGAATTGGGAAAAGAGAAATAAAAAATCAAAATAATAATGAAAACCCAAAGCGGATCCTCCGTTTGTTGATGGTTAGTGCTTTCTTCTTTGTTACCTACCAGAAGTAGCAGTAGCAGAAACTGAAGCCAAACCGAAAGTCAAATCGGGATTTGGGCTTGGGTTTACCCGTCATTTTAGCTTACGTCGCCGTTTTGATGCTCTTTTTCTCATCCGGTGACGGCGTTACTGCTGATTTTGGTAAATGGATCTTATTTGGGCGAGCTAGCACTGGCACCGGTGGCGGCGGTTTCTGGTCTTCTAATTCGGTGATTTTAACTTCGGTATAGCGATCTCCGTCACTGCCGTAGCTGGCATCGCCGTCGCCGCAACCGCCGTCTACTCTTGTAGATAAAAGAAAAGGAAAAGAAAGAAAAAGAAATTCTACAAAAAAAAAAAAAAAAGTTCATTCTCATTCAAAATCACTTCCATCATTACCGCAGCATAGGGAGCTTAGATTGATTTTGGATATTAATTAGGTAAAGTAAGACACATAGAAATCGATATGCTTACGGAACAGAAACCATTAATGCGAGCTTTGCGGCGAAGTCACACATCTTCATCGCAATCAACGTCATCGTCCTCCTCATCGTCTTCAAATACTTCATCTTCTTCATCGTCGTCGTGGATTCATTTGCGATCGGTTTTATTAGTCGTTGCTTCTTCGTCTTCATCGTCATCTTCCTCATCTTCTTCCCAACAAATTCCGACTGATCGGTGAGTTTCCTTTTTCCTCTTCCACTTAAACTACTACTTTCCTTATTTCCCCCTGTTTATTTTAAGTAAAGATTTCTACTTATTTTTGCCTGGATATGTTAGTTTCCCAATTTTCTATTTTTGTAGAAATTAAAAATTCTTATTCCTTACTTGAATCCCCGATCTGAAAGTAGTCGAATCAATTCCATCAACATCATGTTCCTTAGGTTGTTAATAAGAGTTCGATTCCAATCTATCTGTTTCTTCGTCTCTCCGAAGGTTCTGAATCTGATTATTATTCGGTTCGTTTTTCAACTTAGTTTCAAAGTATTTTTGAAAGCCTCAACTGTTTCAACGCTTATGTTGGTCAAACTAGTCAAGGTGTTGTGATTCCTCTAACTTCTGGGGAGGAGAAGCAGTCACTTTCGGAATCTAATTCATTAGCCGAAACATGATTAAAAGCCATTGAATTCTCGATTTTGTAGTACTTCATGATAGATGTTTACTATTAATTTGGATTCTTTAGTTGTTGCTGTGGAGTTGTTTTTCTTTGTTTCCATCTTCATTAAGGTCTCTCTTAGTGATCATAATTACTCCTGCAATGGGTTTCTACTTGCAGAACTAGCTAATTTTTTTCCCATACTTGTCTTGACTCTTCCATGTATCTGCTTAGCTTTTAGCATTAGTAGTTTAGTGTTACAAAAGCTTTGTTTCCATTCCACATATGATGCATTGCAATTTTGGAAGTGTTTAAGCTCATATACTGTATCTTTCACGAACCATGCATAAACCCAAAAAAACTATGCTTTTGTTTTGTCAACTTAATTCAAACTTATAGGAACTATTATTCATAAGCCTATATCTTGATAGAAGATTCATTAATTTGTTTCTTTTGCGGCAGGGGTAGCCTAAAATCACCTTGGTCCCACAGGAGAAGAAAACATGCCCTTCTACCTAAACAATGGAAGAATTTGTTCACTGCTGATGGGAAACTCATTGATGGTGGTGTCAAGTTTCTGAAGAAAATTCGAAGTGGAGTATGTTTTAAACTTGCTTTAGACTTATTTGACTTTACCTTCATCTTGTTTTCTTAGACATTGTATTTCTTTTTTCTTTTTCTTTTTTGTTTTAGTGGATATTTTGTTGCTTCTCGAGATTTCATTCTTTGCACCTTTAATGCAGGGTGTTGATCCAAGTATTAGAGCAGAGGTGTGGCCATTCCTCCTCGGAATGTAAGATTCTTATACTTTTATTTATGTACCATTTTATACTCTGATTCAAGTAAACCTCCCTTTCTTTGAACTATTTAGTTCTTACTTCTATAACCTCTCTATGAGCTTACTCCTTTCAAATCACTGTCTGGTTGCCTGGTTCCTTTTTCTAATACATCATTGTATCATCTTTTTACCATATCTTGGTGCTTTTCTGACTGTTTATGTCTCAATGATTCTTTAGTGGATAGAAAGCCTGAGTTAAAAGAATTTTATCTTGCGAGTTGCTATTTGCATTATATATTCTGCAAGCATCCATTTTAAGTTCTTTTCCTTGCTGCTCGAGTTTTTCAAGCATCCATTTTAGGGGAAATGGAGTATTTATTGTATTCATTTGCATTATATATTCCTCAAGCATCCATTTTAAGTTCTTTTCCTTGCTGCTCGAGTTTTTCTTCATATATAATAATTTTTTGTATTACTTTTTTATCTGGAAAACACAATTTTTGAGGAGATGTTTTCTTATGCATTTGAGAAGTGGATCATAAATGACCTGTTACACCACCTAACTATGATATCTGCATGCTTAACAGATACGACTTCAACAGTTCGAAGGAAGAAAGAGATTCCTTGAGAAGTCAGAAACGGTATCATTTATTTTCTTTCTCGTGCCTCTTTTACACACAGATTAATTGCCAATGCTTTGTTACTTTACCATATTTGTTTTCCCCTTCTCCCCATCTTTTTTCTTTCATTGAAGGTCTGTTTGTTTACGTATTTCTGATGCAGAAAAGAGTATGAAAGATTGCGTAAGCGGTGCCGCCAAATCCTTAAACGTACTGAGAAGAGTGTTAAGTTGAAGGGAACTGCTGGAAACGTCTGCAATGAAGACAATGAGTGTTTCAGTCAAGTTTTTGATTCACCAGGCTTGGAGGATATGGTTAGTGGTAGGAGGTCCCACTCCACCGAGGGAGGAAGCCCTGTGTTTGATGATTCTGATCACCGCGTCTGTGATCATAGTCATCCAACCTCTTTATCTTCTGATTCATTTCTGGAGGGAGAGGCTGATAAGAGAGTAGTCATTAGTCAAGATGCCTATACTGGTGAGACAGAATCATCTGATTCTGACTCTTCTGAAGAAGATGAAAACACACCTCTCCTTTCCTCTGAAATAATCGAGGAAAATGATATTCATAAAGATGATAATAATACTTCCTCTCCCTCCCAGATAGAAGGCAGGTCTGCAGCCCCCACTGATGAAGATTTTGCCACATGGCGGAGAATTATCCTACTTGATGCAGTGAGGGCAAATGATGACTGGATCATTTACTCTCCATCTCAGGCTTCAGTATCCACAATGAAAGCACAAAGGTTAGCTGAGAGTGTTGGGTTGAAAGATTATGATGATTTAGAGCCATGCAGGATTTTTCATGCAGCTCGCCTGGTTTCTATTCTCGAGGCTTATGCGCTTTACGATCCCGAGATAGGTTACTGCCAAGGAATGAGTGATCTGCTCTCTCCAATCATCTCAGTGGTAGAGGATGACTCTGAGGCCTTCTGGTGCTTTGCAGGTTTCATGAAAAGAGCTCGTCACAATTTCCGACTTGATGAGGTGGGGATTAGAAGACAGTTAAACATTGTCTCCAAGATTATCAAGTGCAAGGATAATCATCTATATAGACACCTCGAGAAGCTTCAAGCTGAAGACTGCTTTTTTGTGTATAGGATGGTTATCGTACTTTTCAGGAGGGAATTGAACTTTGAGCAGACACTTTGCCTCTGGGAAGTGATGTGGGCAGACCAAGCAGCTATCCGTGCCGGCATTGCAAGGTCTGCTTGGGGGAGGATGAGACTTCGTGCTCCCCCTACCGATGATCTTCTGCTTTATGCAATAGCAGCATGTGTTTTGCAAAGGAGGAAGCTAATCATAGAAAAGTATAGCAGCATGGATGAGATAATGAGAGAATGCAATAGTATGGCCGGGCATCTGGATGTCTGGAAACTTCTCGACGATGCCCATGATTTAGTGGTCAACCTACATGACAAGATTTAAGACCAAACCACTCTGCCTGCCCTTTTTTTCACTGATTTTTCCCCAACTCAATTCCTTGCTACATTTATGGAACCCTAAACTAAAGAAGGGATCCAAGTTATTTGACATTTCAGCCTGAAACAAAGTGTTTTGATAGGCGAATACCCTGAACCAAGTAAATTATGGGATTTACATCTACTATGTTATATTGCCCGCACTCGATACTTCATCTGGGTGATGGTGGCAAACGCTGAGAAATCAGCTATTTAAAATGTTTTTAACTTTGTTTGCTTGCAATTATTGAAATGACAGAAACTTGCCAACTTCTACTGTTCTTTATGTGTAAGTTCTTTCCCATTGTTCAGTTTATTTGCAAAAATAATCACTAGTATGTTAATTAAAGAATAATATTTCGATTTTTTAGTAACTTTTTTGTGATGTGAAATTTTTCTTTAACCACATTGGACTTCATTCGCATTCCAAGTATTCCGCAGTCGAACTAAATTCCACGGCTGAAAACGTTGTGAGAACGTATGGAGTCTTTGCCTCCACTATCAGTGGAGAGAAAACATTTTTTTTTTGAATAATATTGGGAGGAGACTTGATTTAAGTAAGGGTAAATTATACTAGTTAACTCCAAAAATGTTAAACTATTGAATTAATTGAAAGTTCTTGTTTAAGTTATTGAATTATTAAAATTGTTGTCATATAATCTCTATTTACATTGTCTACATCAATTGAAAAGTTTTATCTTTTTATTTAGTTTTTTTTTAAAATTTTTATGAAATAACGTTAAACATCATATATATGCGAATTAAAATTTATTTACTGAATCATCAAATTATTTGTTTAAATTTTAATGGCTCAATAATTTAAATAAATTTTTTTAAATAATTCAATAATTTAAATAAAAACTTTCAAATAATTAAATATTATTTTATAATTTTTTAAAACTAAATAACTAAAATATAAACATACTAATAATTTAATTTATTTTTTTCTCTTCGGGTTTTACAGTTTTACTTTCCTTTCACGTTTTATCTTGTATTGAATTGCAGTCTTCGACTGTCCTCTTCGTTTTGTGTCATTGAATTTATGACTTTATTAAACTTTGTTTTTACGATAAACTTGTCCTCGTTTGACCGTGATCACTTCACTTGTGGAATGAAAATGATTATTATTTGATAATAAAAAAAGCCAACCTAATTAACAGAACGAGATCATCGACCGTCCATTCTCATCAAACCATAGCAGAACCATTTTCTTTCTCTACTGCGCGATGTACTAGATAATTAACTCCACCAAAAGTCAGTCTGCAACTCTATTCTAATCCGACAAGCCGCGGATCTTTTTGTCTTCTTCTCCACGTCACCACCAAATACCGTGTGCTTTCCACTCGTTTCACGCTCCAAAACCGACGTCTCCACTTCCGGCGGCGCCGACTAAATCCCATTTCTATATTCATATATATGAATATGAATCCATTAAAAGTCATCTTCATTCCAAAAGGAACTACAAAATTATGTGCAGATCTGCGGATTATTACGACTTTCGCTCCGGCGATCAAAGTCTTCTGAAGATCAAAGCTTTCTTCGTTCGATTTTCGGATTTCGATTCATGTGCCGACCCGTTGCCCGATTCGCTCACTCTACTCTTCCCGCCAAGAATCAATGGCACGGCGAGGCTAGAAATTTCCGGCTCCATTATCCGATCCGGTTCTCCCGCGTTCGTGACACTCCATCGATTGGTGAAATTGAAGACGAGGGACGGAGAGGCGATATATGGGAGCAGGGAGCGGGTTCGGGCCGGGGATGGGGTCCGGTTCGAGGTTTACTCGAGAGAGGAAAAGGTGTTGAACGGGGTTTTAAGGAGAGAAGAAGAAAAGTGGAAAATGGAATGCAAGTGCGCGCTGGAGAGTGGCAATACCGAAATGATAGGCGGTAAAGCGGCGGTTGCGGATGTTTGCGTGGCGGTGGAGGGAGACCTGGCGATGGGGGAGAGGGTGGAGATGGTAGTGAGGAAGTGTAGAAAAAACAGGAGGGTGGGGTTCGATCAGCTGGAGGATATTCCAGAGGAGAGAGAAGGAGAAAGTGAAAGGGACGGTGGATTCTGTTGCAGTTGTGGAGAAGCGGACGGTGGGGGAGAAGAGGTGGATATAGAAGCGGCGGGTGTAAGCTGGGCCTTTGATGTGGGCATTTGGATCATGTGCTTCGGGGTTGGATATTTTGTTTCTAAAGCCACTGCCAAAAGCTTGAGGCGCATGCGATTACTTTGAAACTGTTAAAAACAAAAAAACATTTACCTTGGGGAATTTATATTCCAAGGTTGTGTTAATCTTTTATTTGTTACCCAAATTTAGGAATTTTGTGAAACTCCAATTCGAGTGGTTTATTGTAACAAACGAAGTATTGGGGATACTTGCCAAAATATTTGCTTTTTTTAATGACATAAATGAGGCCTGGCTAAGCTGCAATTGACAAACAAAAAAACCCAAGAAAACTGAAATGCTTCCCAAATTTGGCATTTGGTCTAAGAGTAAGTCCAACTTACAGGGTTTAGTAAGTTTTGAATGAAATTTATCGAGAGAGAATCACGGAAAACTTTTCCTATGTATGGTTTAATAATATTAAATGGTGATTTGATTAGGACTTTGGGTCAAGAACATGAAACTTTCAGATGCCGATGGCCATGGATTCTGAATCCAATCGTCTCTGGTGCAGATATGAGGCTTTAGATGATTGAGAATGTTCATTTAGGTGCATGTACAAGATGATGCTTGAACTTATCTTTGATATGACCATAACCCTTGACTTCTATAATCGGGTTTTATTTGCTTTGTTGTAGTGTTCTATCTTTCGTCTTCTATTGATTGACATCATCCAATTTAATAGTTTTTTAAAGACAAAATTATGGTTATAATCAATACAGTTTACATAACTATGGTTTATAATTTATTCATGAATATCACCCAATCAAAAAGTTATATTATTCCTTATTCGGATAGAAAATTAAAAGAAAAAGAAAAAAGAGAGAAAAATATTAAAATGATCAAACAGTTCACGGAAGTGATGAAAGCATCAAGTCCACGTGTCAAAATCCTAATCACCTAACATAAAAGCCACGTCAGCACCCACGCCGGTTATCTCTCTTCTCCCTCAAATCAGTCCCCCCCTATATCGCTACTCATGGCGGTCAATGGATCAAATAACCACTTCACCAACCAATAATTAAAAAAGAAGAAGCCGCCTTTTTAAATTTCACTACGATTCTTTTACTTTAATTACTCCGCCGCCGGCGTTCAACGTCGATTACTCGACTGCTAGTGATTTAGTTCTTTTTCCAAAAGGCGGTTTAAGGCTTTAGGTTTTGCGGAGAATGGGAGGAAATCGGAGTTACTCAGCGAATCCTAGCGATTACAAGCTTCTAGAAGAGGTTGGTTATGGCGCCAGTGCTACTGTTTATAGAGCGATCTTCCTTCCTACTAACGACATCGTAGCTGTGAAATGCTTGGATCTCGATCGTTGCAACAGTAATCTGGTTTGTGTTTTTATTTCTCGAATTTTTCTTTTAGTTTAACTGTCTCTAGTCAAATAAATGAGCGTACTTGATTTGATTTTAGTTAGTTTTGGATAGAGATCTCGTTTGATTGAATTTGATTTGATTGTGGATTTCAGTTATTGTTTTTGGTCGAGTTGAACGGTATTATGATATTCTTACTTTTTATTATTGAAGCTCGTTTCTTTGAATTTTTTCGGAGTTTGTTATACCTTGAACATGATCTAATTGAAGCTTTATATTATACTATATGTCGATAAAAGCAATAGTAATGATCCCAAAGCAATAAGAAAGAAAAATAAAAGAATAATAAGAACAGACAGATTTTACTTGGAAGTTAAACATCCCTGTTATTATCAATGTCTAATAGAAGAAAGTACACTCATATACAGATTCAACTTGTGCGGCATGACCCGTACCGTGGGGGCGCACCTCCGGTCGCACCCCCAGTCGAGTTTAGTGGTGGATGGGGTTCGGTTCGAGGCCATAGCCCGCCACAGATCTCCAATTTTATTTCTTTAATAAGAGAGTTGCATCTTGAACTTTTCAAGTCGGATCAAATGGGATTTGGGTCACATAACTCTTAACACTTTGTATGCGCTTGTTTCTATCACTCCATATGGTACTTGGTTTTTGTTCCATTTGAACTTGTGTAAAGTTGAAACTTGTTCTTTTTATCGTCTATTATTAATTATTTCTGAGGAAGCAAAGAAATAATATTTAATAGTGTTATCCGAATTATTTCATTCAAATTAGAGTTATCTTTCTTTTAGCATCTACGCCATTGATTTGGGTTAGGCATTTTAGTGCTGAACTGCTTTTGCTACTGTGTGCTCTTAAAGTAGTCTATCAACATTATATGGTTACTTAAAGCTGAGATTACTTCGAAATGTGTCATCCTGGATCCCTGATATTTTCTTTCTTTTGTTTTTAAATTGTGTAAATCTGGAATACTTGCATAGAGGAATAGAATTATTGTCTACTTGATATTCAAGGATATAATCTTTACTTTCAGAAAAGAAAAAGAGATATGATCTTGTTTTTATAGAATTTTTGCTACTCAACTTGAGGAAGTATTGAGAGATCAGGAGGATTCCATTCCAAGTATAATAAGAGTTTAAAAGTTTGGACTTGCTTGTGGTGGGATTTTATCATGTTAAAATGTTCTCTAAATAAGGGACACGGTACTACGCTAGAAACCTTCCTTTTCCTTTCCCTAGTTTCCTCTCAATCCAGGCCAGGCCTTAGATCCAGTTCATGTGTACCAAACATCTTGTATGCTTGCTTGTTTCATTACTATTGATCGTTCTATGGGAATTTTCTACTTTTGGTAGTAATACAATCACTCAAGTATGTGTACCAAAAATCTTTTTTGGCTATTGGGATCTTTTGTGATATTTTAGAGGCTTTAATAATTTGTAGTATCATAAGTGATATATTTAGATCCATATTTTCTGCTCTTCATGTGATCTATTGGCTCTTAACAGGCTTTCTTAATGTTGTTTTGCAGGATGATATACGCCGGGAAGCTCAAACAATGAGTTTGATTGATCACCCAAATGTTATTCGGGCATATTGTTCTTTTGTGGTTGACCATAATCTTTGGGTAGTCATGCCTTTCATGTCAGAGGGTTCCTGTTTGCACCTCATGAAGTCAGCATATCCAGATGGTTTCGAAGAGCCTGCTATTGGTTCTGTTCTGAAAGAAACTCTTAAAGCTCTGGATTATCTTCATCGACAAGGACATATTCATCGGGATGTTAAGGTCAGTGCCTCACGGAAGTTGGCATTATGTTATCTGATTGGATTCACCATTATTTTATTTAAGTTCTATTTAATTGGCATTACAGGCTGGAAATATACTGCTTGATAACAATGGCACAGTAAAGGTTGCTGACTTTGGTGTTTCAGCTTGCATGTTTGATGCAGGAGATAGACAACGTTCTAGAAATACCTTTGTTGGGACTCCTTGCTGGTGAGCTATCTTTGTCAAATCTGTCCAACTATTACCCTTCTCTTCAGCTCCTCATGTACTCTGATATTCCTATTTATCCTTTCTTTCAGGATGGCACCAGAGGTCTTGCAGCCTGGAAGTGGATATAACTCCAAGTGAGTGTTCAGTCTTCACTTAAAGTTAAGGTCTTAGAATTTCACTTAAATCCATTGTCACCTTACAATGTTGCATAAGCACGACATCTTAGTGTACACAAGTATTTTCTGCTTCAGTGTGGCAAGGGGTGGTCATGACTCATGAGTTTGAACCTACAAGGACTCATGAATTTGGTCTGAGCGACATTTGTTCTGAAACACAAAACTTCACTTTATCCACACATCTGGGCTTTCTATGAAAGCACTTTATGTGCCTCAAAGTTACCACTTTTGCATGTAAATTGTAATCTGTATTCTGAATCTTCAAATGGTATTGTGGGAGTCTGGCTAAAGTTTATATAGCTAATGGCTAGTATGCTTGGATTGCATTGAATTTTGCTCAGTTGCATGCTATGTTGATGCATTTCTTGGTACCTTTAAGGAAATGGTACATTTTTATTCCACGTTAATTCTGTAATTCGTTAATTGCTTTTTTTTTCCTGGCACAGGGCTGATATATGGTCTTTTGGTATAACAGCATTGGAGTTGGCTCATGGTCATGCACCTTTCTCAAAATATCCCCCAATGAAGGTATCAAATCTCCATTGAAAATATAACAAGAATTTATATGAGTGATGCACAGTGAGGGTTTGCTATCATGAGTTTTTAATCAACCTTTATATATGTTCACAACCTTTTTTTTTCCAACATTAACAGGTTCTCTTGATGACAATACAAAATGCTCCTCCAGGACTTGATTATGATCGTGATAAGAAGTTCTCTAAGGTACTGCTATTCTTTCCGGCTACACCATAACAATGATAGACATTTTATTTGTCATTATGTATGTAAAACATTGGTTGGTGCCTTCAGTGGTGTTTTGCAATTGCTTACTTGTCATAGCAAATTTCTAATTAAAGGACTTCCAGCTGTGATCAGTCTTTCAAAGAAATGGTTGCAATGTGCCTGGTGAAAGATCAAACAAAGAGGCCAACTGCAGAGAAATTATTAAAACACTCCTTTTTCAAGCATGCAAAGCCTCCTGAGCTCTCTGTGAAGAAATTAATTGCTGGTCTGCCACCAATTTGGAATCGTGTGAAATCCCTTCAGGTTAGTGATCACACTGCCACAATGCAGGTATTTTGCTTCGTTTGCCGTAATATTTGTTTAATGCTTTTCTTTTTTGTTTGAAATTTTACAGCTTAAAGATGCTGCACAACTAGCTCTAAAGAAAATGCCTTCAGCAGAACAAGAAGCTATATCACAGGTTAGCAGTCATCAATCAGAAGTCATTATTGTCTTAGATAAATCAGATTCTTTTGTTCTCATAACATATCCGTGAAAGTTTTAACTATTGGGTTGTCCACTTGGGGACATTTGTGCTTTTTTACTGCTTGGGGTGTTACCTCTTCTTCTGCTTGTCAGAGCGAGTACCAAAGAGGAGTTAGTGCCTGGAATTTTAATATTGAGGATTTGAAAGCGCAAGCATCTCTGGTAGGCCACATATTTAGTTTTAATCTTTAATACTAAATATTTTAATACAGACATATAATGTGAGAAGTAATTTCTCTGTCAGTTATATCAGTTATTCAATTTATAATAATTTTTCTACTTTAACATGCTAAGGTGCGTGATGATGATGATATTCATGAGTGCAAAGATGATGATGAAAGCATGAAATCAAGCTGCGGTCATAAGGTAGTTGTGTAGTTTTCCCCCCTTGGTGATTTGTGATACATGATTAAAGTGGTATTTCTTTTTTTACTTATGCAGCTTGAAATTGTTTTTTTTCCCTTATTTGTCCCTTATTGCAAACTATGTTAATGGGTTCCTGGTCTTGCTGACAGGCTGAAGCTTACTGTGGATCTGGTTTGGGAACATTGAATTTAAGTAGGGAAGTATCTCAGTCTGAATTTGGAGAACCAATGACCATTGACTTATTACAGTCTGATTGCTTGAATGAAAAGGGAAAGAACCCAGAATGTGATATAGTTGAGGCTGGCCTGCATGAGAAGGGTTTGAGGAAAAATGGTTCAGGCATTGATATTACGGCATCAACTTCAGAAAAGAATGTCATCATGACCGGGGCTAAATCAGTGAAACCTAGGCAAACCCAAAGTGGGCCACTCACACCTGGTGCTATTCTTAATCATTCATCTTCTGAGCGGGTTCATAATTCAGAAAGGTTGGTGATAGTTCATATTTAGGCTTGCTTAGCCATTTGATTTATCTTATTATTATTATTATTTAAGAAGTGATCTCAACCTTTTCCTTTTCTCCAATTAATTGTTATCTGATGATGTTTATGCATTAACATGTAGCACATTTGGTTCTAATTTTAGTTTTCTTATAGCATATTAGGGGTCTCTCTCTTTCTGATTCAAATGTTTGAGTTGATTCAACATAGCATTAATTGCATACTTGTGTAAGCGTAAAATTTAATATAGTTGCTTGTATTAGTGCTTTGGTCTTGTCTAATTTAAGGTTACAGCAACTGCGGTTACATGTGTGACAAACTCTTGTCTAATTTAATTTAAGAAAATAATTTATAAATCTTTTAAAATAGAAGAGAAACTGTAGGATGCGGAGTTAATGCTTGCTGATGATTAGGTTTGAAAATGAAATTTCACAAGTGAATGAGAGAGTTTGCCTAGTTCGTAAAGCGCCAAGCTTTAGTGGTCCGTTGATGCTTCCTACTCGAGCATCTGCAAACAGTTTATCAGCTCCAATTAAATCATCTGGAGGTAATAAATTCATGGCATTTAGAAATATTGTTTTTTTGTGTCACCAGCATCACCACCAGTGCTACTAATATTTGGACACTGGGATTTAAATATATATAGTATCATTATTTTCCTCCTTTGACAGGGTTTAGGGATTCTCTGGATGACAAGTCAAAGGCTAATCTGGTGCAAATAAAAGGTCGATTTTCAGTAACATCTGAAAATTTAGATCTTGTAAAGGTAAGGTTCAATTTTAATGCTATATTAGTTCTCTTTTGCAACTTCACTAATCAAATAATGTTCTATAGGATATTCCTTTAAGTTCAGTTTCGCGCCGGTCGTCACAGGTTGGTTAGTGGTCTTTGCTTAAATATCCTTCTATTAACAATATTAATTGTCCACTTCTTACTGGTTGCTCTCTTTCTTCTTGGATTTCAGACTTCGCCTCTCAAAAAGTCTGCTAGTGTTGGTGATTGGATACTTGAATACAAACAAGCGGTTCGTGCACTAGATCTTCTCCTCAATATGGTTTAATGTGAATTATGCACTGTTTTATTTTAACATCTTCCATCTTGAAGCTTAAGGATGTGTTATAAATGGAGGAGCCATTGTTAAGGCATGTGCCTAGGTAATAAGGTTGGCACAAATTAGAGAAAGTGCCTTCCATGGGATACACCTTTATTGAGGCGCATGCCTTCTGAAAGGCTCACAAAATACTAGCCTCACTCAACTGATTTTGTTTTCTACGATTTATATTATAATGAGGTATATAGTAGCAAGAAGAAGAATATATGTTGTTTCACATTAATAGGGGGTAATAACCACACTTCAGTGTAAATTCATTTAATCTTTTACGAGGCTCCAACATTCCGGTGGTGGAACATGTTTAGCTGCTTATTATGTTGCTGCACTATGTCATTAATTTGTCTGCTTACAGTTACCCCACCCCACCCCTCCCTGTTTTTCAGCCTAACAGTCATTCCCCCAAGGATTTGACCAATGGTAACATGCCCACCTCAATTGTTTTGACTCACCTTCAGAATCTTTTCCAGCAAACCTCTGCTCAACAGGTAAAGATTTGGAGTTGGGACAATCATTTTGCTGATACATACTTTCTTGCCTTAAAGACAATGTTCTCACTAGAAGTTGTTCTGGAATGCTAGGATCTTATTGTGAATTTGTTGAATACATTGCAGCCAGCTGAGTTTGTAGATGGTCAGTGAAAGATTGGTCTATCACAGTTACATGATTAAATTAGGAAGTACACTGCTTGTAGTGTTAATACGTTTCTCTTTTTGTTTTCCCAGCCGCTCAAAATGGAAAGTTGCCTCCCCTACCTCGTTGTTCTGAGAGCAATGGAAATGTAAGAACCTCTTATCTATTCTTAACTATGACTAATATCTAGTAGGTTATTCTTCCTTCCTTATCTGGTCTTCGTCAATAGGTGAAAACAGCAGCATCTGAGAGGGAGCGTTTACTGCTTGGCAAGATCTCAGAGCTACAGTCGAGGTTAGTTGTTGGGAATCTGTTACCAAGTGGAAGCTATTCTTTCCCACCTATGTATACAAGTTTCTTCTGATACTCTCTTCCTTGAACACTTGTTGCAGAATGATGAGTTTGACTGATGAATTGACTGCTGAAAAGTTAAAATATGATCAAGTGAGTTGCATGATGGTTATCTAATTACATTTCACGCTTTATGTTGCCTCTACTTTATTTCATGGTCGTGTTCAAGTAGGATACACTCAAGATCTGATGTTGATTCTGGACCTAGTTTAAGCATGCCACCCCCTTCCATTGCTTGAAACTTGATTCATCTGTCCTTTCTCAATATTTTCCTTAATAATCTAAAATGCGAAGAAGGAAAAGTTATCCATCAGCTCTGATAGTTTCATTATCATTATGCAGTTGCAACAACAACTTAGGTTGATGTCTGGTGGGGAAGAGTGGGATTAGAAGGGAAGGTTATGCAAGAAAGCTGTGACAACCACTGTACAGTAAACTCTCAATGTATAATTGGGCAAAAGATGTAAAGTAGGCAGGTGAAGTTGTATTCCGCCATTGTTTGCCTAATGCCTATGAGCCATCGACAACGTTAGAACAGTAGAAGGCTTTGATCTGATACATCCCTTTGCAGATTTCAGCTTCTTCAATGACAAATAAGCAAATATTATGGGTGCATGAGGATGCTTGTACTTGAATATTTCATGTAAAAAAAAAAAATGATGTTCCAGTTCCAGAGCCAGAATCATGGAAGTAGCATAGAAAGGTTAGATTTATGAGTTTTGGTTGTGTCCAGAAAAAGCCAAGTATCATAAGTTATTTGAACAACCAAGTTGGTGTTTATTCGAAGCTATCATGGGATGCTGAACCAGTATAGTATATCTTTTTCTATATTTATAATATATTTCGACATTGTAATTTTTAGGACTATTAATGCAATTGCCAACATTTTTTAAAGATTTATTTATTCAGTCAGTGTTATCTTCTCTCT
Source organism: Gossypium bickii (assembly GCA_025503065.1). NCBI lineage: Eukaryota > Viridiplantae > Streptophyta > Magnoliopsida > Malvales > Malvaceae > Gossypium > Gossypium bickii. The sequence goes on along the minus strand of CP106716.1, from coordinate 113,967,228 downwards.
TTTTCAAACAATATAAAATTAAAAAAAGAAAAAAGAAAAGAAATATCTAATATGATCTCCTTTGACAGTATCTGAGATGGCTATTTTGATCCTTGAAACGTGTCTCTTTTAAAAGGAAAATTTCATCAGCCTATATAAAGACTCTAAAGAGCCGAACATTGACCCAGATTTTAATGACTACAGAAAGTTGTAGGGCCTCAGCCCAATGAGAGAATTGATCCCTGTGCCCTATAGTAGCGCGCCAAACAGTTCCAACATTCATTAACCCGTTTCACCATCGGCGTTGTTGTGCACTGCAAACGGACATAACGGTAACGCTTCTTCCCTTCCTCTACATTTCCCTTCACAATTTCCAACAAATTTGGCGGTGGCCTACAGAGGGGCAAGCAACAACCATGGCCCCCGGCCGTCTTTCGGGTAGAAGCTTGTTACAAGACCTACTCTTATATGCAGCCAGCATCACTTTCAGTTGCCTGGTCCTCGCCGGCCTCAAACAACTAAACCCAAATCGTGATGCCTCTAAGAAATCGATTGCGAACAAAAATGCCATCTCCAAACGCCTTGGTCGCCCCCTCGTCCACACTGACCCTTACGAGGTACTTCAAAAAAAAAAAAGAAGAAAGAAAAAGAAAATCATCGTTTATAATTACATATAGATTGGGCAAAACCCCTTTTGTATTCTCGAAGTCATTGTTTTTTCCGCATTAAATGCAGGATGTGATAGTGGGTGATGTGGTGAACCCAGATCACATAGACGTAGAATTCGACTGTGTTGGTGGGCTTGATAGAATAAAAAAAGCACTGTATGAGTTGGTTATTCTTCCTCTTAAGAGGCCTGAGCTTTTTGCTTATGGCAAACTTTTGGGTCCCCAAAAAGGGGTGCTTTTGTACGGACCACCAGGGACCGGGAAAACCATGCTTGCCAAATCCATTGCAAAAGAATCTGGGGCTGTTTTTATCAATGTCAGAGTTTCTAATTTGATGAGTAAATGGTTCGGTGACGCCCAAAAACTAGGTATGAACGGTGAGATTTCGTTTAATCCTTGTTACACACATTTCTAACTTCTAAGATTATATTAATGCCATTATGTTATATTATTGCAGTGGCTGCTGTCTTTAGTTTGGCTTATAAGCTGCAACCGGCTATTATATTTATTGACGAAGTGGATAGTTTTCTGGGGCAACGACGAGCCACGGACCATGAGGCAATGGCTATTATGAAAACTGAGTTCATGGCCTTGTGGGATGGTTTTACCACCGATCGTGAGTATTCTTTGTTATTACCTTAATTATGAACTAACTTTTAATCTGTGAATGTACGACAAATTAAATGTCCTTTTCTAACTTACATTATCGGTATAAAACAAGATTGAATTAGAAGGGTTAAGGATACAAAATTTGTTAATCCAATGGTCAGGTGTTATATACACTTTCCTACTGTGTAGCTAACCATTGAACTAACATATACATTGCACTGTCAAAACTACAATAGTAGAAGAATGGTTTTTACATTTTAATTCAAGATGTTTTTCCTTTTGCTTCATACCTTGATTTTTAGAGTCATTATGTATTTAAGTCAATTTCTTAGGTATTAGAAAAGCATGTGTGTCACATCAAGTGGGGTGTTTTGTCAGATTTATATTTTAAAACTGTTTAACACTGTTATATAGTGATGTTTCTTGTGTTCTTCATACAGAAGTGATCAATCAGTTTGGAAAAGATATGGGCATGTAGTAATATAGCTTTAAATAATTAGTGTATGTTGATATTCAGCATTCTAACTTTTGTATATAGCTATGAAGTTGAATTTTCTATTAACTTGCATTCAGAGAATGCTCGAGTTATGGTACTTGGTGCAACTAATCGTCCAGCAGAGCTTGATGAGGCAATTCTTAGGCGTTTCTCCCAGGTTTTTGAAATTGGAAAGCCTGATTGTGATGATCGAGAAAAGATATTGAAGGTGATATTGAAGAATGAGAGAGTGGAGGACACTATTGATTTGTACCACATAGCTAGATTATGTGAAGGTTACACTGGTTCTGATTTGTTTGAGCTCTGCAAACAAGCAGCATATATTCCTCTCAGGGATCTCTTAAATGAAGAGAAGGCTAAAAAGACACGTCAAGTAAGTACAGATAAATCACTCGTTTTACTCTTTATAGATATGAGAATCTTTATCAGTTAATCACCAAATCATTGGGTTTCTTTTGGTGAAAGTTGCTTGCTAAATTCACATAAGATCTTTACTTTAAAAGATTAGCAGTATGCTCTTTCATGTTTCGTTGCGACTTGTGCAATAGCAATCTGTCTTAACTTGTTGGTGTTTTTGGTGTGTAGTTACAGGCACCAAGACCATTGTCGCAGTTGGACTTTGAGAAAGCTTTAGTTGCTTCCATGAAAACAAGCATCGGTTTAGATGAGCACAATGGGTATAGCTCTTGTTCATCAACATAAGTTGAATGCAGTCAATTGGTTACTGGATTGAGTTGTGATGGAGCACATGCAAATTTTGATATTCTTGAATACTAACCTTGAGTAAGAGCCTAAGCCACTCCTCGCTGTTTAAGTTATAGTGTTATTCAGTGAATAGAAAATTCAGAAATGTACTAGGCTTATAAACTTGATACTTGACTTGGATTCATTGTTCTGAAATATTTGTGGGTGTGGAGGAGTGTTCCATGTAGCCATATTTGGAATTTAACAGAAGAATACATTTTATATAAAAGCACGAGATCTTAAATGGAATTGGAGATGTCACCATGGGAGCAAAGACCCCTGAATTGAATGGTTTTGAATTAACCAGCGTCTTTAAACTCTTTTTGTAAACAATCGATTAGGTTTACCATACACTTCGGCAGCCACTATGTTAAGTTTATTACAAGTAGAGCTAATAATGAACTATCTCATGTTCCCATTGGGGGGATTGTAATCCAAGTATGATACAGAATGCAGTCAAAATGAGCCATATATACTGATTCTCATCCATTTGAAATTTCTATTACCTCGTATCCGTCCTCGGAGCTGATCTTTTCATGGGAAAAGGACTTAAAATCCTCATCTTAATGCAAAAATCCAAGCCAACAGCAGCAAATAAAAAAACGAGAAGATTCTGGGATACATAAACTGCACCATCAACAGCATGAGACAAGAAGCTTCCAGGATCCAGTTCCAGAGGAGCCCCTCCTCCCAATGTACCAAGACCTGCATTTTCAATTATTACTTTACATATCAAACCTGAACCATATGCTCTATGTTTGCATATATCCTATTCTACGGACCATACGCATAAAGATTTGTGTCTAGCAGCACATGATTGCAGTTATATATACCTTTCACAAAACCGAAAGCTGCAGATGTGCCGGTCTTAAGCTGAAAATTGTCCAAGTCCCTCCTAACTGCATAGCGAAAAGTGACCCCAAACAATGCACAGCTGATGAAATTGAGTGATAAAGGGAGCAGCAGTTGAGTGGTGCTGGAAACTTGGGTTAGGGAGATGGGGAATCCAGCAAGGGTGCCAACAATTGCAGATATCAAAGCTGCTTTTAATGACTCTACTCTCTCCTTATCAGTATCAATTCCTTCTTCACCATCTTCTTGGCTGCTGAAAGCGTTTCCATCTCCATAATTAGCTTCATTAGGTCCAAGTGAGCGTTCTGCTTCTTCAATCATGGCCCGTGCTTGTGAAATCTCCTGCTGAGTTTCTGCAATCTTGAATTTTCACCAAAATTTACTCATCAATAGTTACATGGTCCCATCATGGAAAATATCCCTATGAGTTAATTAGATAATCATATGAAAAGTTTCCCATAATTAGAGAAGAAGCTCACCTCGGAGGCCCCGGATTCTAATTGGTCAATGTAATTTCTCAATAACCGAGCTTCAAGTTCTTGTTTTTCAATCTCTGCAAGTTGTCTCTTAGCAATCTCTACTCTCTCTGAAGCCTTCTCCAATCCATCAAGCAAACCCTTATTCTCTTTTCGGTTCAAGAGTTCCTCAACCTGCTTGCCAAGGATACCAGAAAGGGCATCCTTCAAGCCATTGCTTGTTTCTTGCTCCTCCGAGTTACCGCTGCATTTCAAGGTGAGAGGCTTTAGCTGAGGAGAAATGGGGCCTTTTGGACATGTTGAAGGTGCTAAGTAGAAGGGATCTTTGAATAGGAATATGGGTTTTGAAGAGAGAAGCAAAGTGGAGGTGATTGCTGAGGGCATTGATGCAGGGATTGCAGCGCGTGGATTCTGTGCAACTGTGATCGTTATCCTTTCCCTCTCACCGTTCGGGCCTCCAGTTCTGGCCCCTGATTTTTTTTGCGGTTCTTATTGATGTTTTAATCACTTATTTTCGGTAAAAATCTTTACAAGTCCCTATATTCTAATGCAGGTTGCATTATGATCCTTTTGTTTCGGGGAATAGCGGTGCTTTTTAGGGTGTGTGTGAGTGAAACTTGGAAAAGAGATTTCATTTGTATTAAGGTTTTCAAAATTTAAGAAAATAATTTATTTTTTTAAGTAAATATATTAAATTTTTTAATATTTATGAGTAATTTTAAGAGGGAATTTTAATAGTTTAATTTTTTTTTCAAAACCAATCTAATTTTATTTTATTTAATACATATAATTTCACTGTAAAATAAAAACTTAAACTTCAAAATTATTTTTATTTAAGTGTAATATATATTTTAAAAATTTTATTTTATTAAAATTTTTTATATTATTTTACAAATATAATGATATCCATATTATTTTTTATATTATTTATTTTTAATATAATTATTCTTCTCTGGTAATTACTTTTTAATTTTTAAATTTTCATTAACCAGTTTTTTTCTAACACAGTTATTTATCCAAACAAAGCAACTGCAAATCCAGGCATTTAGAATTGATTAATTTAGCCCTCAATATTTTTATCTTTTATCAAGTTGACCCTTATTCTTTTTTGAACTAAATTTGACCATTAACATTTCAAAAATAGTTATATTGTTTTTTTAACGAAAATACAAACTAAAACATTATTTTCTTAACGATGTTAGTGTGGAAACCCATGTGGTAGTCCATATATATTTTATGTTGGCATGGCATTATTTGTTTTATATGCCACCAACAAATAATTTAAAAATTATAAAATATTCAAATTTTTAAAATTCAAAAAATATAAAGTATAAAGTATAATATGTTCATAAAAATTAAAATATATATAGATGAAGTATACATGGATTGTCATGCGAGTTGTCATGTTTGAAAATTTAATGTTTTAATCAGTATTTTTGTTTTTATTAAAATAGGAATTTGACTTTTTTTAAAAGGTTGATAGTCAAATTTGACTCTTTTTAAATGGTTGAGGGCCAAATTTAGCTCAAAAAAATAATAGTGGTCAAATTGACAAAAGATGCAAACATTAAGAGTAATTTTTTCATTATGCCTAAACTTAATTGTATTGAGCATCCTCCTATTATGATTCTCGTTCAAATTTAATCACCAAACTTTAACACATTATAATTGTACTTTTTAAACTGTCGAGAATACATAGATCGAATTTTTTTTTATTTCTAGAATTATTAAATTGGTTGGTAAATAATACTCAGATCTTATGCGACATAATTTAAAATGAAAAATTGTATGAGGAGACATTAATTTAAAATGTGATATGATATTTTTATATGACATGTAATGTTCACCCTACCCATTATTGATTAAAAAGTTTGTACCATTACATTTAATTCAGCCTAATTTCATACATTATCATCTATTTACATATTTTATCAATTTGACCTTTATTCTTTTTTTAACTAAATTTGGTCACTAACATTTCAAAAAGAGTTAAATTATTATTATTTTGGTATGACAACCTGTGTAGTAAGATATATTATGCCAATGAATAATTTTAAAATTATAAAAATATTCAAAAAATTAATTAAAAATTATTAGTATGGAGTACATGTCGATTGCCATGCGGACTGTCATGTTTAAAAACTTAATGTTTTAGTCGATATGTTAATTAAATAATAATAATTTGACTATTCTATAAAGGTTGAGGACCAAATTTAACTAAAAAATATGGACTAATTTAACAAAAATATAAACATTAAATACTACTGTTATTATTATGCCTTATTAAATGCAACAAATATTTTAAAGTACAGTAAATTAAATGAACATACCACGTTACTTAAAATATCACGTTATATTTTAAAATTAATATCACATCATTTAATCTATTTCATGAAATTAATATTTTTATACTATTATAAAAATAATAATTTTGTTCCTCTTCAAGGATCTGTTTCTCATTTTAAAAATATAAATATTAAATACATTTCACACTATGATACAAAAACTTGTATATTACTTTTTATTGATGGTATTTTATGGGCCGAGTTGATACTCAATTCCAAATTAACTTTTGGACTTGGATTCGAGCTCGACCAATCTACCTAAATGACTTATTATATTATTTAAGAGATAATACATTTTTTTATTTAAATTTAATTATATAATTATTAATATAAAATTATTTTTTTAAAAAATAAAATTAGTTAGATTGAGATTAAAAATTTTAAACCCAGACCCGACCCATAATGAGTTGTGGTCGTCTAACTTTATATTTCATTCATAATTTTTTTTTTATTTAGGGTAAACCATATAAATAGATAGTTACCCAACTATGTCTATATTTCTGATTTAGTCACCCAACTTTAAAAATTTTTAATTTAGGCACTAACATTTGAATTCGTCCCTATTTTAGTTAGCGCTGTTAAATTGATAACAAAAAGTCTTCTTCTAATTGTCATAATAACACATTTAGTCCTCAATACTTACATATTCTATCAATTTGTTCATAATTCTAAATAATTTAATAAATTTAAACCTTTAGATTTACAAATTTTATCAATTTGATCCTTAAACTTTTTAACCAAAGCTTTCAGTTTTTAAAACAGAGGTATTACATATCCAACTAATTTACCATACTCGAACTTAAAATTTTTTTATCACTTAACCCAAGGTATATGATTTGTAAGCAATACAAGGGACATCCAAAAAAACAAAGATAGATTTTTATATCTCATGTAATAAAATATACTTATGCAATGCACGAACTAGATTCACGCATTAATCAAAATATATATAATTATTTTGTAGTTTATAGACGTGGATTTCGATTTTTTTTTTTAGGATAAACTGATTGCCATCCAACTATTATTCTCAATAAATAATTTATTTTTTAAGTACCATACTTGAATTTAAAATTTAAATTTTAAAATACGTGAACAAAATATTCTCAAACTAGATTCATAAAAATTAAACTTAGAAAAAAATTTAAAAAAGTTTCTAAAAAAAGGTAAACAAATTTTAGAAACACTTTTTTTTTTAAAATAAAATATTTATTACAAATAGATTTTATAGACATTTTTTTATATATAATTAATCTAGGAAATTATATATACCAATGATTTAAGATATTAATTTTATCAAATAAGATATTGAATTACAAAGATATAAATTGATTTAAACTTAATTATAATATAAATTATAAAATTATACAAAATCATACAATATATATTAATTGATATATACAACTAAATTTGTGCATTAATTGATATATTCAATTATTAGAATAAACTGCACAGGCTAGATGTATATCAATTAATGTTGTTTTTTTTGGGGTTTACAATTTATAGATATAAAGTACTTCTGTTTTAAAAGCTGAAAGCTTTGTTAGGAAGTTTGAGGAGCAAATTTATAGAATTTATAAATATGAATGGTTAAATTTATTGAATTATTTAAAATTATGATCAAATTGATAGAATATGTAAGTATTGAGGTATAAACGTGTTATTATACCAGTTAAAAAAGATTTCCGATACCAATTTAATGATGAGTGATCAAAAAATGAACGACTTCAAATATTAGTATCTAAATTGAAATTTTTTAAAGTTGGAAGACCAAAACAACATCACAAGTGTAATTTAGTAACTATTTATATAGTTTACCTTTTTATTTATAATATATGGTTAAATTAATGATTATCTAAGTTTGTAAAACCACATCGAGTAGTAAAAGAGTTGGATGTCTCTAAACCCTTTTATCTTTTTTAAAATTATTTTAGCTTTGATTCATCGTTTATACCAAAAAAGAAAATTATCGTTTAAGTAAAATTTCAAATTGAAACCTTAATCAAGATTAGTTTAGAGGGGTAATTGAGTATAGTGCGTTTAGCTTACATTTTATCTTACGCTAATGTATTGTTATAATATTTAATCTCACTTTCACCATTATTTTTACACTAATTATCTAAATCCTCCCTTAAGTGTAGTCCAAATTATATTAGAAAAAAAGCACTGAAAATCCAAAATATATAATGGGAATAGGAATACGTGGAAATGGTGCCGTTTTTGTCAAGTGTATAAACTAAACGAGGTATTGGAGAAAAATGGGCAGTTAAAGGCATGTGGGCAATTACAAGAGGAGGGTTTAACCAGAAAATTTTCAACTTGCCCAAAACCCTCTCTCGCCCTCTCATGGCTACCTCTAACCTTATTAGGGTTTCTTCTCCTTCTTACTCCACTTCCTCCCCTAACCACGCTCCTTTTAAGCGCGTCGGCACTCACAATGGCAGCTTCCACTGCGACGAGGCCCTCGGCTGCTTCATGATTCGTCTTACTGACAGGTTCTCCAACTCCGAGATTATCCGTACCCGAGATTCCAAGGTTAGTTCCCCCCCCCCTTTTTTTTTGTGTGGTTGCCGAATATTATAGCAAAGTTAGAAGAAATGGAAATTATGAAATGGGTTTTCTTTGGGTCTAAATATGTGCTTCTTTATATAGTTAGCTTAATCGTTGTTTGCTACAAGCGTTAGCTATAACTTAGAAAGCTTGAAATCTAGAACCAATTGGAGATGTAGGTGGTTTATCATGGGATTCGTGTAGTTTATTTGTTCTCGTTTGGTCTTAATGATTCCTCTTTGAAGATTGTTTATAAGATTTATCTGACTTTTCAGGTATTGGAGGGGCTTGATGCTGTGCTTGATGTTGGAGGCGTCTATGATCCTAATCATGACCGGTATGATCATCACCAGAAGGGATTTGAGGAGGTTTTTGGACATGGATTTAATACAAAGCTTAGCAGTGCTGGACTTGTTTATAAGGTATTCATTTATTCTATAGGGCAATTGAAGATTCTTCTTATAGTTCTCTCCTTTTGCCTTTTGTGTATTGTGGCCTGATACAAGTTGGTAGAGTATAATATGAGCAATGACGTGTTTCGGTAGGTTATTCTATTTCTTCCTTATTAGTGATTTTCCCTGTATTTAGCATTTTGGCAAGGAGATAATAGCTAAAGAGCTTCAGCTTGGAGAAGACCACCCGGATGTGCATAGATTATTTCTGGCCATTTACAAAAGCTTCATGGAGGTACTCACAACTTTGGTTCTTATGTTTTAAAAGGGTTCGAGTTCCACGACTTCCTGAGCTTGCATGGAAGTAGATTAGGAACTGCTAATTTCTTGGTTTTCCTTTTCCTATGCTTTAGTTAAGGGATTATATCTTGGATGTTCAATTGGGTTTGGTTTTTTTTTTTTTTTTTTTTTTTTTTTTTTTTTTGCTTTTACCAGGCAATTGATGCGATTGACAATGGAATCAACCAGTTTGATACTGACAAGCCACCAAAATATGTGAACAATACACACTTATCTTCTAGAGTTGGAAGATTAAATCTAGACTGGACAGATCCTGATCAATCACCTGAGAAGGAGAATGAGGCTTTCCAACGAGCAATGGCTCTAGCTGGTAGTGAGTTCTTAGAAGTAAGGCTCTGTGAAAATTAAACACACCTAAATATTATTAGTATGGTCTTCAATATGGATTTTTGTTTTTTTGTTCAACTTATAAAAGTATGTACTGTATCATTCTTCGTATTTTAATATTCTGATGGCCTTCTTCAATTCTCAGAGTGTCCAATTTCATGCAAGATCATGGCTACCAGCAAGGTCAATTGTAATGGAGTGCATTGCGGAGAGATTTGACATAGATCCTAGTGGTGAAATTATGGTTTTGAAAAGGTTTTGCCCTGTAAGTAGATTTTCTAATTTACTCTCTTCTTACTGTTATGTTCTTCTTCAACTAGCCCTGCAGAAGTGTATGTTATAGATTGTTCTGTTTATGCAACTATTCTCAAGAGGAAAGAACTGCTTGTTTATAAATATACTCATTTTGGTTATTCAATTGGTTTGAACTTTCATCAAATAACCTTTGCTACTTTCATTAGTATGTGAGATGAATATATTGTTGCAAATGACTGCAGCTTATTATTGACTTACCATCATACACCATTTTATTTGCAACTAAGTCTGATTTTATTTTACATCCAACAGTGGAAGCTTCACTTATTTGAGCTTGAGGCGGAGCTGAAGGTTGAGCCTCTTATTAAATATGTTCTTTATGAGGTATGCATTTAGTAGACCAATCTTCCTTTCAAACAAGTTTTCTAATGTGTTAGCCCTAGATTAGATACTAGTGTCAGGCAAATGGATATGTTGCAGTTATGGTTCCTCTTTGCCAGAGTTTGAGATAGATTCTTATTGTAATCATGACACAGGATGAACGGGGCAAACAATGGCGAGTGCAGGCAGTAGCAGCATCTCCTGATAGTTTTGAGAGCCGGAAGCCCCTCCCAGCACAGTGGCGAGGTTTGAGGGACGATGAGCTCTCAAAGGAGACAAGAATTTCCGGCTGTGTATTTGTCCACATGAGCGGGTTTATCGGTGGAAATCAAACTTATGAGGGTGCTCTAGTGATGGCAAGAACTGCTCTAAAGATGTAGTCTTGGGAGATTGCTTCTATTTCTTTCATTTGACTTTGTATCTTTTACATCATTCTATAACACAGGATTTGGATCATTTCCCAAGTTTTTTGTTTTTATTAAGTACTATTTGATTCATGTGACGACTGCATTTTTAGTTTGTCTTTAGAAAGAAGTTAAAAACTTTTAGGATGTAATGAAACCTGAAGGCTTTTCTTCCTTTATTTTCCTATAAATGAGCGAGCCGAAGGAAATCCCACTTTCGTATGTTTCTTACCACTACGAACTTTAAACTTCTATAAAGGTTAAGCAGAATAACGTTTTTCATCAACCCCGAAGCTCCCCACCACCACTGTTGCCCATGGCCAACGTAAAATACACTGCTGCCTCCGCTGCCAGTGCTACCCCCAATCTTTCCCTTGGAAACATGTTTCTTTCATATCCTCCAAATTCCCCAACCTCTGCCCTACCAAATGCTCCAACCTCTGCCCTACCAATTGCTCCCTTAATCCTTCTTTCCCTCCTCATCCTCTCTCAAATCCCCTCTTCGCAAATATCTTCTTCCTCTCCTCCCCAGCTCTGGCCAAGATCGCACTCTGGCTACAACTTTTTAATCATTAGCATGGAACATGGCCCTGGAGGAATCCACCTCTTGAATTTTCTGCAGCATTGTTTTATTGCCATTTCCCTCCTGATGGAACCTGTGTATATGCTCAGATGGTGGTGAGAACTTCTGACTACAGAATCAACGAAGGCAATTTAGGTAATTTCATGAATGATTTGTTAGTAATGCGCTAAGTAGAGACAATTGATGGGGTCTAAAAAATGGGGAAAGAAAAACTGGAAGAGGTCGCTGTCATCGATGAGGTTAACTATATTCAAGCCACTGAATTTAAGTGCTAATTGGACTACTTGTGGGACTTGGGTCACAAGAAGGTTAGGGAGAAGTTAAAGAATGGTGGATAAATGAGTGCTTTAGTCCGTTACCGTGGTGGAGCCTTATTGGTTGGTATCACAATGCCTGAGGAGCACGGAACACAATGCCTGAGGAGCACGGAAGGATCTGGCATCAGATGGTTTCCGGCGACATTGATATTGGGCGGGTTTAGAAATGCAGCTTTGGAGGATGTTAGAAAATAGAAAGTTCAAGATTAGCAGGACAGCAAGGTCTGATGAGAACGGGAAAGAGGATAATGAGGCTGATTTGAAGTACAAAATTTGGTAATTTTTTCTTAGCTTTACCTTATTGGTGCCTCTTTTGATTGCAGACATCAAAAGTTTAATGTCGAAAGTGGGTTCAGCCTCTATTTCAATCCATTTTTTAAGACGAATGTTAAGCTTGATTTTGTTTTCAGCCACCTCTTACATGGATTAACCATACGCGAGTTTCTATTATTCGAGGGTAGATATCATTTCAAGTCAGATAAAAACATTACGATAGACTGAAACTAATAATTCGATGTTTGACAGAAAATCATTACAAATGAACCCGAGTCAAAAATTAACTAAAAACAGTAAAATGGGACTGATACAGTAAAATCATTACAAAAGAAACAAAAGAACTATTAAGTAATGATACATCGGCCCTTGAACTAGTATCTGGGAATTAACCAAGGTAGGTCAGGTTTTCAGGTGATCATATCAGTATCTACAGCCACTGCCCTCTCTTCGGGAGCAGCTGGATCCGCAAATTGTGATCTTGACTCTGTTGCAAAGGGACTTCTAGCAGTAGAGTCTATTTCCATGGCAGAAGCTTTGGGAGGAGAGAGAGGTTGTACTTCTACATGTGGGTAGGCAGCCTTGTACCTTGCTCTTAGGCCTTCATCAACCAGTCTAACTCCATTTAACTGATTCCCAAGCGATATCCATCTGATGGAAAATAAGGGTAAAGGAGATTGCTTAGCAGTAGAAAATTGTGGATTCCCAAGAATATATTGAATAAGGGAATTTAACATTAGGTACTGACAATAACAAATGTAAAATTTATTTAAGCTTAGAGATCGTCAAGGTCCTTCATCTATTTATCCTCGAAACATGCCCTGTTGGCACACTCTAATAGATGATAATATATACGAACAATTTTTGAAGTATGAAAACTGGTTCAAGATACCATACCCTGCATGAGTATTATGCATGCGAGCAAAAAGTTCAAGCTTCCTTGTCCTTGGACTGATCCTCTCCAGCATAGGGTACATCTGCATAGTTAAGTTTCCAGTTAAGGTAAGTTCTTGAACTACATAACAGGGACATTGCAAAAACATAAAGCAATGACGAGAGACCTTTTATGTACTGAAATGATAATGTAAGAAGCAACAACATAAATTTTCAAAATCAGAATGCATGGCGATCAGCATCCTTAAGCTAACATTTCTGACGTCAAGAAGTGTAAACAAATAAATGTAAAATGGGGCAGCCAAATTGTCCACAAACCTCATCTGGCTTGCGACTAGTCTCCCGAACCTCGGCAACAATGACATCGGTATCAATGTTCTTATTTATTTCTGGATTTCCCTTGATTCCTACAAGGCAATGCTCCTTACTATGATTTAACCAATGACCTGTTCTTCCTGTTCTAATTATTCGCTGAAGTTGATTTGTTTTCACCCAAATAATCTCCTCACACCTCTTGTAACCCCATTGTTCCAAACTGCAAGAAGCATGATTACTTTAACATATATGAATAAAAAACTTGAGGTTTTCTAATAAAAAAGATAACTTTCAGTTATTACATAATTTTAATTAATTAACATTCAAAATAAAGCACGCACCATTCCCGTCCCAGCTCCATTGCACGTCCAGTGACCCAAAGAAATATCAGACCATCAGTCTGCAATGCAGGAACGTTAAGGTTGCGCATCTCATCATCAGCCATTGTTCCATAAGGTAACTCCATATGAATATCCCATGGTGGATCTGCCATGATAACACCAAACTGCCCCAAAATGTCCATTCTAAAATTCCTGATATCACAATTAATCCATTGTGGTTCACCTAATTCGACTTCCGAACAATACTCAGCACGTGGAGGCTTCAAAGGTTTCTCAGGACCAAGATCATCTTGTGTTTGGTCAAGCTCGTAGTGGACATATTTGCATGTCTATCAGACATGATTGAGTTGGCATTACTCTCAAGTACTAGATGAAATAAGATGGCAACAGAAAGAAAGGTAGTAAAAGATTGATCTATTTACTATAGAAAAATTACCTTCATATGCCGGCAGGTATCTAGAAATGAACAATCCCCTAAACTGATGTCTGTATGAGGAGCAATTATCCGCTTAAAATGCACCTGAAAAAAGTTATAAAAGCCAGTAAAACAACATTGCAAATAGGGAAATCAGGAATCCTAAAAGGATACTTCTAAAAGCTACAAATGATTTGTGGAAGTTCAAATGATAGCACCACATAAACATAGCTATATACAGCAACAACCATTTCTATGAAACCAACAATAACACTATAGGTTAAAGCTCAACGATGCAACCTTTCAAGCTAATGAATATATCAAAGGACATTGCTAAACTGTCAAGCGATATGGAAGTGTATGATGCAGTTCAAAATTGTTGCTTTAATACCTTCTTACAGGCAAGAAATGAGCCAGATTGTCTTCGACAATCCTCCTTGGTTAAAGCTGAACAATACTCCCTCACTTGAGAACCTCCTTTGCTTTTAAACTATACCCAGTTATTTGAACACAATCATCAACCAAATAAACAAGAAGAAAATGAAAACTTTAAAAAGTGTATATATATATATATATATTGACGAACTTCAATGAAATGTACCTTAGCAGCCACAGCTGTTTCCCTAGCAGTTGGGCGATTAATGATGTTTAAAATCTCCTCACCCGTCTTTGATTTCTGCATTTCCTTAAACGATTTCTTATTCAACAAAGCTTCCAAATCCTTCAAATCATCTTCCTCCGTACTCTGTCTCTGTGACGGCAAAAGGCCACTGTTTGGTGCCATCGGTGGCCTTCCCATCATCCCCATTCCCCGACCTCTAGGGCCTGCCATTGGGCCACCCGGCGGATACATCATGCCAGGGTCTCCCCCTCCCATCCAAATTTCACTCATTGGTCTCGGTGCTAGCCACTCGTTATTGCTGTTATTATTCATTTTCAGGTTCTCACTTTCGTTAACGTTGTTTATCCTTTCTCTTTTTTGATGATTTTGAGGTTCTTCGGGCAATTCTCGAACTAACCGTGTTCGGTCGATGCTAAGTACCATAACTCTGCTTTTGCCGCCGACCACAAACTCTTCGATCTCAAGGCCGCCGTTATCCTCCGCCATTGACCTCAAAGCCATTTCCACCGCGAGAATGGCCCCAGAATCGCCTCCCAGTTCACGCATAGCAGCCTTCTCCGCCGTAGTTATATTCTCGTCGTTCTCTAACTTCCTCAAAACCGTAGACGAATCGATCGCTTTAAATGGTACTCTCTGAAGTAAACATTCAGCTACCATGGCTCGCACCACCGACAATGGGTTGCCGCTCTCGTCAGCGAACTTGTCGCCTCCTTCAGGTTTAACAAGGGCGAGCTGTTTCGGATCGGGTACGGAGTGGGTGGGCGGGTGTTGGGGAGGGTGGGAGATCTTTTTAGGCGTGGGGAGTGGAGGAGTGGGAGAGAAAGGGCGGCGGTTGAAGGCGGAGACGAAACGGAGGGAAAGATCGAGGGTGGGAACGATGTTAGGATCCAGAGTTTGGAGGGAGGCAAGGAGGTCGAGGTGGGTGGCATGTTGGTCTTGGATTCGGGTTTCGAGTTGGGTCCGAATTGATTTGATGGTTGCTACGGTGTCTTCGCCGCCTGAGTTGCTCTCCATGGCTATATTTGTGTGTTTTTTTTAGTTCTTGTTGGGGTTTAAATGAGTAAAGCGGTCGGGCCGGGGATTTTAGGATGTTGGGCACTTGTTTACCGGTTTACCACTGAAATTTTTTAATATTAGGATTAAATTGATAGGTGATTTAATGAAATTGATATATGTATAAAAAAATTAGAGTTAATCGAGTTGATAGTTCTATTTTATTATTTTAATTCGATTTAAAATTTTTTCGAATTGAGTCAAATGAAATGAAATTGTTTGAGTTAAATTAAATAATTAAAGATGTCAAATTAAAATCTTATTACAATATAACTAATTCCATGTTAGAGCACATAAACTTGAGATCATACATATTTAAAAAAAATTCAAAACAAAATAAAAATATTTTTATATAATAAACTTGAATAATTAATTAATTTATTTAGTATAATAAAAATATGTACTTCTCTTTTGCTCTTCTAATTTTTTGTTCTTTTACTCTTTTTATTATTTATTTCATATAATTTATATATTACACACTTAAAAATAAATCATTTCATATATATACTTATTAAAAATTTATATAAATATTAAATAATACTTTAGTTTTAAAAAATGATAAAATTAAATGTTTGAAAGGTATAATATCATGAGTTTAAATTTTACTATAATTGAATTTTTATTAATTTATAAATTGTAAAAAGACAAAAACACTCTCATAATAATATAATTTGTTTTGTATATGAAGAGATATTTTAGTTTTTTTCTCAACTGAGTATGTACTCTGTGATACCAATTTAATCAAGAGCTTAACATTAATATAAATAACTTGCTTTTTACATAAAGATGTATTTTAATCTTTTTCCAAACGAGTACTCATCAAAACAACTCAATCAAAGGGTTTAATATTAGCATAGGCAATAAAGAGATATTTTAGTCTTTTCCTTAACTGAGGTTTTGTTTGATAAATGGTTAACAAAATTAAATCAATTAAAAATTAATATTTTCAATGATTTAAAATTTTATACATGTTTGATAATGCAAAATAAAAACAATTTGATATAAATTTTTTTTATAAAAAAATTTGGAAAATGATAAGTAGATAATAACTACTTATCACTTAACATAGAATACTTTCAATTAATTTAATTTGATTTATTTTAATATTATATTATCTTATAAAAAAATTACATTTAAAAATTGACTTTTGCTTAGAATGAGATAAAATGCTTAAAAATTAAAAATAAAATGTAAGATATAAATTTTCTTCTCCCTTCTTCTACATAATATTAGTTTAGGACCTAATGACTTTGGTATTGTAAATTTACTATAGTTAAGTGTTTGGTAGACAAGAAAATGGAAATGGCAGATTAGTAATTTAGGACAGTCCCATGTCAATTGATGAACCGAATTACCGAAACCTCCATTGTTATTTGTCGTCTTCTATTCAGAGAAAAGTGCAAAAAAACCCACCAAACTCAGGAAAACCCTCAACTCTCTGCTTCTGAGGCAACCATCAATACACAAAATCATGGAACTCTATCCAGGTTTGAGAACCCAACACTTTATAATTAAAAAAAAAACATAATAATAAAAGAAATACCAACGCCTGTCTCCTTGTTTCTTGCTTTTTTCACTGATTGCATTACACTATTCGTTGTCTTAAAGTAACGGGATTTTCTTTTCATTTCTTCTGATAACTGGGTTTTCTTTTATTTTTTGTTTTTGTTGATCTTTTTTATGCAGTTCTCTTCTTTTAGTTTTTTCAATTGCAGGGTTTATCTTCTTTTTACTTGTGAATATCTGGGCTGTTCTTTGGTGAGCTTAACTTGTTTTGATTATTGGTTTTTAATTACCCTTTCTCTTGATCCCTTTTTTTTGTTCTTCTTTCACTGCTTGCATTACATCATCTCATTGTCTACAAATTATTTAGCTTTCTTCGGATTACTGGGTTTTCATTATTTTGTCTAGTTGATCTTTTCATGGTCTTCTTCTCTTCTTTTAGCTCTTTCCAATTATAGGGTTCAACAGTTTTTTACTTGTTCTTTGAATATATGAGCTTTTCTTTGGTCAGCTTGACTTGTTTTCATTATTGGATTCTGAATATTGCTTCGTTTGATATTTCAAGTACTCTGTTTTGGCTATGATGCAGTTGTTTTCTCAAACAGAAGTTGATTGGCAGTGTATATTATATTGTTTATTGGTAAACTCAAGGTAAACTCAAGGTAAGCTTTTTGATTAATTTTGCTATCTTTCTTGTGATATTTATTGGCTTTAGATTGAACATTGATTTTATTCTCTTCCTATGATTTGTGATGAGTAGCAACAAGTTGAGTTTCGATAAGTTATTGCCACGATGACGGAAATAGTTGGGCCAAGGTTGTACAGTTGCTGCAATTGCAGAAACCAAGTTGCCCTTCACGACGATGTTATATCCAAGTCTTTTCAGGTCGGGATTTCGATGCTAATGTTGCTGGATTTATTGATAAATGCTTATGATATCATTTACCTTTTAAATGTTTGCTTAACTGTGTTTTCTGTCATTTCGATGTTGCGACTATATGTTGCTTTAGGTTCAATTAATATTTGTTTTGCTGAAAGCATTCTATAGATATATGTTCCAAAAGGTTCGTTAACAATGTGAATTTCAGGGGAGAAACGGTCGAGCTTTTTTATTCTCCCACGCAATGAACGTGATGGTGGGTCCTAAGGAGGATAGACAACTGATGACTGGTCTTCACACAGTGGCTGATGTTTACTGTCACGATTGTCGAGAGGTATTGGGTTGGAAATACGAGCGAGCTTATGAGGAAACTCAGAAGTACAAGGAAGGGAAATTCATTCTTGAGAAGTCGAAAATTGTCAAAGAGAACTGGTAGTACCAATGTAAATTTTCCGAACAATTTCTCCTGATCTAGCAAGTAAATGGATGGTTTTCTGTGTTTTTCTTCTATTCCTGGTTGAACGCATTTCACGTATTGCTCTTCCTGTGCATTCTTGTTGTGTTCCTTGTGTGGATATCGTACCGGATGTTATTCATTTTGTTAATAAATTGTGAATGGATTCTCTTATTACGTGCTTGTATATCGGGATGCCATTGAATCTGCATTTCTAACATATTTGGATCATGGATTAACATATCGTTTGTTCTTCTGATTTATCTGCAAGTCGCTTTTCAACAGGATGTCTTATATGATTTTGCCAGAAACTATTCGCGGTTGTCACCATTTTTGTACAACCACTAGGATATATTTCTTTGGCCAAACATGGAAACGTGAATGCATGCGAAATAACTGATCCGATATAGCTGATTACTGTAACCGGTGAGATATCATCTATTGTAGAAAGAAACTGTCAATCGAATATTAAAGTGTCTGCCATCAAGATTGACTTGCTCAAACATTGATGTTTACTTGTTTTCAGTGGTGCTTTAAATGTTTTGAAGTGTATATATAGATTCTAGAAGTATCTGAGGTTCGAACTTTTCGGTTAATATGAATGTTAATGATAAATCTCTGGTTTAGTAATACAAGTGGAAGAAGTGATTCAGTTAATGGAGCATTGATATTGAGATGAAAGATTACAAAGCGGAAGATAAGCATTTGCTCTTTTATCTTTTAAGAGTATATGGTGGCTGGTGGTTTACCCTGGTGTTCTTGTATTTTGTATTGTATGGATGATCCAAAAGTGTGTCAATCTGTTGTTTGTCCCTACTGTCTCTGGTTTTGAGGGTGGGATAGGATATTGGTTATAGCTATATGTCCTTTAAAAAATCTGCTAAAATATTGGAAGATTGAGAAATTAGAACACTATTTTGGTACAGAACAATCTCATAATTGAAGCTCAATAATTGAGAAAAAAATAGGGAAAATGGGAAATAGGCAATAATTCTGTCCATCATGAGAACATATATAATTATGAGGCAAAATTATTTACTTCTTGGATAATAACGATCAATGAACCCTGCAATGGCGTGCTTCACATTTAAATAATAGTTCCCTTTCAATGAGGACCAGAGCACCATGATTTGTCGTTTTTATCTTGTAACAAAAAGGGCCTCAATTTTCCCAGTCAATGGCTGTCGGTCGTTCTGTCTTTTTTCATTGTTTTTTAGAGGAAAAATAGATTGAAATTTGACAACTGCATATCACATGGAAGCATCATTCAATCAAGTAAAAGAAGTGTGCACATTTTAGTCTTTATCCATAAAATTTGAAGGCCAATTAGAGTCAAAAGTCTCAATAATGATCAAAAGAGGAACCAATATGGTTAACCAATGAACTAAAATCATAGATTCAATCCCATATCTGAAAATAAACCAAATAAATGAAATTTTGTCAAAGAAAATAATCTTCCAATGCAAACAACAGACGAAAAAAAAAAAAGCAACTATCATAAGCTAAGGGAAGAGGAGAAAAAACTTGATGGTTAGCAAGTAAAAGATATTGTACATCACATCACATATACTTTCTTCTTTGATATCCACCTCTTCCTGGCGTTTTCCATTGCTTCTTCTCTCATCCTTAAGAGCTCTTGGAAACATTGCTGGTACTGTGAATCTATCGCATCAAGCTCCGATTTCAGCTCTTCCAACTTGTCCTTGTCTGCAAGGGATTGAGAGCCGATGCTTGACAAGCTCATGTCTTGTGAAGCAAATGAACAAGAATCCATTAAGGAAGTGTCAGAGTTCTTTGCGGAATGTTTTATCGCTATATATTCCCCGAGGTTTTTCTCGTCACTGGTATCTTTATGGTTATAAGCCCCAATATCTAAACCAAAATCATATGCGTTCAAACCGTTATGGCACTCAACATAACTGTGATCAGAAGATCCCATTGGTTTGTTGTTACTCCCATCTGAGGCCACCATTCCATTAGATTCAGCTGATATATCTGAACCGAAAGATTCTTCGGTGTCTTGACAGTTAAGAACAGCCAACCGTGGGAAAACTTCTTGTTCACCAACTGTCTTAATAGTGGCCTGACTTGGGTAGCATAAGCAATCTTGTAGGCATGAAATGCTTCCAACTGAAGGTTTCCAGCAGGGAACAAGCTTCATGATCATGCTATCAATCAACTCTGCAATGACAGTTACATCTTCATTTGACAAATCAAGTTGTTGAACCATCTCCTCAGCAATTGAAATAGCAGTATCTGAATCCAGATAAAATGAAAAATGGATATTCCTTGCTCGACCTGTTCAAAGACAAACCGTTACATAATTCTTTTTATTTTTATTTTTTCCAAACCAAAAGAAGAGTAAGAAACTTTATATAGCAGATTCACTTACCACATTGATCAGCAATGCGCAAGGTAAATGAAATTGTATTATCGTCATTCTTCTCCCCTTTCAACCTAAATTCATTATTCTGAGTGAAAGACTGTAGCTCCAGAGCTGAGAACCGAGGAGTTTCTTTGATGCTTTCAGTAGAAGGTTTGACCATATGCATTTTGCAGTTGAGATCTATTTCCATCAGATGAGGTTCAGTCTGGATCAAGTTCACTGGTGGACCACTGGCAGGCTCCTTGGGAGTTTCAGCCAAAAGGAATGGATCTTTCAAGAGTTCCGCAGCTGGCAATCTCATAGATGCTGGAAGAAGACATTTCTCAATAAACTGCTTAATTTGTGGATCATTCACTTTACCAAGGGAAGCGGGTTTAATACCCTGCAGTGAATGATGTTGAGAGAGGTTAAATGATCGCTTGACAGAATTATGGAGAAGTGAAATATTGAAGATGGTTGTCTTACAGAGGTAACTTTCTTGTATATTTGTGCTGGATTTTTGCATTCATTATATGGATATTCACAAGTAACCATCTCCAATATGCACAGACCAAAAGAATAAATGTCCACAAGCTCATTATACTCCTCATCATAAAGCTCTGGAGCCATGAATTCAGGAGTGCCTGCACAAATAACAAAGCATTACAAGTTTCAACCAAAATTGGTTTTTCTCCCCGCTAAGGCCAAAATGGTTTTAGATGAAGTCACTGTTACTAATTTTAGGGAAAATGAAGTACCAATTACACTTCGGGCAGTGGGCTGCTGCAAGACAGTTGCCAATCCAAGATCTCCAATCTTCACTTCTCCATTATTTCCATTAACAAATATATTATCGCATTTTAAATCTCTATGAATGATTGGAGGATTGTGACTATGCAGATAGTGTAACCCTCTAAGGATTTGCCGTGCCCAGCTCTTAATAGCCTTCACCTCAACATTCTTATGCTTCTTACGATATCTAAAGGAAAGCAAATCTCAGCATATCAGAGATGAATGACAACACCAAGCAGAAAAGAATGGGAAAAGAAAAATTCACAAAACTCACTGCCTCAAACTCCCCGAAGTGAACAACTCAGTTATCATGTTGATGGTCTTGTTTTTATCATCCACCCAGGAATCGTAGAACTTGATAATGTTTACATGCTTCAATGACTTCAAAAGATGAACCTCTGAATATAGTCTTTCCAGCTGCTCAGGCTTCTGCAACACATCTTCAACATTAATTTGGTTCCATGCAACCTCTATTCCATCAGCCTCATCAAATCCCTTGTAACTACAAACAACAATGTAGCAGCCAAACCAGGAAAAACAATCAAACAGACAGTCCTATCAAAGTTATTCAAATTCAAAGAAGATAGGTCTTGGAACCATACACAGTCTTGAATGCTCCCCTCCCTAGGACCTCATCATACTGAGGAAATAAAAATAAAGAATATAAAAAAAAATGAAAATTGTAACACTACGTTCACAAGCGCAAACTAATTTAAGTTCTAATGAATATCTTGAATAACATCGACATTTTGGTTGATCATGCACATGTATCATGCTTAATATTGTTAACTAAAATGGGAGTACAACAAGCAATTAATTCCCTTTTTTCTCAACAATGACTAGAGCAAGCAAAAGTAATCTTACAAGAGCGGTAAAAATAGCTAAAGAAGAAATATTTACAATTTATTAGCTAAGTTATAACCAAAGGTGGTTAAATTCTAGACAATTGATTCCGTTACTCAAACTTGACGCTGTTTGGTTGCTAAAAAATTGATGACAATCTCACCTTCGACCGCAATTTGACAATATTTTTACTAAATTACGCCTAAACAGCACGCAATACTTGATTATTATATAAAAAGTCCCACAATTTCCATTAGAATTCGAGAAATATAAGTTAAATAGCTCCCTTCCAAGTTTCTTGCCAACCAAACAGACACTAACCCTAACAAAGAGAAACCAAACAATATATATATAAAAACAGGATTCGGAGCCAGAAAACATACCCTCACATACCGACCCGACGGATCTTTCTCAGCGAAATCACAGTCATCAGCCACCTCCATTTTTTCTATGTACAAAGAACCAACCGCCGCCGCAACCCGATCGATAATTCCAACAACAACAGCCAAATAGAAGACCCTCGAAAAAAAAGAAAAACAAGAAAAACTCCAAAAGAAAAAAAAATTGCAGAAAACGCTATTAGAGATGAAGCTTGACACCAATTAGATGCAAAGAAGAAGAAGAGGAGAGAATCTGCTGTCGTTTTTCAGAGAACGCTTCACAAGCCACAGAGTAGGAATCGAATGCCGATCGGAATCGGAACCGGCATCCGAAGGCAACGATCAAACGCATATCTTCAGTCTCCGGATATTCCAAATCCATAAAGCTATTTCTCCCTGGATTCGATTTTCTCTTCATTTTTATACCAATCCCAAATTCTCCCCGCATAATGCTATCCGCATTGTAATTATTCCCTACTTGTTTTAGGTTTCAAGAGATTTCTGAATTTTTCTGAGACACCAAGAATCCTAATCACTGGGAAATTTGGAGTCCTAAGGATTAAAAGAGATGAGTTTTATCAAGAGAGAGAGAGAGAGAGAGAGAGAGAGAGAGAGAGAGAGAGAAGAAAGAAAAGGAAAGGGCTTAAGGAAGTAATTTAATTTAAAAGGGCAAATAGAAAAGCATAAACGGATGTATCATTATCGGCAACGGCATATGGGGATAAGGAAGTAGAAGAATCACACGCGCATATTTAGGAGCGTGTGTCTGAGGTTGAAGTTTTTTAAAAGGAATCAATTACTACTAATTTTTCCTTTTCACGGGATTTTAATTGCTATACAAGAAGTTGCCGGAGATATATAGAAGTCTTTGTTACCAAGGAATATTTTCCTTAATTTTTTAAAATTAAAGTAAAATATATGTAGATTTATAGATTTGGTAAAAGCATCAGGAATTCCCTGTAGTTAATTAATTTAAAAATGTAGCTTTTTTTATTTTAATTATTTTTTTTCCTAGATTTGTTAAAAAAATAAATTTTATTTTATTAGAATTATTGTTAATTTTTTTTTAAGAAATCAAAATGATATTTTAGTTATAGTGAGGGTTTGATCCTCATCCTGGGTATGGAACGGTTTTAAAACTCGTGTCTAATATCCACTCCCATTAGCTACTGGGCTTGCTCCGTAGATACTTTGAGAAATAATATATATATATATATATATAAGGGCTAATTTACTCATTTTTTAATAGAGAGGTCGAAATGTAATCCGCCCTTAAGTACATAGGTTTCTCTAATACTTTTAAGTTTTACCTATAGATTTTCATATAAATTAAATTATGAGAAGTTGACACAATGTGCGTGAAAAAAAAATGTATAAGTATATAATTTACAAATGAAATTTTAATTGAAATGATAAAATTAAATTTTTGAGAGTTTGGTGTTTTAGGTTCAAGTTTTACCATTTGTAGATTCATTTTGAATTTTTTTTTTTGTGATTTTGATAAAATATTTACAAAAAATACACTCATGATTATATTTGTTGCTTTTTAATGTATTTTCATTTTATATTTATTAATTTTTAAATTTACATGTACTATATATGATTTTATCTGTTTAGTTTTAATTGAATGAATATATTTAAATGTTGAATATTAATGTATATTAGTTTTATATTATTGAATTATCGATAATATTTTAATTTAAAATTAAATAATTTAAATCATAATAAAAAGTATAATTTAACATCAATAGAAATTTTAATTTCAGGTTTAATAAAAAATACAACATTTAAAATTAATTTTTTAGGAGTTGTGAAGGTGTTGTTAGGTTAAGGTTGGCCAAAAGTCTTGGAATCCCACGACTAGTTGTTGGGTTGTAGAAGTGCGTTATGTTCTTAGAGAAGGCAACAAACATGAAAATCATCTAGCTAACTTGGCATAGGAGGCTGGGAAGGGGTTTGTTCTTTTGATTGGTCCTGCAGGCAGTATTATATCACTACCATTCATAATGCTTATAGTTAGATGTATTCATAAGTTGAGTAATATTTTAATATAAAAGGAGTAATATTTTAATTTTTTAGAATTATTTATAATATTCAAATAATTTTCAAAAGCTTCTTAAATAAATTTTAAAAATTTCTACAATTTTATGAAAATATAGAATACTTGTAAATATTATAAAACATCAATTTCCTTCATATACTTCAAACTTTTTATTTTCTTGTTACCGAAATTAAAGGCTCCAAACCTTTAAATAATTTTCTATATTTTTAATATTTTAAATAAATTGTTAATAAGTTTTATCTTTTTTAATTATTTTATATAAAGGCAAAAGAAAAAGAAAAAGAAAAGACAATGGCGGTTACTGGTGCATATGGTTAAAAAGGTAAAAGCGAAAGGCCCGTGAAACGAGTGAGATTGCGCGCGTGGCAAACCATAAAGTTCGGATTTTTTAAAGGAAGTAGAAAAAAGATCCCCCGCTCCGCCCAGTTGGAAATCTGAGTTTTTTTTTTTTTTTTTTCTACCTTTTTTGGCATCAATTGTTCTTGCTTTGCTTTACTGCGCTTTGTCGATCACCGTCACGGGTCCATATTTTTCAACTTAACCAAATTCTCTGTACTTAAAATAAAACTACATTCGTTAGTCAACCATTTAATCGATTTCAAAAACAGCTTAACCCACTAATTAATATTTAATTTATTTTTTAAAATTGATATTTAATTTATTTTTTTTATTTTTTTACCAAAATTTATGTCAGTTAAAAAAATTACAATCAATAAATAATCGTGATATCATATAAACTTAAAAAACTATTTTTAATTTTTTAGATTTTCCTTTTTCTATTTTACATTATCTCTCTTTTCTTTTTCTTTTTTCTTTTTTTTCTTTCTTTCTTCATTTTTTACATTGTCTGACAATGCTTTTAAATTTTCCTCTTGAAGTCGAGGCATTAGCGATTCATTCTATTTTCTGAACTTCATTGCCTGCTTGCTCTACTTGAAGAGGTCGAAAAGCTAGATCAAGAATCGATCGAGATTGAATTGATTAATTTGTGAACCGATACAAATTAATTGAATCAAGCTAAAAAAAACAATTGAACTAATTTTCTCTATTTTTTTATTTTTATAAATCTTTAATAATTTATTTAATTGAACTGAGCGAATTGATCAAATTAAGAATTGGTGGCTTGATTGGTCCAACCATTGGTCTAATTTTGAAATATATATATATTTTTATCTTTCTTGCTACATCAATTTTTAATCGGTTATATTTTTTCTTAAAATTTAACAATTTAACTAACAATTAAACTAACAAATGTACCAATTTGGAAAAAAAATAGTTTAGGCATCGCTTGTGACCAAAACAATGTTTAGGTACGGAAATGGAAAAAAGAGAGCATAATTTAGATACCAATTTGTGGGTTAAGCCTCTTTTAAAATAGACTTAACAGTTTAACTAATAGAGGTACCAATTTGGAAAAGAAAAAGATAGTTTAGGCACCACTTGTGATAAAAAAAATTTAAGTACTAATATGGAAAAAAATTGTATAGTTTATGTAACAACTTGTGGATTAAGCCTAAAAAAATTAAGCACAGATAGAAAAAACACAAATAAATAAATCATTGTTATGAATATCTTATCAGTAAGTGGATATCCATCAAGATCAATATAAGTTTGATGTATTTTACGACTCTAATTCATTAGAAGTAGAAATTTATTTCGTTTACGCTTCTTATGTCTATAAATATAGAATTTGGAAAAATATTATAAATAACTTGATTGATCGATAAAAATACATTGTCTTTTGCTCTCTCTATTTCTTTATTCTTTTACATTCTTTGATATTTATTTCATAACACTTTATCAGCACGATACTCAAGTTCTTTTTCACACATTCCGTCATTATTTTAAACCCTTTCTTAATCCGTCCTATTTTTAACATTTTTTAATTTTCTCAACAAATCACTCCAAGGCAAAAGAAGTAAAAAAAATAAAAAAATCCCTCAAATTGACAATCAAATTTATTCTCGATTTTTCGTCCAAAATATTAGATATTAATATGCAAATTTTACAAATAGTTATTTTTTTTTTGAATGTCTCTTTGACTAATATTTTTTATTAATTTTAATTCATAATTAATTGTGATTGATTTTAAAAAGATATGAATTATTACAACCTCATTAATAAATGTTTTGAGATTAAATTTTTAGTATTTCTGAAAGAAATATGGTTCATTATAAATAAATAAAAAAAGTGGATGTTTTGATATTATTTTAATAGATGCATCTCTAAATTAAACAAATGTGAGTTATCAAACTGTGCAATTGTTTAATGATTTGTTTAAGAGTAAAACTTCTAGATTATATAATATTTGTGAGTTTATTGCTTAGGCTTTCAATGATTGCAAAAGTCTGTTGTTTATACATATATATGGTTTAGCTAATTAATAACTAAATCCCTCCAATTAGTAGTAAACCGTATTTTTTGAGAACAAAACTTTTTGTATAAGGATATGATATTTTATATGAATCGACACTTGTAGGCATCATATCAATAAGTTATGATAAATACTCCCCATCACAATTGACTTTTGGTCAGAAGTAAAATATAACCGATTTTAGTATTTTTGAATGTGTGATGTATATTCAAGTTGTCGAAAAAAATTCGGTTCGAAAACAATTTTCTTTGATAGTGGAAAATTAAAATTTTGAAAATCGACCCAATTTGTAATATTTATAGTAATAAATCCTAGACTAAATTCGTACAAGTGTTTTCGGATAGACGAATCTTTGTCATTTCTAACTTTCAACCAAACGATTTTCTCTGCTATTCACGTACCACGAACTGTTTCTTGTGTAGATTCAACGATTCAAAGCACAAAATTAAAAATAATTTTCTTTTATTTTTAATGTGAAAATAAAAAATTCTCTTCTTCAAATGAAAACCGACTGAAATTGTTTATACACGTTATGGAGATATCAACAACCCAATGCATCCTAATTTTATTTGCTCTCGTAATTACTTTTTTTATATTTATTTTATAACAATGATAAATTATATTTGCTTGCTCTCCCAATGACTTTCTTTGACCACCATAATTTTATTTGCTTTATTATTATTATTTTAATTAGAGTCGTTTCATATTTTCAATTTTGTTTCTTTCGTAATAACGGATGTGCAAATTTCTAGAAATAATAAAAGGTCCATAATTTCGGTAAAATACGCCGTTGCCGGGGAATCGAACCCGGGTCACCTGGATTACAGGCGGGAACACTCGCAACGATTTTATTGATCGATTTCTAAGCCTTTTATATTTCTCATTTTGTGTTTAAAGGAATTGTGACTTCTCAATAAAGATACACATATATATATTTATTTATAAAAAGCACGATGAATTAACTGACTTGAGATGTAGAAAATGAGCTACAAACTTAAAATCTGAGATTGTTACAATAACATAAATGTTAAAAATAATTATAAAACAAATAAATCTTATAAAATAAATCTCATAAAAATAAATAAAACGACATAATAAAAAAATAATTATTTGATAAATGGAATTAGGAAAAACACTGCATGTTTAATTGAAATCTAAAAAATAAAAAACTAAATAAAGAAAAATACATGAACATTTCTTTAAACTTTTAATAATTCTACATACTAGTGGTTGATTGAAATGAAAATTTTGGCCATTTGGTTGATCGAGCGAATCTTATAGAATTCAGACTCCCTGCTATCTTTATCTCAAATTATGGTTCGCTGATTATGTTGAAACTAGAAACAAGCAGCATATTAAAAATATTTACTTCAGTAATTGCAGAAAACATTTTAAGATCATACAACACGACAAGTATCAAGCCTTCTTCAGTTCAGACTAGTTTAGCTCCACAAAAAGGCTGGCCTGAGGATGTAATCCTGCTTCTTTCAAGCTCAAGGATTGCTTATCTCGACCATATGTAACTCTAGGAAAGTTGGACACAAGGCTGTAATCCTCAACTTCTAAGCAACCCAATGAATCAACATAGTCATAAACTGATTGGATTGTTGCCGTGCTGTGAAACCTCCTTTCTTTGCGTTCACCCGTGGGAAACCGTACCAGTACCTGTTTTCCCAACATAACATGCACATGTTTAATTTTAATTTGGCAACGGAGAAGTATTAGGCATGCCAATGGAGAAAAGTGGAAAATGCAAGGATGATGGAGAATGATCATTAGAACTGAGACAATAAAAGTGCCTAAACCATAAAGAAAGCAAGAAAAATGAAATTACCTGTGTAACACTTGGTCCTTTCTCAGGTTCATCACCAAGTAATAAGGCTTTTTGTTCTCGCATTCTAGCCCGGGCAGCCTCTTTTTCAGCAGCTTCACGTGCTGCTCTTTCATGAGCTTCTTCTTCTTCCTTCCGTTTCTGCTCAGCTTCGGCAGCCTCCCTTTCCAGACGTTCTTGCTCCTCTCTCCTCTGGCGTTCTCTAGCCTAATGTCATGAATAAAATGAGAAGATTAGTCAGGCTATTATTTTATCATTCCAACGGTGCTTTTAAAAGCACAAATACATTTAGTAAGCAAAGAAGGGATTATTATTTTCCTTTTTCAGTCTTCTTGGAATATAATGGCAGTAATGAGGAAAAAGAAACTAGAGTATGCCATCTAGCCAAATATGTAGTAAACTGTATTAAAGCCGCTAATTTAAAATTAAAAGCAGCCTACTTGATCAGCTTCAAGTGCTACTCTGTAAGCAGCATCTTGCTCCTCCCTCAAACGCATGTTGTTTCTTCTCTCTTCTGCATCCAGTCTTGCAGTAACAAGAACAGGAGAACTCTCTTCAAGCACTTTCTGCAGCATTGTAAGCATTTCTTCTGGAGATGTTGATCCCTCAACCTGCGAAGAAAGAGAGCATCACCATGCAAGATCACCAATTAAACCGGTTTTACCGGTTCAGAAAAGTTATAATGTACTGGACTAGATAGGCCACCAGTTCACAGTTGAACTGGTCTGACTGGCCGGTTTAGTTCCGTTATTTGTTAAAAATATGAGAAACAGGAATGCTATTAAAGAGTCCAATCAATTCACTAAAAACAATAGTCAAATGAATTTAATATGTAGTAGTCTGGAATGAAGGCACAATTCGAGTAAAAGCTGCATCTTAATGTAAAGAAACTAAAAAGGCAAAGCCCAATTGTAGCATGATATAAGTCACAAAATGCCTTATAACATACTATGCAGAACTGGTAAACGCACTGAAAATCAGATAAGCTTTAGTTTAATAAATCATTAAGAAGATGACTTATTCAGCATTTTCAGGCTTTAAAAAAGAACTCATGCGCCTAGCTATTCGCCATGTCAAAACTTCAGTGCCCACCCAAAAATCCATATTCAAAGGCATTCACCAACAAGCAAAACAAAACTAGCAAGAACTTACATCTAAACTTTCTGCTCAGCAGAAGCACAATGACAAAGAATTAGAATGAAATCCCTGAGTTTTACCCATTTAACCCCTAGCATGTGGTTAACTGCACAAAAATTTACGAAAAAATATCTAAAGCATGAACGATAATAGGTCATTTTCAGTTTCTGCTTTTGCCAAACGGATATCTAATTGATTTCGGGTTCCCAAAAACATTAACTTATTGCATTATTAACAATTCAAAATAGAAGTGAGAATCACAGTGTTGATACCTGTTGAAGGAGTGCAATCCTCTGGTTCGTAGTAGGCATAACCACGGCACAAAATGGGAACCTAGATGCCTTCAAGCTATTACTCATTTTAAAACCCTCACTAGCCCTAATGTCGGCGCCCCACGCCACAAAATTCTCATTCACAAAGGCAGCCACTGCCTCGGAACACAAGGTCCTTTCACAGAATACAGGAGAATCCGGGTGGTCCGGCGAGTGCAAGTACACGAACAACAGCTTAAAGGAGTTCCTTGACCTCTGCAACGCGTCCATGAAACCCTCACCGACGAAATTCGGCCTAGTTGTCGGGTAGTCTCTCTCAAATGCCGCCACGAATTCCATAGCTTCAGAAGCCGCAGCTGAGACCGAGACCAATCGTGCCGATGATTCCCCGCCCCGTCCCTGTCCCAGGCCGATCATCCCAAGGGAATACGAAAGAACTCCGCCGGCGGCCCATAATCCAAGCCCGACAGCTCCAGAGACTAACCCTAGGCTACCGGATATCACAGAGAAGGGCAATGTAACGAGTTTCCAAGCTATGCTGGGGTTGGGGGCGGGAACGAGACCCGAACTGGATGCGGATTGGGTGGGGTCAAGAGAATCGCGAGGGTCAGAATCGGAGGTAATTGTGGAAGCAGAGGATTGATTGGAAGAGGTGAAAGAAGATATAGCCAGTTCGAGGTCCCAACCATGAGCCTGGAGGATTTCCGTACACAAATCGGGATCTTCGAGGCCCGTCACCGCTTGAAAACATGCCAATTTATCGGCTACATCAACCATTTCTCGAGAATTTACAAAATGAAAAATATTAGGGTTTTTCCTTTCTTTCTGACAGAGAAAGGAAGGACGAAGAACAATCCGAGGCAAGGGAATTTTCTTCGGGTTTTTTCTTTTAATTTCTATTTATTTGGATGCTTGGTTTAGGGGAAAATAGAGAGCGAAGGGCTTATAGATTGAAGAAGATCGGGTTCAAATGCTTTAGGGGATCGTAACAGACATTCGGACGACAGACTTGTTCGAAATTACGTAACTACCATTGGCTTTTGATTCTTTTTAAAAGGCTTAATTCTGTGTCTAGTCCCTGTACTCTTTGGACTTTTAGTTATTTTGCACACTTAAAAGGAGTTTTTTCACCTTCAAGGAAGCCAGAATCCAACTCAACTGACGCATGAAATGCTGTTGTACAGGGAGAGTCCGAAGGTTGGTTGGTACAAGCTAAAAACAGATGGTAGTTGGAAAAATGTACAAAGAATGAAAGACCAGGGGCAAGGACTAAATTTCCAAGACCCGAAGAGTAAAAAGTTAGGTGGCAGAATTAGGCCTTTTAAAACCGCCTGAAATGAATAATGCGCTGGGAAATTATTAGATTTCGCAACGACGTCGTTCGGTGCTTTCCTTTTATTTCCCAACAACAAATAGGCCTTTTCAATCTATATTACTTTCTAATATATTTACCATCACATTTTTAAAACAGAATATATCAATTGGGAATGCTAAGCCAAAAGCACATTATGGAACACCTACATGGATGGATACTCTGTTTTAGTTAGTATCCCTAAGATATGAATTAAATATATATCAGAAATGTTCATGTACATGTACAACAACAAAATCCCCATATTGAAAATTGTTAAAAAAGGGTTATTTTAGCAACTAACACCCTTACATTTCCTCTATCAAGGCTTTGCCCTTGTTTCCTGCTACATTCTTCTCTGTTCTGGGAAAACTTTTATTGCCTCCATATTCCATCAATGAACTCTTTTCTGCACTCACAATGGCTGCCAAAGAAGACCATGCTTTGTTTGGTTGCTCATGAACCCAACACATTATGAAATAAACCTTCCTCTCAGCAAGTTTCAGCTTGCTTTTCGTTTCAGACTTCCTCAGCTTTCTTTGTTCCTCGGATTTCAACTCCCTTCCCGCAGCTATAATCATCCTTTGTAGATCGCAAAGCAAACAGATCAATGCAGGACTTCCAAGGGAAAGTAGGTTTGTTATGTCATCAACAAGTGCCAATCCAAATTGCAAACCACCGATGTGCCGGTAAGCCGGAGAGCAGGTTTGCTTCAAGCAATAACACAGAGCTTCCTGCACAGTCTCGGGCTGTCCAGCTTGGCCTAATACGGATGATATACTCAATACCACCATTGCTGATCCAACAGCATCCGATTGCCAATCTCCATTGTAGACACGAAGCGTGAAGCAGTAACTATATATGATATCAACTAAATGAACAGCTAAGAGTGGAGATGGTTCCGTAGAAATGAGCTTACGAAGCGAAGGCAGTGGAGTTTGGGGGCCACAAGGAATATCGCTTGGTTGGTCGCTTTCAAGATCTTCTCGATTGGCCATAGGTTGTATAAGTTGAGCTCCATCCTTGCTTAAACAGATTGTTCTGGCAGCAGGCTTTAACCACCAAGGATCCCACGGCTCAATCATCTTACTCAATTCTCCAGATGCCAAAGCTCTTTGGAACCGTTTCTTCACATCAAGGGATAAATCATTGATATTAACTTCACCTCCTACATAAAAAAGAAAGAACAAAAAATTATGTTCAAGCATAGAATAACACAAAATTCATAAGACAAATCAATGTAAACATTGGATGAACGAAAGGCATACCCAAGTAATTAAAAGGTGAATGTACTTGGCAGGTCCCTCTATTAAAGGGACCTGACCAAATTAATCCCTCTATTATTAAACAGATCAATTTAATCCCTGTACTACTAAAAAGAATCAAATAAAACCAAATTTCAACAAAGTTAACATTCAAAGTTCAAAAAATGTAGTGTATAATTTAAAAGAGTTAAGATTTTGAAATCTTCTTATGGTTTTACAAAGGGAATCTTCTATTTGGAGTTGAGCTGCAAATGAAAAAATAATTTTCATGACAATTTTTTTAAACATTAAATGATAACTATGTTACTAATGAGCCTTATTTAATTCTTCTTAATAGTATAATGATTAAATTGATCCATTTAATAATAAGTGGACTAATTTGATCCAACCCTATAATAGAAGGACTTGACAAGTACTTTCACCGTAATTAATACATAGAATTTGAACCAAAGATTACCTGACAAAATCTTCTGAATAGTATCATCCGAAAGAATTGAATCTGCCATAAAAAAAATCCAGATTACATTTTTCATTGATACAGTAATTCAATCAAGGCTTATATTAGGCAAACAAACAAAGCCAATATATATATAGGTACTTCAAAATCAAGGAAAATACCCATTATCAAAAAAAAAAAAAAAATCAAGGAAAATACCATCAACATCTTCATCTAAAGGTTCGGTTTCGTCCTCGGAATGGAAACGTTTCAGAATTTCAAGCATTTTCCGTTTAGTTTGATCGTCAGATTGAAGATGGCGCAGCTCCTCGACTACATTTTCTCGCATGAATGATTCGGTACAGCGAATGCTATGAGACTGTCAAAAAATTCACACAAAAAAAAAAACTTTTTTGTTTCATTTCAGAACAAACTAAACAAAAAAAGAATAAACCAATTTCTGATTGAAGAAAGCGTGAAATTGAGGCCTTACCTTGTAACAAGGAAGAGAGCAGTAGCGGGAGTTACATCGAGGGCAAGTGTATTGCGAGAATTGCTTCTGACACCTGTGCAAAATCAGTTGAAAGTTGAGAAAAATAAATAAATATTGGACAAATAATCTGAAATTCACAAAAAAAAATGAAGAAGAAAAGGAAGAAGAACATACACATGGCAGATGATACGGGAAGGAGGATTCAACGAGGAGGAATTAGAAGGTTTTTCTGATGTACGTATCGTTTCTGCCATCTTTCAAATAACCCAAACTGATTACAAATCAAAAGGGTTTTTTGATTTATTTGCATAAACTGAATAAAACAAAAAAAAAGGCTCGAAAACCCTAGAAAGATTCAGAAAGTTTTGATTGGGCTCTATTTCAAATACCAGCCCACAATTCACCACCATCACTCAAAGGCCCCATAAAGTAAGTGATGCAATCATGTGTTCCAAATCCTTACTGCAATGCTTATTTGACATATGACTGGCAGAGGTGGTATTTATTGAATACTAGGATCGACCTGATTAAATAATAAAAAATAATAGAATAAATTGAGAAATTGAATATACACAAATTTAACGTGAAAAAACCTCTTTAAAGAGGATAAAAAATTACGGGCAAAAATAATTTTTCTATAATGGGAAAAGAACGAATAGTACAAAAGATAGAGATAAAAACTAAACCCCGAAAATCAAGAACCCTCAAAACGTAAACACAAAATTCTCTAAATGTGTTATGAGTTCTAATATCTAATTGTGTGTATTCTAAAGTTGTAAAAGAGCCTATTTATAGGCTAAATTCATAGGTCAAATAATAATAAAATAATCTAAACTAATAAGTGTTTGATTGAAACAAATAAAAAGAGTTTAACTAGAAGATTACTTCTCAAATTTGACTGAAATAGGAGTCATACTTAACAAATCTCCACATTGACTCATATTTTCACAATGCCATCTTTGCCAAAACCCGCCACGAGCCTATTTTGAACCATGCAGGGAATTAACTGAGTCGAATCTGTGCTTAGAAACTGGAAGACTTCTAACTTTCGACTTTTACACTACCAAATCAAAATTAACCCAGGTTTGATTTTCACGAACACAGTGCCCTAACTTTTCAAAACCTACATCCAAAAGAGAACCTCTCTTCAACGAAACGGTCATACATTTTTCCCTCCTATGACCAAGTTGCCTTCGCTCTAAATGAGTTGAGTTCAAATCTATAACGGACGAGGGACGTCCGATTTCACCGGTCACTGTAGAACCTTCCAAAATATAGAGATTGTCAGTTATTTTACCTTTTAACAAAACGAGAGCTCCACGAGATACTTTAATGCCGCTCGACTCGATGTTGATTCTGCATCATTTCAAATCTAAAATACTCAAGGAGATGAGATTCTTTCGTAAATCAGGTACATACTTGACCTTTGAGAGTGTCCTAATCGTCCCATCATGTATCCTAATTTTAACAATATCAATACCAATTACCTTACTAGATGAATCGTTTCCCATGCACACAACTCCACCTTCAACCGAACTGTATGTGGAAAACCATTCTCTATTGGGACACATGTGGAAAGAACATCCCGAATCTAGGATCCACTCAGACGTGAGCTTGGAGTTATCGCTCGTTGACACTAACAAGATATCACCACCACTTTCATCGACCAAATTAGCACCAGCTACATCTTCCTCGTTACTCTCAGCAACTCTTTTATTTCGCGATTTATGACAATCTACTTTGACGTGACCTAACCTTTTTACAATAACGACACCTTTTGTCTCGTTTCTTTGATGCTATCAAAACGGGAACTTGCCTATTTGCCTTGCTATCCAAATGAAGCTCATTGTCGAGTTTGCCTCTACTCAACAAATGACCCTTCATATCTTTGAAAGAGAGTTTGTCTCTACCATAAATTAGGGTCTCCCTGAAAGACTTGTATGAAGGGGGTAATAGCACAATAATAGCATAGCCTGATCTTCATCGTCAATATGAACCTCGACATTCTTTAAATAATTTAAAAGAGTAATGAATTGACTGATGTGATCTCTAAGAAGCTCACCTTCGTTCATGTGAAACGTAAATAGACGTTGTTTTAACATTAAATGGTTAGACAAAGACTTAGTCGCATAAAGAGTTTCTAACCTTTTCCACAAGGCAGATGAGGTCTTCTCCATCAATACCTTCTGCAATATCGTATTCGCGAGGCACAACTGGATTGCAGACAAAGCCTTTTCATCAAGCTTTTCCCATTCTGTTTTATTTAGATTCTCAGGCTTTTTCTCAGTAACAACCTTTTTCAAACTGGATTGAACTAGAATTGCCATCATCCGAACTTGCCACAGATTGAAATTTGTCTCACCATCGAACTTCTCAATTTCAAACTTTGTTGCTGCAATATCTGAATGGGCTGATCTATGAAAATTGAATTAGCTCTGATACCATTTATTAGGATCGACTCGATTAAGCAATAAGAAAAAATAGCAGAATAAATTGAGAAATTGAACACACACAAATTTAACGTGAAAAACCCCCTCAAAAGAGGATAAAAAACCATGGGTAAAGATAATTTTACTATAATGACAAAAGAACGAAGAGTATAAAAAATGGACATAAAAACTAAACCCCGAAAACAAAGAACCCTCCAAACGTAAACACAAAATTCTCTAAATGTGTTATGAGTTCTAATATCTAATGAATGTGTATTCTAAGGTTGTAAAAGAGCCTATTTATAGGCTAAATTCATAGATCAAATAATAATAAAATAATCTAAATTAATCAGTATTTAATTGAAATAAATAAACAAAATTTAACTAAAAAATTAATTTTTAAATTTGACTGAAATAGAATTCTTACTTAAAATTCACACTTCGCGGTGGTATCTATATAGCAAATATTGAGTGCGAGACCAAAATATCTATATTCGTGGAATTTGCAGCGAAACAACATGTAAGAGTGAAGACAAGACATAACTTGGTTTCAGCTTTTGTTTTAATCACAGTCACACTCACTTTGGAATGTAGGCAGCTTTTTTCCTTTTCTAGATTGCTATTGGGTAATCATAGCTACAACTTGCGCAAGTGGCCTCCCTAATCTTTAATTTCAGATTTATTACTAAGATAGACAAATATCCTTTCAAAAAATATATTATATTAAAGATATAAATAATCATTAATGTTCTATTCAACCCATCAAATTAACTAATCCGATTAAAAATTTGTATTATTCATGTTACTATTATTCAGTTCTTTTTCTTCTTCCTTTTTTTTTTTATGGTTAATTGGCCTATGGCATTAAATAATTGTGCATAAACTTGCAACTTGTACAAGTTGAGCCAACAAAATTAATGAAAAAACATATATCGAATCTTGATATCTGATCCTCCTATCCTCTTCCAAAAGGTACTGAACTGAAATATCATCATCGTAATAAATTTGTAATGTTGGGAAATTCATACAATTGCTTCACTAAATTTAGTGATGAATTCGGATAAATTTAAAGTCGAATTGAATTTAAATTTATAAATAAAAACAAAATTCTTCTAATATTAAATTTTTTATTCACAAAATTTAAATACAATATTTAAAAATTTTAATTTTTTTATGTATTTAATCATTATAAATATTAAACTAAATAATGTTACTATTAAAAAAAAAAGGGTAAATGTAAAGATATTAACTTTACCATGATGTTGTTGATGTTCAATGTCTAAGATCTAATCCATCAAACCACAAAAAAAATATCACCTCTCAACCCATCATTTGTCACATACCATAGTTAAATGTGCCATGATATTACATTCTTGCCCTTATATGTTTGTTAAAACTACAATGCCCCCCAAAAGTGTAAGGTACCCCATCACCCACCAGCCACTTGTCAAGTTCTAACATGCAAAGCACGAGGCTAGTTGCGTCATTTCAGAAACTTGTCTTAAAAGGTGCTTTGGGTTTGTCCATGCTTTTTCATTTTATTACCTGAAACAGAACTCACTTTCCAGACCCAAAGGGAGAGAAAGAACTGCTGTTCTATGTTCTTTACTTAACACCAGATTTGTTATGTTGAAGTTGAGATAAATTTATGTCTGCTCTCAATGCAATATGGGTGTTTGAAAAGGTCAGTTTTTTTATTTCCCTTAATTCAGATTTTATCATTTATGAAGCTTTTTTCCCCATTAATGTGATATTAATAATGTTTTCAATTGCTTATTGATTTGCTATTGTCTTATTCTTGGTTTCCTAGGAAAAAAAAATTGATTTTGAATGTTATGTTCTATGTTTTATTGGTTTTGGGGATTAAGAAAAGAGTAATCTATGTTCTGTGTTCTGATATTCATTAAATATGATGCTTAAATTTCTAATTTTGCATCTTCTCAGTGATAGCTAAAAAGCCTAAAATTTATTATATTTCTCTTTTTAAAAAAATGATGAACTGGTTTCCTTTCTAGGCTATGGTATTAATTCTTGCTTCAATGTCTCAAGAACCAAACAGTTTCATAATTTCCTGTTTAGATTATTGTTAGTTGTGCTCTGTCGGATACTATGATTTTGTATTGTTTTGGGGCAAAGAAGCATATGTTTTGATAGAGGAAGATAGATCTATTCTCATACTTCCGGAATTCGTGTCGGTTCTGCTGGAACTTAAGTTCGAATAATGCTTTTTTCAGGTGTGTGAATTGTGAAGCATGAATATCATTTTCATTATCTCTGCACATGGACCTAACTGCAGTAGCCAAGCCTTGCAGTTTCGGTGACAAAGGTCCGAGTGATGTCGTTTTACGCTTGAGAAACTGCGAAGGAAGGCCTGAATGGTTCTACTCCCACTCATCTGTTCTCGTAAGTAAAAGCAGGTTCTTTGCGGATCTGCTCTCTAATCCTGGCTCGGGCTCCTGCATCGAGATTCATTGCTCAGACTCTACTTATGACCATCATGTTAACCTTTTGAGATTACTGTATCTCCCCACCGATTCACTTTTGGATTCCTTGGACTCGGTTGAATCTGCTCTCGGTGTTCTACCATTGGCAATTGCATTCCGTTGTGAAGACGTTACAAACTGCTGCATCCAGTATTTGGAGGCTGTTCCTTGGGAGGATAAGGAAGAGGAACAAATTGTAAAAGAAGTCTCGGAACTGGGGCCGGTAGCAATGCCGATATTGGCTAGGATCCAACCAGTGGATTTAAGTGCTACCAAGAATGTGTTTATTTCTGCAGTTCGGTTCGCCACGTCAATAGGTGGATCTTGTCCACCCTTTGGAGACGAGCTTAAAACATCTGCACAGGAACAAGTGGAGTTCATGCTTGGAGGAGATGAAGACACCCCATTAGTTACAGCAGATGATGAAGTAAAATCAGTAGTAAAATCAGGTCTTTCCCAAGTTTGTTCATTGTTTGAAAACGAGTTGTCTTCCTTTCTTCTTGTTCCCGACATCACAGCCGAGAGCGCCGAGACTAGAATTTTACAGTGCCTTTCGGATGTCGAGTGGATGTGTAACATACTCCCCAAAATGGATTTAATGAAGGACTTTGTTTGTAGTTGGGGTGAGATGTCTAGAAAGATTTTGGAGATAGTTGAAGACAAGAAACTTGATAATGCAATGTGGGTTTTGAAGGTGAAGCTTATAGAAGTGACCGGGAAAGTTCTGGAAGCTGTCGGCTATGGAAACGTGATTCTCCCTGCACCGTGTCGAGTCCAATTGCTGAAGACATGGCTACCCTATATAAGGAAGATAAAGCCTCTCCTGGACGCAAAAGCTGACGAGGATACAGATTTCCCTTACAAGATGGATGAAGACTTGTGCCAAAGTATCGAGGGGGCGATCGTTTCGTTAGTACTAGCATTGCCATCTAATGATCAAGCAGATATTCTGTCTGATTGGATGAAAACCGAGCAGCTTAAGTATCCTGACTTGAGCGAGGCATTCGAGGTATGGTGTTACAGAACCAAGTCAGCAAAGAGAAGATTAATGGAAGGCTTGGATAGAGTTGGCAATACCACTATTAGCCTTTGATTTCTTAGAAGTTGTATGATTTGAACTTATAAAATGAATAGATGGTGACAATCCCCATTTCATGTAACTCAAAACTCCATCAAAAGCTCTATATGATCCTTAATTTCATCTGATTTTTTTGCCCCCTTCACATGATCATATCCATGTAGTTTTGAGGTGCTTGCGCCGCCATTGCAGCGCAAAGTAAACAGATCATGGACGGTTGGTATTGGTTTGGCAACTACCAGACTACAAAGAAAATAGTGCCATGTTCTTGTTTGTTGTCTGAGGTTAGATGAACCGACAAACTACATATCTTTTTATGCTTAGAGAACCAACCGTCCACCTGCATGATCCAACTCATCGTGTTTCCTTGCCTGTGGTTCCGACATTTACTTGTTTAATATTAACACATAAATGATCGAACTTCATACCACATAACATCTTGTTATGGTCATAAATTACAACATAGAGGGGTTTATTTTATTGACTTACAATATCGGTCGGAGGAGCTCGTCTTGGACAAGATTGACCTCGAACGGATGCAATCATATTATGTCATATCTCACCATTTCAAAACCGATTTTTTAAGTCATATCATGTCACTTCTATCCATACTTCGGATGACGTTTTTTTTTTTTTTCAATTTTAAAAGTAACCCAACTTTTATGGATAATTATGCAAAAAGGACCTGTATCAAGTCTCTCTATTACGGTTCGACTACCAAAAAGCGGTAAATTTTTGAGATATATATCGAAACTCTGTCCAACTTCTTAAATACATAACTTACAACATCACAATGTATCATCAATCACCACCCGCAATCTTCACCATTAAATCTTGCATCTGAGCACTAATATTTTCATAGGAAAAAATACACATGTATGGAACATTCCTTGCCTACATTTTATTAAACCAACAATGTATATTTATACATTATCTACAAAAAGAAAATTTGCCGAAAATTCCCCCGAAATATGTAATGTAGCAATATAATTCGACAACGACAAGCAGCCAGGCTAGGCCATAGGAAATACAAAGGATGGTTCGGATCGAGGGAGCTTTATAAATAGGTTAAAAAAGAAAAAAAACCCAAACCCGCACCGTCAATAAAGACGATATCATCAGCATCATAATCATAATCATCATCCTACGTCTCCCTCGATCATCATCCTTGACCTTGAAATTAAGCCTTCCTTTGTTCAATAACAAAGAAAATTCAAAGTTGTAACAATAAACCCTTGAATCAGCCTCTGCTTGTTTAAGAAAAGAAGGAAAACTTGTGAAACAAGAAGAAGAAGAAGAGAAGAGCAAAAAAGTGAAATATGTACGTGAGAGCGGTGCCAACGACAGATCTGAACAAGAATACGGAGTGGTTCACGTACCCAGGGGTTTGGACCACTTATATCTTGATGGTTTTCATTTCATGGCTCCTCGTTTTATCTCTCTTTGGCACCTCTGCTGGAACCGCTTGGACAATTGTTCATCTCGCGCATTTCTTTGTAAGCTCGCCTTTTTCCCCCTTTTGATTTCGATTCATAAAAGTTATATTTTTCTTGGTTTTTGTTGCGTTTCCTATCTGGGTTTTAATTTGATTGGCTTTTGGGATTGTTTTTCTGTTGATGGGGGTTTTTGGATTGAATTAAGGGTTTGATGATTTCTTGAGACTTTAGCTATAGCAACGACGAAATTAGTTTTTTTCCCCTGCGTTGGTTAAAATTTTTGGGGATTATTATTCTGGACCAGCTTTGCTATATTGCTTGACTAGAGAGATTTGGCGGGTTCCCCAAATAGCTTCTTGTATAGGTGAATTGTAGAAAGCTTGAATTATGAGTTTATTGGTGCTAGTGCTTGGTCGAAATCTATGTCTATGATTACAACTACCTGAATAATATGTTGATAGTATTAATTCTTTATGTTTCTTGTGTTTGTGAATTGATTATGCGTTGTTGTCATCAGTTTATTGGCCTTTGAGATGCCTATATAGGCTATATCTCTAAGCTTATTGAAGATTTGGAGGTTTAAACTTAGTTAAGGAGGTGAAAATTTTCAGCACAAGCCACAACTGAATGAGCGAATAAGCCGGTCTGGAACTCTTTAAAGCTCCCTTTTCCCTCACTTTTCAATTTATAAACTGAATTTTCTTTTGGGAATTCAGAGTGTATCAACTATATCAAATTGGCTTGAAATGCTATATCATATACTAAATTGCATGTCTACAACAGATGGACTGTTGTCTGTTTTTTCTTTGGTATTCTAGGCCCACGTGGTTGTGAGAATTTTGAGAATAATAGCCTACTTTATCAAACTGGAATGCTTAGGATTCTTGATTCTAAATTGGTTGTTTGTCAACCTTTTTAGCTCGGTAGTAAAGGGCTAATTGACCTTTACATTTTTAGAGTAAGGCATCCCTTCGAGATTTGATTAGACAACATCTGGTGCTGTTGCTTACTGTCTTCACTTTTCATGATTCTGCTGTAATACTTTTCTAGCTTTCTTGACGGTTTGATACACGTGAATGAATGGAAATCTAAAATTTTAGGTCTTAATGATGTACTCGCTTGGTAGCAAATAGAATGAGCTAAAACTAGTATATTTGTGATTACTGCTTTTGTTATTGTTTGGCATGCCCCCTTTGATAGTTCTATTTGTTTCTTTTCTTTGAGTGAAGCAAGGCTCAGATTTCACCTATACAGTTGGTCAGAGTTTGTTTCTTTGAGTTTAATTACTAGATGTCTAAATAACAATTTCCTGTTTATCAACGTGAAACAATTTGTTAGGCATTTTCAGGTGATTACTAATTATGATATCCGGTCAGAGATTTGCTTGTTATTGTTATACCATAAGACAGGGTCAAGAAATGATTATTCTTTACTCTTCACTATAACACTAATAAATGGTATAGTATTCAAATTTTCAGTTCTTTATTCTATGCTTAATGAGTATGTTGTGCATGGATTTGCATATTCTTGCCTCAGGTCACATATCACTTCTTTCACTGGAAGAAGGGAACACCGTTTGCTGATGACCAAGGTATCTACAACGGTTTGACTTGGTGGGAGCAAATAGACAATGGCAAGCAACTGACGCGGAACAGGAAGTTTTTGACTGTTGTACCTGTTGTGCTGTAAGTATTCACTTTCTTCTATATAAACCTATACTGAATATTGGAAATAAAAATATGGCGCTTTTTAATTCATAGATGATTCACTTAACTAAAGCATATAAGATGCAACGAGGTGGGTCTCCCTTATGTTTTATTTGATTATGGTGCATGCCTTCTGT
The DNA here is from genome assembly GCA_025503065.1 of Gossypium bickii. NCBI lineage: Eukaryota > Viridiplantae > Streptophyta > Magnoliopsida > Malvales > Malvaceae > Gossypium > Gossypium bickii. Next base: position 113,923,873 of record CP106716.1, on the reverse strand, counting down.
TAGATACTTAGTGAGTTGCATTCAACCTTTGCCATGCACATGAATGCCTCTTGTTACGACCTATGGATGTAGTCAATTTACGTTATTCAAAGAATCCGTTAATAAAAGATAGTTTCCTCACATGCAATTGATTTAAACCGTATTCTACCCTTCCAACTTGGTCATCCACCTCCTTGTTATCAATGACTTCCTTCTGCGAAGAAGATGAATCTCCATGGGTATCGCACTTACACCCAATTATACATTATGTGCTTTTCTACATGCATACGTTTATATGGAAGAAAAACAGTTACTAATTTCTGTTTGTTACTAATTGCTTATGGATTCTTTTCCATATCATTCAACAGTTGATTCATTAAACTAGACAGTACTTTTCTGCATATTAAACTAGCTGTTTCCTGCTGCCATATTTATTAATTGGCTCTTAAACGGAGACATTTTAGGACTCTGAAACCTTAGATAAGAGTAACATCAAAGTGATGCATCGCAAGACATTATACAAGAACTCTAATATTTTCTTTTATCTTGGTATTTACCCTACATTTTATTTTCCAGGTACCTTATCGCCTCACATACAACAGATTATCAAAACCCGATGCTCTTCTTCAATACGTTGGCCGTATTTGTGCTGGTGGTTGCAAAGTTCCCCAACATGCACAAGGTCCGTATATTCGGAATCAACGGTGATCATTGAACAACTGCCAAGGAATTCATGTCTGGTTTTTCAAGTACTAAGTTTCATTATTCTGGGGTGATCCCAATTTCCAAATATAATTGTAATATCCCTGTACAGATAATGAAACTGAAACGGGCATTCTCATTTCTCTTTAATCAGGTTAAGAAAATATACCTTCCCTTCCTTTAAGCCACGGAAAAATACATTCATATATACTATTTACTTTTTCTCTTTGCAAGCTATATAGATCATCTTCTTGCCTTATATTGCTCTCAGCTTAAGCCACAAATCTCTTTTATTAGCCTCCAACTTTGTTGGAAGCCAAGATATGGCCATTTTTGTGAACTACAGGTAGAGTGACAAAGAACTTTTGTTTTGCTGATATCAGTTTCGGATTCATTATTCTTTAAACTATAACATTCACAATAAATTTTTTAAAAAGGGAAAGATTTCCAATCGGGCTTACAGTTGAATGGCATGCGCATGTCGGCAGTGGGTCAGTCACTTCGTAGTCCAACCAAGGCCATTGAGTGAAACACATAGTAACTTGAATCACAAGCTAAATAAGTACAGGCAAAATCTCCTGGTTCTGGTAGATCATGTCTGGAGGAATCCACCCCCATTACTTAACGAATTCCACGACACGTTAATTTCCATGTGTTTGCATCCCAACTAATGTTCTAAATTTTCCCCATTCCCAGACGCAAACATTTACAGAAAAAAAAAAGTTTCTATTTTTTTAATCCAAAGAAAAAAAAGTTCTTTTTAGTTCAGACATCATGGATGGATCAATGAAGTTCAACACATGATACGCGAATTTAATAACACTATTATCGTACTACTTCTCTTTAATATTTTAATGGTTCTATAATTAAAGTCGATCATTAGATTTAGAATATTCACGTAAATATTTAGATATTTTAATCACTTGATTTATGCTATACTACATGAACTCCAATACCCATTTTTAATACATAAAAAAGAACTGGGTTTTGTCTAAATTGCAAAACCCTTTTTCATAATCTTACCATTTTTGCACATTTTTTTGCCACATGATGTTTTCTACAAATAGCTTCCGTGTGTAAAGAAACCATTTGAATCTGAAAGCTCCCCATTTCTTGTTTAAGTAAAAATGTTTTTTCATCAGGCATTCTTGTTGTTTAGACTAAAATGTTAAAATAAAAGACTACATGATTATTATGGTTTCCATAAACAGCCCATGATGAACAAGCCATTAACTTGAGAAAACAAAGAGAAACTAAACTCAAGAGTCAAAAGGGTGGTTGATACAGGCTTTAACTTAAAACACAGTCAGATATTATACACAAACTTAAAGGTGGATTACAGCAAACAACAAAATCGAACCTACATACATACATATATATATATAATAAAAAAAGGGTGGTGTAGATCTGGATTGATCGAAAACCTTAGTGGGGGAGGTGGGGGGTGTATTATTCTTCGACACACTTGTCGAGGGGAATGTTTGTGGGTCCATTTTCATGACCGAAAGAAAGGAGGCTTTGTCAGATCTTTCTCAATCTTTCAATTTCAAAAAAAAAAAAGAAAGGGAAAGAGGGTGGCATTGAAGCAACGATGGAATGGGTCTAAAATTTGTGGGTTTTTCGTATAGAATATCAGTAGGTAAGCTTTTGTTTGGATTGAAGCAAGTTTATATGTTTATAGTTTTACAGGGCAACACGAAAATTTACAACGCCATGTGGGAAGGATCAGATTTCTTACCTGGCATATATATATACAGTTCATCTTTCTAAGCTTCTCTCCTATATTAATCTCTTAGGTGACGACGCCATACATACTGTATAAAAAAGGGGATATGGGGGGGAGAGAGAGAATTTAAAATCACCATTGCAGCAACAAATATCAAATATGAGAGACTCAACAATTTGTTTACTAAAATCAAAATTAAAAAAACTTTATGAACAAATTAAGAGTCTTTTTTTTTTGCTCCAACCAGGAATCCCTTACAAACTTTGAAAATTATACATTTTTTTTTGTACTTGTACCAAGCCAACCAATGGATTCATAGGGTTGCCCTTCTGCTTTCTTTTGAACCATTACACTTTTTTTACCCTAGAAATGGATCTTTGCTTAGCTTGATATCTTCTTCTAGTATGCCCTCAGTGAAGCCAACCTAAAATAAGCTTCAAATTTCCCACCATAATTAATTAGAAAAAAAGAAGGGATCATATATAGAGAAAGAGAGAGAGAGAGAGAGATCAAGGAAAACCATGTATATCATCTTCTGTTAGTAATGAAGAAATCCAAACAAGTCACCCCCACCTTAACAAAAAAACAGTAAAAAAGAGAAAAAGAAAAACCCATATTAATTTTTTTCCATCTTGTTTAATTACCATATCCACCACCTAATATACCAGTCCAATAACCAGTTGAATCACCTTGGTCTTTATGTTGATCAATATCAGTTGTAGTGGAAACTTGTTTCAGATCTTCAAATGGAAACAAAAGCCTCCCAGTTGTCTCTTGAACACCATGGAGACTCCCATATCCATTTCCAAGTCCATCCAAGGAGAAATTCAGTGTTGGTTTAAAATCTTGCATGGGAAAATTACCAGGTGTATACACTGTGTTTGGATCTGGAACAGGCATGGGGATGAAAGAATTAAACCCCCTAGAAGTGATTCCAGTTAGCAACTCCAAAGCTGAAAATTGAGAAGTAGTAGGTGATGAAGAAGAAGAGCTAGGGATTTGGTTCTTATTATTGTTTTCTAAGGGAACTTGAACCAATTCAGAGAGACTCCTATAGCCTTGACTAGCTGTAGGGAAAGCTAGGTTGAGATCTTGACCATCATGGATCTTAGGGTTTTGAGTAGAACACTGGGATAAGCTAGGTGGTGTAACCAAACCAGGTAGCTTTTTGGATGATGTTAAAGAAGTAGAAATAGAAGAAGAGGATGATGAAGATGATCTCTTGTTCTTCCTTGAACCACCACCAACAGGGATGTTTCTAAGGGAACCACCTTCAGTCCAATACCTTCTACAAGTCTTGCAAAAGTACCTAGGTTGAGTGAGACTGTAATTGTTGTAATAGCAGAATTTGGTGTTTGTTGAATTGCACCTTGGACAGTTCAAAGCTTGTTCTTTCTGAGGTCTTATTTTCCTCTCTAAACCTGTTGGCTTTGGACATGTATTTGTGACTATCTCTTCTATTGGTTTCACCACTATCTCCTACAAACATCAATCAAACAAAGATGAAGATGAGCAGACAAATGGAAAAAACCAAAGGAGTTAACTGATTTACACTTTCCAAGATTATAACAAAGCCAGAGATAAACTTATAAAATAAAAAAAAAGGGTTACTTTACTTTTTATTACATATTGATATCAGCAAAAGAGAAAGATAAAGTGCAAAATGTTGAAGAACAAATGATAAAAACTAAATCCAATTTGAGTGGGGACTTTCAACGATTATCTATAGCCATGAAAAACCATCTTTTGCAACTTTGAAAACAAAAAGGAAAAGAAAACAAGAAAAGAAAAAGCCCAAAAAGTTTGATAAAGAGAAGAAGAATATCAGCTAAGCTAGCCAGGTGATAGATCTTTCTCTACCTGTGGCCATTGAGCAGTATCCATGGATGAAACTGAAAGAGAAGGAAATAAAAATGAACAGTATTATATCTTCAATATAAGAGGAAAAAAAATAGTGAAACAGCTTCTGTTTTTGGTCTCGAAACTGGTTTGAAAAGCAGAGAAAATGAAATGTTGGGTGGTTTTTTGAGGGGGTTTCTATGTATATGTACAATGTATATCGCCTTGCTTTATGGCTTGTGCGTGTATAAGAGAGAGAAGAGAAACAAGGGATGGGACGTTTTGTATAATAAAATATAAAATATAAACTATACTAAGTGGGAATATTTGTTTCTGCAAATACATTCATTATTTATTTATATATATAAAAAAAAGAAGGTGAGTGGCTTATGTGTGCATGTTTTTCCTATCATCATATTCATAATTTCATCCTTAAAAACATTATATTTATTTTTGTTCTCATTGAATTAGGTTTGACTAAATAGGAAGAAAGAAAATGAAAGCAAATGACAAACAGAAAAGTTGATGAATTTATTGCTGGTTGAGGTTAAAGCTTTAAAAGCCTATATTTAATGAAATGATTTTGTGTGAAGAAATAGGAAAATGAAAATTCCGACTAAATGACGATTTTTGAAAATGATATTATTTAAAATATAATAAGGATTAATTTTTATATACTATAAAATAAACGTGAATAATATTTTATTAAAAAAATATTTATTTTATTATTAAAAACTGGTTTTTATACGCCCATATAAGATACATGTGGCACGCTATGTGTAACTATCTAATTATTTCGTTAGTCACGTCAATTTTTTACAATAGAAAGTTTGTTTTTTGATCTAGCGTACAAAAATTAATTTGTCCACTTTCAATAACATATCTAGATATTAAATTTTATGAAACCTTACTAAAACTCTTAAAACTTTTGGGATGCCTTAGGCCTTAATGAGTATTCATCTATGCCCATTTTAAATAAAGGAGATAAAATATAATCTTTTAACTCTCAATGCAATATTTTTATAATTCTTTTACCTAAATTTGGGTAGGAACTGATTTAAATGCAGTTTGGAGGATTGGTCCATTAAAAACATGCATTGTAATGGAATATTGACACCACTTTAGTTGAGAAAGAGTACCAAACGTAAATAATTTAAGCATAAATATGTAAATAAGGGGCAGCTTTTTAATTTATTTGAGCAATGTGGGTGTGTGGATATATAGGTTGCTAGCTAGCATGCACGTAAAACTGAGTCAGGATCCACATTAATTTTGGTGCTAATCTTAGTAATTGGTATTGCTAATATGAGTTGTTAATTAGCTCTTGCACCACCAATTTGCTTCATCACTCACCAACGACAGGGCCATGCCTACATCTATTCAAACTTATGTACTTTGCTAATTTTAATGCCTCATTAATTAACCTACATTTGTGCTGCTTACCAAGTATGGACATTTTATTACACAATCAAGTAACAAATGATATATATATATATTAAAGAGAGTTTTTTAGTTTATTGTTCACGGTAATAATCATGGGGATATGGATTTAATTGCGTTTAAGTACGTTTTTTATTTATTTAAAGATTAAAAAAAATTAAATAATAATATTTATGTCAATTAAACTAAAACTCAATTAATTTCATGACCATGTTCTTAATAGTTATTTGTTTTTAGTATTTTACTAAATCCTAATCAACCGTCTGCTAATTCGAGTGTTCGAAATTTAAAAAATTCATATATATATATTTAAGAAATTGCATGTATCTTTTATGGAATAATTAAATTAAGAGATATCACAATTTCCATGCTGTTCAATTAAACATTTAAGTAATCTTGACTGTATTTGGATTTTATTTTATTTTAAAGAACAATAATTTGATGGCAATCCCATATGAACAACACCTTTCTACTTTATTTTGCTTTTATTGCCCTCCTTTGTAAGGATAGTAATGATTATTTTAACTTCAAATGCATTTTTTTAAAATTATTTTGTTTTCGCCTACCAATTTAATAATCCTTTACTTTCAAATATGTGCATATAAACACTAATTTACGTTAAAGACGAATGTTTCTTTTTGTTTTTATCCAAACGTTGGTGAAATCTGAATAGAACGATGATTTTTGTTTTTGTTTTAGTACGACAACAACTTACTACTAACCTAGTTTAGTTTTGACCTTAATCAAACTGTCTGATTTTTAACCTATTATATTTTTCAAATAATAAATTATAAAATATTATCCAAACGTTGGCTTCAACGTTTAGATACAAATTTTGAAAAATGAAATATAAATATTAAATTTTAAAAAATAGATATATAAAATTTGACCTATTGCATACATATGTGCATCACTTGTGACTTAAGACTAGGGTTTTGATAAAGGTAAAGTGACGAAGAAAAATAAAAGATGAGATGTTGAAGGGACATGATTGAGCGATCGTGGATGTGATTGGGTTGATTCCTTTAGGTGATGATGAACATTGATAGATTAAAAATGGGACCTCCATCCATCAACGGTTGTTGGCCACGTGGCTTTCTTTGTGAACAAAACTCCTGTGAGTCGTCATATATATATCGTATCATTACCTTACCTAATAATAACCCCACTCCTCAGTCCTCCCCATTGGTGGTGGCTCCATCACTTGGAGCTATTATTTTTTGCATGCACACGTGGTTAACGTCCACTGGCTTTCACTACACCTATCTTAACGTTCTTTACAAGTGAAGACGCTAAGATTCTGTCGTTTGTAAGAGAAAAACAAATAAACTAATGGATAAAGTTTAATATTTTTATTACAAAATTATGTTAAAAAAAAGATAAAATTACAAAATATTAGAGGAGGTAAAGCTAAAAAAATTATGTTAAAAAACTTAGATTATTATTCGAAAGGGGTAAAAAATGTAATCTTCTTTATTTTTACCAAAGAGTTCCAAAAATTTAAATTAAAGAACTAATATTTGAGAGGAGCTAAGATGTTATTTTGTTTCATTTAACCAAAGGGAAAAGCCCTGCATGCCCCGTGACTTCACTCCTATTTACTCTAATCAATTCTAGTACCTATTTGTGGTACTGTGCAGTGTACTACTATACACTGCATTACAGTTTTGAATGGCGGCGATTTGAAGCCGTCCGATGTGGGGGCATCACGTTCCAACGTTACGGCCCCACCCAAAACAGCACCGCAACGCAAAACACATGCTACCACTCACCCACCCACCGTAAAAATTCTCTTGACCAACGCAACGCAACGCCACTCCCACTCATTTTTTTTTGAATTTTGAAGGGCGGCGGCGGCCGGAGGCTGCGTGCGTTTGTAACGTGACGAGAAAACAAAAACAAGTAAGCGAGGGCGGTGGTGTTTGCGGTGGACCCGCAATCCCCAATCCGCATGCTCCCGTCTCTATTCCTTACCCAACAATACCCAAATCAAGCAAGGAATACGCCCACAGCCGTCCGATTTATTTTTTTAAAAAAGAAGAAGAAAATTACCCATTCTCATCATGTCACGTGACGGACCCCATCTTTAGACGTGGACCGCATGTGAGCTTAGCTAGTGCATTCCACGTCATCAATAAAAATATTAGGAATATTAATATTACCACGACTACTATTCCTATACAATATAATTCAAGTTGACGACTTTTTTGGTTCTCAATGGCTTCACTATTTTTCTGCCCCCAAATCTCTAATTTTATTTATAATTTTATTTTTCTAAAAAAAGATTTAAATTAGTTTATTTGAACCGTTGGATTTTAGCTAGTAGATCTTCCGGGGACCCACTAAAATCTGTGATGAATTTAATATCCATTCTCCACCACCCAATTTTATTCTTAGTTGCAATAAAATATATATTCTGGGCCATGGAGTGATATTGACCGTTGATCCTATTTGATCACAGGGATTTCAACGTTGGATAACCATGTGTAAGCGTGTTGGGGCATGAGCTTGGGTTTAGACTTTGTTAATGGGCGCGTGGTAACCAAGCCAAAAATAAAAATAAAAATAAAATAGGCCATTAGTCCCTGTACTTAGACAACATTTGAAATTTAGCCCTTATAATTAAAAAGCTAAAAAATTAAATCATCTTACTTGTCTAATTTAAAAATATCAGCTTAATCATTAACATATTATTAGTATTTGTCAAAATTTACAAAATTAGCATATTAGACTACTTTTATATGATGTCACGTATAATTGGCAAAAAACAAACGTGTTAAAACACAGTCATGCCCCCTTAAAATGAAAAATTATACTTTTTAACATTTGAATTTTTATAAAATTATAGTTTGGCCCCTAAAATGACAAAATTTTTATTTAACACTCCTAAATATATATATACTAAATCCTAACCCTCCCAGCAAAATTTCTAGGTTAACTTGTGATGCTAAGTTAACAAATTTTGACAGAAATTACAAACAACAATAATGATTGAGCTAGAAATTTTAAACTGAAAAAGTAGGAGGATGGAAATTTTAACTTTTAAAGTACAGGGACTAACTCTCAAATTCTAGATACATACAGGGACTAATAGCATATTTTAACTAGAAAAAAAATATACCAATCAAAACATATGGTCTTAATAAAAATGATATAGACAGAGCAACTAAAACAGGAAGGGGTCAATTATGCAAAAGGGTCAAAAAGTGAAGGCCACATGGTTGGTTTGGTTGGTTCATGGGAGAGGGGGCCTCATCTCCACTATATAGTATTGTAGCCTGTAATAAGCCCACAGTTGTCCCATGATCCCTTTTTGGACCACCAGGCCCTTTTTTTCATTGGCCTAAATTTTTCAAATTTTAATTGCTTCTTATGTATATGATCATATAATATAAAAGCTTAGTTTCGATCTAATTTTCTTCCTTTTGAAGCAAAGATTTAGATTGAAATTAATGCAGATTCCATTTCTGGTTTTTGAGAAGCACACCTACCATAATTTTCAACTTGAGTATCGTATATGGGGCCATCTATTTAATAAAATAGTTCTATTCCTGTATCAGATTAACTGTGTGTATAAAAAAATTCAAGTTTCTAGTACGTTAGTTCAATAACTTGCCATGTTCAACATCTTACGAATTCAAGATCCAAGTTAAATTTTTGTCCGTACAATCCATCAAAGTTAAGATAGTTGTTCAACTCCAGGATTCATGTTTGATAAAGTTTGTCCTTTGAATTAGCTGATTTTAATGTTTTTATATACTTCATAGGACTGAAATTTTCTATAAAAAGCAGAGATGGTCGATTGCCATTGTTAGGTCTGTTCTGCGGTGCTTAAAAAAAGCACTTTTGAAAGAAAAGCTATGCTAAATAAGTTGTTTTTGGCTGAAATTTTTAGCTTTTTCTCTCCCAAAAGCACCTTTATTGCTTAATTACTTTTTCACCCCTCTAATAACATAGAACTTTTCTTTTTTTTTTCCTTGGTGCTTAATTACAAATGTGTTAAAATCATTAATTAAAAAAATTAAAATACTAATTACAAATATTTAATGGTTATATTTAAATATTTAAAATATTGTTTATATATTTTAATTAAAATTTATAATTAATTAATGTTTATTGCTTAAAAATATTTAAAATTTATATTAAAATATATTAAAATATTAACAACTTATAATTTTTTTTATATTTTTACTAAAATATAATAATATTAACTAATTTAAATGCATATTTGTTATTCGATAATAACATGTCCAAAATGAAAATTTTGTTTCTTAAAAGCACTTTTTGACGGTAATGCTAAACATTCAAATTTTAAACCAAAATTTTCAAAAGCATTGTCAATCTAGCCTTTGATCTAACTATAAATAAAAGAAGAAAAAGCTTATATATTTTTATATGGTAAATTATCTCTTCGGTTCCTATCAAGTTCGATATTGAATAAATTAGTCCTTATAAAAATGAAGCAATTTAATCCTACTTAATTTTGAGAGTGAGCAACTAAAGACAATTAATCATGATGTTTACTTTTTTTGTCAATTTATTTTACTTTTGATTTGTATAATAACAATTTTAAAATTCAATATTTATAGATTCTACCATTTTGATCTGGATCCTAAGAAGATTAACAACCCTCATTGAATACGAACAAATTTAGAACTAAGACCAAATTGATACATTTTATAAATGTTGAGAGCTAAATTTATTAAATTTTTTAAATTCAGGATAATATTGAGAGCTATTATTCCAACCAAAAGTAAGATAAATTGATGAATAAATAAATAAAGTGAATATCATACTTAATTGTCCTTAGTTGATTACTTCCAAAATTGAAAAGGTTTTAATTATCCCATTTTTCTAAGAGATCCTCCATATTAAAATTATGAGACACCCGAAAGTTCTTTTACCTTTTTATCTAAAGAACCCTAAACCTCATAATCATCCCTTACTTTAATCTCAAGAATGACCAGACAACTTCCTTATCCATTGTCTCAAATGATCAAACAAAATCAACTACTTTTAGGATTAGGGGTGAGATTTTGTTTCTCTTTTTTCTTTTCTTTTGCTGGTGGGAGACAAAAGTGTCGTTTTGTAACACTGATCGAGTCCTCGTCTCCAAAATGCTGCAACCAGATCTCATCATGAAATGGCAAAAGTGAACCAGTAAAGGTTGTGGCTAATCGATGGACATTCCATATCTAGTTAAGCTAAGAAGACTTGTTCACTTACCTCTCTACCTGCATAACCTTGCAAGAGGCAAGTTCGGTGCATGAACCAAGCTTGAAATTTGTCGGTGGAAGAAGAAGCTCACATGCAAATATTATTAACTCAAACGTTTCTATATTAATAAATATATAATCTTTTACATTGGTGTGATCATGAGGCTGCAGTTGTTACATTCCTTCCCGAGGGCCATAAGTCGCCCCAGAAAGACTTTCGGGCTTGAAGATGCAACGTTGGGTTCTTAGTTTGTGTGATAACCTCATGGTTGAATGAACCTTCTGAGGCGTCTGAATTGGTTGATCGACAAATATTCATGTGAACCTGTCGGCCTCGTCGAACAGGAGGGAAGATGATCCTTCCCCAACCACCACCAAGATTAGCATTAACGGTTTCTTCTTGATCTTTGTCATTATCTATGATGTTATCGGTTTCCATAACATCGGAGTCGTATGCACTTGGATCCACTTCTTCATATGGGATCATATCAGGAGTTTCTTCTGCATCAACTAGATCCTCTGTCCGAGTTCAGAACATGTTTTGAAGTAAAAGTAAGCAAGCATTGTAGTTGAGCCAAATATGATTTTTTTTTTTTTTTAAAAAAAAGAAGAAATAAAGGGAGATAGTCGCGATACCATAGTCGATCTCGAAATCTTCTGGATTTCTCTTAGCACGCTGCTCTTTCAAAGTCTCAAATTTCATACCATCCAGAGGCCAAGGGTCCCTTTTGAAATTTATTAATGGCGGTTAACATGAATGACATAAATATTAGAGGAAAAAGGGTGATGATTAAAAGTACGGTGGGTGTATGGTTTGTGGTAATGCTTAAACATACTTAAAGAGGTGTTTAGGTATTACTCAAACCAGTAACCATACTTACCGAGGTCGTTGCCCTCTTCTGAAAGCAATGAAAGAAAATTTTTCATCTTCAAAGCCACGTAAAGGATCGCCCTTGGAGCGCTGCAAAATAATGATGGACGAGAGACTTGAGATCTATAGAAGTTTCCTAATTCTGATTCCTTGAAGATGAACTCTTTGGCTCCCCAAAAAAGTTTCTATAAATGCCAAATTTTAAAAGTATAGTTCGACTTTTGTTTTGAGCCACCATGAGACATGACATAGTATGGAGCTAGGCACTTCATGTGGTGATTAGCTCATTTGTAAAAGTAAAACATACCAAATCTTAAGTTGAGAAAAAGAATGGCAGAATAAAGAACTCCCAGCATCACAGTTGCTGATATGTTGCATGGAATACGACATAAACAAATGATCCATAAGTGAACTAGAGGAGAAACCTTGTATGCACGCTGTGAAGTTGTCCTCTGCAAACGTTGAACAAAATGACAGTATTTCGAGGATTTCTCCAACGGACAACGCCCATCATGAGGGCACTGCACCATGAAAGTGGCTCAGTTATAATTGTCCTCTAAAGGAAAGAAAAAAAAATAGGAATGAAGCATACTTTAGGCTGGGGGAAAAAGGGCAAAGTAGAGGGGAAACAACATCACACTTACAGGAGCAACAATGAATGCACCACTTCTAAGATCGATAAGGTCCTTAGAATCTTCCTTGTTCACCTTGGCTTTACGGAATTTCTAAGAAGTAATTACTAAGGTATCATATAAGCATGGGGAGAAAGAATATCCATACATGAAACACAATAGTCACGCAACATGCCAAAGTTATTGTCAACAGAGAAAAAGGAGGACAGGCAAACTCACTCTTTTTTCCATCCACAATATGTGAGATCGCATCTGGGATATAATATTAGATCCATGCGGTGTTCCCGGTTCTACTAAGACCTGCCAACAATCAAATTTATAAAAACTGAAATCAATAGGATAGAAAACAAAGGACCAAAATTATATTCCCCAAGAATAACAGCTTATAATCTACAAGTCATTGTTCCAGGTGACTCAATTCATCCCATCAGGTGTCGGAAGGGTTTCCAACTTTCCAAGTCAAGGTGGCATGAATGGCATACATTACTTTGCATTCTATTAAATGACACAGAGCGATACAAAATCATTGATAATCCCCAACCATGACAAACATATAAAAAATTCAAAGAACATACCAGGACATCCTGTGTAAGATTCCAAAGTTGGCGCACTATTGTAATTCGGTCCTTCAATGATGGTATCTCTCCAAGCACATAAGACTTTCCCATTAAAAGAGGAATTTTATTTTGTTAGGACCAACTATATGCAGCAAAACAATGACAAGATTTAGGTAGAGTGACAAACTTACAGCAATTACAAGGTCATGTTGCCTCTCAGACTTTCGAACTTCTTTTGTTAATGCTTGAAGGCTAGTATAGCCATGAATAAGGGGCAAGTTCTTCAGGTCTAAAAGTAACATAAAGAAATGGCATAAAAATACAAGAAATTGCCCAGTTATGTCTTAAATAATGTATTATACAAGTGTTCAAAGTTAAGACAATGAAACTTCTATGCTCGCTTGTAAAAATTCCATGTCAATTGTATCATAAAAAAGAAATCATCACCACAAACAAGTAATAATCTCAACTCCACTCTACCATCCATTTGCGTATCCAATAGTCACCTAAGACAATTGGTGATCTCAACTCTTTTGTACCATCCATTTACATGCCCAAAGATACGTATAAGTCACTAATGATGCAGGAGCTTTTAATTATTTCCGTTTCATTTATCAAGCATTAGACATATCATGGAGCGCTAGAGTTATTTAGGAATAAAACTTTATTTTCAAGGAAGCCTAGCAACTTTACTTGCAAGAAAAAGTCTAGTATAAATAAGTTGTAAACTTTACCCCCAACATTATTAATCTTATTATTTTCTTTGAATTGACAGAAAGAAACTAGAAGTTCTTTTATAAACTTACATTTCCTAGAGTTCCTACTACTTTCTTACTTGTTTGTTCAGCCCTAATTCTATTGATTCACTGCTGTTTTCCCCTAAACCACATAAACTATGATGTAATGCACTCATATAAATGTAATAATATCCAATATTCAAAATTTCTCATTTGCATAAGCATGAAGAAGCTGAAATGCAATTAACTAGCTCCCTGAAAAATGCATTTCCCAGCAGCGATTAGATTCAATGAAATGGAATGTGAAGTTCAATAATTATTACCTTGTACAAGACTTCGACCTGCACGTTGCATAGATTGGGATGGTTCCACTATGTTTAATTTCTCCACAGATTTAGGCCACACTTCTCTCATTGCCCTAGAACACCACAAAGTTCACACCACTGTAACAAATTTTACATAACTTCAAGGCACTCAATTTGAAAATAGCTTCTTGCAGATAAAAGCAAATAAATTCTCACCAGAAAGCTGAACCAGTACCAGCACCAAAATCCAAAACTTTCGTTGGAGAGAAGCCTGGTAGCCTTCTCCTCACCTAGAATAAGCAAAAAAATCCTCAAATTTAGTTATACAATATAAAATTTCACCTACAGAAATGGCCACAAAAGCAAATATTTGGCAATCATGGCACAAATTTTTTTATAATTGAAGTAGCAATTTAGAGGAAAGAAATTTTGGTACCTCACTAAGGACCCTATAACAAGCAGAGTAAACAGCGGGCATCCTGGAAGCAACATAAGCAACGGTCTCATCATCTCTATAAATGAGACCGATATCACCATAAGCACTCTTGATTTTCCATCTCTGTGATTGCTCCATCGACTTAAGAGGATCCGCAACGAGCTCTTTTGAAGTCTCAGCCACGAGTTGCATATTCACATCTTTAATATCGCTAAAAGACTGAGATAACCGCAACACTTTTCTTTGCATATAAGGGTCCTCTTGCTCTACAATCCAACACCCACGAAAATTTGGAGTCAAAAGATATCGAGCTGGTAAGCAAATTTACCGGGATGATGGATAGACGGATTACCTCGGAGGTACTTCTTGATGGCACGGCGAAGGCGAACGGGAACGACGAGGCAACGTTCAGACTGTTTGGCTGCAGCACGGAGGGTCTCGGGGGTGAAGATTTTTTGGCTTGTTTCTGAGATTAATGACGCCATTTTTGAAAACGGGTGCTTCGCTTCGCCTAGCTTCAGCGAGATAAACGAGCGAGGGTTTTTTAGTTTCCACAATCTCTGGGATTTAGGGTTTTAGTTTTATTTGGGCTTATGAGAAATGGATTCATCATTAGCTTAGTATTTGGGCTCTAGAAGTTGAAACAACCATACTTCCAATTTCTTCTTCTATTTTGCGGGAGTGAATAAGTAAATAAATATGCTTTATCTATATTCTTTTTACCTTTTATATTTAATTTCTCCACTTTTATTCCTAAAAATAAAATAAAAGTAGATAAATTAAATATCAAATGTGCGAAAAAGTATAAGAACTTAAAACATATTTTAATTAAAAATAAATATGTAAGCGTGACGTATAGTTGTTTCAAAGAGTTCAAGGGCTTGACTTTAATAATGCTCACGAATAGAGTTTACAAACCCGACTTAATAATAATATCTTTGGATGCTTTACATCGATTGGTGTTAAAATTTTATGCAACTAATTTCTAAGATCGCCAGAATCTAAAATGTTTTGAAAATGGTATTGTTCGAACACTTTCAAAATAATATTCACAAAGTTAAAAGTCAAATGTTATCAATAATCCAAAGTTATAGCCAAAGGAATAAAAGTGATGAGTTAAGTTTATTCGTAAATTGCTAAAAAAGTTATATCATATGGTTATTGACGAAAAGTTATAACTAGTGATGTTTGAGCCGAATTGGATCAGTCGAGATATTAGTTCGAAGAATGGTATTGGACTAGTTGAAATGCGTACTGCAAAAAAAATTTGACTAAAACGGATTACTTGTTTCTTAAAATATATATTTTTATTGATTTTTAATTGAATTGGTTGGTCCGACGAACCAATGGCCTAACCAATTTGACCACCATTACGATTCTAAAAACATTGATTATAACTATTCAAGTATATATCTATTAAATGTAGTTCTGTTTGTTGTTAAGATATGAAATTATCTAAATAGATAATTATTGGATAGTTATGTCTCTATAAAAAAGAAAAGAAAAAAAAAGACATGAGTACTCTCATAAATATGAATCGGTTTTCACTCAAAAGACACACACAAAAACAAATAAAAATCATGAAAGAATTTTTTGTGTTTTTCTCATCCTCTAATATCCCAAGATTATTTAATAAAAAATAGCGTAATTTTTTTTATATAATTTGATATTCTTACTATGCTTCAATCAATACTTAATGAATTATCTTCGTCAATACAAATCATTAAAAATTATTTGACTTTATTATATCAAAATATTAGTGGGAAAACTAATAAAAACTTTAAGAAATTAATGTAGGGGCCATTATCCAACTCACCTTTTGGCAACATTGATATTTCATGAAAAAAGTAGATATTTTGCAACTATGATTCACACATAAAAATTGCATAAAAAGGTTATAGCAAGTTGAAAGTAAATAGCCTCTGTGACATTAATTCATATCACTTTGCATGGCAATCACCAAACATGCAAAGGGGGAAAAGAAAAAGGTGAAAACGAAAACAACAAGCACCACATAATCCGCTAATGCTGGTCTTTGTTTCTTTTTCCATCTCGGGAAAGTTGGGAGTTTCCCAATTGTTTCAATCCTTCCTGGATTACCTCTCTCGAACAAGACAAGTGTTAATGCAATGTTATACAACTTGAAAAAGTCATCTACTTTTTCGACTTTGGATCCAATTATTAGAGATTTCAACTTCAAATTTTCAGTATTTATGATCTATTTTTATAATTATGTTGAAATCTCCTCCTTTATAAAATAATAATAATCATAGAATCTGTCTCATTCTGTGAAATTTAAAATAAATAAAAAAACTAATGAACCCATGGTAAAAATAATATATAAAACGATATAAAAAAAGGATTTATTTTTCTTAAGTTTTTATACAATTAATATTTTAGTTATCCAATGTTGAATTTATTAATATATTTTTACTTGTCATGTAATGTTTTGAATCGATAAAATATCTTAATCATATTAATCTAAAACATTGTCTATATCAATATATATTTAACGATTGAAATTTTTTTTACGTAAAACGAATTGTTAGAAAATTTTAATTTATGTTAAACTTAATATGTAATGAAATATAAAATATAACGTTTCGATTGTTAAAATATTATTCTCATAAAAAAATTGCAAATTTAAAACCAATTAAAATTTACATCAATATAAATAACTCTATCCATTAAAATTTTTTTTCCTATAATGGAACTAATTGAGATATGACATGATTTACAGCACTAAATGCATTCAAAACGATCATAGTACACATATAATAAAATTAAATATAAACATTACTCTTGTAAATTAATTAAAAATTACAAGTGATTGAATAATTGGTCCAAATGTAAAGGATTATTATTTTCATGTTTTTATTATTATTACCATGATGTCACATTGTTATTATTTTGGTATTAACAAATATTTAAATTAGATTATAGTGCAAATATAGTAAAATAATTTGTGGTACATCAATGTTAATATTATAATATATAATTATATATTTTATACACTTTTAAGTAATTAATATGAATGGTTTGTAAAATTTAATTTTAATATTTAAATCATATATAGAATTTATAGTTAATATAAATGCAGCGTAAATTTATAATTTGACCTAAATTAACTTTTGAAAATTATTTCTTGAATTAAAATGATGTTTTTAATTTTCATTTATTAATGCATTTTTTCTTAACATTTTTATTAGGTATATAGTTATTTTTCTTTTCATTTTTTCCCAATTATATAATATAATATATTTGAGTCTTAACTCAATTGATATGAATATTGCTGTCAATGCAGGAGGACATATGTTCAAGTGTACTAAAGCACATTATCCTCGAAGGGTTATGAATAGTTTTACGCATTGCCTTAAAAAGAGGTTCAAAAAAAAAAGTTAAAATATGATTTATATGTAAAATTAAATTTTGCAAACAATTTATATTAACAACTTAAATGTATTTAAAATTTATATTTTATATATCAAAATATTAATAATGAGTTACAATAAATTATTTTTATATATATTTTTATAATTTAAGTTGCATATTTTTGTACTCTACAATATGATTAATTTTCAAAAACATTTTTTAACAATAATAATAAAATGGATAAATATCAACAAATAAACTTTGATCCAATGTGTCATGTCATATGAATTTTTATTTTATGCGATTTTATAAATGAAATTTTGATTTAGTTCAGATTTCACAAATTACTAACAACATTATCAAATTAGCACCATTTTACGTTGATATATTGCATACACAAACAATTAAATTAATTCAATATGAAGATAAATATATGTATTAATTTCTTTAAATGTGTACAATCAAATTAAAATCAAATTTTCATATACATATACACTCGTATAATTATATTGAATCAAAATTTATATATATATTAAATCATTCATTGAAACAAAAATTCATCCCGTACTTAAAATTTAAATCTTAAATCGAAAATTTCAAATAAACAAATCCTAATGGCAGTTTAGGTAAGTAAAAGCTAATATGCATTGGATTATATTTGTGATATTCTTACCATATAAGGGGTCAAGAGTGATAAATGCTATCCTTATATATCATAATGAGAAAGTTTGTTGCCTTTCAAATACTTAATTTCAGTGTGGTCGTAGTGAAGACTGAAGAGTAATGGTTAGGCTTGGCCTTTAACATCAATTATCAAAAAAACATGGCAGCCAATGGAATTCTGGGTTCCCCTGACACTACTTTAAATCCTCATCTGGATTATGGATAAGCTAGAATTAAATTCTAGTTGAAAAATAGCATTCAATATTTACATTTGGCTAACCCATGTATATACTAAAAACCATGAAGAAAACAATTCACTGTTCCTGGCTGAGTTTTATGGGAATCTCGAATGCAGTGCCAAGAAAATCGAGATGTTTAGAAATTTAACGAAATATAAGTAAAATTGTTTTATTTTTATTTAATGTACAATTAATTTAAGATTTTCTATACTTAAAATAGTGAAAGTAACTAAAAATAACAATATAAGAGCCATGGATTATATTTTATTTGGTTGAAAGCTTAAAAAATAAAAAAAGAAGAAGTTATAAATGGTTATTATAAATTATTCAAAGAAATTAAAATACCCGACCCAACAGAACCGAGAATCGAGCACACCCCCAGCGTCAAGATAACGCCGTCCTCAAACAAGCCCACCTAAGAAAAAAAGGGGGATTGAGATGGGTTTTGTTGGGCAGTTTTTATTCAAGCGTTTCATAAATTGCAAAATTTACGACCGACTATTACATACAACACATACATGTCATGCAAGGGCATGATGACCAACCAGTTTTAGATACATGCCATATCCATATTCATAGAAGATAGCCCCAAACCGCATTGAACCCCGCCCCCCTCTCTCCTCCCACATTTTCAGATTCTTCTCTTTATATATACCATGACGTCTCGTAGTCATCCATATATGTTTTAAAGTTGAAAATCTTGATCTTCTTTTCACTCTCTTCTGTCCTCCTCCTTGTTTCATTCATTGCTTTACAGCAGATAACCATGGTGTCTCACCTAGTCAACACTATCCGAAATGTAGTTGGGATCACAGGTAGGTTATTTTAACATACAATTTAGGGACACCATACGACGTTGTCTCCTTAAATATGACAGTATATTTTCTTTGCAGGGAACGTTATCTCTCTCTTCCTCTTCTTGTCTCCTGTGTAAGCTTCTTTCAGTGACTTTTTCTCTAAATCTAAGCTTAAATTAATGTGTGCTTTTTTAAAAAAAAAAAAAAAAAAAAAGAAAGAAGAAGAAGTTGATTTCATTTATTTGACAGGCCAACTTTTGTTCGGATTTGGAAGAAAGGGTCAGTGGAACAGTACTCCCCAGTCCCGTACCTGGCAACTTTAATCAATTGCATGGTTTGGGTCATTTATGGCCTGCCTATGGTTCATCCCAACAGCACCCTGGTTATCACCATCAATGGTGCAGGGACCGCCATTGAGCTCGTCTATTTAACCCTCTTCTTGATCCTTTGCCATGACAAGAAAAAGAGACTCAAAGTGCTGCTGATCGCGTTGGTCGAGGTAGTTTTCATGGCCCTTGTCGCTGCTCTGGTTCTCACATTAGCTCACACCACTGAACGCCGGTCCATGGTCGTCGGAATTATCGCAATTTTGTTCAATATCATGATGTATGCTTCGCCTTTATCCGTCATGGTGAGTATATATATTTTTAGACTAATTTAGCTCAAGCTCGTTTACTAAGGCTAATTCAGTTTGTTGAATTTGAGTGGACGCTAGGTACATAGAACTTGCATTGTCATTTCCTTAAATGGTCCATTCTTATAGTTACCTAATTTGTAGAATTTTGTTATTGTTTTATCAGTCTAAATTTAATTTAATTAGTTAGTATAATCATTTTTAAAAGGTGGGATTCAATAAATTTAAAACACAAACACGAGTGGTCTAATTTATGTACAATGGTGGTGCAGAAACTGGTGATCTCAACAAAAAGCGTAGAGTATATGCCCTTTTTTCTCTCCCTGGCTTCCTTTGCCAATGGTGTTGCATGGACTACATACGCTTTCCTCCCTTTTGACCCATTCATTGCTGTAAGTTACAAAATTCAATAACTTTTTGTTTCTCTTTTGACTGCTTCATTTCAACTAACTTATAAAGAAAAGCAAAACAATAGAGGTGTCACTACTCAATAAAAAGTGAATTTATGGCCTCCTCCATTATATATATAACTTTTAAGCTTTTCCCTATTACTAGGCATCTTATTCTTGATTTTCCTCTCCTAGGAAACTAACCATGTTGGTACTATGATCATATATATAATGGAATATTTGCATGCAACATTTGGTAAATATGACAACCTTGACTGAAGTGACCCATTTCCTTGCTCGATATTATTATTAGTTGATATATATAGACCTTGGCCCTCAATAAAGCCAGTGACATGCTCTGATCCTGGACTGGATTAGCCTTTGTATACTCTTATGCAACACAACAAAAACTGTGGACTGGTAATGGGAATGGGAGGGGCAGCTGGTATTTTGTACTGTTTTGGTAGGTTAGCCACCTCTTTTTCTTTTTCACGTGCATGCCTTTTATGCCGTTTCTATTTTGGAAAGGCAAGGAAACAAGGACTTGTGGAAAGGGGAAAATGAGCTGAAAATTATTACAAGATCCATGTGACTTACACTGAATCAAAATAGGACCCATTGATGGTCAAATTGAACACTGAATATGGTTTTTATTTTTATTTTTATGAAATCGATATATATGTTTGGTTTCTATAATGAGGTTTTTGGTTTTTCAATTTTCTTTCAGGTTCCAAATGGATTGGGCACATTGTTTAGCTTAGCGCAGCTGTTGTTGTACGCCACATACTATGAGTCCACAAAGAGAATAATAGCAGCAAGGAAAGAGACGAAGATGGAAGTGAACCTATCTGAGGTGGTCGTTAATGGCAACCATGATCCCAAGAAGACCACCAGAGCAACTTAAGAAACCCATTGAGACATTTTTTTGGGGGTTATGATCATTGTCTTGGCACAGACATGGTGCTAAACAAAGCAGCTCTTGTTACCAAATACTTTGCCTTAACAAGCCATGTTTTATTATTATTATTGTCTCCTTTTTCATTTCTTTTGTTAATGTTCGGGCTAGGAAGAGGTTTTAGTTTCATAATCATGTGGCCCATCTTAAATAACCCAATGCCAAGGGTTCTCTCAAAAAACAAGTTTCTTATAACTTGAAAAAGCTCTTGCAACCAAAGATCTTTAGGTTCGGTTGACATACAGTATGAATCAATTGAACTAAATTTTGTAGTATATTTCTTTCTTTTCCAATTGCGTAATGTCTGATATGTTGAATGAATTGTTTGTGTATAACATTGTTGTTTTCAATTCTCATCCAAGAATTTGTGCAATGTGACATTCTTTTTGGACTTGCGCAAGCTCAGCATAGCCTTGAGGAGACGTTTGCCTTTGCTAGAATATTGCTCCATATCTTTATCCCTCTCTCTTTCAGCTAGGGAAGTGGACATTGAAACAGTTCTCCGAGGCTCCGACGGCCACTGTCCGAATCAGAGAAAATTATCTTAAATTTAACACTCAATTGCACCAAAACATATACAAAGGTGCAAGCTCATGAATTGTCCATAGATGAATGATAGGTTTTTCGATTGGTACCCGTTTTTTAGCATTCGAATGGCTCGGAGATGATGATCTCTGCATAACAGATCCAGAACGCGGGAGCAGAAAGTGGCGAGGAGAGTTTGACCGGTTCTCTGGTTTCAAAGGAACATAATTGCAATCACCAAATTGCTTCCAACAGATAACTGTAACAATGTTCGAACTTACCTTGTCTTTGGTTCATTGAAATGCTGGTAAATAACCGGGGGCATTTTCTTGGCAAAGATTGTGGAGAGTGTAACGCGTAGAATGCATCCGTGATGGATCTGGAAGGGGTTTCTGCTGCTACTGCTTGAATACCTGGGGTTCGATAGCATGAAACCGAAACATCATCAATTACTTGCCTTATAAGCAAAGTTTGAATATGAACATGAAGATAAACAATACCGATATTATTAAACTGGTGCAAGTCTAATCTAGCAGGCATTCTGTCGGGGTGGAACTCGAATATCGTTTCGGCAACATCATTCAGGTTCTGCTCAACTGGAAAGATGTACCGCTTGTGGTGCTTGTTGTGTACCTCAAACACTAATGACTGCTGAGAGAGACCCCCTAAGCTGACAAACTCTCGGCACGTTCGCAACCGCTGCCATCCCATCCACCATAAGCAACGATGCGAAACAGAAAATCAAACGAGTTCGAAAACTTTTAAGCATTTGCATATATAAAAAGATACCTGTTCCAAGCAAGATAAACGAAGGTCCATCCCAGAAATTTCAACCATCTTATCATCCAGAAAATTGTTAACCTTGTATGCTACGGAACCTAAGTGGTCCACAGTATTGATCAAAGCTTTAATGGCATAATCTTTCAAAGTATCCTCCACTCTGTTTCCATTGTTAAAAGCAATTAAGAGAGGTTTTAAATATTTTCAATCCCTAGTTTTTAAAGCAATGTTACTTATGAGACTTACATTTCTTTCTGTTCTTCCTCATTATATGTTCTTTCAAAATAATCTGCTGCAGAATACAACTGTTTTCTTAAACTTTTCAAATCCTAAAAAGAAAAATGATTCATGCGGTGAAAGAGTTCAATTACACAGTGAATTCATATTTATTGATATCAACATCAAAACTGAACAGCAAACAAGGTCAGAGCAAAATTCACCTTAAGAGTATCTGAAAAAAGCAAACCCTGCTGCATTAACAGTTCATCACTGTGGGAAGATTCTTGAGGAACAGAAACTGAACTCATACTTCTCCTTTGATTTTGAAACCTGGGGAAATTTTCAGGTGCCCCAGTAATAAAAAGAACTGTACAAAAATAGCAGAATTAAAATAACAAGTAAAAGCATTGAGACCATGAAACAAAGAGGATTCACCTGGTTTTTCTTGTTCCCAATATGGCAATGCTATCAAGGCAGGGAAATCTCAAACTTTAAGGTTTGCACTTTGTAAAGTATCTAATGTTTTGAAAGCAACACCCCAACAATCAGCAAAACTTTTTCAGCAGTTGTCAAATATTACATGACATGCGAGCCAATAACCTCTTCACCTAAGAAGAGTATTGTATTATAGGCACGAGAATTTGATTTCCATCTCGAATAATCTCGTCTTTTCTCCCATTATAAAAAATCCATATAGCTGAGGACAAAGGATTTGATGTTTTTATCAAATATTATTATTATTTTCAAAAGTAGCCAAGATGTCGGCCATGTGGTGGGTTTGATTATTTCTCCATTTTGGTACCCCACTAATTGAAGAGGAAAAAACGTTTTGGAAAACATGTCCTAATTTACGTCCCTATAATGGGGGCTGAAATTGAGAAAGGAAAGTAATTAGATAACTACTAACTCTCATGGATGAATTTAATTGGATATGTGAGTCTGGTAGATTGCATGCAAATGACTATGTGAGTTGCCTTATTTTAAAAGTAACCCATTAATTTGGTGCTTAAATGTTAACCTGTGAGAGTTATTTATAATGATGAGAGAGCAGTGATTTAGCTAAATATTTATTTTGGTTGTTGTTTTATTGTATCTTTTTTAGTTGTGCAATAAATTTGGAGCTTTGGACTTCATTTTCATCATCATCACCCCATCCACCAAAATAGACATTGTACAGCTTCATAATTACTTCATAATTTGAGAGTTGTTTCATTTAGGACCAAAAAATTATATCAAACATGTTAAAGTAATTTGGATATAGTCATGATTTCTGTGCGAATTTTATTTGGGTAAGTTCAATTTTTGACTTTGATTAACAAAGAGGGAATACATTGACTTTAGAGGGGAGAGCAGGGCATGCATTTAAGTTGTGAGTCACAGGGGCTCAACTGGTTAATTATCTTGGCTGAGGAATTGCCGGAAAGTAGTGGGAACAAACATAAAAAGCGGTGAAGGAAATGGGCTTGGCCGGCTTGACCTGTTCTAAACCAAGGCAGTCGAGCCGTGATGGTGCCATTCAATGCTGATTGAAAACTCATTATCGGGCGGTCGGAGTTACTGATAATTTTATAAACTTATTTTTTCCCTTTATTTTCTTAGACATCCCATTACTAATATCACATTACTTTTTATATGACAAGGGTCACAATATTTTTGAAAAACGAATATTATATGTATAGGCACTTTAATTTATGGGTGGTCAAGGACAGATTTTCCTTTCCCCCTTTGTGATGGAAGTCAATGATTGGTAATTAAACAAAAGGGAGAAGATGGTGAAGATCATGATGTGAGGATGAATTGAAAAATATATACTTTTTTATTGTTTTAATTTTTTATTGTCTTAATGTATAAATACGAGTTAATGATTTGTTGAAAAATTGAGTCATAAATAGTCTTCTCAAAGAAAGGAGAGAGGAGCTCTTTTTTTCTTTTAATCCTCTCTCGTGTTGAAAACTTTACTTGGAGTGATGATAGAAGTCTTATATATCCCTAAATCTCATGGGATAAGTTTGTGACACGTAATGATCACGTGTCTTAGCCATGCTCCATTTGGTAAGATGATATGTCAACAATGGCAAAGTCATCTTCAAGGTTGACTAAATAAGGTCTTCATGTGTATAAGTCATGCATAATTTATATGTTCGTAGTCATGTAACACTTAATAAAGTGAGATATCAATAAAATCATGTCTAAAATTCATCAAATGAGATTATAAATCATGTATGGTCTAATTATATGTAGCCATTAAGCACTCGATTTGGTGAGACATCAACGAGATCATCTCCTTCATTTTTCATTTGTGGCAATTAATTTGAGACTGACGGAAAGAAAAAGTTGGTAATATCAAGTTATTTAATATACATAAAAAAGAATCCAATGGATAACAAAAGGTTGGGAATAGCCCATTGAATAGGCACAGGCCCAACCAAAAAATACAGCGTAAAGCGCGCACTGGCCCCTCTTCCATGAGCCAACTTTCCTTATCCGTTTCTTTATTCTTTCTTTCACTAATCGCTGAACCTCAGCGGAGCTCACATCAACACAATAGCCAAAATGGCATCTCCAACTTCTGCTTTAATCAATTCCCCGTTTTGCCCCCATCTTCTCCCCCAATTCTCTCCTCTACCCGTCCTCTCCTTCACTCACAGCCTCAAACCTATCCCGCCAAAGCTCAAGTCTCTGATTTCCCTCAAAAGAGACAACCACCCCTCAACCTTAACCGTCAAAGCCCAGACCTTGGACTTCTCCGGTTCATTCTTTGAGGGTGGCTTCGGCTCCGATGATGACCCGCCTTCCCAACCCGGCTCTGGCATAACCGCCTTGGAGGATAAAGAGGAACCCCAATGCCCGCCGGGCCTCCGACAGTACGAGACAATGGCCGTCTTGAGACCCGACATGTCTGAAGATGAAAGGCTTGCTCTTACCCAGAAGTACGAGGAGGTAATGTTCTGTAAATTACCATCTCAGTTGGTTGCCAAGACAATATAGTTGAGAATTGTATGGAATGTGATTAAATTTTTGCAAAGTTTATGGCTTTTGATTTAGTTTTATCTATCGGAGATTGGTTCTGAAAATGTGGCATTTAATAAAATAGACTGAAGAATTCCACAATATTTAGAAGGGAAAAAGGATTAGTGACATGTTATTGTAGAATTTTTCTTATGCTTTTCCTTACGGTGACCATTTTGCAGCTTCTTGTCGCCGGTGGTGGCATGTATATTGAGGTATTTAATAGAGGGGTCATCCCATTAGCTTACAGCATCAAGAAGAAAAATAAAGCTGGGGAAACCAACACTTACTTGGATGGCATTTACCTCCTCTTTACCTACTTTACAAAACCTGAGTCGATGACGGCTCTCGAAGCGGCGTTGAATACAGACGATGATGTTATCCGCTCAACCAGCTTCAAGATAAGGAAGAGGAAGTATAATTAGATTGGTATGTACCTACATGTCTGTATCTTGAGATGAATATGATTAGGAAAGAAATAGTTCTTTCAACTTTGTGATTTAAATTCTCTTTATGGATCCTTTTTTGTTTCTTGAGAACTGGAGTTTGATTCCTTTTTGTAAAATTTTATGGACCATTTGACTATAGAAAGTATATTTGCAATTGCTGCACTGAGGTGAAACGGAATTTCAAAACTCATTGGAGGGCATATTGATAGATTGGCTATTTGAGGTGATTGAATACTTGGTGTTATTCCCAACCAACTTGCTTGTATGTTTGAAGTGATTGATGAACTTCAAGCGAGTCTAGGAAATGCTAGCATTTTTGGCTCAGATATTGCTATTTCATACCAAATACTAATCCGTGGTGCACTTGTATTATTGCAAAGTTAAGGAGTTGTGTGTAATCAATGGCTCATACAATGCATCTATATTGCGATTATACGAGAGCTCAAAGAAAGTTTTATTGATGGTTGAACTTTTTCCCGAGAAGAAGTGTGTGTTCTTTTATATTAACAGAGAAAGATTCTTGAAAGTTGTTATTTAGTGTTTAGTGAACCATGGCATGCATTGTGTTTGCCCTTAACATAATATCTGAAAGTGCCAATTCCCTAGAAAATATATAACACACTACTGCCCAACAATTCCCATAGAACACTAGACCAGGGAAAATAATAGCTGCAGAGAGTATGATACTGAAAAGAGAAGCAAGGATGCGATGTAAAGAACTTACAACCACTTCGCCAACTCAACCATCTCCCATCTGGATCAAGGAAGAGCCTCCGCCTCGCCTAACTAAGGGCAGAAGAGATGTCTTGCTCATAAGAAGCACCTCGCATATATCACACGGACTTATCACAAAGCTCATTAGATTCACTTGGAAGCTTCTCCTATTGCATCTTAGCACACGCGTTTACACGATAATGCTCTGTCAAAATCATCTCAGAACTTAAACATTTTCTCCAAATCTCTCCAGAACCACCACTAATGCCTTTTTGTGTAGGCGGACCTCATGTTTTGTATCAACAGCTAGAAATGTTGCAGTGACATTTGGGAAGCCATGTTCCCTTTGTGACTGCTCAACGCAATCGCTTCATTAATTTGGAAGCAATTTACAACAAAGCACGCTTCTAATAATGTCTGCCAGCATATGCCTTCCAACCTGCTGCCACTTAAAACTAAAATTGTCCCCCGCCCCCCGGATGATGAGAATAAGTTGCCTAATGCTGCCATTGTTGCAATGGGGATGATGCTCCAAACTCAAGAATCCCTTTGGAAATCTCGTTTATAATATTTGACCACTGTTGGTCACAAAATGGAGAAAAGGGGCCAGGAATCCGTAGTTTAGAATAGCCTAGGCCCAAGTTAAGACCCACCGAAAGGGTTCCAAGGTAAAGGGAGAATATTAAGACGAGCCATCTCCAAGCAAGCCGACGGCCGAAACAAAATTTAAACAATAAGTAAAATATGTGAATTTAACATTCTCTGCCATTTTTGTTATAATGCTTTTTAGGCTTATTAAACTTGTCATATTTGCATTTCGATGTCATATGATCTGACATGATCGAGTCCAAGCATACATCATCTGCATCTAGATTAGCATCCCCAGAATTAGGTACTTGCTGTCGAAAGCCAAAATTAATCAAATATGACAAATTATATGCCACGTTACAAGCCAAAACAATACAACCATTAACATCATCCAACTTGTCCGTCAAGAAAGCCATAAAAATAAACTAGGTTAATGGAAGAGAAAAAAGAGCTTTGAAATTAAGTTCTAAATGTGATTACATTCATCTTATTACGTGTATCAATTTACCTTTGAAAATGTATATGTGCATGAAAATAGTAAATATCTATTACCCAATGAAGAAAAGGTATAATTATATACGAATCTCTTATTACATAATTTATTGGAGGTTTCTTTGGATGCATGCGCAACATAATTGTCTGTGCATGATTTAGACATTTGAAAAGAGAGATTAATTCTAATCCTTATTTTTAATTATTGTCCACTAAGTAACACGATTATTGGGTGCTTGACTGCTTCTTTGTCTGAATATGGACTGCCAAGTACATTGCATATTCGCTTTATTTGATCAAGGATATAACTTAATACGATGTTAACTAAACATGGTTTAACTTAATAATACAGGTCAAGGCACGTGGAGCCCTTTTTATATCCATCAAATCATCTGCTAACAGCCAAGAGCTTATATCTTTATCAGTCCAATACAATTAGTCATTCGCCATAAATATTTTAATATAAAGTATATTATGAATGATAATCTAAGTGAAAGATTATGGACAATTAGTATATATAATAATCAATAAAAATGTATTTATCATAAAGATAAAATTGTTTTTTATATTTAATTATAGAAATATATTTTCTTTAAAAATAAAACAAAGAGTTGGATTTTAAATAAAAAAATTAGGGTTTGAATCTGTTAAAATAGGTTTAGTCCAATAATTTGATAAAAATTACAATTTAGTCTCTATATTTGAAAAGTTAAAAAATAAAGTCATTCAATTGTTTTCATTTAAAAATCTCAATGCAATAATAACGTGATATATGATTGATAGAAAATAAATATGTTAAGTTGATAAATTTTAACTGAAACTAGTAACGATAATAATCTGATTAATATTTTTAAATTAAAACAGTAAGATGATTGAATTATTAAGTTTTAAAATACAACAACTACAGCATAATCACTTGAGAAATAGAGAAGCCACAACATAAACAGCCGATGCTAGTAATGTGGCCGTAACGGTAGTTTTAGTAGGCATTTTCCCTTTATCACTCCTCAACGCTATGGCTTGATAAACCGGCAAGCAATTCATCACAATCAACCCTGTCAACACCAACTGCATAATAAGCCCTTCCTTATTGCTACCGCCATCGACGATAAAATGTACCAGTCCGACGATGAACGATAACAGGTTGATTATTGCTGCCATTGTTAGCGTTACAAACAAGGGCGATGGTACCCCAAACTCAAACACCCCTTGCTCGTACCTTTTGCTTTGCTCATCATTGATGAGCTTACTGGTCACGTTGAAGCCCTCGGTGGGAATGCCGATGGACTTGACCAGAAACTCGGTCAATCCGAAGGCAAAACATGAAAGCCCTCTCATAATCCACATTCTTTGGTCACTCCACCATCTTTGTATTGTACCCCCATGGACCACAAACTCCAGCAGGTCTTGCCCATATGCTCCGAGGAAAAGGAACATGTAAAGGAGAAACCATGGGTCTGAGACCTTTGGGAAGATACTGAGTTCATTAAGGAGAGCAAGCTGAGGGAGTAAGCAATACGTAGAGATTGGGATTGTCAAAATGGCCCAAAATGCATAGTATGAACAACCTAACCCCATGAACAACCCCATGGATTTGACACCAAATGTTATGGTACTATATCTTGAAAATGCCACTTCCAGGAGTCCAATTGCCCATCTCTTGTTTTGGCTGAGAACATCAAGAAGGTTGAAGGGTACATCTCCTAAAAATGCTGCCGTTTCGGGGTAGCAGAATATGGACCTCCATCCTTCACATTTCATACGATAGCCTGTGTAATAGTCCTCCACAAGTGATCCATATCTGAACCCAATCTGCAAACAAAACATCATATTTTTTTAGGACAGGACTGTTGAAAATTATAGATTAGTTGAATTTATTCAGTTACCTTGGATCCCCATTTGGTCTGGTTTTCATAATTGCATCCAGCAACGTGGTGTGCTAATTCAAGAACCGATGGGGCAGTTAAGGGCTGGTTCACGACACAATCAGGACATAAACCATCGATTTCCGGTAAAATCAAAGTTGAAGGGCCGCCGAACAAAGCTCGCCGGCGAAAAAAGCAGCCAGTTCCTAAATAATTAGGGCCGGATAATCCGTCATAGCCGACGGGATGAACTTTAAACAAACGTTTATGCTCACAAGCATAAATGTCACTCTTGTTAAGCCCATGGTACTCTTGAGGAAACTGAACGTAACCCAAGCTGCTCTGCATTTCAGGGTCTAAAATATAACACAGAGCTCGGAGAGGTGTTGTGGGATCATTGGAGTACATGTCACAGTCTAAGGTTAAAATAACAGGTGCATTGGTCATGGCAGCAGAAACTCGGACCTTTAAAAATAAAAGAACAAGATAAAACATAATTAATGGTAATTGAGTTAATAATCATTTAGTGAGAGCATAATATATATATACCAGGACATTAAGTGCACCGGCTTTGAAATGATGGGGGGATGTCTTGCTTTTTTGCCTAGAGACATAAACCAGGTTGGGCAAGCTATTGCCTGTGTTGTCTTTGTCTTTATTTTTGTCCAATAAAACCTGATCATGTACCAATATTGCAAGGTTATAACAGTATGATCGGCCATTCATCGGTGATTAATTTCGAGGTAAAAAGACAACCTGGATCACTGTGGGGTGATTTTGACGGCTAAATCCATCAATACTCCATTGACTGAAAGCCTGACGGACTTCATCGCTGGTGTTGTATTCCTCACTAATTTTTCCTGTTTCAACAACGTGTTCGACACTCATTTTCATGCTTTCGTACATTATCTGCAAAATTGAAAAATAAATAAATATTTCACGAATTAATGGGTTAGAAAAAAAAAAAATTTTCGTTTCATATAATGCTTCTT
Source organism: Gossypium bickii (assembly GCA_025503065.1). Classification (NCBI taxonomy): domain Eukaryota; kingdom Viridiplantae; phylum Streptophyta; class Magnoliopsida; order Malvales; family Malvaceae; genus Gossypium; species Gossypium bickii. The sequence continues at coordinate 113,892,751 of CP106716.1, read as the reverse complement.
TCTAAATTAGGCGGTTTGCGGCTTATCAAAGTGTGAGTACGGGGACAATTTCCCTTGCTATAAATTATGGTCACCAACAGAAGACTTGCAACCTATTATTAGTAATTATGACATCAATATCCATATTTGTCTTATTAGACTTAATTTCATCAAATATTCCAGCATTTACGGTGAATGATTTATCCTCTATCTCTCTCTTCTTCGTAAAAATTAAACTACATAAAAAAATTGATAGAAATGCGTAGAAATTTTGACTAATATATATCCATCTCTTGAGATTAGGGGAAAAATCTAATCATACAAGTCTTGGTTGACGTAAGATTCCCAATGGTCTGATTGTGTGAGGTCAGTGGAATTGAATCGAGATAAGGTTGATTTCTAGTATTGAACCCTGTGCCAAAAAATATTAGCTTTTGTATCCTTTCAAAAGAGTACAGGACCCAAAGAGATCAACTTTGTTAGGTTCAAGATGTCACATTTAATTTTGGACAGCTACATGCCTACAAACATAACTTTTTTTTTTAATTACAATAATATTATAAAATCTGAACTTAGCTTAATTTAAATCCAAATTATATTTAGAATAATAAATACTCTTAATTATTAAGTCATTTTTTTAAACTATATATTAATATTATGGTTTCTGTGTTGCAACTGATGATAATATATTATTAAAAAAGAGAATGGGATTATAAGGGAACTTTCATCATTAATTATTAAACTGAGGGGAAAGTAATTCAACCAAGTACACTTGTTGGGGAGACTAATATTAAAATAATTAAGTAAATTGATTTTTTTAAAATTTTATTATTTTTGTATTAATTAAAAATTAATGTGTTCGATAAAATAATTAATAATAATATATAGCGTGCCATGCATATTTTATGCTAATACATAATAATTAATTTTTAATAATATAAATAGATAAAAAAAAATTAGCAGAAGCAAATTCTGTTGGAAAAATGGTGAGGGAAATGGATTGATTTTACGGGTGATAGCCGATAGGAGGTTCGACTTCTTCCCTTGCTACAGGTAGACTTCTAATTGGTGTGCTCTTTGGCAACTTGGGAGACTGACCCGTGATGGTTTGTTTTTAGCCTTCTCTAGACCTCTTTGTTGTTTATGGCTAGTGGACTTACAAATTTATAAATGAACATGAATTGATAACAATCAATGTAGAACATAACTTGAACTCTTGTACTATTTGCATCTTACCTAAAATCACATTGGACAATTAGAACAATGTGACCCACAACCTTTTAGTACTTATTGGCTTCTCCCAACTTTTGCAGCTAAAACGTGGAATGATTGTCCTTTGCCTCCTTTATTGATGGATTTGGATTCATTGGCTTGCCGGGGAGAAAACAGTATGGTTTTCCTATTCAAGCAATCTCTATTTAATTTTTTTGTTTTTTATATTTGAGTTGTTATTTTTAATGATTTTTGGACTAGTAAAAATATATTTTTTTGACAAATTAGGACGTGGATTCTAATCTTAGCAGTAACTATTAGTTAAATAATTTAAGAATGGGGATTACCTTAATATCTTCAGTTTCAGAACTCATCTTATAATCGGTGGACGTCGCAAAATATTCATCGGGGTTCCTTTTCGCTATATCGTTCTTCCTACAAAATGGTAACCAGTGGGCAGCAAACCTAGCAGCTTCCATGAAAGCAAAGAGAGTGAAAGCCGATCCTCCATCGTCCGATACGTACACCGATATCTTCTCTGTCGGATAATCGTACGCCATCACCGATAAGGCCGTGTTCACCACACTTATTGGAGGCTCCTTGTACGGGTCTGCCGTACATATGAACACGTCCAGCCCCGGTATATCACTTGTTTTCACCACCTTTTCGAGGTTTTCGGGGAATTCTTTACGGTAAACCGGACGCATGCGGAAAGCTTGCCCGCTAGCCCAGAAGAAGGCAAGGATTAGGTCGGAGACGAACAACGTAAGGGTTACGTAGAAAGAAACTAGGGTTTTGGAGCTGAGGAGTGTTTGTGTATGGCGGTAGAGCAAGGCTACGATGGCACACGTGTAAACTGCGGCAAAGGCACGGTTTAAGCTTGTACGGCGGGAAGGCATAAGTGTGTTAAGTAGCGGAGGTGCACTGGCGGCATTCGTGGCGGCAGAATCTCTTAGAGGAGGCTTCTCCATATTTGTTAGCGGCTGGAAATTAGCTCTACAGTGTATCAATATCATCTTAGTGTCCCATACACTGATACATATAGACCAATCAGTGGAACGAGCACGTGCGACTTCAGGACCTACGCACGTACGAAATTATTTGTTGATACGTATGCCTAAGCTTGTTTTAATTAGGACATTCCTCCATTAGTTTGTCGATCAAATTTGCTTACATATATATGGTTTTGGGATGTTCATTGAAATTTGATTATTTAAAATACGGCTAAAATATTAAGAAAACTTCGAAACTGCTTATTGGATGATTATTTAACATATAATCTCTCAAGCAAGACTAAAAAATCACCTCATTTTTTAAAATTTTATTTAAAATAAATAAATGAGGTATCTATTTTTTTTAGTGTAATACATTCTGTACGGCATTATATATCATTCAATAATCGAATAGATTCTTTATACTTTGATTCAAATCAAATTTGAAATAAAATAATTTCAAATATATATTGAATTAAATAGATATTCTAACGTGGTTTCCTTTACTCACTTTTTTTAGAGTATATTTATGTACTTGTTCAAAAATATAGTTTAAATAAATTGATAATTTTAAAAAAGAAAATCAGAATTATGGTAATAATATTTTAACTTTTTAATCCGCTTGTTGAGTTAACAAACTTCATCACCAATATAACAATTAATAATTATTCATTATTATTATTATTATTTTGAAAGTAAGTCAAATTAATTTACAAACATGGGTGATAGGACATGATATTTCATATGTGGTGGAGGAATGTTAAGTTGCTATGGGAGCAGCGTTTTTGCCCTTCTAAGCTCCCTTGCTCTCTTCTTGGAAGAGGAGGGGTTTTTATGAACGGATGAGTGCTTGGATTGAGCCATCCTTCGATGACGGTGTCTTTGTATGGTTCTCGATTTAAGGTGTACGTTGGATTTGTCCCTTCAACATGAGAAATGACAGTAAAGGTTGGCAAGCTAGCTAGAGAAATAATGGCATGAACTTTGTTTTTGGGATGTAGTGGACAAGTTGCGGGGTAGGGATGCTAACAGTTATGTCGAAGTAAACTTTTCATTATAGTATTTGAAAGAAGTACTTGTTTCAAATGAATTTTTAATTTAGAATATTCTATGGCAAATGGATGGTGCTTTGTTAATGTGGATATTGTGGTGTAGAAATGCTGTAGACATCATAAGGGAGGAAAAAAATCCAACGAATCGATCCCAGAGAGGGTATGGACCATTTAGAGCGACAACAATAATTTTGTTGGCGTTATTAGTCAATCACATGAGGCTGACTTTAGACACCACACTCATCTTTCAGGGGGACTGGCTCATCTCCAACTCAGTTGCGGATGACACTGATGTCATAATAGTCATTGTCCAGTTATATTCCTGTATCTCAACTTCTTTAACAATTAAAGTTTTACAAGACCTTGTAACCGACATGAAAAGGAAAAAGAAAAAGATTGGTTGTTACGTTACGGTTACGGTTACGGATATGAGCTATAGCCCGAGTTGGGTTTTTCTTAATGGGTTCCTACCACTTTTATTTTTGCCGAAAGGCCTAATGCCAGCCTGTTTGTCCTTCAACATCCTTCCCTACATACAAGGCAATTTGTGGTAGACTGAACCCAACATATATGCTTTTGGATGAATGCACTTGGTACGGAGTTAATATTTTCTCTTTAAAATAATATCATTTTTTATTCAATAAATTTATATTTTTAAAACTTTCTTTTATGAATTTTTCAATGAAATATTTTGTTTCGGATTGTATTGTATATATATTTTTTTGAATTTAAACAGATTGGACTTTCATATAATAAATAATAAGTCTTAACAATGAAAAAGAAATAGGCCCAGTGTAAAATGGCCCGTGAAACAAAATAATCTAGAATGTAGAAATAAAAAACTAAAATAAGAAATGCCGCCCTACTGCCCAATCAGTTCTCTCCGCCTGTCTGTTCACATCGCATCGTTCATTTCATCATTAATGTCGTTATTCATTTACAAAGGAAAAATAAGTGCGCATCAGACCTTTTGAATTACCATTGAAGAACTTTTCCTCTTCATTGTTCTCTCTGCTCCTTCTCAATCTGGCTCCCTCGCATATTCTGTCTTCGCCTGTGTCTTGGCATAGCTTGGAACTCCGTTTACCAGGTAAACCCTTTCTTTCATTTTCAATGATTCTGTTGCTAAAATATGGGCTAGATCATTCGCTGATCTCGGAACCAACTCGAATCTGACTTTTGTAACTCTGGATTTCAGTTCATGAATATCGTGAATATATGAACCCACTTGTGATTTGTCGAAATCTTTTTTGTTGCATTTCTTTATTATGGACAAAGAATCGCCTTCTATGATAACATCCTCTCTGTTTATGACTAGAGCTAATTGAGTTGCTCGACGACAGGCGATTGCTTGACAAAAGCTGAGGCCACTTCTTTGTGAAGCTCTGTGCTTGTGAGGAGAACATACTCGTTGATATCTCTGACCAATACCCCCGATGCTGAATGTTTGGATCTCCCATTGAAAGCACCATCAAAATTGATCTTGACTGTCTCACCAGGTGGGCTATTCCATTTCACAATCCCTGTAGAGATGCTTTGGTTAACTTTTCTGACTCTGTCAAGTTCCTTAATGTAACTATGTATAAAACTAACAATCTCCTGGCTCGATCTGTTTTTTTTTTGTCATGAATACGAGAGTTCCTGTAACACCTCCTACCCATATTCGTCGCCGGAATAGGGTATGATGCATTACCTAAGTTTAACGAGTTAATATTATTTTTATTATGAATTCAATATAGTCCCTTTATAAATATCCAATCTTCCCTGCAATTTTAAAACCAACCAATCCAGTCTAATTCAATCCAATTTGATACCAAATCATACTTCTACTATAATTATATTATTTAGCATATTCATCACTGTTTACTTTAATACATACTCATTAAACAAGTTTTAGTATTTATATAATCATCAAACATGTACATGCCATATAAATCAAAAAGGAAATTTACAAAAGCTACCGGAGATAATTTTGATAGTGTGATCCTCAGTGTTGATTCAATCCTCCGTATATTTATACGTCAATCTACATGAGACATTGAATACACTCAAGTAAGTTTATAGAAACTTAGTAAGTTCGTAGGCATAAAATAAAAATCTTACCAAACATTCATACATTTATACATTATATACAATTACTAAGTTCACCTGTTAACCACAATTTGGTGAGTGCTCTTGTATAATCTCACTACCATTTATCCATTTACTTTAACTCTTTTGGGCCCCTTTTTTTTTATCACTTACCATCCTTAATCAAATTAGGGAACGGTTACGGAAAATTGAGTACTTCACTTCCACTTTGCCATAGTATAACTATGGTCTTACGTATGATCACTTATCACTTTTCGAAGCCATAGCCCTGCCACGGTCTTACACGGATCACATTTATCACTTGTCACTTATCACTGATCAGATAAGTGTAGCTAAAGCTACCACTTATCACTTGTCACTGATCAGAAGTACTCAAATCCGATGTTCCGCTCAAACTGATCATTTATTCGATTTTCGCATTGTTGTTTTATTCTCAATTCATCAATAAATATATCTCATCATACATTATATAATGCATGAAATTAACATTTAATCATTAATTTCCAGCCATATGAACTTACCTGAGTCGATTTGCAGAATTTGAGAAAATTCAGGGACTATTCAACTATTTTTTCTTTTCCTCGACTTGCTTCGAGTTCTCGATCTATCATTATAAAATCATTCACTTATCAGTATTGATTTCACCTTTACTCTATTTCATATCCTTAATGATTACAACCCACGTATAAGTAACATTGTCTATAATTTCACTATTTACTTATATGGATATTCAAGCTGTCCATCCGTATCATAGCCACTAAATTATTTTTATCTTGAGCTACAGAACTTCAATTTAAGATCCGCTAATTTTCCTGAAACTAGACTCACATATCTTCTTACCATAAAATTTTCAGAATTTTTGGTTTAGCCAATAAGTACAGTTTATTCTTTAAAGTTACCCCTGTTCTGCTGTCTGACAGTTCCGACCCTTCTTCACTAAAAATTAATTATCTCCTTGTACAGGATTCGGATGATGTTACCGTTTGTTTCTATTGAAAATAGACTCAATCGGGATTTTAAAAATATAAATTTAAGACCATAATTATTTTATACAAGTTTTTTATGATTTTTCAAAGTCAGAATAGGGGAACCCAAAATCATTCTAACCTTGTCTCATAAAACCTATTATATCTCATGATTTACAATTCCATTGCTTACACTGTTTCTTCTATAAGAAACTAGACTCAATAAGCTTTAATTTCATATTTTATTCATCCTCTAATTCGATTTCTATAATTTTTGGTGATTTTTCAAATTTAGACTACTGCTGCTGTCCAAAACTGTTTTAGTGCAAAGTGTTGATTTCCATTTTGCCCCAAACTTCACAGTTCATACAATTCAGTCCTTGATCAATTAACCCCTCAATTAAGATAATTTTTCTAAATTAATACTTTACCTAGTCATTATAAGTTATTTCAAATCTATTGGAATTCAGAATTTCCACATAAAAACCCTAACTTCATATTCTTTTAAACTTAGGTCCCAAACATTCACTTTCTATTCAATTCTTTCAATAAAATTAGCATATAAACAATTTAAAGTTATAATTCCATGCTAAATAATCATATACTTCTAGAACATATTCATAGCAACTTCCAACTTCATTCATAAAATCTAAAACTAATGAATTCAACAAGTGGACCTAGTTGTAAAAGTCACAAAAACACATAAATTTCAAGAAATAATCAAGAATTGAACTTACTTGCAGTAAAAATATGAAAAACCAGCTTAGGGAAAACCCCTCTATGGTGTTTTGCTGATGAGACTGCAGAAAAATAAAAAGAAATCTAGATAACTCCACTTTAGTCCCAGCTTTATTAAGTAAATTTTGCAATATTTCAATTTTGCCCTTAGTTCTCCTTATTTTCTGTCTGATTTCATGCCCTTGCCATCCAGCCCAAATAGACCTTGGGTCTATTTGCCTTTTAAGCCCTCTTTCTTTTATCATTTAAGCTATTTAATTATTTCTCATAACTTTGCATTTGTTACAACTTAGCCCTTTTTGTTCAATTAACTATCGGAACTTTAAAATTTCTTGACGAAACTTTAATACTAACCTATTAACACTCCATAAATATTTATAAAACATTTACGGCTAGATTAAAATTCTTCAAGGTCTCGATACCTCGTTTTCGATTCTAATTATTATTATTTTTTTTCTAATACACTATTTACTATTTCAATTTTTTTTTAAACTTCACATTTAACTTCTACTCACTAAATTAATAATATTTTCTACTCACTTGTCTGATTTAGTGACCTCGAATCATCGTTCCGACACCACTGAAAATTTAGGCTATTACAACTCTCCCCCTTTTAAGAAATTTCGTCCTCGAAATTTCGTACCTGTAAATAAATTCGGATACTGAAATCTCATCAATTCCTCCGTCTCCCAGGTTACCTCCTCCGATCCATGTCGATTCCATAACACTTTAACTAGTGGTACACGTTTATTTCTCAACTCTTTAACTTCCCGAGCTAGAATTTTCACCGTTTCCTCTGAATAGGTCATATCGGGTTGGAGTTCTATTTCTGTATGAGGAATTACATGTGAAGGATCTGATCTGTACCGTCTCAACATAGATACATGAAACACGTTATGAATCTTTTCAAGCTCCGGAGGCAAAGCCAATCTATAAGCTACCTGGACCATTCTTTTCAATGATTTCATACACTGGAGATTAATCGTGGTGAGTTTTCCCTTTCTACAGAACCGTAAAACTTTCTTCCACGGTGACACTTTCAAAAATACACGATCACCCACATTAAACTCTATATCTCTTCTCTTCAAATCTGCATATGATTTTTGTCGATCGGATGCAGCTTTTAGACATTCTCGAATAATACGAACTTTTTCTTTGGTTTCCCGAATCAAGTCCACTCCTACTAGTTTTGGTTAACTTAATTCAGACCAATATAATGGAGTTCTACACTTTCTTCCATACAAAGCTTCAAACGGTGCCCTTTTAATACTAGTTTGATAACTATTATTATAAGCAAATTCAGCTAAAGGTAAATACCTTTCCCAGCTGCCGCCAAACTCAAGTATAAAGCACCTTAACATATCTTCTAAAATCTGAATCACTAGCTCTGACTCCCCGTCTGTCTGGGGATGAAAAACTGTGCTAAAATTTAATTTGGTGCCCAAGGCTTCTTGTAATTTACCCCAAAATCTCGAGGTAAATCTCGGATCTCGATCTGAAATAATAGATATTGGCACCCCATGTAATCTCACTATCTCTGACACATATAACTCCGCTAACTTTTCAAGCGGATAATCTACTCTGACCTGAATAAAATGTGCTGATTTAGTTAACCGATCAAAAATCACCCAAATCGAATCTTTCTTCTTCAGAGTTACTGGTAATCCGGATACAAAATCCATCGTGACATGTTCCCATTTCCACTCTGGAATCATAATGGACTGTAACAACCCTGTCGGCACTTGATGCTCGGCTTTCACCTGTTGACAAATTAAACATCTTGCTACATACTCACAGATTTCCTGTAACACCCCAACCCGGCCCATTCACGCCGACCGAATTTGGAATGCCACTGCGGAACACTTTCAGAAATATTCTTACTTAATAGTAAAAACTGTGGAAAAATTTGTTTCCTTTAATAAAACATTTTCATGACTCGAAATATTCTAAGTAAAAATTGAAGTTTGTTGTAAAAATATCGTATTCAAACTTTACTTGAGACAATAAAGCCATTTACAATCAACATTTAAATTGTCCATCCATAATAGAGCATAATAATAAAGATGCTTGCTAAAAGTACTTAAATACTTTAATGGGCCTTTTTACATTAAACATTTAATCAGAATAATGAAAATATAGATACTTAATTAATCAAAATATCCTTTTTGCATGAGAATCCGCTTCCGCATGGCCACCTTTGTATCCACTCCGACCCGGTCCAAAAATCACGATCACACTAAAAGTTTAGAAAAATTGGGTGAGTCACCAAGACTCGATGCATAGTTAGTACACATGTCTCACATATGGGCTTAGCCCATATCCACATAGTCCATACACATGAATATACAATTATGAAGCCCATATCCACTTAGTCCATACACATTTTTATACATTCATCAATAATCATTTATTATCGCAAATCACTGAAAGGTTAATACCATAACCACTAACCTGATTATTCGATCACCCCCTTGGGTATCCATCATCTTAACCCTAATTTCGGCTAACATGCACAACATATACATTTACATAAAATAACACATACAACACATATAACAAACAAAAGAACAGTGCGATAACTACGCACCTGATTATAGCGAGATCCTGATCTATCGAATCTAACAAAATCTAAAGTCCCGAAACTTGTCCTACTGCTGTCGATTTGCCTTTATAACCAAAGTTAAAAAAATCGGTTAGCCACTTAAATACCAAAATGGCCTAAGGCCGAATAGCACCACCACTTACCTTGAGCACTTCAATTCCCGAAACACTCCTTTGTGCTCCTTAACACTAGCTACACACAAAAAGAGCACATCACTATAGCCTTATACACATTCGGCCACCCCTAAAACCAAGGTCAACATTTGGTTATTATCAAAGCTCAAAATATAGCCTATGGCCGAAAGTCATACTTCCTTACCTTGCTTATTTCGATCCGGAAACACCACTTGTTCCTGTCGATTTGCTCCCGAAGTTATCAAAATTCCTACTAAAACATTGTTAGAATCGGCTAATACCTACATCTATGAACAATGGCCCTTGGCCGAATGTTATACTTACCATTTACCATGAATAGTCGAACCCTGAAGACTCCTTTTTAAAGCCCTAACACTGGCTACACAAAAGAACACTTATAAAAGCTTAATGCACATTCGGCCTTCCTTAGAAATCAAGGTTTAACCATTGATTTTGGCACTTTAATAGAAAGAAATCCAAACCGATTGCTAGGAGAGAACTTACTTACCAAAATGATTGAAGAAATCACAAACACGTAGTCGACAGCACCTTCAATAAAGGTTCGGCTAAGGTGTTTCGGCACTAATAATGGAGAGAAAAAGAGTGAAGGATGAGGCTATGTGGTTCGGCTATGGTTCAAATAGTAATGAAACATGTGGCTAACAAAAATGAAAGAAACAAAGCAAGCAATATTTGCTAGCCGAAATACTCTCTAGCTTCTTTAAAATCGAAACTCAACCTTGCTCTCTCTCTCTCATTCGGCCAAGACAAAATGGCAAGAACACAAGACCAAAGTTTCGGCCATGCACAAGGGAAAGAAAGAAAAACCAAGCATAGATTTCGGCCATGCTTCCTTTGCCATCTTCAAGGCCGACCGTTAAGGTCCCTAGGAGCACCATTCGGCCATGCTCCCCAAGCAAAGAACCCCTCCATTTGAAATAAAAATAATCCTTTATTTAATCACTTTCCCATCACCCATTCATAAAAATAAAACAAATCATTGTTATAAAGCTTGCCCATCACCAACCCATCATCCTAAACATATAATAACAATAATATATAATTAAAATTAATAATAATAAAACTATCTCATCAATCTAAGCAAGCAAAAAAAATAATAAAAACAATGGTTTAAGCCCATGCTCTTGCAGCTTTGAAACAACCATCAAAATAAATAATAAAAACAATAAATAAAGGATTGAAGCCCCATACCCCAAAACAAATAAAATAAAAAAGAAAAAGCAACCCTTTGCTTCATGCGTGCATGCCCCATGCAGGCCACAATCCTACGCCGGCCACACCAAAAAAAGAAACCCAGATGCTGCCCCCAAGTCTCGAACCCGAGACCTGAAGCAACATTCCCAAGCCTCCAGCCACACTGCCAACGCGTCTTTCATGCCAATATCCCAACACAAATTCCTTTAAACCTTCCCTCGCCAGCTTCTAATGCTTTAGCGCTAAAAGCAAAATAAAAGGCACACATGCGCTACCCTCAGGACTCGAACTCGAGTCCTTGCGAAACTCCCCTGGCTACAAGCGTCCCAACCACTCGGCCAATTTTCATTTCATGCCAACAAACGCGTCGAAATTTCTTTTAAACCCTTATTTCTTAGCTCCCCCTGCTTAAGCGCCAGACCAAAAAGAATAAAACACACTCACTGCTGTCAACAAGGCTCGAACTCTTGAACTCCTAAGGTACCCTAGCGCCCCTAGCCACTCTACCACCCGGACTTTCATGTCTAATAACGCTTGAAAGATTCTTTTAAAGCCTTTTTCGACATTAATGCCCTCTTGCAAAAATAAAAACTTATGCGCCCCACATTACTCGAACCCCTGACCTGCTATGGCGCCAACCTCAAGCCTTAAGTGGCGCAAGGAAGCCACTTTACCAGGGAGAATTCTTATGCCATAACCTGCCAAAAATTATTTTTAAGGCCTCCTTGCCTATTTCCTCTTTTTAACCCAAAATTTCAAAAATTTCCAAAATACACCCTTTTAATCCGAGAGTTTTAAAAACCCCTAAAACACATTCAAACCACTCTTAAGGCCCACTAACACTTGAGTTATGCTCCGAACGCACAACTCCTATTTCAGGATATTACAATTCTACCCCCCTTAAAAATAATTTCGTCCTCGAAATTACTTACTATCGAGAAATTCATATATTTCAATTCACCATGATCGTGCTTATGTTTGCGCACTCTGATCTTACCCAAACTAACACATTCCTTAAATATTATTTCAAGATTCGTATTCAAAATTTCATACACTTCGTTAGCATACAACACGAACTACCTCATTATCAAACCCTTGACCCGATCTAACGGGTTCCTATACGGCCATTTTGCCTCGACCACGTCCTCTAAAATTCATCTCTTATCGCGGCCCGACTTAAAAGTTTTATGCATTAGAAATTTGTTCCACTGATTATCCGCGACCAAATTCTATGAAAAGAAATATTTAAAAGTGGTTCTTTCGATCAATCAAGGTTCATTTCAAGTTCGCTATTCTAAATCAGAGTCACATTCATGCTCATAAAAAGAGACATATTCATTCCTCAACACATTCATTCAGTGGTATTTGCCACACACATTCACTATTTAGATTACCTCAATGGCATTGATAATTTATTAATGTATAAACAAACCATACTTATGAAATTTAACTACCAAACATTTATCTACACATAAATTATAACATTTCCAAACACACATTGATCATTGACATGTTTAATATCCCATAGACCTTATTTTGGCCAAAGATATATATATCCATATGTATATATATCCCTATAAACACGTTAAAGGTTCACATTTGAAATACCTACTAATCGAATGCACATTTACATTTCAATTCACCATATATCAATCATATATACCCAATTATACACATATGCAAACATATCCAACCTCTTTCACATTTAGCATTTTCATATATGGTCAATTCTCCATAAGCATATTCAAGCTTAAATTCCGTTGTATATAAATCACACACATCAATGGTAAGATCAATTACACATATTAAAATACTTACCGAAGCTTCAACTATATCACATCTTACTTACTTCAAATGGAAATATACTAACTTACCTTATTTCTAAAAAGGAAATAAATTGTTACATACATGTTCACTTTAACTCATTTAGCACATTTGATTACTTTTACCGTTGCTCACGTAAAATTTTCTAGACATAAAGCACAATGTAATACACCGGCACAGAGCCTGCTAGGCATACAACCTGATATTTATACACCGGCACAAAGCCTGCTAGGCATAAAGCCTGATATTATACACCGGCACAAAGCCTGCTAGGCAAAAAGCCTGATATTATACACCGGCACAAAGCCTGCTAGGCATAAAGCCTGTTATCACTGATACAAAGTCATCTTATACATAATTCATATATCTAAAATCTTAACTAATCCTCAAGGTTCACACGAAGCTTTTCAAACATCCTATCTCTATTGAATCGAACTTGTTCCCAAATCTCATAAACATTTATACATTTGGCTAAGTCAAATAAAAATTCATACATTTATTTCTACTTGTATACTTCACATTCTATAAAAATTAGTATGTCTTTTTGCTTATAAACTTACTAACGAACATCCGTTTTCTTATCCAAAATCATCTTTCATACTCGATATCAATAGAAATTTCATTTGACCGAACACATACTATCATAATACATTTATACAATTCATATTTCTTTAGTCATAATCTCACATTCAATTACCATATAGACAGATGCACATATAAACTTTGACATGGATATGAATTTCGCATTTCCATATCATACATATATTTATATCATCAAACCGAATAAAACTAATCATATGCTTAAACATATGGTTTCATTCACTTAATTCATAGCTTTATTTAATTCAAATATTACCTCAATAATCAGAGGTACTTACCGGGTGGACTTCGGGTCGGGGGTACAGGTGCCATGCCACAATAAACCTGAAATAAAAGTCCATATTTTGAAAAGCCCACTTTTGAAAATTGTTTTTCGGGCCCAAAACCTCAAAGCCGAGTTTTGAACCGTGCTCTGATACCAACTTGTAACACCCCAAACCCAGCCCATTCACGCCGACCGAATTTGGAATGCCACTGCGGAACACTTTCAGAAATATTCTTACTTAATAGTAAAAACTGTGGAAAAATTTGTTTCCTTTAATAAAACATTTTCATGACTCGAAATATTCTAAGTAAAAATTGAAGTTTGTTGTAAAAATATCGTATTCAAACTTTATTTGAGACAATAAAGCCATTTACAATCAACATTTAAATTGTCCATCCATAATAGAGCATAATAATAAAGATGCTTGATAAAAGTACTTAAATACTTTAATGGGCCTTTTTACATTAAACATTTAATCAGAATAATGAAAATGTAGATACTTAATTAATCAAAATATCCTTTTTACATGAGAATCCGCTTCCGCATGGCCACCTTTGTATCCACTCCGACTCGGTCCAAAAATCACGATCACCTGAAAAGTTTAGAAAAATTGGGTGAGTCACCAAGACTCAGTGCATAGTTAGTACACATGTCCTCACATATGGGCTTAGCCCATATCCACATAGTCCATACACATGAATATACAATTATGAAACCCATATCCACATAGTCCATACACATGAATATACAATTATGAAGCCCATATCCACATAGTCCATACACATGAATATACAATTATGAAGCCCATATCCACTTAGTCCATACACATTTTTATACATTCATCAATAATCACTTATTATCGCAAATCACTGAAAGGTTAATACCATAACCACTAACCTGATTATTCGATCACCCCCTTGGGTATCCATCATCTTAACCCTAATTTCGGCTAACATGCATAACATATACATTTACATAAAATAACACATACAACACATATAACAAACAAAAGAACAGTGCGATAACTACGCACCTGATTATAGCGAGATCCTGATCTATCGAATCTAACAAAATCTAAAGTCCCGAAACTTGTCCTACTACAGTCGATTTGCCTTTATAACCAAAGTTAAAAAAATCGGTTAGCCACTTAAATACCAAAATGGCCTAAGGCCGAATAGCACCACCACTTACCTTGAGCACTTCAATTCCCGAAAGACTCTTTTGTTCTCCTTAACACTAGCTACACACAAAAAGAGCACATCACTATAGCCTTATACACATTCGGCCACCCCTAAAACCAAGGTCAACATTCGATTATTATCAAAGCTCAAAATATAGCCTATGGCCGAAAGTCATTATTCCTTACCTTGCTTATTTCGATCCGGAAACACCACTTGTTCCTGTCGATTTGCTCCCGAAGTTATCAAAATTCCTACTAAAACATTGTTAGAATCGGCTAATACCCACATCTATGAACAATGGCCCTTGGCCGAATGTTATACTTACCATTTACCATGAATAGTCAAACCCTGAAGACTCCTTTTTAAAGCCCTAACACTGGCTACACAAAAGAACACTTATAAAAGCTTAATGCACATTCGGCCCTCCTTAGAAATCAAGGTTTAACCATTGATTTTGGCACTTTAATAGAAAGAAATCCAAACCGATTGCTAGGAGAGAACTTACTTACCAAAACGATTGAAGAAATCACAAACACGTAGTCGACAGCACCTTCAATAAAGGTTCGGCTAAGGTGTTTCGGCACTAATAATGGAGAGAAAAAGAGTGAAGGATGAGGCTATGTGGTTCGGCTATGGTTCAAACAGTAATGAAACATGTGGCTAACAAAAATGAAAGAAACAAAGCAAGCAATATTTGCTAGCCGAAATACTCTCTAGCTTCTTTAAAATCGAAACTCAACCTTGCTCTCCCTCTCTCATTCGGCCAAGACAAAATGGCAAGAACACAAGACCAAAGTTTCGGCCATGTACAAGGGAAAGAAAGAAAAACCAAGCATAGATTTCGGCCATGCTTCCTTTGCCATCTTCAAGGCCGACCGTTAAGGTCCCTAGGAGCACCATTCGGCCATGCTCCCCAAGCAAAGAACCTCTCCATTTGAAATAAAAATAATCCTTTGTTTAATTACTTTCCCATCACCCATTCATAAAAATAAAACAAATCATTGTTATAAAGCTTGCCCATCACCAACCCATCATCCTAAGCATATAATAACAATAATATATAATTAAAATTAATAATAATAAAACTATCTCATCATTCTAAGCAAACAAAAAAAAATACTAAAAACAATGGTTTAAGCCCATGCTCTTGCAGCTTTGAAACAATCATCAAAATAAATAATAAAAACAATAAATAAAGGATTGAAGCCCCATATCCCGAAACAAATAAAATAAAAAAGAAAAAGCAACCCTTTGCTTCATGCGTGCATACCCCATGCAGGCCACAATCCTACGCCGGCCACACCGAAAAAAGAAACCCAGATGCTGCCCCCAAGTCTCGAACCCGAGACCTGAAGCAACATTCCCAAGCCTCCAGCCACATTGCCAACGCGTCTTTCATGCCAATATCCCAAAACAAATTCCTTTAAACCTTCCCTCGCCAGCTCCCAATGCTTTAGCGCTAAAAGCAAAATAAAAGGCACACATGCGCTACCCTCAGGACTCGAACTCGAGTCCTTGCGAAACTCCCCTGGCTACAAGCGTCCCAACCACTCGGCCAGTTTTCATTTCATGCCAACAAACGCGTCGAAATTTCTTTTAAACCCTTATTCCTTAGCTCTCCCTGCTTAAGCGCCAGACCAAAAAGAATAAAACGCACTCACTGCTGTCAACAAGGCTCGAACTCTTGACCTCCTAAGGTACCCTAGCGCCCCTAGCCACTCTACCACCTGTACTTTCATGTCCAATAGCGCTCGAAAGATTCTTTTAAAGCCTTCTTCGACATTAACGCCCTCTTGCAAAAATAAAAACTCATGCGCCCCACATTACTCGAACCCCTGACCTGCTATGGCGCCAACCTCAAGCCTTAAGTGGCGCATGGAAGCCACTTTACCAGGGAGAATTCTTATGCCAAAACCTGCCAAAAATTATTTTTAAGGCCTCCTTGCCTATTTCCTCTTTTTAACCCAAAATTTCAAAAATTTCCAAAATACTCCCTTTTAATCCGAGAGTTTTAAAAACCCCTAAAACACATTCAAACCACTCTTAAGGCCCACTAACACTTGAGTTATGCTCCAAACGCACAACTCCTATTTCAGGATATTACATTTCCCGTTTTATTCTGGGCCACCAATACATTTTCTTCAAATCACAATACATTTTCGTACTACCCGGGTGAATAGAACACATACTACTGTGAGCCTCTGATAAAATATCATTTTTCAAGTCTAAATTATTCGGAACACATATTCTATTACGATAATATAACATACCATTTTCATCAATGGAGTATTCTGGACTTAACTCATTTTGAACCATCTGTCGTTTCAACATCAACTTTGGGTCTTCATCTTGTAGCTCCCGAATCCGTTGAAAGAACACAGGTTTAGATTTTAATTCTGCTAGTACAGAACCATCTTCATTAATAGATAAATGAGCATTCAATGCCCGTAATGCAAATAATGATGATTTTTGACTAAGTGCATCTGCTACGACATTTGCTTTCCCTGGATGATAGTCAATGACAAGATCATAATCTTTCAGTAACTCTAACCATCATCTCTGTCTCAGATTTAATTCTTTTTGATTCATTAAATACTTTAAGCTTTTATGATCAGTATACACGTAACATTTCTCACCATATAAATAATGTCTCCATATCTTCAAAGCAAACACGATCGCTGCCAATTCCAAATCATGTGTGGGATAATTCTTCTCGTGCGGTTTCAGTTGCCGAGAAGCATATGCCACCACTTTACCTGACTGCATAAGTACACAACCCAAACCATTCAGAGACGCATCACTATAAACTACAAACGGTACACCCGATTCTGGTTGAGTCAACACTGGAGCCTCTGTCAACATCTTTTTCAACTGATCGAAACTTTGCTGACATTCACTTGACCATATAAATTCAACATTCTTTTGTAGTAATCGAGTCAACGGTAAAGTAATCCTTGAGAAATCTTTGACAAATCGACGATAATAACTCGCCATCCTAGAAAACTCCGTATTTGATAAACATTTTTCTAACTTTCCAATTTATCACTGCAGCCATCTTACTTGGATCCACTCTAATTCCATCAGCTGATACAATATGACCCAAAAATGCAACTTCATGGAGCCAAAATTCACATTTGCTGAATTTCACATACAATTGTTTCTCCCGTAAAATCTGTAATACAATCCTTAAATGTTGTGCGTGTTCAGACTCTGTCTTTGAATAAATCAATATATCATCAATGAACACAACCACAAATATGACTGAAAAATTCGATTCATCAAATCCATAAAGGCAGCAGGAGCATTGGTTAAACCAAATGGCATCACCAAAAATTCATAGTGACCACATCGGGTTCGGAAAGTAATTTTTGGCACATCACACTTTTTAACTTTCAACTGATAATACCCGGATCGAAGATCTATCTTAGAAAATATTGCAGCACCTTTCAACTGATCAAATAGATCATCAATACGAGGCAAAGGATATTTATTCTTTATTGTTACCGAATTTAACTGCTTGTAATCTATACACAGTCTTAAGGAACCATCCTTCTTTTTCACAAACAAGACAGGTGCACCCCAGGGCGACATACTCGGTCTGATGAACCCTTTATCTAATAACTCCTGCAACTGTGTCTTCAACTCTTTTAATTCTGCTGGGGCCATTCTGTCCGGTGTTACTGAGATAGGAGCTGTTCCGGGAATCACATCAATTACAAATTCAACTTCTCTGTCGGGTGGTAAACTGGGTAACTCTTCAGGAAACACATCAGAAAATTTATTCACCACTGGTACTTGTTCGAGCTTTAAATTGGAACTCCGAGTATCAAGAATATAGGCCAAGAATGCTTCGTTGCCTTTACGTAATAACCTCGGAGTAGAGAGAGCTGAAATAATTCTGACTGTATCACCCATATTTTCAAACCCAACTGAAATTACATCCCCTGTTTGACATTTTAAACTGATATGTTTATCACGACAATTTACTACCGCCTCATGTTTCATTAACCAGTCCATCCCCAAAATAATATCAAATTCCCGAAAGGGTAACAACATCAAATCAGCTGGGAATTCATAGCATTTCACTATCAGTGGACAATTACGACATATCAAATTAACTGTTACACTTTGATCTAATGGATTAGTGACTTGTATATCAAATTCAGTGGATTCAACAGAAAGTTTCTTTTCAGATACTAGCATAGCACAAATATATGAATGAGTAGACCCAGGGTCTATTAATGCATAACACTAACATCATAAAGATAGAAAGTACCAGCAATTACATCAGGAGCCGTAGCCTCTTCTCTTGCTCGAATGGCGTAAGTACGTGCTGGTGCTCTATTCTCTGATCGACTAACTGATTCTCTCATACCTGAACGGGTAGTCCCTGTAGCACTGCTCTGGCCTGAACGTCTATTTCTTTGGGGAGTGATTCTATGTATCTCTTTCTGTTCCACTTCATCTTTTTGCAGCTGAGGACAATCTCGAATAAGATGATCAGTAGCCCCACATTTATAACAAGCCCCCATCTTAGCCCTGCATTCACCGAAATGATGTCTTCTACAACATTGACACTTAGGTCGGGGAGTATTCTAAACACTGCTCATACTTGCTGCAGGTCTATCAAATACCTTGAAATCAGGTTATCTTGATCTACCTCTACCTGATTTTCCCGGCACTGATGTAGTTCGACTAATTTCTTCTCTAAATTTCTTTACCGGAAAATCTGAAAATAACTTAGAAGCACCTCTTTTGAACGGCTCTTTACTTTTTCGATCCCGCTGCATTTTTCTGTTATATACTTCTTCGAGCTTTTGAGCACAATTTGACAGAACAACGAACTCCCATATTTCATTGCCCCAATCATCATTCTAATCTCATCATTTAACCCTTCTTCAAATCTGATACACATTTCTTCTTCAGTAGGTACAATGTCTCGGGCATATTTGCTGAGGTAGACAAATTCTCTTTCGTATTCAGCCACTGACTTATTTCCCTGCCGTAGATCAAGGAATTCCCTTTTCTTTTTATCCAAATACCGTTTGCCCACATATTTCTTCTTAAATTCATTTTGGAAAAATTCCCAAGAAATTTTCTCTACTGGTACTACGGCCTCAATTGTTTCCTATCAACTATAAGCTTCTTCTTTCAGTAGGGACACAGCACATCTCAAATAATTATCTGGTGAGCAAGTTATTTCTTTAAAAATTCTTATCAAACTCTGTAACCAGTATTCAGTTTTGACGGGGTCATCATCAGTCCTTCCCTGAAATTCTTCAGCTCCAAGTTTTCTAAACCTTTTCAATGGAGAACGCTTACTAAATTCAGTCGTTGTAGGAGGTGGAGGAGCAACCGAGGGTACCACTGATGGAGTAGCGGTGGGAGGAGGTGGCTGAGCCTGATTTCTTTCTTGCATCGTTTCAGTATACCACTGGTTCATAATCCCATAAATCATATACTTTAATTCATGCTCTCGCATTAAAGAAATCGGAACATCACTGCTTGTTGCTCGTTCGAAAATCTGTATTCTCTTCATTAACTTCTTCCCCGCTCGATGCGTTCGTGTCTATCTGACATCTTTGTAATCGAAAAGTATCTATAAAAATAACAATTATTAGATCGGATCATACACATCACACTATCACAGATTTATATGGCATGTATTTCTAGACACTTTATACATCATAATTATTCCGAGAACCGGCTAAACCGGGCTCTGATACCAATAAATGTAACACCTCCTACCCATATTCGTCGCCGGAATAGGGTATGATGCATTACCTAAGTTTAACGAGTTAATATTATTTTTATTATGAATTCAATATAGTGCCTTTATAAATATCCAATCTTCCCTGCAATTTTAAAACCAACCAATCCAGTCCAATTCAATCCAACTTGATACCAAATCATGCTTCTACTATAATTATATTATTTAGCATATTCATCACTGTTTACTTTAATGCATACTCATTAAACAAGTTTTAGTATTTATATAATCATCAAACATATACATGCCATATAAATCAAAAAAGAAATTTACAAAAGCTACCGGAGATAATCTTGATAGTGTGATCCTCAGTGTTGATCCGATCCTCCGTATATTTATACGTCAATCTACATAAGACATTGAATACACTCAAATAAGTTTATAGAAACTTAGTAAGTTCGTAGGCCTAAAATATATATCTTACCAAACATTCATACATTTATACATTATGTACAATTACTAAGTTCACCTGTCAACCACAATATGGTGAGTGCTTTTGTATAATCTCACTACCATTTATCCGTTTACTTTAACTCTTTTGGGCCCCCCTTTTTTTTTATCACTTACCATCCTTAATCAAATTAGGGAACGGTTACGGAAAATTGAGTACTTCACTTCCACTTTGCCATAGTATAACTATGGTCTTACGTATGATCACTTATCACTTTTTGAAGCCATAGCCCTGCCACAGTCTTACACGGATCACATTTATCACTTGTCACTTATCACTGATTAGATAAGTGTAGCTAAAGCTACCACTTATCACTTGTCACTTGTCACTGATCAGATAAGTGTAGCTAAAGCTACCACTTATCACTTGTCACTGATCAGAAGTACTCAAATCCAATGTTCCGCTCAAACTGATCATTTATTCGATTTTCGCATTGTTGTTTTATTCTCAATTCATCAATAAATATATCTCATCATACATTATATAATTCATGAAATTAACATTTAATCATTAATTTCCAGCCATATTGTAACAACCCGATTTTGAGCTTAGTCGGAATAGTGGTTTCGGGACCACAAATCCGATGAGGAAAAAAAAAATTTAAAAAAATTAATATTCTTATATTTTTATGATCTACAATTTTATGAAATGATTTCGTAAAAATTTCGTTCGAAAATTTTGGTGTTTGAGCACTCAATTTAGTCAAAAGGACTAAATTGTAAAAAGTGCAAAACTTGAGTTCTAGAAGCTAGAGGTATCTAATTGCTATGAAATTTTAAATTGAAGGTCCTTAAAAGGTAACTAGACCATTGGTTAACTTTCTGGAAAAAAAAAATGGACATTAAATAGGTTAAATAGAATATTTTTAAGTTAAGGGCATTTTGGTCATTTAGTGATTAAAATGAGTTAAAAACAAAATTAAAAGCTAATTTTTGATCATCTTCAACCCCTTGGCTGAAATTCTCATAAGGAAGACATAGCTAGGGTTTCTCAAGCTCCCAAGCTCGATTGTAAGTCCGTTCTAGCCCCGTTTTTAATGATTTTTACGTTTTTGAAATCCTCGTAACAAGATTTACCTATTTCTACCATTATTTTGAGCTAGGGTTTGTGTTTAAAAATTTACCCATGGATGAAATGCATGTATTTTGATGTTTTATGGTAGAATATGAAGCTTGAAATGATGTTAAAGAACTTTTGCTAAGTAATTTTAAGTGAAAACTGGTAAAATGACATAATCGGTAAAAATTCCTAATGTTCATAAGTGTATGTTAGAGTAAGAATTTGATGTTGTCATAGAAGGGAAAAATGATCAGCATGCTATAAAACATAAGAATAAGGGCTGAAGTTTAATTTTCGAGTATTGGGGCAAAATTATAAATATGTGGAACTTTAGGGGCAAAAATGTAATTTTTCTATAGTGTGATTTTTAGACTAAATTGAATAATGTGCGTATTAAATGAGTTAAATATGTTATTATAGATCAAGAAAGACGAGGAATTGACCTTGATCGGGGAAAAGAAAAGGTTGTTGACTGAATTGTAAATTCGTCATATTTTGCACCGAGGTAAGTTTGTATGTAAATAATGTATTGTTTTTACTTACATTTTCATATTTTGATAAACGGCATGAATTGTGGCTGAATATTTGATGTAATTGACAAAATATCGACAAGTGAGAAATTTCCGGTTGAACCTTAGGAATAAAAATGGATTCGAGTGACATGTTCACTTGAAACCTATGTGAAATCTAAGTGGAATAAGTGATCCGGTCTTTGGTCCGTCACGTTCTACCAGTGGGCTGAGTTATCCAGCATGTGTTACGGATACTCGGCGGCTTGTGTGAGCAGCACCGAGTAGTTACGTATGACCGAAGCGACTTGTGGGAGGCGGACCGAGATTGTGATTATGTAAAGCGGGTGCTGGTCTTATAAGTTCTACCAGTGGTGGGTAATCCCGCATGTGTTGCGGATACGGCGACAGCTTGTGTGAGCAGCACCGAGTAGTTACGTATGACCGACGACTTGTGTGAGCGGACCCACGAATGTGAATAGCTCAAGAACGAGCCTATATGTGTGATAAGTGATGTGAAGTAGCTTTGGCTACAAGTGTGGCACTATGTGCAATATTCGATGTATCCGTTAATATTCGATATGTTCAACGGAAATGACTAAGTGTAAATGACTGTGATTATGTGATGAATAAGTGTAGGTATATGTGTGTAAACTTATGAGCAATGTGCTCGATATGTGATAGAACTTTGGTAAGATTGATACGAGTAAATGTTACAATGAAAGTTATTGAAATTTAGAAATAAAACAGTTTTGAACAGCAGCAGTTATGTGTCTTTGAAAAATCACCAAAAATGGTAGAAATTGAATTAGAATTTGAATAATATATGAAATTAAATCTTATTGAGTCTATTTTCATATGAAAGAAACAAAGAAAGAAAAGAAGTTCTGTATTTTGAGATATTTAGATTTTTGTGAGACTGGTTCAGAGTGATTTCGAGATCCCCTGTTCTGACTTGGAAAAATCATTGAAAATTGTACAAAAATAATTTTGGGACATAATTTATATATTTAGATTCCTTAATGAGTCTAGTTTCAAATGAAACAAGTTACAACATCATTTGAATTCTGTACAAGGAGAAAATTGATCCGTAGTGAAAAGTGGTCAGAATAGTCAAACAGTGAAACAGGAGAAATTTTAATGAATAAACTGTACTAATTGGCTAAGTCAAAAATTCTGGAAATTTTATGGTATAAAGATATGTGAATCTAGTTTCAGTGAAAATTTACGGATCTTAATTTGGAGTTTCGTAGCTTAAGATAAAAATAATTTAGTCACTGTGACTCGAATAGACAGCTTGCTCCAAACTTGAATAAATAATGAATTTGATTGTAGGTTTGAATGTGTTGTTTTGTAAAAATACTAAATCCATTTATTAATTATTTATATACTTACTTACTAAGCTATATGCTTACTCTCTTTTCTTTTCCTTGTTTTATAGTGTCATCAAGCTAGTTCGGGATACGGTGATCGTCGGAGATCTATTCACACTATCAGCCTTCTTTTGGTATTTTGAAAACAATATTTTGGAAATTATGGCATGTATAGAAGGCTTAATTGTTTAGTTATTTATAGTTACGAATGGTTATTTTGCTTATGGGTATTGACGAGTTATTTTGCTTATGGGTATTGACGACTATGTATGGGAAAAGTTTTAACTTTATATGGATTTTACATTTTGAATTTTGTACAATAGCTTGGATCATGTCCGGTAATGCCTCGTATCCTGTTCCGGCGACAGACCTGGGTAAGAGGTGTTACACATATGAACTTACCTGAGTCGATTTGCAGAATTTGAGAAAATTCAGGGACTATTCGGCTACTTTTTCTTTTCCTCGACTTGCTTCGGGTTCTCGATCTATCATTGTAAAATCATTCACTTATCAGTATTGATTTCACCTTTACTCTATTTCATATCCTTAATGATTACAACCCACATATAAGTAACATTGTCTATAATTTCACTATTTACTTATATGGATATTCAAGCTGTCCATCCGTGTCACAGCCACTAAATTATTTTTATCTTGAGCTACAGAACTTCAATTTAAGATCCGTTAATTTTCCCTGAAACTAGACTCACATATCAGTTCCTGTCCCCTCAGATGGCCCAAAGCGTAATACAAAATATTCTGCACATATTTAGGGGAGGTTAGTCATAACCTTGGTAAGCCACTCAACAAACTCTGTATATGGGAATGTTATTGAAATGATATCTGATAGATCTTTCCAAATTGTAACTGAGACAGGACAATCTCGAAAAAAATGGTTCATCGTCTCCTCTCCAACTACACATCGAGGACACAAACTGCTAGATGTTAGATTCCTTAGAGACATATTAACCTGAGTGGCTAGATAATTCCAGAAAATTTTCCAGATAAAAAGTTTAATTTTCAGTGGAATGTCAATTCTCCAAAGCTTGCTGTAAAATCCTCTGTAGATATTTTGTAAAGCATAAGCTGTAGGATCGAAATTCTATAATAGTTTATAGGAACTCTACACTGAAAACTCGCCAGACAGTTCACCATTCAAAACAAGGAGATCCTCATGAGGTTTCATCGCCAAAGGGATTCAGAGAATCAGTTCTGCTTCGGCTTCTGGAAAGGTATTACCAATCAAATCTCTATTCCATTCACGCTCATTGCTATTGATTAACTCTGCTACTTTAACAAATTGCGAATTACCAACTCCAGACATTAATCTAACATTATCATTATTTGGAATCCATGCGTCTTTGAAAATTGAAATATTTTCACTCGTACCTACTTTCTAGATCAGTCCCTTCTCCAAAGTATCTTTTGTTGCCCAAATGCTACGCCAAATGTAAGAACTGGATCTTCCCAAACTCGAATTGTGAAAATTACAATCTGAAAAATACTTTGCTTTGAAAACAAGCGCTACAAATGAATCTGGAGAATTTAACAGTCTCCATCCTTGTTTTACTAACAGGGCGATATTAAATTGGGCCATACTTCTAAATCCCAAACCTCCTTCTTATTTAGATCTGCACAAATGTCTCCATTTACACCAGTGAATACCCCGCTTACCAACTCCTTTCTGCCACCAGAATCTAGCAAACTTACTCTCAATCATCTCGCATAATGTTTTAGGAAGAAGAAAACAAGACATAGCATAAGTAGGAAGTGCTTGTAAAACTGATTTTATAAAAATTTCTTTCCCCCCTTGCGACAGCAACCTGTTACTCCAACTTTCAATACGCAAAGAAATTTTGTCAAGTATATTTTGAAATACTTCTTTTTTCCGTTTACCCACCACATTAGGAAGACCCAAGTATTTCTTTGGGCTTGAAGAGCTTCTGACTCCTAACATTGTTGACACTAATTCCTTTGCTGCTGCTGTAGTATTTGCACTATAGAAAATTATCAATTTGTTGAAATTAACACACTGGCCTGAGCAACTTTCGTATTCCTTCAAGATGTCTTCCATACTCCTCGCTCCCTATTTTGTTGCTTCCCCAAACATCATGCAATCGTCAACGAACAATAAATGAGATATCTCTGGCCCTCTTCTAC
Organism: Gossypium bickii; assembly: GCA_025503065.1. NCBI lineage: Eukaryota > Viridiplantae > Streptophyta > Magnoliopsida > Malvales > Malvaceae > Gossypium > Gossypium bickii. The sequence goes on along the minus strand of CP106716.1, from coordinate 113,866,579 downwards.
TTGCCTTTGCACCGTTAACCAAACCTTTTTATTTTGCTGGTCTCATTAAAGAAAAAAGACATTCATTACAAATGAGAAAAAGAAAAGAGTTTAATGGATCACCCTGCCTGAGTCCCCTTGTTGGTTGAAAAATTCTACCCCTATTACCATTGATGTTAACAGCATAAGAGACTGATGTAATGCATTTCATATCAAACCCACTCATTCCTGCGCAAACCCCATCTTGATCATCATTTTCTTCACAAAATCCCACTCTACCCTGTCGTATGTTTTACTCATATCTAACTTTACCGCCATGTATCCTTTATTCCCTGTTCATTTTTGTCGAAATGTATAAAGAATTTCATAAGCTGGGAGTACATTACCAGTTATCAAACGGCTTGGGACAAATGCGCTCTAAACTTCATCAATATACATGTCTATAACATTCTGCAATCTATAAGCAACTGTCTTTACCACAATTTTGTATAAAACTGAGCACAGACTTATTGGCCTGAAATTGACTAAAGTTAAAGGATTTGGAATTTTTGGGATAAGCACTATTTCTGTAACATTAACTAAATCAACCCATTTGTTTCTATTTAGGATACTCAAGCAATACTCCAATACCTACTTACCCACAATATGCCAGTATTGTTGAAAGAATAAAGCTCGAAATCCGTCCGATCTTGGAGCCTTTGTAGGTCCCATTCCTTTTAAAGTTGACCGCACTTCATCTTCCCTGAAAGGAGATAATAAGATTTCATTAATTTCATGCGAAATGATCTTTCCTATGCCCTCCAACGCCTTCCGAGAATCTCCAATAGCCTTAGATGCAAAAAGATCTTCGAAATATTTCGTAGCTGCCTCAATTATTTCTGATCCATCGGTTATCTCCCTACCATCATCTGATACTAGCTTTGTGATCGAATTAGTCCATTTTTGAACTGTTGTACACTTGTGAAAGTAGGCCGTGTTTTTGTCTCCTAGCTGAAGCCAATTAGCTCGTGCTCTCTGCTCCCAATACATTTCATCTTCATCAATCTCCAGATTCAAGTGTATTTTTGTATATATAATCCTTGCCGGCGTTTCATCATCTCTTTCTTTCCCCAACAAAGTTTCAAGCTCTTTTGTAAGCCTCTTCTTAAGTCATTCCTTCTTACTTTTGATAGAACCTGCCCATTCCTTCAACCGAATCTGCAAGTGCATCAATTTTTCCATCAACGGTGCAGTAGATGATTCCCAGAACTCTTTGATCATACCTTTAAAAGATTCCTCCATAGTTCACCATGCTTCAAAATGAAATCTTCGATAACCTGTTAAAATGGTTGAGTTGTCTGTATTTAGAAGGACGGGATAATGATCCGATGTAGAGTAGGGAAGATGGTGTATGTTCCCCATTGGAAATAGAAGTAACCATTCTTCATTGACAACCCCTCTGTGAAATCGTTCTCTTATGTTTGTCTCTAGAAGATTTCCCCTCTTCCATGTAAACCACACTTCCGAATACCCTATATCCATCAATTTACACTCCTCTAATGTATCCCTAAATGCTTCCATTCTTTTCTGATCTCTTGGAACTCCACCACTTTTCTCAAAAGAGTACAGAATTTCATTGAAATCTCCTGCTACAAGCCATGGATAGTTACATTCTCGTCTGAGCAAGCTCCATGTAAAAATTCTATCTTTTAAATAAGGTGAGCCATAGAATCCCGTAAATCTCCACTCTATCTGTACACAATCCTCCCTTACTAATACATCAATATGCCATTTAGAAAAACTCCTCAACGTAACCACAATATCACTTTTTCATGCTAGACACAATTCTCCTCGAGACCCTTCTACTTCAATATCGATTCCACTACTGAAACCGCAACTTCTTCTAACTCTCTCCATACATTTTTGGTCCAATTTAGTCTTCATTAAGAAGACCATATGGGGATTTTGCTGCTTACATAGATTTCGCAGCCTCCGCACCGCCCGTGGACTCCCCAACCCACGGACATTCTAACAGATGTTTTTCATTGTGTCCGGTCGGCTTGCCCATTGGCAGCCGCCGATCCTATATTGTTGGAAACAATAATTTGTCTCTTCATCAATCATATCCTCCATGCAGTCTACTGATAAATCAGCCCCATCATCAAATTTTAATCTCTTCATTTCATCTCCAGTTGATGAACCCAAACAGTCCTCACCATCTTCTTGTTCAGAAAATTTCCTTTTAGCCCCAACATCATTAAACTTTCGCAGTTCTGCCTGTTTATTTTTGGCCAACCTTTTTCAGCTTGCCTTCCTAGAAGTTATTAAGATTCCCTCCTCTTTGTTGTTATCTGTATTCTTTACCACATTCTCCCTCAAAATAAGATTATCCTCCTGATCCTTCAACCCATCCTCCCATCTCGCCAAAATCTTTCCCCCTGGAATATTTTCATACAAAATATTGGGTTCGCCATTATTTTCTTGACTTTCACTCGCCTTAGATTGACCTGTATAATTACACTGTACTCCCCACTTTTTGGTAAATTCATTAAACTTCATACTTTCTTTTTCTATCATCTTTGATTCTGTTTTTAACGCAATAGAATATGGTGGATCTTCTCTAATTTTAATCTTTTCTGCAGGGTCTATCACCAAACAATCCTTGAGACCATGATCCAATCTACCACACCCAAAACAAAAGACTGGTAATTTTTCAAATTTAAATAGAATCCAGGAACTTACACCGTTTGCACTTGAGACAAAGATACCTCTCTTGAGGGGCTTTTGAACATCCAAATTGACCCTAAGCCTGCAAAAATCATTACTAATTTCGAATTTGAGAACTCCACCGAAGGTGCTACCAATAGCGTGCAACATATCTTTCTTATCAAATTCTTGAGAACACATACCAATCTTAATCTAATATGGTGATGAAGTAAGACAAATCTGATCTCGTTCTACTGGATTATTTAATCTGTCAAACAAAATAAGGGACTTACGAAATAGCCAAGGCCTTCCCTCCATGATCGATTCTAAATCTTCTTCTAGATCAAAGACAATTGAGAATAGATTCTGCCCTACCATATGGATTTCGAATTTTTTCTTTGTTTTCCATATGCTTTTCATTTGAGCCCTAAAGCTCTTTAGATTGAAGTGTTTTTTCGTCCACACTGAACATATCAGAGTAGGCTTGGCACTGGGCACCATCAAATACCTTTTGATTGATAGTTGGATAAGTTCTTCAAACAACAATGAGATCTCCTCACTGCTCTCCCTCTCCACGCCACCACCCTCTTCCATCCCAAGCTACAGCAGAGACTGTTTTCTCTAGGACTCTTCAGAGAGCACTCTTGGTTTTCAAGGGTTTAATCTGATAACAACTTTTTATTGTATTATTTTTAAAAATAGCAAATGTTAATAATATTTTCGTTTGATTTTATTTGATTATATTTTATAATTAAATAATTAAATTGATGCATTTAATAATATAAAGATTAATTTAATCCGTTTCTATAATAAACTGCCTTCCTAGACACTGTCACCTATGATTTTGTCATGCATCCAATGTAGATGTAGCGTTATAGTTAAGGAAATCCAAGAAGGGGGATATGGGCTACTTGTACTTCTTCACATCTTACCAAAATTCCCTGAATGGATATAATAAAATCAAAGTCAATAAATTGAAGTCTAGTTTAGATTTAAAAACAATAGGAAAGTGATCATATCCCTCTCATCTTTAGTCTATACAGTGATTATTAATGCTCTTAATATCAATCCACCAAATCTTCTAGCAATGTTTGTTGAGTTTTTTTATAGGAGTTATCAATATCATTGTCAAATTGATAGAAGGTTGAGTGATATGAGCAGTCCGACCCAATTCAAAGTTCATGAGAGAGATGGATTTAGTTTCCTTTAAGGCCAATTAGAAATTTAAATTCAAGCAGTTAAAGCCAAAACTCAACTTATTCGTTTAAGATTTTATCCCAAAGAAATTTCGAGAAAAAGTGTTGTAGCTTCAAAACGATGGACTTTGGAGTTCAATACGAAACAAGGATGAATTAGAATGGACCAATTTTATTTGTGGACTTAAAATCTCAATCCACGAGGACAATTTCATGTAGAAGATATTAGCAAACTTAGATGTTACATTTCAAGGATCCCAATCAAGCCCACATGCCTAACAATGTTATAATCAGTTGACTTACAGTGCATTGTTGGAAGGGATACAAATATTTTTGGGTCGATATGTCTTCATATTGATCGAAGATCTATCTTTCAGCTTCGCATTGCGCTTTGAATCACTCAATTTTGAGTTTAGAAGCTCAAGTTATAACTGTTTTAGTGAAGATTGCCCAAGCAAAATTTCTAAACGGGATTATTACAAAAATTATGAGTTTTTGACTTTTAATTCGAGTTTAAATCAGATTAGGTTCAATTTTTAAGCTTAAATTTTATTATAAATGAGCCAAATATTTTATTTATTAGGTTTCATTATATTATTATTTTTTATTCTAATTTTTGAATATTGTTTAAGTATTTTAAGTTGTTTTGGATATTATTTAAGTATTTTATTAATTTATCATTTTAAGTTATTTGAATGTACTTAACTAGTCTATATAAAGCATTCTTCATTATTCATTAAAGACAGTTGTTTTCATGAACAAAGTTTTTAACTCCAGCCAACAATCAATTCTTAAAGAGTTGATTAGAGTCATTAATTGAATTTGTTGGGGTTTATATCTCAAATGGTTCAATTGGACACTTATCCTATCCATCACATCCATCAGTTTATTCGATCTATCTTCCACTTTTAAATTTCGTTTATTTATTTATTTATTATTTTGAATATATATTTTAAATTTCTTATTTTTTGTTATTTTTTTCTTATTTTTTTCCCAAATTTATTTAGTGTTTTCTTTATAGGTTAGATCCATTCTCGAGTCGAATAATTTGAATACGATCTTTTCCAGCACTCTTTTTTTTTCATTTTCTTGGATTTTAATAGGGTTATGACTAAATTTCAAATGTTTGAATAGTACAGGGGCTAAAGGAATATTTTTTTCCTTTTAAACAATGAAACAACTCGGCTTTGCCACTCAAATTTTATGCATTGTTAAATCCGCCACTAAAGCTTATGTTAGGCCACTTAGCGATAGGACCAATGAGACACTATGATGTGTTTGGTTTTTAGCTGCTTACCTACCCCAAACACCCACTTGAAATCCTACGTCTTGCTGCCAAACACGTCCTCAATAGACTTGTGGTGATCTTTATCATTCTACCTTAATTAAAAGGTTAAAATATTTTATTAGTCCTTATATTTTAGTAAAATTAAATATTTAGTTCTTATACTTAAAAAGTAAAATTTTTTAAAAATTTATTTAAAAATTTCAGTCTAATCGATCATTAACATTGTTATTATTTCTTGTCAATATTTATTAATCTGGCCTAATCAGTCACTCTTATATGATGTGACATATAATTAATGAAAAATAAACATGTTAATAATTTTTTGGTGAAACTACTAACGCAGATAATGACTTAACCAAAATTTTTAAATTAAAAATTTAACTTTTAAAGTATAAAAATTAAATCTCAAATTTTGAAAAAAAAATAAAAAGATTAACAACATATTTTAATGTAATTAAAATTAGTTGTGTTAATCAATGTTTAGACTTTCAGGCTGTTTAAAGAACCAGGTTTATATGACAAGCTCTCATAGAAACTCATCATATGCATGAATTTGGCGCCATTTAAGATCATCATCAACTAGAAAAATAAATTTATAGAAATATTTTTTACACACAAGTTTGAATGTTGAATTTGTTATAGTTTACCCTTCCTATCTCGTGTTTTCAAACCCAAAGATATCCAACAATTAGTCAACGGAAGAGCTTGACTTTCACCTTCTCTTTTTTTTTGGTTGAAAATTATGGTGTATTACAGTTGATTAATTATCCTATTGATGTTTTTTTTTTTTTCACATACAGACCGAAATTCTTCACCATCATTATCATAATCATAACTTTCTAAGTTGCAAATTAACAAAATTTTCATCCTCACCCATTTTTATCTTCAATTCCATACAAAGCATAAAAGATCAACAATGATTAACTCATACTTGTTGCTGACAAAGCCAAATGCATAAGATTCTTTTCTCAAGTGTGTTAGATGAAAAAGTAAAGTAGAAGAAAATGTAAATAATGGGCTAACTAAAAATTTTTTTCTTTTTCTCTTGGGAGGGGTATTACATTAACATTACAGTCAATTGGTTTCATGTCTATTCTGAGTGTTACAAGACTTCGTTAGTTTGATTGACCGAATGCTTTTCAACAAAATAACTCATTATAAGACTATTCTTCAAAGTTCCTGAATAGCCATTCTTTACTCTATCTTCTGAATGGTTATTCCAAGCAACTCAAAATATATGTTTTTTTTTTAATTTCCATTTAAACCCAACCAAAAACCAAAAGGGAAAGAAAAAATGGCAAGAACAAAAATCATTCAACACATCCCCAAGGGGGAAACTTGTAGCAATTTGAAGAGAAACTTTGATTGAGTTAATTCACAATCATTGCAGATGGAAATTTTTGGGTATTCAGTTGATGGTAAATGGTTGATGAAAACGATGGGCATGGTGGTTGATGACCAAAAACTGAAAAAAGAGTTTCTAATTTTCAGGTTCTTGAGGATGAGAGTGAACATCGGGAATTAATGGCAGCAGATGATGACATGCAAGCCAAAGATGATGGCAAAAACAGTGGTGAAAGCCACAAGTAATTTCTGTAAATCTGTACTTTTGTGATGAATTTTAGGAAAAAAAAAATTAAGATGAAAAAGAAAAAGAGGAAAATCGGATGATTATTCTGGGTTGGTCACAAGCAGGGTGGCAATAGAGGCGGCAGCGGCAATCATTGTGTAATCTAGAATTTAATAAAATATTTTCTGCCAAACAATGAACATTTGAGGTAGAAAATAAACTAAAGAAAGAAAGAAAAAGTCAAAAATAAATAAAAAAATAACTTATATATTAATTAAATATTTTACTATTTATTGAATTAATATGAATAAACATATTACATATTAAATAATAATTATATTAAAATATGTTAAATTATTTGTTTATATTAAATTATATTTAATAAAAAATTATTAAAATTTAATAACAATAATAATAATTATCTATCTAATTTTTTTTGTTAAAGTCTAAAGGTAATTTTGGTCATTTTAGTTTTTTTTCTTTATATTATTACAAATCTATTTCATTCAACAAAACAAAAAAAAATTACAGTTTTATTCCATTCTATTAAACCAAATGATTGAATTATTAATTACAGTTCTATTTCATTACAATCTTATTCTATTCCCTTAAATCAAAAGAAATTTCATTTTAAAAAATAAAGATTATTGATTAATAATTGAATGGTGACAACTGAGACTAAGGGTAAGTTTGGATGGACGGTGTGTTTATCTGCGGTTAGTGTAAAAATAGCGGCGGCGGTGAGATTAGATACTGTAACTATACTGTAGCGTGAGATAAAAAGTAAGCTAAACGTACCGCACAGCACTCAATCGCCAATCTAAATCGACCCTAAGTAGAGTTGAGTGAAGGATTATAATCATGTAGCGATTGGTTTGTAGCAGAGGTCAACCATGAATTAAAAAGCGAAATTGAAAGTTCGGAGCAACTTGGTCAGAACTTAGACGCTTTCACATTTTGATGTTTCTTTTTGGCTCAAAAGTCGCAACTGCGTGTGCGATTTTCTTCAAGGACCTGCTCCAACTCCTGCAGCTTCACCGCTGCATCCATTTTAGAACCAGTAGCTGGTTCGGAATGGTTCATCCTTTAGACTTTTTAAGCTCCAAAACCAAATTCCACGTGTTGGATCATTGATACAATTTAAATTAAATAAATTATTAAAAAATTAATAATATCTACTGCTCAACTGATTTGTTATCCCAATTTACATCAAATTGAATGATTTTTTTTTTATTTTGACCACTATAAAATTCATCAAATCTTATATAAAATAGGCATAATGTTTTATTTCACCTTCTAACTCTATAAAAATATTTATTTTGTTCTTTATTTAAAATTTTATTTTTTAACTCTTAAATTTACGTATTTTGTCAAATCACTTCAAAATTAAGTAAAATTTTAACAAGCTCCCACACAAACAAGGCACCGATATGTTTTTTAACTTTATTAACGCAGCATACAAGTGAACTGTTAAGTGGATGACATGTTTTCATTTAATTAATTTTTTAAAATTTTAAAAATTACAAAAAATATATTTTTTTAAAACTAAATATAATTATAATTATTAAAAAGTATAAAAATTAATAAAAGCATTTTTATTATTTTTTATATTTTAAAAAGTTAATTAAATGTTGATATGTCATTCACATGATCCACGTCAATAAATGTAAAAATTTTCATTCATTTTAGATGATTTGACCAAAAAAAATAAATTCAAAAATTAAATAATACAGAAAGTTAAAATGATCTTATATATATATATACACATAATTAGAGGACTAAAAAGATCATTATACCCATAAAATAATTGAAAGTACAGATATAGTATATGACATATGCAACGTAAAGTCAGTGTTGTTTTCTGGATAACTTTAAAAGCTCATTATTTTACATTAGTTTGACACATTCATACTAATGGATAAAAGCAAAAAAGAAAATTTTCACTTACAATTTTTTTTTTTTAAGTTATATATAATTCTAATGTACTCAAACACTAAATATTAAATTGAATAGTTTAGTCAACTTTCAAGTAACCAACTAATTCATGTATAAAATTCAAATTTAAAATTTTAAAATTTTTATTTTTTAATATATTTATTGAAACGAGTTTAATAATTAATATTTTTATATTTTAAATTAACCACAGATTTTAAAATTAATTAAATAAAATTGATGAAGCATTTTGTATACATCGTGGATGGTTCATACATTTGTAAATTCGTAGCATCGTTGATCCGTTAATCACTCAAATAATCTATCAATCAATCAAATGTTTGACTAAACCTTACCACTTCACTTTACGTACTCGGTCTATCATAGGATGCTTTATTTGAAAGTGTTTAGAAAGAGGGGAAGGAGAAAAAGAATCTCATCTTTTTGTTTGCAAATTTGGAATCAATTTATCTCAAAATGGGTCACACGGACCTATAGGCCGGCCCACAAATTTCTACCACGTGTAAAACTGACAAACACGTGTGAGATAAACCCAAAAAAGCGAACCAACTTTTTTTTGTCGAACCTTAACACCTAAGCAAGAGACTATTCTCCTCAAACTCAAATAATAATAAAAATATATATTAAAGAAGGAAAAAGGACACCATCGAAAGAACCTCCTAGAAGACACCTTAGCCCTCCCCTTTTCCGCCACGTTAAAACGCGTTTTTAATGTCAATTTTATTTATAATATTTTTGCAGGTAATATTTCAAATTGTCACTCACATTATTATATTAAAATATTCAAGCAAATTAAAATTTAATAAATTAAGAAATAATAAATTTTTAGTAGGAGAACGAGATTCAAATTTTAGAGACAATATTATTAAGAGAAATAATTAGAATATAAATCGTAAAATAAACATAAAGTAAAAAAAATAATTTTAATTAAAATGTTAACGTTTTGAATTTAAATCTTATCACTTACAAATATTTTTTTAAAATTTTATATAAAAAAATAAAATTATACTCAAAATAACATTTATTGCTTTATTAAAATTTTTAATAATTTTACAATTAAATTACTATAAGAATAACTCAATCAAAATATTAAATATTATAAATGACATCAGATTGAAAAATTAATAAAATTGGCAAATTAGGATAAAAACAATTTTTAGTTGATTGGCATTTCGTTCTCAGCGTAATTTTCCAATTTGACAAATTAACACGCATTTTTTAATTCTTACATCAACTCACTTTCCACGAAATTTCCCATTTTCTCATTTCACCCTTCATCTTATCTGTTTATTTAATACTCCTCCACTTTTACCTTCCTATTCTCTCATTGCCAAAATTTTTCTTTAGCACTCACTTTTCTTCCCTTGTTTAAACCTAATATTAGATTCAAATATCATTAGCAAGATTGAAAACCATAAATTTTCTTTACCCAGTTTGTAAAATCAATCTTTGAAACCCACATCCCCATTTTTTATTGAAAGGGAGTTGAATTGGAGTCGGAGATGGAGAACAACCAGCAATCCTTTTGGCAATTCAGTGATCAACTTAGGGTCCAAAATTCCAACTTGGCGAACCTTTCGCTCAACGATTCGATATGGAGCAGTGGTCACGTTTCGAAGAGGCCTGACGAGAGGAGGAATTTTGATATCAGAGTAGGCGGCGAACTGAACTCCGTCAACAGCTTGAAGCCGAAGGTCACCGATTTCAATTCTTTCAGCAACGATGGGTGGAAAATCGGAGCCACCAGCAACGCCAACATCGGGTTCGGTCCGATCGGTCCGATTGGATCTCAGAAGAATGTTGGGGTCAACGGTGGGTTCAACAAAGGGATCTATTCCAAACCAGGGAACAACAATAATAACTTCAATGTTAATTTAAAAGGGAACAAGAACAAAGGCGAAGATAATCATGGAACCAAGAGTGGGAAGAAGAACAGCAACAAGAAAAACAATAACAACAACGACAATAACAACGAAAACAAGGATGGGAAAAGTGCTGCTGATAAAAGGTTTAAGACACTGCCACCATCTGAATCATTGCCGAGAAATGAAACTGTCGGCGGCTATATTTTTGTCTGCAACAACGATACCATGGAGGAGAATCTCAGAAGACAGCTCTTTGGTATGTCTTTGGTAGAGTGAAATGAACTTTATTATTATTATTTATTTATGGAAAATTATGATTTTATTCCTAATTTGTGGCTATGGATTGATTATTGTTTGTAGGTTTGCCTCCACGTTACCGTGATTCAGTCCGGGCAATAACTCCGGGCCTACCTCTGTTCCTCTACAACTACTCCACCCACCAACTCCATGGTGTTTTTGAGGTACGGCAGACCACCATTTTCTTAAACTGTACTGTTTCTTGTTTCTTAAACTATGTTTCTAACGATGTTTTAAATGTTCAATTCTGTTCAGGCTGCAAGCTTTGGTGGAACAAACATTGACCCAACTGCCTGGGAGGACAAGAAATGCCCTGGCGAATCTCGATTCCCTGCTCAGGTATATTTTTTCTTAACTCTGTAAAGTAATACAGTTTTTTTTTTCTTTTTTTTTTCTGTATCTTTGAACCAAATACCAATATATATTGTATTTTTTATTCACTGCAGGTTCGCGTTATTACAAGGAAAATCTGCGAGCCACTTGAAGAAGATTCATTTAGGCCAATTCTCCATCACTACGATGGTCCAAAATTCCGCCTTGAACTCAACATCCCAGAGGTATATCTTCACCCTACAAAACTCTGGTGCTAAACCATGAAAATTTCATATTTTTACCAACTTTGGGTTCTGATCTTAATTTCTGCTGTTAAAATTTGCAGGCACTTTCCCTGTTGGATATATTTGCTGATCAACAAGATACTTGTATTGCTTAAGCAACAAGATGCTTGAGCAAAACTTAAACACTAGGCATATCGATACAAATACAGATACACACAGAGAGAATGAAGAGAAGAGTTTGAAGAATAAGTAGAGAAAAATAGAAATTATATTTGTGAAAGTACCTTTGTTAGAAGTAAAACTTTTTTTTTTTTTCACAGGCTTTGCTGTGATTGTTTTTTTTTTTTTTTTACTGTTTGGCTTATACATAAATAATACTTGAAACTAAGTGATAAACATCGACTTATTTTGTGATGTTACTTAATATGAGTTTGAGATTTTGTTGTATTAGAACTTGTTTTCAAGCTATGAATCTAAAACTACAATTATTTGTCTGTTCTTTTTTGCCATAACAAATGAATAAAATAATTAATGGCTTTGGAAAAAAAGAGAAAATCAATGGAGGGAACTCGTTTCCTTTAATTACATGATGCTTTAGATAAACATGATTGTGCTTTTCTAGACAAGTTCATGATACAAGTGATTTAGCTAATGACACGTAAAAAAAAAAGAACAAAACCAATTTGACCATATACAATTAACCAGCTAACTAAAGCTATTGGGACAGATTAAATTATTATGTGCAGATCTGATTCACATGATTTGCTTTAAACATGCCCCCACATACGAAATTTAATTATACACCAAAGTTTCAAGGGGATAAACCATTTTTTTTTTAGTGTAATGGGCGGTTAAGGGGTCAGGCATTGAAGGTAGAAATGGGAGTAGCCAAGGCTCTAAACGTTGGCCTATCTTTTGTTCTTTTTACCTACTACAACTATTAAGATGACCCCTTCAATCAAGGTAAATGGTCATATTTTTAATGCCAAATTGTGGTTGGGTCAGATGTTGACTATCCTAAGTTGTCTTCATTCTAGAATCTAGACTTTTTTTTTTTTTTTTTGTGGTTCTCAATGTTTGATTATTTCATAAATATGGAGTTTGGTAAGAAAGTGAAGTCGGAAGGAGCGTTATTTGATTGTCCAACAAGCTACTTTACTGTTAAATTAGAATTGAAATCCACAAGTTTAAAATTTATAACATTTATGGATGATAACGTTTCTTTAATAAAAGAAGAGTCATCCATTTTTCATTAATCCATAATTTTTTAAAAAATTAATAATGTATTTTTAAATGAAGTCTCTATATTTATTTTAATCAATAACCACCAAGACAATTTACTCCCTTTAACATTTTTTTTTGGCCCATGCAATAGGTGTGTCGATGCTCCCTTTTAATATATACTACATATTTTTAATGTTTTCAACTAATTTCATTAATTTATATAAGATGAGTTTGATAAAACACTTGCTAATTTTTATTGTATTGAAAAAATAAATCAACATTTATCTTTTTTTAAAATGTGTTTGATAATTATAATATTTTTATTTAATATAATATTTTTAAATAAAGTAAAATTGAAAAAGGAGAGTGTGTGAATGATAGTTCCTATAAAAGTTTGGAGACTTCAAAACCAAGAGTTATACAACATCCATTTGCATGATATTTATTTTTCACTAAACTTTCATTTTAGATTATGTTACATAATCTCATTTAACGTTAACGATTTTGGTATCAAAATAGCCTTATTGATATAACATTGATAGTTTAAAGATGTAACTAAAATGTTTGGAAGCTTAGGGACCAATTTAGAATGAGTGTATGGTGATATTAACTCTTGTTAAAATTATTTTGTTAAATTAAAATTCATTACATAATTTTCTTTTAGTTACATGACTACCAAGTGAGATTTTTTTTTTTAATTTCGAAATGTCACGCTAATAAAATTAACCAAAAAAATTAACAGTGTTAACACTTGGTCATGCATTTTGAAAATTGAAAAGAAAATAAATTCTTGAAAATAAAAGTGCAAGAACTAAATTCCAAAATTTTGAAAAGTATAGGGACTTATGGAATATTTTAACCTTTATTTAATAATAACCACAGTGTTTATGCTTTGAATAATATAAATTAGCAACAAAATTATGACTTGATAGTCAATATCACAAGTAACAGCTTTTCCCATCTTACGTTCCCTAAGAAAAAATATAATAACATTATATTATATCAATGCCAAAAGAAAAATAGGGAAAAAAGAGATATACGTGGTCGTTTCACTATTAATCCATGGCCAACGGTTGCTCACCAGTTCTGGATTTCTGAAGCAACAAAAAATCCTGCAGTTGTTGCAGTTTCAACTTACCATGAATTCTAGGCATTGGTTATCTTTTGAACTTCCTTGGACCTTGCTTTATCTTGCTGCAAATGTAAAACAAAATGGGCAAAAATCGGTATAAGTTTGGTAGGATTCAGTTCTTATAGAATGGTTGAATCGGTTTATATTGACTAGAAATAACAAAAGGGTCGAATCAGTTCGAAACGATAATTATAAATATGTATCAGAAAACATGGACTGGCATCATGATCATGGAAGGAGGACAGAACATTTATGATAACCACATGAATTCTTCTCGATGAAATCGCTTTACAGGGTTGTTTTCACTAATAAAAACTGGCTATGATGGGTAGACAACATAATTGTCTTGATGATCTGGACAAGAAAGTGACGGACATTAAGAAAGTGACGGACATTATGGGGAAGCTGGCTGTTCCGAGCAAGATTTCTATTTTCAGCTGGCGGATGTTCCACAACCTTCTTCCACCTCGGTTCAATCTACATACAAGGGGCTCGATCCTATGTGTAAGTTACGTGGAGAGGAGGTCGAGGATGATAGGCATATTTTTTGGAGCTGCAGTTGTGTGACACCGGTTTTTGCCAAACCGTGCTTCAACTTCTTAAGGCAACAACATTATGACAGCTGCAAGGGTATTATCCGGAATTTGATCTCATATGGCACTATAGGCATGCTTCATGAATATTTAGTAATGTGTTGGAGAGTGTGGGGTATTCGGAATAGTTTTTATCAGACTGGCACAGCTCCTGACTTTTCCTCAGTACCCAATTGGCGTACCGAGTACATTGACCGGTTGAAAAGTGCAAATCAACTACAATATACAGGTTTTGGGCATTGCCTACTAGCAGCTAAATGGAAAAAACCACCCCATGGCTTTTTCAAATTAAATGTTGATGCAAGACGTGGAAGCTGCAGTAACAAGATGGGGTTTGGGGCAGTCTTAAGAGATGCGATGGGTCTTTTATTGCAGCAAGATCGTGGAGCAAGCTGGCCAGGCGGACACACTTTTGATGGAGGCTAATGTGGTTTTGCTAGGCATCAAATGGCTCTTGGAAATGCAGGTCAGGGATATAGAGATTGAAAGTGATTCTTTAGTTGTGATTAGATACCTTACAGGCAATGATCATTTGGTATCAAGTCTAGGACATCTAATTGATGATATTAAATCTCTTACTGCAAGCTTTAGGGTGATTTTCTTTAAACATGTTCGTAGGACTGGAAATCAACCAGCATATCGCCTTGCAAAGTTAGCTACAACTGGCAGTGGAAGTTGTTCGACTTGGTTGCAACATCAACCTCCTTGTATTAGTCATTGGTTATCTATTGGTAATAATGATTAATGAAAAGACCATTACAGGTGCACTCTTTTTCCAACCTTCAACTTTGAAGAGTGGTTTTTTAACGAGCCACCGTTCCTCTCTCTCTCTCTCTATATATACACACACATATATATGCATGCATGTATGTATGGTCTAACAAGTAAATTGTTCATCAGAAACAAGAATCTTAAAGACGCTCAAATCAACACTACTTTCTTCAGGTTTGGTTATGGTAATTGGTTGGACAATGCATGCATACAAGTGTTCATACAATCTAATTCTATCGCTAGAGGAAGCCAACTCACGGTTCAAATATACTGATTTAAGACTAGGAATGCTTCCTCATACAAAACCGAGAATGATCAAATGTATACAAAACCATCGTGCACAAATCAGGTAAGTGAAGTAATAACTTACCTTGATTCAGCCTCATCACTGATCCCTATGGGACTAACTCTTCCCCCTCCTCCAGAGGCAACTTCATCCATGCTTTGACCACGCCGCGTATACCGACCGCCAGATGCAACAAATGCAGGGCAAGGGCGGTAAGCCTTTATAGGCCACCAACCAAACCCTGGGACTGTTGCAATCCCTCCTTGAATCCTCCCCTCACCATTGCATCCCCTCTCCAATTCCTCTTTTCCACAGGCCTTGCAACCCCTGTGAATATGTCAGCCATCTTCTTAGGTGAAAATACCATATGTATACATACATAATGCGCTCAGTTTCTATACATACATAACAAAAAACAAACAATATGTAAACTTCGAAAACAATGCAATCAAATGCCTCAAAACAAGGGTTTGGGTTTTTCAATCATAATCTGAAACACAGCTAGAAGGTCAAGATAATGACCCACAATATTGAACTTTAGATTGTACCCACAAATTAACGTGCTGGACTAGAGCCATTGCCGAACAGTAAATTAGCTAGTTAGATGGTTCAAGAAACTTAAAAGCAAAGCGCCTTTCACCATCAAAATTGAAAGTTGAGCAGTTACCATCAAAATCCAGGTGTTTGGATTAAAATTTCATACTACCTTACTAACAATGATCTCCGAGTATTACGAATATGGATGGTACCTGAAAGGAGGATCTTCAACTGCAACCATGGTGGCAGATTCTGATTCGACAGCAACACCATCAGGTGAAGCGGTAGGTTTATCTTCAGCAGTGGGTGTAGTTGAAGAAGCAGCGGTAAGCTTATATGGGTACTTCATGAAAGCTATGGGGCGAAAAGAGGTGGTGTAAGGGCGTTGAAAGAGGGAGGTTTTATGAGATGGTGGTGGGGGTGCTGAGAGAAGCGCCATTGCCATTCCCTCTTGTTGAATTGCACAGTGTGTGTGTGTGTGTGTGTGTCTACAAGGAAATGGATAACAGTCAGCCACGAGCTACAGCATTGTAAGCAAAATATATGGTCCAAAATGGCAAAATGAAAAAACTTTAAAAAAAAGGTTCCACCGAGATTTGAACTCGGGTTACTGGATTCAGAGTCCAATGTCCTGACCACTAGACCATGGAACCATCTGTGAAATTCGTTTACAGAAATTATTTATTTATTTAAAATGTATTATAATTGTTGAAAAATTAATACAAATATAACCATCTCTATATATAGCTTAAAATTTCTGAATCATTGCAAAAAAAATTTGATTATCCATCAATTTAATGATTATTCACAGCTGGGGATGATCAGTTATTCCTCTTTTAGCCACTTTATCAGGCAAAATCATGCAATATCTGTGAATCCACCTTCACAATTCACATGTTTACATCCATGTTAAGAATTGTTTAAAAATTATATAACCATACATACAGCCATAATTATGATATTGTTAGGAGGGAAACAAATAATAAAAAGGACTAAAACGTGAATTCGGCTATTTACCAGAAAATACCCAAAACTGAGATGGCAAAGCCAAAAATAAAAGTATCATTGAATGAATTCCCAGGGAAATTTCAAGCAACTTGCTTTTTGCTAGCTAACAAATTACCAGTACCATGTTTTGAAGCTAGTACTAATATTTATCAGTTTGTATTAACACTCCATCTTATGTTATCCATGAACAATCTGATGTTCCATGTCTGCATCAGCAAGCAGCATCACCGAGCTGTGATGATGCACAAGGTACCACCGCCCATGATGGAACTCAAAGATGTTGGTCATGTTAAAGGGTCCACTATCCATGTCAACAAAGGTTTTCATAGTGACCCAAGCCATGTCTGTCAGTACCCGGGCTCGAACATCTCTAACCTGGAAATCAACCCCTTGCTCCCAATTAAATGCAAGCTGCCAACTCTGTATTACAGCATTATACCTGCGGGCAGCAAAAGACGGTGATTCTCAGCGTTAAATAACTATATGAAGCAAACCAGCGACATGAAGACTGAGCCTAGTCAAGTCACATACTAAGATGATATACACTCTACATGCTGACAAGCTAATATCAACCAACTTCCTGAAATATCCAGTCTTATGGTGTCATTAAGAACCAAGCTTGTTGCAACAAAAGGGGTGACCCGAAAGAAAAGGAAAATTACTGTTCAAAATATCTTGAAATAAATGTTTTTCATTCAAGCTTTTTCCACATCATGATAGGTAATACATCCTTCATTTGTACAATTCAACTACAAATTGTTAGGTAATACATTCATCATTTATTTTTACAAATTACAATATCTTTCTCATTTCTCCAGAAATTCTATTTGTATGTGGTTGCTCACTAAACATGATAGCTCCCATTCCCAGCACTTCCCACCACCTATGGCATGGATAGTGGAACCAAGTCATCAACTAAGTATTCCAGCAATTTACATTGCAGTAGTATAAACAACCTATAATCATTGTACAAGTTAAAGCTCTTCTCTATCTTCAAATATTCTCAGAATCATCATAGCATTTTCTATAAACAACTTATCCAGGTAAACATCAAGAAACTGAGCCCTCATTTGACTCAAATCTAATCTACCATGCTACATTACATGTACAAATAGGTATAACCATCTCCATACAATTTACCTAATCTTAAGGTGGAAAAAATCTACGGGAAACATTCAAGGAACAATATTGAGAGAATAAAACTTTATTGGCTTTGTTAAAAGTTTGAACCCAGACACACCTGAAGGCTAAAATTTTAAATCCATTGCAGAAGCCTGACGAAAACTGTTGAAATTTTAACATTCCATCATCATAAGAACAAAAAGTAGTAACCTACATTCCATGATATTTGACTGAAAGAACATACCCTGAAAAATGTTCTCCTGATGCGTGAACACACTTTACATAATCCGCATTCAGCCAAAAACAACTCATTGCAGTAAGAGACCTATTTCTGATGATGTTAAAGAATTCTGTATTCACATTCATTATGGCTCTTGTAGCTGCATAGTATGCCTTCCACCCATTAACCGGTGTTATGCTATCCTGCTCCAACGTAAAATCCTAACAAACAAAGGCAGAAAATTTATACCTAAAGTTGACTGGGAAAGATATCATGAATAGGCATACAGTATAACTAAAGAACATGAACATGAGGGGAAAAACTACAATCACCAGCTTACACGAAAAGAATAGGCATAAAGGTTGAAATTATGATTGCTTGTTTTCTAAAGCCTATAAGGTTATAAACAAACACAAACCACTAAGAAACAAAAATAGAATATACCATATCCATATAAACTGCAAAAACAAGTCATGAATCTTCCTTTAGATGACTGAAATAAGAAGAAAGAAGGCTTTTCCCCCAAAAAGTCAACACACTGGATAGCAGCCCACCATAACAATTCATCAAATTGAAGAAGGAAGAAAAAGAAAAAAAACAGAGTGAAAATTGGAGAAGAAAACAAAGCTCCTTGGAAGAAATTAGAAGCAAACATTAAAAAAAGTACATAGCTTCATTCAAGATGAACAAAACGTGCCATAATTCTATTAGCTAGATTTTCTCCAAAAATTATGAACTAGAAAAAAATAATGGAAGACAGAATTTTTTTTTTTTTTTGAAGAAATGGAAGACAGATTTCCTACTTCAGTCTAAATACAGTGTTCTTTTAACAATATTGGTACTAACGTAAGTGTAATTCCCTAAATTGCAAATATGAAAATAAATTTAAGTGTAGAACATTAGAATTCACGAGAATCAAAATTCTAGCCAAGGAAAAGAAACCCAAAAGCAACAAAATTTGGGGAAACTGGATACCTTGTGATAAAGCGCTTTCCAAGCATTATCATCATTGGCTGCCTTTCTCATCAGTGAATTAGTCATAGAAAGACGACAAAGGCTCGGATAATCCAAGTAACTAAGCGCGTGCGTAGTAATCTCCGGCACCAACTGCTCCATCATTGACGCCCCACTCTGCCTATCCGCCGCTACCTTGGAAACATCCGCCGTCACCATATCCTCCTCCGCCGGAGCAGCCTTATCGCCGTTAAGGAAAGCCTCGGAACCAGAAGTACCGTTGCAGGAACACGAGGGTGTGGCTTGTTTAGTCTCTTCTTTCCCGGCTGACGGGGCGGGACGGGAGACGTTGGGTTTGTGTGGCCTCCTGAATAATAATGATCGGACGGCGAGGAGTAGGGGAAGGAGGGTAACGATTGTGGCTATGATCAACGACTGATGGGATTGGAGAGCGATGGAGGGGTTATAGGAAATCTCCATTTACAAGACATTAAAGCTTCACCGTACATGAAATAAAACCCTAGAAATCTCCAGTGATGCTAAATGGATAACTAATTAAAACTCTGAGAATTTATATTTTTTATACTGCAACAGTTTAAAAGAAAAAAAAATACAAAAGGTATAAAATTTAAAACGAAACTCAATTTTGTTGTAGAAAGAGAGAAGGGAGAGTCGTAAGCGAGAAGAAGCAGGAGAAACTCAAACCAGAAAAATAGATCAGTAGTGAGGGATAGCTCCGTAATTTTTCCGTTTTCGAATTCCTGCAACGATGTCGTTGCATCCCATGAGTTTTATTCTTTATTTCTTTAAAGAAAAACTAGATACATGCACGTGGGTTAAACAAAAACTAAGGTGTATCTTTTTCCCACGAAAGAGTGAGTTGTATTTTTGTATAGTATGTAAAATATATATATAATTTGAAAGAGAAAAGAGTGAGGGGTGAAGTGAGAGTTTTTTCGAGATAGGAATTAAATTTTATATTTTTATATTTTTATAATTTTATTATTTTAATATTTATATTTTTATAAATTTTAAAGGATTAAATCAAATTTTTATTAGTTTTAGAGAAGTTAAAGTGTAATTTTATTTTTACTATTTTAAATTTTTATAAACTTTAAAGGATCTTAAATGAATTTTTTTTAAATGATTTACCTTAATTACTTTGATAACTCTAATTTTATTGAATTGTTTCTCTAGGTCACAATGCTTCAAGCAAATGAGTTTATTTATAAATTTCTCGAGCTAATTTATATAAATCAATGAGCCTATTTCTATGAAATCTTCTATGCGTAATGATTACAGACTTTGATCTGCGGGATGTGATATGCCAATCATGAAAATATGGATGGAACCTGAAACAAGAAGCCAATCCAACAAACGTGGGGGGATAGAAACCAGTAATAAAGGATTGATGCAGTGATTCCATGTAAAGTTCAACATCCCATATGGCCAGAAGATTGGGTTGCAGTAGCTTGGTAGCAACTACAACCAAAGCCTTGCAAGAAAAACACTCAAAGAAAACATGGGTGAGAAAAGGGGTAAAACAAACCCAACAAAAGCCTCACCCAAGAGACCAACAACCACTGATGAAGCCAACGGTGAGGAGGGGGCACGAGTGTCGGCAATGCACAGGCTTTATTATGTTGAGAAGAGACGCTAAGAAAAGCAAACAAACCAAAAGAGAAAAGGGAAGGGACTAAGGAGAGGAAAGAAGACGAGAGCGGTCAAGGGCCAAGGCAGGCAATGGCCTTGCCCTCCTACCCCCACACATGGTGAATTTGTCCTTTTAGCCTTACAAATTATTCTAATGGTAAAAATTAGGATTCAGTTTGGCTCACCTCAAAAGAAAACTCTAGAATCATCCTTGAGAACGAAGGTGATGGAAGGGGAAGAAACGAGGTGGATGCGGTGACGGAAGAAACAAGGAAAAGGAAGAAAAAGAACGGGAGAGGGTAGGGGTGAGTATTCGATCGAGTCAAGTCGAATTGAGTCAAAACATTTCGAGTTAGTCGAGTTGACGAATCCTATTTTAGCAACCGAACTCAATTTGAATTTTTTTCGAATCAGATCGAATCGAGTTAAAAAATTTCAAGTCAAGTCGAGTTGAGTTAACGAATCCCATTATTTATACTTAATATTGCATTTACATGAACCAATTATTTAACTAGTAAACGAAGTATAAAATTATTTAACTACATAAACAATATAATGGTTTTGCCTTTTAACTTAATGAGTAAATATTTATCAAAACAACGTAGTTTTGACTTTTAACTTTAGAAAATGTAAACATTTATCAAAATGACGTAGTTTTATCTTTTCTTATTCGGATTTTCGGATAACTCGAATTGTGTAATTCACATTCGAGTTAAACCGAAAAACTTAATTTTTTGTTCGAGTTGATCCAAAAAACTTAATTAACTCAAATAACTCGAACTATTTAATACAATATTTGAAAATTTTATCTAGTTTTTAGAATCAAATCGGATTTTGCTCACCCCTAAGAGAGGGGAGAGATTGTAGTAACCAACCTTAAGACTAACATCCTCGTGATGAGCAAAAAGAAAAAGAAAAAAAAATAGAGCAATTTGTGGTTAGATTTTTGCAAACGTTATTACAGTGATTTAATTTAAAGACATTATTTTGTGTTTATGTTTTGTCTTTAATCTCAATTCAAACATATATTTTGTATAATTTTTCATAATATTTCATATTATGTACATTTTGATATGTTTAAATATGTCATACATCATAATATTCTTATGTAACTTAAAATTTAGTCCCTATACTTTAATTTTAAGGAATTAAGTCATTATAATTGTAAATTGTAATAATTTAGTAATCTTGGTCCAATTGATAACACCATTTAAATTTGCCATTAGTTATCTTATCATGGCGATTACGAAGGTTGAACAATTTTTTTAGCCCTCAACATTAGAAATTTGTGTCAATTTGGTCCTCTTTAAAATTATGTAAATATTTTAAATATATATTTTAAAATCATTACATATTTTAAATAAAACAAATCCTTAAAGTTTATATATATTTTTAAAAATTTCTAAAAATTAAAACAAACAAAACTCTATAAATTCAAAAAATAAAAACAAAAAGTTCATTTTTAAAAAGACTTAATGTATCATTTAGTCTTAAAAAGTATACCATTTTTTCGCTTTGGTATTTAATTTTTTTTTCCTTAAATCAGAACTTAATATTTTTTAGCTATTCATCCTTTCATCAGTTCAATCCTTTGGACGGCAAAAAAAAATCCAGTTGAAATATCCCACCAATTAGAAACCAACATGTAAATAAAAATTAGAAAATTGCAAAAATTTAAAATTTATAAAAATGTATTAATATTTATAAATATTATTAAAAGTTCTATAAATTTATTTAAAAATGTAAAAATAAAAAAAAGTTATAAAAAATATAAAATCATAAATATTTATCTTCTCGACTATAAACATTGCATTTTTATTTCTCTCAGATTGCAATACATGGAAATACGAGCATAAAAAATATAAATATACGAATCGAAACCCAGTTGAATGCCTTGATTATGAGCACTTCTCCCTCGCCCCAAAGGCCAAAGCTCCACTACACGTGCAAGCTCTCAGTCAACGTGAAATCATTTGATTTCAAAGTTGAATTCTTTATTATATTTTATAGCTCCAAACACATATCATTATGCCATCTTTGTGCGAACCTAGCAATATTGATATTTGATAGTGGTCCATGAAACTACATTTCTCACAGGCATTTATTCGAACACCTTAGAAGCCTTCTCCAACTCCCCAGTTTCACCATAAAAAGTAACCAAAGAACTTCCCACATAAACGTTTATGAAAAACCCAGTTTGTATTGCTAAGCATTGATACTGAATTGGGAGGTTTTCTATTGGTGAATCTGAAAATTCCAAATCGTTGAAAGAAGTAAATATTTCTAAAATATTTCGGATGACAAAATGGTTCTATTTTTTATTATTATAATGTTTTAACACTTTGTAACTTTTTAAATGCTTTTAATAATTTTATATTATCTTTTGTGATTTTTATATTTTTATTTTCTGAAGGATGACATCATAATTTCATTGTCATTTTACGCATCGTAGTTTCTATCTGGCTGGATATCCCACTCAATTTTTTAACAACCGTATAGGACTAATCAGTGAATGGTTGAAAATGTTAGGTCCTTATCTGGGCCTAAAAAACTTTAAGGATCAAAATGGAAAAAATTGTATATTGATTTATAAAAAGTTTCTATTGTTAAAAAAACGTGTTATTTAATTAACGAAAGGTGTATGGGCATATGTCCATTCATGATAGGTTGGATATTGATTTCATATTTTACATGTTTCCTCTTAATAATGTAATTTTGATTCTATATCCCTTTACATTCATAAATATTGATATGGTGGAGGAAAAGATAAATATAACTATAAAAACTTGGATATTGAAAATTTTAAAATGCAAAAAAAAAAAAAAAAAAAAAAAGTTTATAAATTTTATAAAATTTTGAATTGTTTAGAATTTTTACAATCTTTTTAATATTATCTACTCTTTTTTTTTTCCATTTTTTAGTTGTTGAAAATTTTGTAAACTTATTTATATTTTAAATTTTGTAAAACCTTTTTAAAATGCTTTTTCAAATTTTCAAACTCTATTAATTTTTGTTTTAATATTTTATAAAATTATTATATAATTTTGTTGAGTATTTATTTTATCGTGTCCTTCAAAATAGTTTATTTAAACACATACACACACAAATATATATGAGGTACAGTTCACTGATGTAACATGTTGGGGATAACTAAACATCATATATAGTGACATGTTATATTCCTAGGGATTACATATATCTTATATACTCTTCAGAAGATTATAGAAAAGTAAAGTGAGACCATACAAGTGGCAGACATTCATAACGGGTGAGCTCCCGGGCAACCACGTTTTATATCATTTGTACAACATTTTTTTTATTTTTTTTAAAATTAAAATTCAACCGATTACGGATTTACATGTATCCATTTCTTCACGATTGTATTTGTATAATTTATCATGTTAGTTTTTACTAAGAAGAATACCCAAGGTTGTTTTTGTTATGCCAACCTAAGATATGAGATCAAAGCCCAAGACTATCTTTTGGACCAAAGATGCATAGGTAATTTGCCCACACAAGGGTGTTTTCTCCTTTTCTCTATATCACAACAAAGTATTAAAGAGTGATTTGAAATAAAATTTTAGTATTTTTCAATGTTCATTTTTTTTCTTGTAAAAGATCGAAAATATTTAAGCTCATTGTACCTTCTTCAAAAGATATCTTTAACCCTAATCTATAACCCAAAACGAATTCACTTTATTTTATGAATTCTAAATAATATAAAGATTTTTTTAATTCAATTATTTGAAAGCAAGTAGATTACTTGGCAACCTATGATTTCTTACCAAAAATAGTTATTACTTGGTAACCTATGATTTCTTATCAAAAATAGTTAATCACAAATTCAATTATTTTTTTTGTCGAAGAGAGTTGGATCTTAGACCCTCAATAGAAGATATTGTTTCATTTGAGAGTTTTTTCTCTCATTTGAGGGAACGCATTAATTGATGGTTAATGTAGATACGACTTGTAAACTCATAAGAGATGTGTCAATATTGTTAGAATTTAATTGTACATGATGTGCCTGTGGGGATCGAACCATCAACTAAAATTTTATATGCCTTACTTTAACATACGTGGTGCCACTTGGCTAAGATGATTATAGAGATGACTGATAGTGCTCGTGCCGAACTCTAGGGAGTTCGGGAGGGTCTCTCTTACAACAGCCATGGGAGTAGCACATTTGGCCTGTTGAGCTAGATGTTGTTAGTGGTTTGATTCTTAAGGGAACTCATGATAATGTTCATCCAATGGACATATTGATCAAAGATTGCTTAGATTTGATTAATAAAGAATAGGTTGTGAAAATTCGTCACATTTTACGTGAAGGAAACAAATGTGCTAACCATTTAGTCAACTTGACACATGATGTACGTATGGGGATGACATGTCTTGAGGAACCACTTCCCAGTCTTCAACCCCTCCTCTGAGCGGATGCTTGTGGGAAGGGAATAGTTCGGATTTAGTTATACTGTTCTCTCTTTTGTACCAAAAAAAATTCATGAAATTGGATTGACCAGCATTTTGTCTTAGCCGATTAATGAATGGATAAAATTGACACCTAAAGCCAATAGATCTTACAGAGCATGGCTCACTTGCCTTAACCTTAAAAATTGACGTTTAAGTTCTCATTTGTCAGTATCCATGTGTCTTGTTTCCCCCTTCGCCATATTCTCTACCATTGATTCTGGAAATTTTATCAGCAACAGTTTTATTTAGGTTAAATTTTGCTATTAGTCCTTAACTATGTGTGTATTATAGATTTAATTATTGTACTTAAATTTGATCATTTTCAATCCCCACACTTTGAGTTTTAAAATTTTAGTCTCACCAAATGGTAGCAATTAATTTTATTAAGTTGTTCTATTTTTAAAATTTGATGCAATAAATATATTATTGCATGTGTAATGTCACGTCAGATTGTTATATCTTGTATAAAAAAAACTAAAATATTAAAATTTAAAAAATATAACGACTAAGAATAATCTAGATAGAAAACATGAACTAAATTTATAACTTTACACATAATACAAGACATAATAGAATTTAATTAAACAAATTTAACTGCTACAATTGGATCAAAATTAAAATTCAAAAATATATAAAACTAAAATTAATAAATTCAAAAACTACAAACCAAAAATACATAATCTAACAGCAGAATTAGAGATTTTATTGATATTTTTAAGATGAACTTATCAACAAGTCCCAATTGTTCGTGCTTTGTAAAATACTTAATAAATAAATAAACAAACAGAAGATGTGACTTAACAGTTTCTTATTCCATTGTTTAATTAAAAAAAACCCTCTCGTCTCTTGTCTCGTCTCTGAACTTAACCAAAGACTAAACCATAAACAAATGTCAAGACTTTAAAACTTTGTACCTTGAAAGCAACGGGTAATAATATCAGGAAAATTGTATCAGATACGAGAAAAAAAAGGAAGCTTTCATTAGCCATTTAAATTGCAGAGTCAAGCACAACATTAAAAGGAAGAAGGATATAAGCTGGGTAAACTAGTTAAGGGAGCTCTGAAAGACTGAAATCACCACTTTTTTCTTTTTCTTTTTTCGAGTTTGAAGTTTGAAACCCCCAAAAAAAAAAAAAAAAACACTGTTACAAGGTCAACTCATGCACCATAACTTGTCTTTTCTCTTGTTATTTTCATCGTTAATAAGTTTTGTTTTGATGTTTTAGCATATTTGGATATGGCTTTTTCTTTTTCGGGATTCATTTTAAAGAATGGAAAAGCTTGGTCCTTAATACCTGTTGGATTAATGTAAATTTTGTTTGGATTTTAGCAGGCTTTTATTCGACGGATCTTTTGTTGGATTAATTGCATACATGGGTTGTTTTTGCTTGAAGAAAGTTAGAAACAAATCTGGGTGCAAAGATCCAACCATTCTTGCATCTGAAACACCTTGTGAGTTGGTCTTTCCTTTATATTTTATATCTGATTGAATATATTTTGTTGATTCTATTATCTGGGTATTTAATTTAATTGTCTAAGAGCAAGGACAAAAGCATTATTTCTTATAATTCAACAGTTACTGTGAATGAAGTAAAAG
The DNA here is from genome assembly GCA_025503065.1 of Gossypium bickii. NCBI lineage: Eukaryota > Viridiplantae > Streptophyta > Magnoliopsida > Malvales > Malvaceae > Gossypium > Gossypium bickii. Next base: position 113,839,622 of record CP106716.1, on the reverse strand, counting down.
CTCTTTATGATCTGTTCAAGAGGGTAAGCAGCTCCATAATTGACGATGGTCTTATTCACAAGGTATTGACGGCTTTACTTTCTTGCACCATTTTCTTTGACTTTAACATATATTTCTTAGACATTTTTATTTTTCCTGTTTAAACAGGAGGAATTCCAGCATGCAGTTTTTAGAAACAGCAGCAAGCAAAATCTCTTTGCAGATAGAGTGAGTTTATTAATTTATTCATAAATTATTATTTTTTAGTTAAAGCTGCAATTAGTTTTTCTTATATTGCAGGTATTTGATTTATTCGATGTTAAACACAATGGGGTTATTGAATTTGGAGAGTTTGTTCGTTCTTTAAGCGTCTTTCATCCCAACGCTCCAATAGCAGACAAAATTGCATGTATGTATGTAAAGTGTATCATATATAAATACTGATAACATAAAAGTAACATACCATAGCATCATATTTAAGGTTATCATTTCTTACATATGTTCTTCCAGTCCTATTCAGATTGTACGACCTACGACAGACTGGTTACATTGAGGGAGAAGAGGTAAAAGAAAAAAAACCACTTTCTAACTTTTATATATATATATATATATATATAAAATTTATTTACTTTTTGGTTGTTTATCTGTTTTCTCTTTTTTTTCTTTTTTAATGACCAAACTGGTAGTTGAAAGAGATGCTATTGGCTCTGCTTGGTGAATCAGACCTCTTACTTTCCAATGACATGGTGGAAATGATTGTGGAAAAGGTGTTAAATACTGAAAACTTTGTTTTCTTTTATTTTTTTACATATCCTTTTTGCATTCTTGAGAATGTATTGGTGCAGGCAATGGTGGAGGCGGATTCAAACGGGGATGGGAAGATTGATGAAGAAGAATGGAGGGAATTTGTGAAAAATAATCCATCTGTCTTAAAGAACATGACAGTTCCATATTTGAAGTGAGTTCATGTTTTTCCTGCTAACTTCTAAAATTAAGCTCTTTTCATTATATAGTACATGAAAATGTATTACTTTTCAGGGACTTAACCAGCCTTGCATTTCCCAGTTTTGTACTCAACAATGAAGCTGAAATCGTTGGGAACAAGTAACATTTGAAGATGGTAAAACTTGACCCAATTTTCTTTAAAGTCGGAAAAAGAAAATTTCCTACTGTAAAACTAGGGTGTATTTGTGGTTATTATTACCTTTCAACAGGCCTCTGCAACTTCTAGTTGGTATCTAGTTAACAAAGTATGTATAATAAAAATTAAAATAAAATTTTAGTTGAGTGGTAAAATTTAGGTTTTATTAATGTAATTGGTAGGAGTTTAAATTCCACTGTATGCAATTTTTTATTGGCTTTTTAAAAGAATTATAAATATTGAAGTACTCTCTAATAATATAACTTGTTTTTAATACAGGAAGACAATTTTATAATTTCCCTACTGGAATATGTCCGGTGGATTTATGACACCAACTCAGTTAAAAACTTAAATAATAATATAAAGTAGTGTAACTCATTTTTTATATTTATAATATAATATTATATTATTCTTTTATATATAGTATATAGTGTATATTACATAAAAACTAAATTTATAGTAATATATAATATTTAATATAAATATTTTAAAAAATAAAAAAAATTAATATGAGCAGGTTTAAAATAGATTTGAGTTAACTATTTACAAATAATTTTCAGTTTGACGAGGGTAGTTGAATTGTTGGACCTATCGGTTCTCGATCCAACCGGATCAACCAGCTAATCAAGTTTAGTTTCGAAAACATTGCATTGAAGAATGATTGATTTGAAGGTGTTGAGTGTTAAAAGTAAGAATTGTAATAGGTTGGAAATAAACAATTTTTGATTTATCTAAATTCGAATTTGTAAATCTATCTAAAAAATATTAAATATATTTATTATTCACGAATTACTCGAATATCTCTATTCAAATCCAAATTAAATATTATTATCCATCAAATATTCGGATTTAAAGAAAACATCCGTCTAAAAAATTTTCCTCAGCATTTTATATTTTAATTCAATGCTTCTTGTGGGTCTCTCTAGTGAGGATTGTAGCTTCTTGGGGCTTCTGATCTGGATTATTAAAGGATTTGGGTCGGAAAGTACGGGTATTCAAAAGAAAGGTAATTTTTGTTTTCAGCGTAAAATGGCCCCTGAATTTTACAATCATTCTCAAAATAACAACCTAAAATTTTTTGGACCACTCCTATTCTTGGACTTGAATAACGTCACTATATTTAATACCTCTATTAGTTAACCTTCAAATAATTGATATACCACTGGATTCAATCGGTTATGCTAGTAATTTGAGACATGTGCATTCGAGTTTAGGGTTTATATCCGAATAAATTTAAATTTAATTGTAAATTTACGATTATACGATTAATTGAACAATTCAATTAGGTTTGTTTAGAATTCAAGACGTGTATATAAGTTTAGGGTTTATATTCGAACAAATTTTGATTCAATTGTAAAGTTATAATTAATTAATTGGATAACTTAATCGATCACATCTGCAATCCAAGACATGTGTATATGAGTTTAATTTGAAATTAATGTTATGATTGATTAACTCAAAATCTGGTTCAATTTGAAATTAAAGATTATAGGGTTAATTGAATAATTCAATTGGTTACGTTCATAATCTTGAACATGTGTATACGAATTTAGGTTTACATTCGTACATTGATTGATTTAATTAAAAATTTATGATTGTATGATTAATTATATAATTCAATCACTTAGTTAATATTCAATTATAACTCAATGATATACCAATTTTTAAATAAAACAAATTATCCTTTTTCGTTAACTTATTTTTTATTAGAATCCTTAAAAAAAAGGAAATCGAGGATTTTGAGTTACAAAAATTTAAAATTGAATTAACAATTAAAAATCGCTCAATATAATATTCGGTACTTGAACTTGATTTTTTTTATTTGATATCTAAACTTGACAATTTTTTTTTCTAATTTGGCACCTAAGTTTTTTTTTAAGTTTTAATTTGGTACTTAAATTTGTTAAATGTTATACAAATTACGCAAAACACTGACGGTGTTAATTTGTTTTCTGCTATGCTACAAAAATATTATCAGTATTAGAGGAAATTCATGTTAAAAAAATAGATATTAAGCTATGATTAACAAATTAATATTAAATAAGAAAAATAAATAAAACCCCAAATTAAAAGAAATTCATTATTTTCAACTAATAAATAAATTAATTAATTAAAAGGAATTGAACATATAAAGTACAAAAAAAAAATTATCATATCATCAGGTTTTTTACCTAAATAATTTTTAAAAAAATTAAATACTGAAATAGGTTGTCAGCTAGATTATATACGAAAATGGTATTTTTTTTGGGTCGTGCCTATCTGACAAGCGCAACCACTTTTTCTATATTAAAATATTATTTAGTTTTTTTAATTATTACTTTATTTTTATTAAACATATTTAAATATATACTGGTCAAAATATAGCCAACGGGTTAAAATACGGGTAAAAAATACTCGAAACAAGTCGCGCCTAACAGATAGGCACAACTGGTCGCGCCTGATAGGTAGCCGCGACTGCCTCTCCCTAGCTCCCCTCTGCCCCCGCACAGTCCCCCTTGTACCCCTCCGTGCGCCTACTGCGCCCCTCTCATACACTGCATTGGACGTGTTTAGTCCCTTTACAGGAAAAATTAAACTTTAGACTAACTTTTTAAATAGTCAATTTTGTATTTATGTAATGACTTTTTTACCATTTAAATAGTTAATTTTGTATTTATACAATTTAAATAGTTAACTTTGTATTTATACAGGTTAAATAGTCAACTTTGTATTTATATAATGACTTTTTTGCCATTTTATTTATCAATTTTATGGTTTTTTTTTTTTTTTTTTTGCAATTTAAGTAAATAAGCTTTAGACTAACTTTGTAATTCAAATTAGATTAATTGCAACAAATTGTAGACAAATTTTAGATTCAATCCTCTCAACATGTAATGAACAACATATCAATTTCTACCTTATCGCAATGATTGTCCAATATGGTAGTTTCGGAGCGGGCATTTACTCTCATTATGATCGGCTAATCTGCATACGCCACACAGCTTCCCGTCGGATTTCTCCCTAATGTCCATTTTGTTATGGATTATGGATGATTGCGGACGATCTTTTGGGTTTCTACGCAACCTTTTGTTTGGAACAAGCTCAAAGGTTGTTAGAGGAACCTCCCATGTAGATAGGTCAGGAAGCACGAGGAACTCATTCTCCCATACATGTAACGTGCGCTCGAGGTTGTACACTTCGTCAATAAATTATTCTACATTGAGTGAGACTTTAGCACAAGCTACCACGACATGTGCATAGGGATAATGAAATCGATAAATTATTCTACATTGAGCAGCACTTTAGCATAAGCTGCCAGGACATGTGCATAGGGATAATGAAGTGTCTGGAACCTCTTGCAATCGCACCATTTATTTCGGAGATCAACTCCGTAGGACCTAAGTGGTATATCGAGTTGACGACCGATGGTCTCTGTAACTCGAAATGTTTCATTACGTCGTGAATATACTTCTACATTCATCGACCTCGCCATCTGACGCTTTGCAACCATTGCATCCCTGACATCTTCGACAAACATTTGTCCCACCTCCATCTGGTTGACTTGTTGCTGACCTATTCTTGGCATCAAGGTAGCCAATCTGTAGAATGTAGTCAAGAAGACAGATGAATTCGGAAGATGTCGTGTTTTTAACAATATAGCATTGATCCCCTCTACCAAGTTTGTGGTAATTTGACCATAACAAAAGTCATCGTCAAAACTTTAAGCCCATTGCCATGGCTCCATAGTACCCAACCATTGTCGGAAAGATGTGTTCGTCTAACCTTCTATGTCACTCTCAAGTAGAGTCATCCTTTGCCGAAAAATGTGTAGCTTTAGCTCATGAGCTAAGTATGCTTTAAGAAAATATAAGTTACAGTCTCGCCCTAAAACATTAGGTTATATATTGAAAGGATAAGGTTATTCTTTACCCATGATGAAAATATTATCATTACTAATAACATACATCTGCAGGTTTGTAAGGAAGAATTCCCACGACTCCATGTTTTCCTATCTACGATGACAAACACAATCGGGAGCACGTTCTTGTTTCCGTCTTGAGCAACTGCAAGAAGTAGGATCTGTGTATATTTACCGTATAGCCATGTCCCATCTACTTGCACAAACGACTTATAGTGGGGAAATGCAAGCACGCATGGATCAAACGTCCAGAACATCCGTTGAAAAATACTTTTTCCCGGTTGTAGTCGGTCATCTGGGTCGTAATAAGGTCATGTCTACAATTCAACGACAGTCCCCGGCACGTACTCCCACATAGCGGCTATACATCCATGTAACTCATTGTATGATACACTGAAATCTCCGTACAATTGCTCAATTGCCATCTGTTTAGCTATCCATGCCTTCCGGTATGATACTCGATACTAGAATCGTGCCTGCATTTTGATAATCAGTACCAAAACATTAATTGTCGGTATGTCTTTCACCATTGACATTATGCACATACAAATAGTTTTGGAATCAAGTTTTCAATGATCTTCTATATATCTGTTGAAGTGCATGTGTGAGGCACAACAATTTTTCGTATCTCTCACATCTGCGACTTCTGGATAAATGCAGCTCGTATCCACCAATTGCAACCTTTCACCGACCTCCAACACTCCCCAATATATAATATCGGTTTAGACACGATGACTTTGTAGTCCACTGATATATTTATGCTATACCGCTTAATGACAAATACGCACTCTTCCTTACTTTCGAATCTCTGGCCCATGAACAACTCTTCAGGATCGGAATATACGGCCAGCTGATGAGCAAGTAGTATTTCAAGGTACTCTGGGAATTCAGTCGCGTGCACCGCATCGAGGTCTATCAGAGACATGTGTGCCCCATGATTATTGTGTATCACAATACGACGAATCTGGTTCCTGACTGAAGACGTGTTAACGTTTCCATCGTTATTCACGCCTTCGTCGTCAATATCATCCTGGACCTCGTCCACATCGAGATCACTATCACTATTGACCTCGTGATTAGAAGGATCACTACTATGATATATATCATCACCAACTATATCAGTCTCGGGTGCAACATTAAGATAATGTCGATCCCGTGTATAATTGATTGACTATCAACGTACGATATCGGAACCACCATACATGGCTCTTGAGCTCTATCTTCTTCACCTAATGGAGTGGAATCTTTAGTTGGCTCCACACCAGCTAACTCAGCAAATAATTCAATTGGTGCATGTAACAGCCCAATTACGACCCTAATCGGAATGGTGGTTTCGGGACCACGAATCCGAGTTGGAAAAATATTCTAATATTATTTTTGTTTTCGTGATTAAATAATTATGAATGAGTATGTGTTAAAATTTCGTGAATTGAATTGCTTTGGTGTGCTTGAATTAAGAGAAAGGACTAAATAGTTAAAGTAGTAAAAGTAGCCTTATTTAAGTTTGAAGGTTTAATTGAATTGTTTACATGATAGTGGACGGCAATCATGATAGGAAAGTTTTTAAGTATATTATAATTTATTTATTATCTGATAAGTATGTTATAATATGTATTTATTTTATAAAATAAAAGAAACATGTTTTATTTCATTCTCTCTCTCTTCCTCATCTTTTTCACCGATTTCTTTTACAAAGAAAAGAAGGAAGCTTGAACCTCCATTATTCGGCCATTGCATGTATTAATAAAGTGGGTATTTGAGCTTTGTTTTAGTGAATTTTTATATATTTGAGTTGGTTACCTTGAGTACTATCAAAACCATGTTAAAATTTTTGAGATTGAAGTATGTTTTAGATTCGGCCATGGATGAGTATTCTTGGTTTGTTGTGCTTGATGGAAGAATGTTTAGTATATGTTTAAAAACAATATGATTTGAGTAGGAGATTTAGATGAAATGGCGAATAGTTGTTTAAATTGTATGAATATTATAGAATTTATTTTAGATTTGAGCATAGATGTGCTCTTTATATTCGGCCAAATTTGGAGTGAACATATATGGTGTTTATTGAGCTTGTATGTTTGGTCATATATTGAATTATACATTGAGTTAGTATATTTGGCCATAAGTGATGAAGAAATAAATTATGTGTATTCGGCCTATATGAAATTAATTGTGTTAAAGTATAATATAAATGATTTAAAGAGACTTGTATGGGGATGGTGAGTATTCGACCCTTAAAAGGGATAATTAAATTCTTGATATTTTGTGTTTTGAGTTTTAAGGATTAAATTGTAAACATTGTAAATGTTGGGGGTAAATTGATAAATTGTATAATTATATGATTTTGTATTAAATTGAATGAATATGTAGTTGAATGAGTTCAATTTGAATTATTTAGATCAAGTACAAAAGGAGAAAGTTTTGGATCGGGGAAAAACAAAATTAAACGAGTAGCCGGGAAGCTTAATTTGTCAACTATCGAGGTAAGTGTTTAAGCAATTGGAATTAATTCGATAACTTTTATAATGTAATGTATACATTTTAACAAATAAATGGTGTTGATATTATTTTTGAATTTTTGAATGAGATATGGAATCCTATAGTGTGATATCCGAATGTGATTATATATATATATTAGCTGATTTTGTATATGAACTATGTGGAAACTTGATGTATTTGGGTGGCTATATAATTGTGAGATGAGTAGAAATTAGTCATGGACCATGAGATAGGTGATGGTGTGATTGAAAATTTATCTATGCACTTGTTTGAATGAGGCCGAATGTGTTAAATAGACATAGTAAGATAAGTTCGACTAGAGTATGGATATATGAGTATAACATGTCATAACCATTTTTGACAAAACGGGAATCGACTTTGGTTTTGAAAATGAAAATAAAATGGGAGTCGCCACCAATCTTTATTAGGTGTGATCGGATCACCTTTGTTTTAATAAAACATTTTGATTTACTAAAATAATGTTTTTGTCTACGAAAATTTGAGAAAACGGGTTCAGAAGTCGATTATGTGCGAGGAAGGGTTAGCACCCTCGTCACGCCCAAAATTGGTACCAAATTGATTAATTAATGTCCTTTGTGTTGAAAATTTGGAGAGGTTATGAATTTTCTAAGGAAAAATAATTGATGTTGAATTTGAATCTCAAGATTAACTCATTCCAAAGGAATAAAAATATCATAACCAGCACGTTAGGATATAATGCCTTTATACTCTGACATGGAGATCATCTTTGATCTTCAAAATATATGAAAAGGGTATTTGGTTATTTATTTAAAAAATCAACACCCAACACGTTAGAGTGTAAATTTTCGTACTTCTAAACACACAAATATTGCCTTGTTTTCCAAATGTGCAATCTTACAATTGGCTCGATGTACGCCTTTAACAAAATGAAACATTTGGCAAAGACTTGAATATATTGGAATTTGAAGCTCATTAAATTGGAATTGAATCTCAAGATTAACTCGTTTCGAAGGAAATAAAAATATCACATCCAGTACGTTAGGACATAACACCTTTATACCCCGACACTGAGATTATCTTTGATCCTCAAGACATGCAATTAAAGAAGGATATTTGATTATCTGGTTGGACAAGGCATAATTTTCCATACTCCCAAACATACAAACATTGCCTCAAAAAAACTTTCAAAATGCACAATTTTAAAAAACTTCAAATAAAAGGTTAATTTTGCAAAAGCGATTTTTTTAAACTAAACCATGTTACGATATTGCATTCACATTATCGAACATATACATTAAAAACAATTACAATATGCTAACATTTAAGATAAGCAATGACAAAATAGTAATAAAAATGCGACAAATAATAATTCCTATACTAGAGCAATTACAAATATATGCGATAAGGTATAGACAAATACAATAAACAATGAAGAAAGATAAACATATTTCATGCAAGTTTAAAATAATAAAAAAAACATTCATATGATATAAACAAAGTGAACGATATATAGAATGAAAATAATACATAATGGGTTTAAATAAAATATCTAACAATATAGACTATATAAATAAAACATGTTTTTCAATATAAATATATATTTCTATAGAAGTATGATATATTATAATACTATATAATATGTAGAATCCTTTAAAAATATAATCTAATAACTAATAAAAGAATATTGAACCAAAATAAAATAATGAATAATACATATATATATATGTGCATGACACATTAACCCTAGACTTACATATATAATACAAATAGTATAAACGAAATAGATTAGATATAAGTAAAAATTTAGAAATAATACATAATATGACATGACACTATATAAAATATAAATTTTAAGAAAAACCAAAGTAATATGTAAAAGGGATATTGAGATAAATAATAATAATAATAATAATAATAATAATAATAATAATAATAATAATAATAAGAACAAAAACCGCAAATTAATTAAAAAGGAATCTAATTGAATTTAAAACGAAATTTTGGGGTCGATTTGAAATAAAATAAGGGGGAAAGGGTCTATTTGAATCGCGCGTGAGAGGAGGGGGACCAAAATGGAAATTATTCTCGTCTTCCAAAACGACGTCGTTACAACGAGGACAAAACTGAAACGGGCAGCAAATTACAGCGCACAATTGCAAAAAGGGAAAAAAGGCAAGATAGGGCTTGATAAAGTGACACCACAAAAGGGAGGGACTTGTTGTGCAAATATCCCTTTTAAAAGGATATGCACGGTGCCCCCCTGAAGCTAAACGGCGCTGTTCCACTCTAAGTTTAATACCCCTTTTGTTAACCTGTTTTATTTCAAAATCCATTCAGAGAGAAAAAAAGAGAAAAAACAAACGTTAAAGCTTCTCTTTCTCCCTCTATGCACGAGGACGAGCCCTAGTCTTCTACTGACGCCCCGCACGATGGCCAGCCCCTAGGTGCCTAGAAACGAAGGGAGAAGGCCTTGGGTAACCCTTTCTCCGACCAAACTCCGGCGATGGAGAGGGACTCCTCAGGTGCCGTGGTTGTTAAGGCTTAGGTAACCCCTTTCACCTCTTTTCTTTGATTTTTGTTTTTTTTATTCGAAAATAAAAAGAAAAATCCAATAATAAATCGGCAGAATGATAAATAAGAAGGGAAATCAACCTTTGAATTTGCTTTTGCTTTCTGGTTCTTTTTGATTAAAACGGAAGAACAAGTCCCCCTTTTGGTACATTCGATTTTTGATAGGTTCGAAAAGATTTTTTTCCAGATCTCTTTTGTTTTTAATACCCAAGTTTCAAAATAAAAGGATAGATAAATAAATAAATGAGCAGAAATAGATAATAGAAACAATAATCAGAATCAACCTTTTTAAATTTGTATCCTTGTTTTCGATTTCTCCATGCGTAAAAAAAAAGCCCTGTTACATTGATTTTGAATCCCTTTATAGCCGAACGATACAACCCTTTTTTATTACTATACTGTTTGTTCCATATTTTTCTGTCGTTGTTCCCTCTATTTTCTGCTTGTCGCGTGTTGTTTGCAGGGTATGGGCAAGGCGTCGGTGTGCGAGTCGTTGGTTGGAGAGACGTGCGAAGCCAAAGGCGCCTGGGGGAAGTGGCCCATGTCAGAGGGCAGACATGCGGCGGCTGTGGCACTTGGGAACTAGGGTTCTGAAAAATTTTAAAGTTTTGGGCCTATTTCGGTTGGGCTAGTTGGGGTCATTTGGGCTTAATTTGTAATTGGGTTTGAGCTACTTGTAAAAATGGGCCATTTGGGCTTTTGAGGGGTTTGTAATTGGCTTCATTGGTTGTGTATTTGGACTGTAATTTTGGACTTTTAATGGCTTTTGTTTTATTTATTTTTTTGGCTTATTTTGTTTTTTTGTTTCTGATTCAGGCTCGGGCTAAACTGGGTTGTTTTATTGATTGGGCCTTTAGTCTGTATTGGGCCCGGGCAAAAATTGGTTATTACATAACATATGTACAAAATGTGGATATATATATGTGTTTAATGTGAACAAAAAGAGGAGATTTGTTAATGAGCACTGTGTGTGCGGAAATGTAAAGTAACGGCTCTATGTGAGCGATACGTTACGGAAAGTTGGCACTAAGTGTGCGGAAATGTAATTATCCAAATGTTGACTAATGAGTGGAGATGTTTAGAAATTGTATTTATGAAAATGGTGCATGATGTCTTGGGCAATATGATATTAATGAGGTAAGTTGTTCCTAATTCATAAAATTATAGAACGAGATGTGTAAGGTATTTATTTATATTGAAAATGTGGTATGATAATATGCGGTTTTGAGGTGTATGAAAATAGATAATGTTTGCATATTAATTGGTTGAATAGGTATACGATTATGAGCTCTTTTATGATTGCATTGATTCATTAAAGTTCGGATATTGAAATGTTGATCATGAAATACCATTGCTTATCACTTACTAAGCTAAGTAAGCTTACCGTTGATTTTCTTTGATTATTCATAGGTCTTGAAGTTTAAGCTCGTATTCGGGAAATTCTTGTTCAAGTCAAGCACACTATCAACTACTATTTTGGTACCTTATTAAAGTTGATCTTTTGTATTAATGGCATGTATAGGCTATGTTACCTTTGAAATTGTTGCAAATGATGTGTATATGTAATTGTGTATTTATGTATGTCATGCGAAAATGGCTAAATTATGATATTTTGGGGTTTATGAGAGTTCGGACATGTTAATATGTTATGATCATGGTATATAAATTTATATGTGAAATGTGCTTAGTATGTTACAAACGTTTGGTTGATTTGGATATGGTTTATACAAGTTTCGAAAGTAGTATGCATTTCTATGTATGTGATGTACTTAATAGATGCTTGATGAATTAGTCTTGATATGTGGTTTGGTAAAATTTATTATATGTTTCGAAAGAGAGATGAACTTATAAGTTCATATAATACACATATGTTTTTGAGTGAGACTATGTATATAGATATATAAATGATTCGGTATGACATGAAATTTTGGTGTGAGTTGTTTGCTTAAAGTGCTTGATACTTTGTTGGTAAAATTTTGAAATTTTGGTAATATGCATATTCGGTCATAGTGAATAATTTACCAATTGAATAGAAATTTATACCATTTGAAATTTATTATTAATATATCTAATTGGTATATTAGAATCGTGAGTTATATATATAGATATATATGTGCATGTAAATGTTTTATTAAACAATGATAGTATAATATTATTAATGATGAAATCGGTTATGATCATATTGAAAGATGTAATACTATGCTAAAATGATTCATATGTATACGTTGATTTGGGAATTTGTCTAGTAATGCCTCGTAACCCTAATCCGGTGACGGAAACGGGTTAGGGGTGTTACAGTGCATTTTGGTTGCTCCGAGTCCCATAATAAAGAGCGACCATTGTCTTCACGTCTTCATCGTCTATAAGTTCCATTTCAGTGAATTTTATGGGATCCGTCGAAACTGGAAACTTGTAGAAAAGTTTCGAGATCTTTCTCCTACAACGTCTATAAATTTTTTCATTAATTTTTTCCTTCATATCATTAAACGAGATATTTATATTAAATCTCATTGTTACTTGTTTGCGACATTCAAATATACATCCCACGGCTATTGTCAAAATTTCTCCATCTAAATAAATGTATACGAAAAACTGATTATCAATCTTCAATACTAGATCTATTAAGAAAAATTTAAAATTCTCAAAACAGTTTCGAATAGCAAAAAAGTTACATAAAATTTTTAATACAAAATTTTTCATTCAGAAACTAACAAAATTAATAACTTAACAAAATAACTTTAAAATAATAAAATTACTAACAAAACTCTACATTTTATTTAAAAAGAAATAAACTAAAATACACTATTCTTCTTTTTGTTTTCCTTTCTTTCTTTCTTCTCCCTATCTTCTTACTTCTGTTTTGCTAAATTTTGTGTCTTCTGCTCATTTGATTTTCGGGGGAGTATATATAGGGGAAAAATTAAGCACTAGTCGCGTTTGTCAGATAGGATCCACCAGTCGCGCCTACCAAATAGGTACCACCTACCCTCATACCATTTTCGTATCTCTACAATGGTCATATACTGATCTGGGAAAAAAAATACAAGCAGTGGCGCCAATAAGAAAGGCGCCACCAATAAAATAATAATTAAAAAAACAAAACAATATTTTAACATAAAAAAGTGGTTGCGCCTATCAGATAGGTTACGACCTAAAAACACATACCATTTTCGTATATAATCCAACTGACAACTTATTTCAGTATTTAATTTTTGTTTAAAATTATTTAGGGAAAAAACCCCGATATCATCCGTCACATATTGGTCATACATTGATTATTTTTGTTATCTCATAAAAATAATATTATTAATATATTGGAGTAATTTGTAAAATGTTTAACAAGTACCAAATTAAAAAAAAAAATACTAAGTACCAAATTAAAATAATATTAAATTAAACAATAAAATAATCTATGAGGTGCATAGCTAGAGGCGGCTGTATAGGCTTTCCCCCAGCTAAATGACAATTTTCTTTTTAAGCCCTTCCAAAAAGTAAAAAAAAAACTATTAATTTAGGCATTTTTTTTATCTTTAATTAAATAGGAAAATTACACTTTTGTCCTTTTTAAAAACTAATGATTCACAATTTTAAGTACTTTTGCCTTTTGGCCTTTCCAATATTTTATAGTTGTATCTCAATTCCAGGGGTTGCCATCTATGTCATTTAACTTTATTAACTTTTTCAGTGCTTTTGATTGGCTCGTTGCCTAAGTAATTTAAGGTGTTATTAAACTTTCATGTGATAACTTGGATAAGAGTGTGGCTTAAATTTGAGTTGTTAGTTAAATTTGTTGTTCGAATTTTACTTTGTTATTATAATTTATGAAAAAAAATTAAGGTGTTATTTTTTTTAAAATTATAGTAACAAGCTGTTTCAAGTTTTAGGTTATAAATAAATGTTAAATTAACATTTTTTAATGGTTCAGATTTATTTTCAAAGATCCAACGTTGGTGCATGTGTCCACCGAAAAAGTTTGGACATTAATAGCGAATACATCTAGAATGGTAAGAAGAACATATGCTTTGGAATTATTTCAATTAGTTGGCTAGGTTTATGGAACAAATCAGTCGAATGTTTATCTCCCTTCTCCACCGTAAGACCTGTTTCTTCCGACCAAAACTCTTAGCGGCGAATGAAGAACCTGATTCTTACTAAAGTTCTTACCCAAGACATCAGGAATAATAATAATAAATAAAGATAAACGCATGGAACCATAGAATTCATGCAAATTCCAATGCAAAATCTTTCACTCTACTATCCATGGGTCTCTTTTCCTACGTTCATATAACCTTTAGAAAAGAAAAAACAAAACCATTTAAGATGGGCTGCGTTTGCATGAAGTATCGACTTAAATATGAAGATCCAACCATTCTTGCTGCTGAAACCTGCTGTAAGTGACTTTCCTTCTGTCGTGTTCCCTCCCAGGATTTTGGGTTTCACCGTATCTGTTGCATGTTGTTGCAGTTAATGAAACCGAAGTTAAAGCTTTGTACGAGCTTTTCAGACAACTAAGCAGTTCTCTAGTTGATGATGGATATATAAGCAAGGTAAGCAAGCAACCATAAATATATTTTAATGGAGACTAAATTTTCTAACATTTCAGTTCCAATTTATACAGGAAGAGTTTCTACTTGGTTTGTTCAGAAACAGAAACGAACAAAATCTCTTTGCAAACAGGGTAAACTTTTTTTTGCCTCTTTCACTGCTGGTTCCTTCCATTACAATCATCATTGTAACTTCGAGACAACAACAATTGACAAAAATCCCTGGTTCGGTAATAGATGTTTCGGTTATTCGATGCCAACAATGATGGATTTATAGGATTCGGAGAGTTCGTTCGATCTCTAAGCATCTTTCACCCAGATGCTCCTCGCTCCGACAAAGTTGCTTGTAAGAATTTCAACTCCTTTCATGTCTCTTGAACGTACATGTGTATGAGACAATAAATTAATGAAATATGGCGAACTGTCTTCATGTTGCAGTCGCATTTCAATTATATGATATATGGCAAACTGGTTGCATCGAACCTGAGGAGGTAAAGGGCATATTTTGGACCTCATTGATTGGTTATTATCATGATCCACTGACCAGTGAGGTACTATAGTTTTTTTTTTTGGCCACGTCATGTCATCACTATGAACACAATATTGGTACTGTCCTCGATCTTCCCTGGTTGTCACTGAAAGTGTCTCCTTGTGACGTGGCCAAGAAAATTGGTACTGCTTTATTGGTTGGCGGTTTGTGTAGGGCATTTAGGCTGATTTAGAGTAACTTGGTTTTAAGGTCAAGGAGATGATTTTGGCTCTTCTAAACGAATCAAACTTGGTCCTTTCCGATGATGTGATCGACGTCATTGTGGATGAGGTATGACTGGCTAGAAGCTAGAATATTTTCATGAATTTAACACACTAATTTCGTAGCTTTTATTTTATATGCACAGACATTTAAAGATGCAGATTCAAATAAAGATGGAAAAATTGATATGAAAGAGTGGGATGAATTTGTAGCTCGCAACCCAATTTTGATGAAAAATATGACTATCCCACATTTGATGTAAGTTAAAATGATCTTTATTTGTTTTTCATATTGACATTTCTAATTTCTCATATTAACGATTATGCATATAATTTGAAATCGAAATTTAACTTCATAGGTATAAATTCAAATATTCTGACATGAAATTTCACATTGCAGGGACTTGACATGACAAATGCTTTTCTTAGTTGCAGAGATTCGATATTAAAAATGGCACCATAAAAGCAAAAAAAGTTCAGTATGGCAAACATTTGGCCTACTAGCTAACTTAGTAGAACAAATTCAGAACGCTTTGCTTTTTGTTCATTTTAAAACCAGAAATTAGTGATTTATCATACAATTTGGGGATTAATATTTTGGAAGACTCAACATGAGATGTGGGACATGTCATCCCTTTGGATCAACTCGAATCTCTTTAGGTGCATGTACTTCAACTTAAACCAATTCCTTATTAATTAATTAATTAATTAATAATTCCTATACATGTTGCGACCATCTCATCAACTTTGCTGGCTCAAGGCGAAACACACCTCGTGGGCACATCATTAACTTGCTACCAAACTCAACAGGTCTTCTATAATTTAATTTAAGCCTCATTTTTCGTACTTTTAGTCTGATTTGTTTTTGTTTTTTTATATCATTTCCCTCTATCAAAAAGCATATAGGTGGAAATGGTACGATATCTTTACATTACACAATAAATGTATTCTCTATCTTATTGTTTAATTCTAATAGCTACTTTAGATGGCGGTATATTTATCTGCGATTAGTGTAAAAATAATGGTGGTGATGAGAATAGATACTATAACGCGAGACAAAAAAAAAATTAAACGCACTACACTAACATCATATCCATAGTTAACGCATTCATCATAGTTAGAAGCTCCAGCTTCGTATCAAGGTCACAATCAATAACATCACTATCATCAATATCGTCATTATCATCAATATCAATATCATCAATAAGAAAACCTTTAAGCTTCTTATCCAAGAATTTGTTCAGAAATACTGTAATGAAAGAAACATAGGAGTTTGTCGCTAGGTATTTGAAAAAATAAGATCGTCCGGTTCCTATAGAACCTATCACTAAAATACCTCTAGAGGGAGATAGGGCTAAGCGGAGCGAAAAGAGTTTTCCACGAGACAGGAAATGAAAACTATTAGCCCCACACGAAGTTTGTGAATAAGTGATTGTCTGATAATGAGCAAAGAATATCCACCTTTCTACTAAACAGGATGTACTGAACTCATAATTCATTAGATACTTTTTATGAATGTAAACTAAGTATCGTAAAATATATCTACATCAAAAAAGAAATTAAAATTCTTAATGCTTGTTTGAATACTAATGAGTATTATTCAACAAATTGAGAGGATGAAATTAACATTTTGTTTTTTGAAAAATAAATTTATTCGCTTTTGTGAAAGGAAGAAGACACAAAGAGGGTTTGTGAATTGGGACATGGCTGGTTTAGAAAGTGAAATGTATAGGAAATGGGAAAATCAAGGGGGGGGGGGGGAGAGAGAAAGAGAGAGGTCTTTCATTGCATGTGTGACTTGGAGACATAATAATGCACTAAACGACAAAGTGAGTGATTACTTTAACACATTTGTAAGAAGAATTTGGGGACAGACCCTTTTCGATTGCAACGGCAATGAACTTGGATCTTGCGTCTCAAGCTATTTGTGGATTCCCATCACCTGATTCAGTTCATTTTTAGATGGTCAAATTCCGCCACTAGACCATCTACTTTGCATGAGTTATGGATATAATACTTGTATTTTAATTTAATTTCCGTACTTTTCAAATTCTAAAAATTTAGTCATGACTAAGTAGTAACTATTAAATCTATTTGGTTAAATTCTACTATTGATCATGTATTATGTATGAAGTTGAAGGTTTAGTCTATATTCTCCATTTGGATCATTATTAGTCACTATATTTTTTTTCAAATTTCGAAATTTTACTTTTAATGTAAACGAAGTCGTTAAATCTATTAACTGATTTTTTTTTTTTTTTGTTGTAATATGTGGAGATGACAACCTTACATGACATTATTTACACATACGATAATATATTTGACGCATCAAATTTTGAAAATAACATAATTTAACTTAGTAGTTTAATAGTTGTCATTTAGTCTTAGTCTGGACTAAAATTTTAAATTTTTAAAAGTACAAAAATTGAAAATGATTTAATTAAAGTGCATGTATTAAATTCACAATTTACTTAAACCACAAGTTCTAATAGCACAATTTGACTTTTTAGATTGCAAGCAGAACTATTTAGTTTGATCTAATTTATTTTAATTTTTGTTAGATATTTAATGTTTTACATTTTAAATGCATTTTACAATTAAAATTATAATAAAATAAGTTGGGATGATATAAAATTTAAGAATCTTATTCAAAATTCAATTTATTTGAAAAATACAAGTATATTTATACAAAAAATACAATATTAAGAACACTAGATCCTAACAACACATGCAACAATATGTTTGATGCATCAAATTTAAAAAATAATATAATATAATTTAATGAATTGAATCGTTACCATATGACCAGGATTAAAATTTCCAAATTTTAAAAGTACAAGGACTAAAAATGATTAAATTAAAGTGTATGTACTAAATCTACAATTTATACAAAGTACAAGGTCTAATAGTAAATTTAACAAAAAAACCACTAATTTTGTAATTAATGCTAGTTTGAATTAATTAATCCCTTCATGCAACTTAATTGACACAATTAATAATTTAATACATGAATATTTGTGAACTAAGAAGGACAGGAGTATATTTAACTGTTTTGGTAAAATAAGTAATAATTAAGTAAATTTCAAACTATATATACACAATACATGCATGCACTTGGAATTATACGTATACTATACCGGATGCGTTAGCATTATCAATAAACAAATTAAAGTTAATCTACTCTAAAAACAAAATTATAAGGAAGAAAACAGAATACCAATAAATATTTTAGTTTGAAAGTTGTACTTGCTAATAAGCATTTAAATGCACCCATGGGTTAAATGGTAAAATGTTGGCCTTTTCTTTTTAACAAAATCTTAATATGATCTTAAATTTGAATTTTGTTAATCAAAGAATTTTGTTTCATTTAATGATTCGGTTTGATTCAATTCTAAATTTAATTTAGGTGAATTATACTAGTAGTTACGTTTTTCTTGTCGTCTAATTATGAAAAGTTATAAAATAGTCTTTTAATTTTTTAAATTTGTCTTTCTTGATCACTAGCTGGTTAATGTAGAAATAGAAATACCAAAAAATTCAAAACAATTGAGTGATCAAAAAAGACAAAACTGAATAGTTGGATGACTATTTTGTAACCTTTCATAGTTGGGTGACCAAAAAAGAAATTTACTAACAGTTGAATGATAATTTTGTAATTTTTCATAATTAAATGACTAAAAAAAGAAAAAAGTTATAGTTAGATGACTACTAATGTAGTTTACCCATTTAATTTGAAGGAAGATCATTCTCCACTTTTCCGTTAAATTTCCGTTAGCTTATGGGAACTTTACAACTTCAACATCTCTACGGTCGATGGTCATTCAAAAAGCCAAATGATTTATGTTTTCGTATTTTGCTTAAGTTGTAAATTTATTATTTGTATTTTAATTTAGTCTTTTTTTTATTTTTTATTTTTAAAAATTGAAAACTCTAATTAAATGATAGCTATTAGGTTCATTAAGTTAAATTTTGTTGTTTTTAAAATTTAATATGTTAAATATATTATCACATATGTAATATTATATTTATTTGATATTTTTACATATTACTTAAAAAATCATTTAATAAATTTGACTAATGTCATTTGCATTAAGACTAAAATTTTAAAATAAAAAAAATATAGCCACTAAAAATGATCCAATACATAAAATAAATCTATAAGTTATATACGAAATTGAGGGTTTAGTATGTTAAAAATAATTATAAAATTGGTCCTTAAACATTCTTTACCTTTATACTTGAAAAGTATTTCCTAACATTACTTTTTGCCTTTTATATCATAAAACTGTTGCAGTTAATTTTGTTAATGTAGTATGATTTATAAAGGTAAATAATAAATGAAAGTGAAAGGAAAAATGGAGTAATCGCCCCTTTTATCATTATTAAATATCTAATTCATAAGCATTAATAACTTTCACACTCTCAAATTCACTTTTACCTCACTACGCAAAATCTCAATGGTATTTAAGTAAAATCAACCCGCCTTCCTTGAACTTACCCAAACGACCGTTACTGACATTCTAACGGCGTCGTGCTCCTTAATTTAATTTAAAAACGATTCTCCCGTTAGAGTCGTTGGGTCAAAGCTTATATAAAGCCAACGGCTAGATTACCGTTCCTCCTCCACTCACTTTCCCTTCTCTCTCTCTCTCACATCGTCGACGATTTTTGAACCGGAGCAGCGAAAATCGGCGAAAAGATCGGCCATATCACAACAGAAACGAAGAAAGCACCAAAGTCGGGGGATTAGTTTGGATCGCCAAATCCACGGGTTTTTCTTTTTTCTCGTTGTTGTTTCCTTTGTTCAATTTAAAAAGCTCTCGTTCTTGAACAGTTGCTTTCGATTCTTTTTCTTTTGGTAAAGAATCCGCTATCTCGCAATACCCAGTTTGAGCTTTTTAGCCTTTTTCCACCTTCACGATAACGAAATATTACAGCTATGTCCCCGTCTCGCTGACTGTCATTTGCAGGGATCGTAGGAAAGAATCGTTTCTTTTTCTTTTTTCTGTTCAGTCTCTTTTTTTTCTTCCTTTTCTTCAATTCATCGCAGAAGAAAATGTCTGTTGCCGACTGTGCTTTGAGTCCGGTTCGTCAAGAAACGGTTCACTCTCGCGGTTATTGCGAAAACCAAGCGGGTGAGTCGATCTTGTTTTACCTTTCCGTCGCCGGTTTGGTTATTCCGATGCGAGTTGTGGAGTCGGACTCGATCGCCTCCGTCAAGCTCCGGATCCAGACATGCAAAGGGTATGCAGTGAAGAACCAGAAGCTTGTTTGCGGAGGCAGAGAGATGACTCGGAACGATTCGCTCCTCAAAGACTACGGCGTAAAAGGTGGGAACGTTTTGCATTTAGTTTTGAAGCTTTCCGATCTTTTACTTATCACTGTAAGGACAAGTTGTGGGAAAGAATTTGAATTGCATGTTAATAGGAATAGGAACATTGGGTATTTGAAACAAAGGATAGCTAGAAAAGAAAAAGGCCTTGTGGGTGTCGATGAACAAGAGATATTCTTTAATGGTGAAAAAATCGACGACCAAAGGCTAATCGATGATCTATGTAAATATAACGATGCCGTGATGCATTTGGTGGTTCAAAAATCAGCCAAAGTTCAAGCTAAACCTGTCGAGAAAGATTTGGAACTTTCCGTTGTCGCTGAGAGTGAGCTAGATGAGAGTAGAGGTAGTGTAGGAGGAGAAAAAAACCAATCCGATGAGCATCATCAGATTGTGACAGAGGATTTCTTGTTGGAGCCTGTTTTTGTTAACCCCAGAGTGGGATTGCCTCCATTTATATGGGACATGATTCATTCCACATTTAATGGATTGGATATAGGGAACCAGCCGATTAGATCATCTGAAGGGACTGGAGGGACTTATTTCATGCAAGATAGATCGGGGCTTGATTATGTTTCCATTTTCAAGCCGATCGACGAGGAGCCAAATGCTGTGAACAATCCACAAGGGTTACCGTTATCAACCAATGGTGAAGGGCTGAAAAGGGGCACAAAGGTTGGAGAAGGAGCAGTTAGAGAAGTGGCTGCTTATATATTGGATCATCCCAAGAATGGACCTCGATCTGTGTCGGGCGAGATGATGGGGTTCGCTGGTGTGCCTCCTACCTGCATGGTTCAATGCTTGCACAAAGGGTTTAACCATCCCGATGGGTATGAACATGCACCTGAGAATGTTAAACTCGGATCGTTACAGAAGTTTATGAAGAACTCGGGGAGTTGTGAGGACATGGGTCCTGGAGGTTTCCCTATGGAGGAAGTGCACAAGATCAGTGTGTTTGATATAAGAACGGCGAATGCTGATAGACATGCTGGTAATATCTTGATTGGCAAAGGAGATGATGGTCGCACCGTGCTTATTCCAATCGATCACGGCTACTGCCTGCCTGAGAATGTAAGTATACTCATGCCATTCTAATAATGCCATGGTTTTACATGTATATTCAACTCATATGTGGGAATTTGTGATTTGAATTTAATCAATACAATAGATCATTTCAATCTTTGAACTAATCTCCTTTTGCCTTTTTTACAGTTTGAGGATTGCACATTTGATTGGGTTTACTGGCCACAATCGCGGCAGCCTTACTCTCCAGACACTCTTAACTATATAAAATCACTGGATGCCGAGCAAGATATCACACTTCTGAATTATTACGGGTGGGATGTTCCTGTTGAGTGCGCTCGCACACTGCGAATCTCCACCATGCTTTTGAAAAAAGGTGCAGAGCGAGGTCTAACTCCCTTCACCATTGGAAGCATCATGTGCAGAGAAAACGTTAACAAGGAATCCGCAATCGAGCAGATCGTTCGTGAAGCTCAAGATTCCTTGCTTCCAGGCATGAGCGAAGCTGCGTTCATGGAAACTGTCTCTGAAGTCATGGATTCTTGGCTTGACAAGCTAACAAACTGATATGCCAACCTAGAATACCATTACATAATTGTATGTATTCACCTAACGACGAGTCCATTTTTGTATGGACGGCAACAAAATCACGCGAACGTAGATGGCTTATCTTCTTTTACACAGGCCGAAGCTTTCGTGTTTTTTTATTTCTTTCTTTTTTCCTCCTTTCTTTCACTCAGTCAAGCTTATTACTTGACCCTTATATCAGTATCAGTACATTGAGCAGAGTCAAAGATAATAAATAATATATGTATGCTAAGATTCTATATTTATATAGATTGCAGGATTATGGCTCAAGAAGAGCTAAAAAAAAAAAAAAAAAAAACTGTACATACATTTGAAGTTGTCTGTAAATATTGATTGTTCAACATTTTTCAGGGAACATTCACTTGTGCCTACAGATGCAAGTGGAAGAACAGAAAATTAGGAAAAGCTGCAAAGCAAATGAAATTACATTATGTATATGTTGCATTTGTACATACCATTTCTTCTAATTTAACTTATATTATTTATTTCTCGCATTGTCACTACAAAAATATTTAGAAATATTAGTATAACATGACAACCACTCATCACTGTTACAGCATTCTAGTACAAAGTTTAATTTTTGCTGCAATTTGTTTGGTAAGTTGGCATCTCAATTATTGCTAGTTTGGCTATTTGTTTTCCCCCCAGATCCGTCTGTCCTCTGCCATGAAACTGTGTTTTCCTCCCACTGTGAAAAAGGTACTGATTTGTTTTCATTGCTACTAATTTTCAGACCATCTTAGAACAAATCTTTTTATTACAGTATTGACAAATAGGACCGGTGGGCATGTGGGAAAAATGGAATCAATATCTTTTACCTAAAGATTTTCTCTTGACTCACATGTAATAGACAGATAGTAGTTATTAAGTTCAAGTTATTACCTTTATTTTATTCTTCATTTTCAAGCTTAAAACCCTAAACGTTCCAATGAAAATACATGTTTTTTAAGAGAGACGACTGTTGTTTACAGTTATTGGCCGACCAAAAAAGAAAAAAAAACTGAAATTAACTGTTTTCTTGCAAGGAATCAAACATCCTCAGAATAGAACTCACAGAACCAACATTTTCTTCTTCCTAATCCTACCTTATTTATTTATTTATTTTTCTTAATTATCCACTTTTCTCTCTTTTCTGTTCATCTTTGATTCCTTTCCTCAAAACATCAAAAACCAAAAACCAAAAATCTAAAGCTTTAATTTTTGAAAATTCTTAAAAAGAGTCTAAACCCCACACTGTAAAAATACTACAAACAAGAAAATCATAACAAAAAGTCTTCACTTTTACTGTTTTACATCACATATAGATCACTTTCCTCCCCATTTTCCCTCCTTAAATACACTCTTTTCCTCCCATCCAAACACCGCTGCTCTTTAGATCAAACCCAAGAAAACAAAGCAGTTGAACCCAAAAATATATAATGGTGAAGCCACAAAAGCCGCCATCTGGTCGTACAAATCTAGCTTCGTGTATTGTAGCAACGGTTTTCTTGATCTTCCTTGTAATAATAGTTCTTATCGTTTACTTCACCGTTTTCAAACCTCAAGACCCGAAGATCTCCGTCAACACCGTGCAGCTCCCGTCGTTCTCCGTCGGTAACAACACCGTCAGCTTCACTTTCTCCCAATACGTCACCGTTAGAAACCCAAACCGGGCCGTTTTCTCTCACTACGACAGCTCCATCCAGCTGCTTTACTCGGGCTCTCAAGTCGGGTTCATGTTTATACCCGCGGGGAAGATCGAAGCGGGTCGGACCCAGTACATGGCTGCTACTTTCGCCGTTCAGTCTTTTCCGTTAGCGCCACCGAATGAGGCATCGGCGGCGACGATGCCTATTACTACGACAACAATGGGGCCCATTGGTGTGCCTGGTGGGTTTGGCGGGACTAATAATGGGAATCGAATCGGACCCACGATGGAGATTGAGTCTCGGATGGAAATGGGGGGTCGGATTCGGGTTCTGCATTTCTTCACCCATCATGTGAAGGCTAAATCTGGGTGCAGAGTCACCATTGCAGTGACTGATGGGTCTGTTTTAGGTTTTCACTGCTAATTTTTTTATTGTTCTTTTTGCCCCCATTTCCTTCATGTAACTTTAGACTAAATAGCTTTTTCTTTAAAAATTTTTAGTTTTTGAAGCTCTGGGTATTAAATTTTGTATACCCAATTTGTTGAAAGAAAGTTTAGCGCTTAATTTATCAAATTGTTTATTTCTTTTTAGGTCCCTATCAAATTATTTAATAGTTAAGTAAAGAAAATTAGTGTAGTTTACCACTTTTTTATTTTATATATATTTTTTTATTAATGGAAAGCAGCGTATAATGCGGCTTGTTTCTTTGTTTTACTACTTTATTATTTATTTTTAATACCAGGAAGCCAAAATAAGATAGCTACCAGTTGAGAAAGGCTAACGACGTCGTATTCATTGAATTTATGAAGAAGAAGAAAAAAAAAAAAAAAAAGGTGCAGATTTTGGGATCATGAATCGGCGAATTAATTGTAATTGGCTCGGATTTTGGATAGTGAGGAAATTAGAGTGGGAGTGGGTGGGACCAAACACAACTCCACTACCCTAAAAATTCGAGTCTCTTTCTTTTCACTTTTCACTTTTTTAAAATAACGTAATAAAGTTACTAAGTTACTTGTATTTGAAAAATATACATTCAATTCATTAAATAAAATATATTTAATGGTTGATTAAATTTTAATTCGATTTATATGGATATTATTATTAATGTAGGAAACGTGAGTTTGATTGTGTTAAAGCGTATTACCCTCCTATTCATGAGTTGAAAAGAGACTATAAATAATTCTAATAATTGTATAAAAAAAGTAAAAATATCAAAATGTGATAAAAATATTAATTTTATAAAATAAATTTAATTTAAATGATTGCATTTAATCCGTGAATAAAATATAAATTAAATTGGTTACAAATGTGACGAATATCACATCATTTAATTAAATTAATAAAATTTTAGTTGTTACAAGAAAATAACTAATATTCTACTTTTAAAACTATAAAAATCAAATTACACTCTGTGTTTACTGTACAGGAACCTTCACACTACATTGCGGGCTTGAATCTTAGGCTGCACTGTTATAACTGGCTGCTCCGTAACACCATATTGAAATCGAGTTTTATGTTTTGTGTTTTTACTGACACAATTTAACTTTCATGAATTAGGTAAAATACGTAATAATTTCGTTTAATGCGGTTTGTTCTTTCTTTTATACTATTATTTTTAAGTTATCCATTAGAGTGAGCTTAATGATTAACGTGGTAAGTTGAATGACAAATTTTAGTTGTTGGATTTATTTTTTATAATAAACAAACTTTATATTATTAGATAAAATTTTAAAGTTTTTATAAATAATTTTAAAAAATATTTTTCAAGCAATTAAAAAATAAACAATACCTCTTATAAATGTTGAGTTATTTTCACTATTTTAATATAAATATTTATTTTTTATTTTAAAATTACAAAATTATAAATTAAATAACATGATAAAAAATTATTCGGTTCAAATAACCACACATTTTAAACTTCTACTTCAAAAATTGTCCAAACACTAATTTGTAAAATGAGAAATTTTGGACCAATTAGAATTTATATGTGTTTTAATGTTTATCTCTAATTAAATTAAAATAAATGGGAAATTAAATCTTTTTAGAACTTATTTGTAAATTGATAGTACTATTTAAGTATTGTTTTATCTCTAACTAATTTAAATTAATATCAAATACATAATAAATAATAAATAAAAGATATTAAAATCATTCAAATAAATTTTTAATATAAAATTTAGAAGGTTATTGAAGTAAAACCGTTTATCCAGTATTCAGAATCTGGTTACCTAAACACAAATGAGATAAAATTCGGCCTTCAAGATCAAGTCTATAAAAACCTTTGAAGTGGAATAATCTGTCATTATGTCACCTCGTTTTTAAGATCAAATCTCAATAACTATGAAAACAATTTACATCCATCCAATATCAAGTCTAAACATTATTTAGATTCTATTAAAATGAAGAATAAAAAATTTTATAAAAAAATTGTAACTCACAACTTTTATAAATAACATTCTTTAATTAATCTCTAACTTTTTAAGGTTTATTGTAACTCAAATTTTATATTTACATAATCAATTTCCGATTTTTCGAATTTTTTTAAACTTTAGTTGCGAGTATGAAAGTTATAACATCTCAAAAAAATAAAATAAAAAAAATCAACGTGATTTTAGTTAAAAAATGCAAGAATTCAACTCCTACTTTGGGATTACATCAGGAAGAATATTCTAATTTCCTACCCACAAAATTAGACAATATTTTTTTGCCATTATGTTTGGTAAAGACAAAGAAGAGGAGAGAATGGGAAGAACAAAGGTAAGATTCTCTCACCTACGTCTTTCTTTCTTTTTGACAAGACCAAAAAAGAGTAATAAAATTAAGTAGATTTGAAAACTCTTTCAAAATAATATAAGGAAAAAAAAAACAAAAAATAGTTTAGTATAATAAAATTGAATAAGTAATTTACTTATTTAGGTCACAAAAAATATTATTTTAGAAATTTTTAATTTTTTTAGAATTTTTAATATTTTCAATATTTATATTTTTTAAAATATAAAATTTAGAATTTTTATAAATATAAAATTTAGAATTTTTATAAATATTTGAAATTTTAAAAAATTATTTATAATTTTTTTATAATTTTTATTGAAAAAGAAATTAATTTATTTATTTTTAAAATTGATAAGAACCAAAGATATATACACCAAATTATTATTTAAGTTATTTGAATTATTCTAATTATAAAATTTGATTTGGCTTTAATTTAAAATATTCGAAGTTAAATAATTTAATTTAATTAACTTAAAATTCAATAAATTTTTGTTTTTTTTTTCTGAATTAGATCAAATTTTACTCGCCCAAAGACGAGCCTGTTGATGTCAAATCCTTGCTGATAATATCAAATATAGGAAGCTCGCGCGGGGGCGCACCACTCCCAGCTTTAAAACTCGTTCCCTTTTATAAGAAACTAAACTCAAAAGAAAATTTGCTTTCAGCCAGTGGATCAAATGAATCGCAGGAGACGCCAACTTACACCATATCAGAGATCGGTAAAGATCGAGGGAGATAGACGCCGCCGCCGTGAAAAAAATGTACGGACCCATAATTCTACATTTTCTCCTCAATAGTTCATTCTTTTTCCTTTTCTGAAGCTAGATACTCACTAAATAATCTAGTTTTTTTTGTTTCTTTTTATAAATGTTTTTGCAATCAATGAAGATGGAGTTCGAGAGATTGCGGAACGCGGAAATGGAATTGCAGGCTTCAGTAGCAGAGCAGAGAAATGAAAATACGAGCTTAAGAAGGAACAACGAAATGCTCAACGATTCCGTTGCGAACCTCCAAAACACCATAAGTCAACAACGTGAACAGATCCGAGAACTGCATCAAAAGAATCTAGAACTGGAAGAGATAGTGAAGCAGGTACTCTCTCCTTCTCTTCTTAATTCTATATTATGATTTTCTGTTTCTTCTTCTTCTTTTGTTTGGTTAGTTCTAGTTTTATGCTATTTCTTTAGATCTCCATCAATAATTCATCATGAAAATTGCAATACCTAGGAAAGAGAAGCCTGGAATTTCTAGGTTTTCGATCAGAAACCAACCCAAGTTTTAATCTCTTAATATAGTTACTGTAACAAAGATCTTAATTTGGAAAGCAGAAAAATACACTTTTATTTATTCCATAATCCTTGTATCTATGTTAGATTCGTCCGATAAAGGTAAGTCTTCGATTCCTCTTTGCTTGGTATAAAGATGGAAACATTTGTTGATCCAATGAAAATGATTGAGACAGTGATTATGAAGTTCTGCCTTTATATTACTTTGTACAGTGTGATTTTTCCCTTTTCTAAAGCTTCCTTAACCTTAAAAAGAAGAAGGGATTTTTCATAATTTAGCATATCAACAAAAGCCCTTCTCTTTGTTTACTTTCACCTTGTTGAGATTTACTAATTTCTGTTTAGTTGCAGGAGCAGGACAGGCATTTATGTATTGATCTTCTTGTTCTAAAATCCTGATATGAATATTCTTCTTTTCCATTTACATCTTTTCAGGGGGAGTCATTCTTTAAATTTGATGACTTTCCTGGTCCCAATGAAGAAGCTCCAAACAATGAAACAGCATATCTTGGACTGCAATGTATGATTAGAAAGTAGTATGTGGTTGATGTAGGGTATTTTAGTAGGCAAAGTCTCTGAGGTGCTGCTCTATTGCATATGCATTCTTCTTGGTTCTACTTAGTATATGATGCTTTTCTTTCTTCATCCACATTGCATACCGACATATGAAGTTTTTATAGTAGTGCACCACAATAGTACTGGTGGAAGGGATTTTAGCCTCACCTGTCATTGTAATCTTTGTGTATCTTGTATTTATTGTGAACTGGTTTAGTATAATTATATAATGACATTTTAATTTTAATTCGATTTTTATAAATCCTTAATGCTATTAGTGTTTATTATTTTCATAAATAGTTATAATTGCCTTTGAAAATAAATAGAGTCATTAGCTCTTTTAAATCTTTATAGTTAATACTAAATCAGAGTTAATTTATCAAATTGAATCAAAATTTATATATAATTTTGAATTTATTATTAATTAAGAGTAGGTTTGTAAAAGTTTGGATGACATGGTGGGCATTTGCCTTACCTTGCACATCTAATCATTAACATAGGACTACTTCATACGGTTATCATATTTCAACAATTATTTTTGTCAAATGAGATATTTGAAAGAAGAAGAAAAAAAAGAATATTGTACGAAAATTTTAAAAAGAGTAATTTTTAATATCACCGTTATATAAAACATTATAAAAAATTGTAATAATTTGTCCAATTAAGTAATATTTTATAGAGGTAAAATAAGCGGGACAAAAAATATAAAATTGTTTGAGAGGGCCAAAACCAAAAAACAACTAAAAAATAAATTCTACATTTTATGAGTTCAAGGTTTGCTTGCCTCCTCCTCTGGATTTGTCCCTTGTTTCGCGGTAAATGTGTTAAATAGATTTACGTGGATTGTATCTTAACTCGATTGATATGAGTATTATTGTCAATATAGGAGGATGTGAGTTTGAGTGCATTGTAGCACATTATCATCTTATCTATGAGTTGAGCTGGGATTATGAGTAATTCTAAACATTATGTAAAAAAAAAAAGTATTATCATGACATGTAATAAGATTGTTAAAAAAAAATATTTTAAGATTTATTATAATTTATGGCATAATGAAAATTCACAAAGGGGTGTGAAGATAAAAAAGATTACTCTTTAATTACTTTTTTTTTATTGTTTCTACTTAAACTAATTTTTTATTAAATCTACTGCTTTTTCATATTTTATATCAAATACAATTAGATAATTAACAATTAACAACTTTTCATTTTTATTCAATATTTGAAAATAATAAATAAATTATTTACATTTTTTAAAATAAAATTTAAAAACTCTTGAGTCACGAAACGGACAAGAAGCTTAAGCGGTGGAATTCGTTAACTCCTTTTTTATGAAAGAAAACTGGAAGAAAAAAAAAACTGAACACACACCAAAAAAAAATGAAACCTACCAGAGAATCAATGGTTACCAGTAGACGTCAATTAACTCCAGCTCAGAGATCAGCAAAGATAGAGCGTGATCGTCGCCGCCGCCGAGAGCGTAACGTACGTATATCAACAACTCAAAAATTTCCCCCAATGTTTCTATTTTTTTTTTTCTTAGTTAAACTATTACTAGAGCTCACTGATTATGTTACTGTCTTTGCGATCAATGAAGATGGAGTTTGAGAGACTGCAGAAAGCGGAAACGGAATTGCAGGCTTTGACGGCGGCGCAGAGGAATGAAAATTCGTGCTTGAGACACCACAATGAAAGGCTTAACGATATGGCTTAACGATTTGTTTTTTTTTTTGTTTTGTTTTTGTTTTCAATATCTCTGCTTTCTTTATATCTATTGACCAGCTCGATCTTTCATTTCGTAGAAATTATAGATGAAAAACAAATGGTGGAGAAAGTTAAAACACAGATGCTGAGTAATTCATTGGTTTTTTTTCCTTCTATATTCTGCCTCTGCGGGTGACTATGGGCCAATAGAGAAAGTTTCTTGAATTGCAAGTAAATAGGGTTATAATAAAATTATGTGTGTTAAATTCGTCCAGTTAGGGGTAAATATTTGATTACCTATGATTAAATTTAATGGGCCAAATAATTGCAGAAGAGTACGTTCTTCTACTCTGTGATTTACCCTTTCCTAAAGCTTTTCCTATTTACTTGTTTTACAGGCTGACTCATGGTTTCCATTTGATAAATGTCAAAGCCCCAATGAAGAAGTTTCTAACAATCAGTCTAGTACTGAAGGTCCAAGGAGTACTCAAAGCGGTATTCATATGCCGAGAGGATTTCCGATTTATTGATTGATCAGCATACCTCAGATGCAAAGCATGCTTAGATAAAGTAGAAGATATGAACTTCTGAGGTGTGGAAACAGTATGTGCTTGATGCAGAGTATTTTTTAGACAAAGTCTATGTATCCTTCAAAATGAATACCTAAGTTATGAACGTAGCTTTTCCCTTTTGTGTATCTGTTATTTGTGAAGAGTAGCTTTTCCTTTTATACAAATACTCACTGTGTATCTAGCAATTGTCTAGAGACTAGAGTTGAATTCCATCTAGAAATGTAGCATGTCTTTGAAGTGACAACAGATTCTTCAGCTTGTGAAAAGTTGTCCTGTTTAGGATTGCAGCATGTATGTGTATATATATATATAGAAAATAAGGTATTCTTCGCATCTGTTTTACTATCCAAAAAGGAACCATATTCTATACTTATTGACAAAAAAATGGACTGGAATCTATCAGTTTGAGAGTCTCACATGGAAAACAATACATATATCTCTGTTTTCCCTAACCCACAGCAACATGAACCACTACAAGGATTGACTAGTGGTACATAATTACATATACAAGCAAAAGCTAGACAGGGACAAACTATTTATACTTGTAAAGATTGCACTTCAAGTGCAGATCAGGTCTCCACCATTGTTGTATCCCATGGGCTTGCTTGAAATCTTGGGATGGAGTAAGATTCACTGTCAAATATGCTGAAGGAAGTAAATGCAGTGGCTCTGCAGCTTCGGCACTCCTCCTCACGACACTCATAAATAGATCTCCTAATGAATTCTGGGTTGCTAACCTCTCGATGGCCCCATACCCGATCTCTTCCATCTTTTTCCTATGCTCGAAATAACCAATGTATTCAGAGCATAAGTGGTCTGTGGGGTTTACAAACAGACATGGGGTCCATGCAGACAAAATAAAGAATGGATCTTCAGACTGACTCGTTTGACCGTTACCCTTTGTGGCAAGAACAAGTCCTGCTGTGATGACACTGCTTGCGAACCGCAGTCCATGTTTCACATTCCCATAATTGATTCTCTCAATTGGGGCAGATAAAAATGGAGGATTGAAGAGGAAAGCTTCCAAAAAGTTGCCTGTTTTAGCGATAGTCTTTCCTGCTAGCATTGCCATTGCTGCCCCGAGGGAATGGCCGGCTAGCCAGACATTTGAATCACCGACCATAGCAACCATGTTTCGAACAGCTTTCATGGCAATCTTGAAGCGAGAAGTTTGGTGAAGTCCATTTCGTATGATGTGGATATCCAACGAAAAGTCTCTTGAGAAGGAGTCCGGTTTATTTATGGTACCTCGAAAGGCAATCACATAGCGGGGGCTCTGATCAATTGAGTCATTACAATGAGATGAAGGTGGTGCATACTCATAAATGGCACCAAAGACGCACGAATCAGCATCATCAACAAGCTGACGAATCAACTTAAAATGGAAGAATTCCCACCATGGAGGAGCTAGTGCTTGAGAGCCTTGACGTTTTTCTTGGCGATCTCGTTCCAAAATATAGGTGCCCTGAACCAAACTAGCTGCTATAGACCTTCGATGATTTGAATTTGCCCTGCATACAAGTAACATACAACAATATTTCAGCACATAAGACATTATCCATGATCCACCTGCTGAGATTCAAATTGATTCGAAGATCCTCAAGTTCTTAGACCTTAAACATCTTCAATTCTTCTGTTTAATGAGGGTAAGATCTTACCAGTCTATACTATTTAGGTGTAAGGGCCCTAAAAGTCCAAAATCTTCCCTCTCAAAGCTCATCACAGAATTTGCAGTTCTTATTCTTTCTTTTTGATATTCAGAAATGCTAAGCTGTATGCACAAGTGAAACCAGTGAACACACAGCTGCCAACCAACTAATTATTAGACATGAATGGTATTATTCCAAATAAAGTTTCAGAACAATTTACCAGACTTCGATCAGGGCAGAGTCAAGTATCGGTACATAAACCAAAAATTTTCAGATACAGTTCATGCAAAAGCAGCCAAAAAAACTTCTGAGAATTGCAAAATTCATATCCTGGGCACCTTGGAAATTAAATATTTAAGTAGCATTTAATTATTGTCTTTTAAAGTTTGTATCCTGGTGAAATGGCTGTAGTTGTTGCCAAATCACAAATATTTCAAGGCAAATCAGAACAGAAAAAGTAAAAAAAAAAAAAAACACAAAAACCACAAATTTGTTTCTATATTTGTTCAATCAGCCCCATATAAGGTATAATCTATATTGAAAAATTGTATCTAATTTCTACTCTCACCATACAAATTTACACAGATCCATCAACATCCCTACAGACTATGAAACATAACATGGAATATAAATGCAAAAGGCCACCTCATCATAATTAAGAATCAACTAATCCAAAAGCAATGCATAAAACCACCATAACTCAGTGCATCTTTCTTCAGGTTACCCTTGACAGTTAAATAAGGTAAACCCATCAAAGCTAAATAGCTAAAACAATCAAATATCACGAAAAGCTTCATCAAGAATAAACCTAAGAAGGAAAATAAAAAGAAAAGATAGAAAATTGATGGAAAATTTTTTACCTCTTTCATTTGGGGGTGGAATTAAAATAAGCAGATCTGTGTGCTTCTTTTTATATTATTGAAAGGAATTTTGTAGTAAATTTGAAGCTTGCTTGGCGAGAGACAGGCATAAACGTAACGAGAAAAATATGTCTGTCATCCAACCGAAGTTTTAACGTTGTGCGACTTGTCTGTTTTATTTCGAGTCCTGATGTGGGAAGATGGCAACGGATCCCGTGCAATATTCCTTAGTTTTCGGTTTTTTCCCCCGACGCCGTATCAGCCCAGGAACGATGAAATGTAAACTTGCGATTACGATCGGTGATCTTTAGACGGGCTTTTAAGTTTTAACTGAAATTTCGGCTTTAATAAGGGTTAATGCTTCAATGTCTTCAAATTATGGTTTAAATTCTAAATTGGTCCTCATATTTTAAAATGATATAATTAAATGTTGAGTTAATTGAACCAGACATCCCAAATTATGCCCCTCATTCTAAATTGGTCTTCAAACTTTTAATAATGTGTTAGGGATAATTTTAGGCATTTGCATACTATTAGCAAATTAAAGAAAAACAAATAATGGGGCAAATAATTTTTTATATAATAACATTTATAAAAATTGTACCCTGAAAATCGCACAACTTACGTTGCTTGCTGAGATATGGTTAAACTATATTGCCTTAAAAATACAACGAAGCAAACCAAACCTTCTCCCAGTAAATACCATGTGTGACACTCTCTGCTCATAAATGAAAGAATGATGGTTTCACCATTCTACTTGGCCCAAGCCACTGTGTCAATTTCTGCTTGAGCACTCCTATATAGCTCTAGCGTCTTGGCTAGAGCGCTACGTCGCTCCATGATTGCCGGATCTTCATTCAACAATGCCGATAACCGGTTTTGCTACGGAAAATAACAGAAGATTCCCAGATATCAATTCCGACTGTTTATCTGTTATACCAAATTAGTAACTAAATACTAACGATGATAAGAGTGAAGCATTTCCTACCTCTAGTTTACCCAATTCAGTGTAGTAAAAGTCAAGCAAGCTTCTTTTAGCTTCACGGACTTGACAATAAACAATAGACTTGGGAATCGAGTGGCGCAACCCAGCGCACACCGCATTAACATAAGACAGAACCGTTGTTCCTGCACATACATTGTCATAGAAACCCATGATCAGCACCCATAACATACATTGAAATTTCAAATAATTAAAGATCTGTCCTACCAAT
Organism: Gossypium bickii; assembly: GCA_025503065.1. NCBI lineage: Eukaryota > Viridiplantae > Streptophyta > Magnoliopsida > Malvales > Malvaceae > Gossypium > Gossypium bickii. The sequence continues at coordinate 113,805,076 of CP106716.1, read as the reverse complement.
TCTCCTAAGGTATGCTTCATTGTATCTGTCAAATATTGATTGCGAAGGGTTGCCACCTTTATCCGCCTCTTGAGGTAGCTTTCGAAAGAAATCGACCGTAAGGTAACAACATTCCATATCGACCAGTTGAAGTGTTGCTTTTTTGCTTTGTTCCCTCATTCTCTCAAGAGATTCCATTGCAGCGTTTCCGACCTCTGTTCTTAGAGCAGGATACTGCTTTAACTCCTGAAAAACCAAACCATATTGATGCTTATATACCACGACCAGCTTGAAGAAATGGTCTGACAATAGTTTTCAAACAGGGATAATTTCTTTGATACATTTATAAGATAAGCAAAGACAAGGAACATACTGGAGTCTCATTCATAGCTTTGTGAACCAAATCCTTCAGGATGGAATGAATCTGAAAATTGTAAAAAGACAAAATCAATCCAACTTGAAAAATGTAAAAATAGGCTGTAGTTGAACAATTCTGAAAATCTCAAATTTAATTTCATACCGCATCAACAGAGGCCTCCGCTGGACCTTTGATAGTAACTAAAGTAGATTCAATCAAACGACGATATCCTTGTTCAGGAGCTATTAGATGAGGTTGATATCCATCAGCTTCAGTAATGAGCTTCCTAATATTCTCCATCGACAGTTGTTTGTCAAATTGCAACCTTTGTAACGCAGCGGGAAGTTGGTTGTCGAAAACATTGTAAACCTTATCACCACCAGAACGCCTGTAAACAACAATGGAAATCAAAACTGAAAATCTAAAAGAACAGAGGGAAAAAACGAATGAAGCTGGAGATAGGTGACTTAAAGACGGTAAGAACAAAACATGTTTATATACATACACTCCATCCAGATGTTCACTGTAGTTCTGACCAAAAAGACGGCAGATCTCCATGATTGTGTACAACTTCCCCTGTAAAAGTAACTAAACTATCAGCTATTTGCGAAGAACTTATAACTGAGAATCAACTGAAAGTGGAAGCTCAAGGAAACCAAACGCCACAGTCCACACACAGGTACAAAGAGAGTGAGCAGGAAGAGAACACTTACACCCGCATCGACTGCAATAGGTTTTCCAAGGAGGCTCAGTTCAGTTTCAAGTTCAGCAACTGTTTTATTAATAAGGGACTGAATGCCTGGGATTCTGGACTTAATTACAGTTTCCAAATGCTGAGACATTAACCAAACAACTAGGTTAATACAATTGAATAAAAAGTAGAACTGAATCCAGTACCGTGATGTCCCTTGCAAGAGAAGATTAAGGATCCAAAAGTTTTCACAAAAACAAAGGCATTCACAAATGTGACTAGTATACTATACCTTTGAGAGCACCTTAGCAAGATACTCAGAACCCATTCTCTGAGCAAGGTGCTTATACTCTGGTGTACTAGCAAAATACTCGCGCTCTCTACGCCTAGCAGCAATCATGTCAACATTCTTGTTAATATCTGCTTGTGAGCGGTTCACAACACCAATCCAAGGGAATTTCAGCCGATAAGATTTTCCTTCCAATATCTAAGTCAAAAAAAAATGTGCCTCAGAACATTGATAATGCGCATGGCACCATCTGCTGAAGACTTTAAAATGTTTTGCATGACAGTAAATAAAGCATAAATCAACTTACATCAACTGCATCAGTACCCTTATCCATCAGATCAATCTTTGTCAAGACACCAATTGTCCTCTCCCCTGAAAGGTTTATACCAATAATAATATGACCCATAACTTTGACATAATATCACAACTACAATTAGGATAAAAAATTTGAGGTGAATGACAAGGAAAAAATAATATAGAATGAACTGGTAATGTATTGCAAAAGTTTACCCGCAGGGTCCACTTCACGTGAGATTTTTATTGCATCCGACGTAGCAAGATCTTGATTAGCAGGTGAAATAGCTAAGATTATACAGTTGGGCTGCATAAAAAGTTCACCAAACAAAAATAGTGCAAGAGTACTCAGCTCTCATTCTCGTATAAACCACAAATTACAGCAAAGTTATTGAGGGAAAAAGGGGAAGAAAACAATTTACAGTAAATGTAAAATTCATGCAAAACATTTGGGTCCTTGTAAATCATAAAAACTAATCGGCCATAACATCATTGTAAATCATGTTTAAGTAAAATTTCCTAAAACTGGAGCACCGGACTAGCACAAAAAAGAGCAGGTTCATTTTACCTTCTCAATATATGAGCGAACCATATTCTCAATATCTTGCACAATGGTGTCTGGCTGACCCTCTGCATTTAGCAATATAATCCATCAATTTCACAAAATATTATACAAATTAAACAAAAACTCTGCTAATTAATATTGCAACGAAAAGAGAGGGAAGAAAAAAAAATAGATAGGAGGGTTAAAAATGCTATAGTTATTATAATTGAAATTTCCACGGCAAAGAAAAAAGCAAATTCGAAGATTACACATCTTAGGTCCTGTGAAAATTTTGTATATATATACATACATATATCAGTCAATCAATAACAGTAGGCTACAACGGTTTAAGCATTATAAGGCAAGAAAATTTCTTAAAATTAATTAACTAGGCTTTTCTGCAACTTACCTACTGCTACCTTCGTAAGACCAGGAAGGTCAACCAGAGTCAAATTGACAACTGCAGCAAAATTAGAAAAAAAAAAAAAAAATCAATAACATAAGAGAAGGGTTGTAAAATGTAAATTTTCAAGCAACCAAATAGCCTAAAACATAAGAATACGTTTTAACGAACAGAACATACCGTTGGGGGAATATATACTAAGATGAATTGGAACACTGGAGATTTGTTTCGTTTGACCAGTTTCTCTATCCGTCTCATCTTGAATCTCCTTCCTCACAGCGGCTATAACACAAATTAAACGATAAAAATTCAAATTCTAGCTTAGCTGCTTGTAAACGTGTGTAAAAAGAAAGCCAAGAGGAATAAAAAAAGATTACAAAAATCGGTCAATCTTTTTCTTTGAAGGTGAAGAAACTCAGCGTATTCTCTACTTCCTTCGTCACTCTTATGAAGCTGTAACACCAAAGGTCTCCGAGTAACAATTCCTGCATTTATTTTTAATCCAACAAAAAAAAAAAAAAAAAATCACTTCTCAAGTTCTTAACGAGGTCGGATAGATTCGGCAATTTATTTATTCATTTACCGGATCCACGCGGTAAGAAATCCTTGCCTACAATGCTTTCCAGCACCGAAGACTTTCCTGAACTCTGTTTGAAATTCAAATTTAATCACTCAGAACATAAAGTTGACTACAATTGAAAAGAGAAGGAAAATATCGAGTGTTGTTCACCTGACCGCCGACGACGGCGATTGCTGGTAAAGAGTCCCAAAGAGTAGGCAATGCGCTTGCTTCTCCATGGTCACCGAGAGCCGTGCAAGCTCTTTGAATCTTGTTCACAAGAGAAATCAAATTCTCCATTTCTTTGGCAAGCGAAAATTGATGCCGGAGACTAAATACGGCTTCGGATTCTGATCAACCGTTAGGGGAAGAGAGACTTCTTAAGTAAGTTTTGAAATGGAAGGAGAATGGAGAGCTCGCGCGGCTTTGCTTGGCTTGGCTTTTTAAGTTTAAAAGTGAAAAAGGTGAGAGTCAATACGACAAGGATGGTCAGCAAGCCGGGGGAAACTTGTTAACTACGATTTACGAAGTAGTTCGTGGTTGAAAATTTAAACGGTTAGTTTATAAATAGGGATAAAATAAACTTGAGTCCCTAAACTTAACTGTTTTTCACGTTTTGGTCCCTAAACTTTTTTCTGGTCCACATTTAGTTTCGGAGCTTGGCAGCTTTTCTCAATTTAGTCCTGAACTTGGATTTTGTTTAGGCATGGTGACGTGTTATTTTGAGAATGCACCATATTATCAACTTGGATTTTTTATATAAATTATTTCTTTTTTCTTTTTTCTTTTTTTCTAGATTTATTATAGAATTTTTTTAAATTTTCAAGCGATGATATGACATAAAGTTGCATATAATTACTCCAGAATGGAATTCGAATTCAGAGATTAAATTGAAAAAAAATGTTGAGTTTCAAGACTAATGTGAATAAAAAAGCTCAAAGATCAAATTGAAAAATGCTATCAAATTTAAGGACTAAATGTTGGTTTGCCACTTATAAAATAAAGACGCGTTTGGCTATTCAAAATACTCACCGAGTTCCGGAGGTTTGGTTTTTCCCTCTAGTTTTTCATATTTGTCTATAGGGTGAGGGACAGACCCTCTAAAGTCCAAAAATGCATTTAAGTTTTTAAATTTTAATCCATAATCACAAATGGCAGCGTTTGGATTATTAATCAATTCATTTTCCTGATTAAATAAATTATATAGCTAGTGGAGGTTTGCATTTCAATATTATCCATCCAAACAAACAAAACCTAACAAATGGAATTTTAACATTTCAATACCAAACATTCCTTTGACGTTAAAAAAGAAAATTAAACAAATTGTAAAACAAAGAAGAGAGTTTTTCATGATTCATATTCTAGACTAGATTTAAAAAAAAAAAAATCCATAATCATATTCTATAAACCTTTTTAAAATAGAAATTTTCAAAAGATTCGCTTTTTTTAGGAATTTTACATATTACGATAACAATGATAGGGTGTAATCAGACTAAATCGAGTTCAAATATTAATAAGCTCAATCTAAAATTTGAAGTTTAATATTTGGCTCAAGCTCAATTGAACATCAATTTTTAAGTTTAAACATGATTCAAGATAAAATTGAGCTATTCAAGTTCAAGTTCAAGCTCAATTAAGTTTATACGTATTAACCCTCGGATTTAATTTGATAATTAAAATTAGCATTAATAATATAGGTAATAACATAATTTAATAATATAAAATATTAAAAATATATATTAAAAATAAAAAACTTGAATAACTCGATAAAACTCATGAGTCGTGAGCCGTTCAAGCCGAGTATTATTAAACTCGAATTTTAACTCACTCAATAACTCAAACCTCTCAATAATTATCAAATTAAAACTGAATTTTTCGAATAGCATCATTTACCTTATTCGCAAATGAAAACTTCAAGAGAGAATCAGAATACGAATAGTAAAAGAATCAAACCTAAAACGAGTATAAAAAGCTGGCCAAATTTGTCCGTATTTCTCCTCGAATTTTACGGACAGTTAGGAAACCCTTTTTCCATTTACAAACCCAATAAAGCCATTGGACCTGGAATTTCTATATATATAAAGGAAACGACAAGCATAACATAGGCTTTCACCATTACTTTATCTGTTCCCATTATTACATACAATTTGCTGCAAAATTTACAAGTTCCAAAATGAATTCCATGAATTCATATAATACAAGAGAAAAATGGAATTTAACTTATAAAGAGTAAGGCTTGAACCAAGTTTATCCAGCAAGTTGTTGGGACAGCACTTGGATATATGACCAGGAATATTGATGTTTTGTTGCCACCATCTTCCCACATCTCATCAATTATTTGATTGAAATGCTTCAAAGGGTATTTGGATCGGTGTCTGACATCTAGTTCCTGATGTTGATTCCTCGACTTTTGGTCTGATCTAATCAAAAAAATAATGTCCTAGGGAGAAGGCATACAACGATCCACAGATTTGGTGCTTAACAATGTAAAATGAGTGTTGCTTGAATCAAATATTTACTGGTTGGATATCTAAACCTGTTCAGTGGGTATAGATTGGGAACTAAGTAGTCTTTCTGCCTCGTCATTTGCTTCGGCTTGGAGTTTCCATTTCTGTATAAACATACATGTCAGAAGACATCAATTGAAAGTCAAATGACATGCTGAAGAACATAAAAGGAAAATTGCTTTGAGAGATAGGAGCATGCCTCTTCAAGATTCTCAAGCTCCATGATTTGTTGTATCTGCTCAGCAATGGCTTCCTACAGAAAAAGAATTGTTTACTTACTACATATGCTTGCTAAATGCAGAGACGATACATATAGATTTAGTGCTCACTGCATTGCTTGCTGCTTCAGCAGCTAGAACATCCGAGTCCATTTCCACCTCGATTTCAATCATGGACGATATCTGATGAGTATAAAATACCACATATATATTAATATGATACAGTCATAAAAACTAAACATAAATGAAGAGTTGTTAAGGTTTCGATAATAGAAAGAGTTACTCTTGCAAAACTATCAATAAGTTCAATCCTTCCCCTGAGTGAATTCTCCAAGCCTTCCCGCACCCTTTTGATTCTACTTCTTCGGGCACTGAAAAAGATAACAAAAAAACGTTGTTCCACCGTACTGAAAATCAAGTACCTCTGAGCCATCAGATAACACGATGATGGCTGATGGAAAAGATGTTTATTTTGAGACCAGTAGGCATAAAATTAATTAAGAACACAGTAATTAGAATGTGTAGAGTTTCACCGATATGAAGGTTCTCCTACAGCAAAAATTTTGTTCTCCAATTGGCACATGCGAGCCAGCATCCAAACCTACACCAAGAAATGAACAAGCTTCTTGACTTAAATATCAAGCCACCCTAGGATGAACTGACTTAGATAAACACTATTAACTAACAGATTGACTGAGAAGTGTGATTTATCTAACGTATTTGGAAAAATACATTCTTTCAACTTATATTTAGGCGATTAACAGATAGTCTTAGGTCCCTGATAGTACCTCTTTTTCAGCAGCTTCTTTTAGGTCCCTGATGCGAGACTGCAATACATCATACTGAGATAACAGCCGCTGTTTGATGGCAGTTGTTTCCACTGATCTCTGAGGAAGCTGTTACCATCAATCACTAAATGAATACATTTATTCTGTCCAAGAAAATTGTTTTTCTTTTTTTCTTCCTTAACAGGTTCCATAGAAATGGTGGAAACAGATTCAGAGCTGAATTAAATTATCTTGATTGCCATGAGCAAGAAACGTTTAAATGATGTAGAAACAGTGTTGTGAGAAACATAGTTTAAATGATGTAGCCTTGAAAAAGGGTAGGGACCTCAATGATAACAGGGTTTTAAGGTTTTGCAGACAAATGGTAGAAGTAACTCAAGTCAAGATAGCTGACCAAAAAAAAATAAAGTCAAGATAGCAGCTTACCAGATTTAATTGTGGAAAAATGACAGCATTTAAAGTTGCTCCAACAGCAAGTGATCCTACAGCAGCTACTGAAAGCAATTGTGGTAAGCTTGGATCTATTACCCCTGAGGCAGCATCTCCAGCTGCCAGAACAGTGAGTAGTGGAATGACAAACTGAGGCTTAAGTATGGAAGTGTTTCCGTCTTTTGCAGGGGCTCTTAGTAATTGCGATTCCCTGCCATCTTTGTGGTTTGTCAGGCACATCGGTTCCCCAGGGTAAAAGTTAGGTGCCTTAGGACTAAGCTTGAAGGGACCGACCTCTCTATAAACATTTGAAGGAGCAGCACAAGCAATGGTTACCCTTTCTCCTTCTTGTGCAGGAAGCTCAACTGTTTCAGTAGCAAACCTGTGTGTACGTGCCACACCAGAAGGAGTTTGTACCTACAATGTGGATGTAGGTGGAACTAATTAAAGAATGTTCAGAGAGGATTTTGAAGGGGGAAAAGGAAAAGAAGTTTGTCATCACTGATGAAATAAATAATATGAACAAATAGCACACTGAATGATACAAAAACCAAGTTTTGAATCCAAAAGAGCATATTGTCAAATCAGAAAAACCAAATGGCTAAACAAGGTAGTGAATATATACCAGAATAGAATGAACAGCAGCAGGAACTCTTTGTTTCAGCATTTGTAGAGATTTTAGCCCCCTTTTCCATGCTGGAATCTCCATGCTGCGTTCGGCAGGAGGAGTTCCTTAGCAAAAGTGAATATCCCGGCATCAACACCATACACGAATATAGTGTGTTATCAACACTAAAACCAAAATGGAGCAAATAAAATTTGTTGCTTTATATAGTCAGTTAATTCAACTCATAAACATAGTGCATTCATAATGGCATAGGCCACGAGTACTTCAAAGAAAAATGAAGGGTCTGAATCACATAGGCCACAATTATTCAGTAAAACAACTTGATCACTATTTTTCTTTTATTAGAGTCATCACTAAACTTTGATGACCGAGATATGAACACAAACCAAGCATTAAGTTAAATGCCATGGCAGGTCAGAACTAGCTCCTGAGGAAAAGTCAAACATCCCAGAAAGTAAAATATACAGAAACAAACCAACCTGATTTCTTCTGAGTCAACACTAATTATGTTGCCAGAAACAAGCTCATATTTGTAGCGACATTTGGCACAACATACAATCTGCAGAAACGTATAAATATAGAAAGCAAAAATCTTGAGTAAAAGATGCACATATTTCAGCTCAAGCCTCCATAACTTAAGGAACCTTTCAAAAAGCTACAATGTTATTTACCTGAATTCCAAGTTGTGGTTGTGCAACACCAACAGCAATGGAACAAATGGGACACCTCACAACTTTCCCAAAAGGAACCTTTCAAAAGAGAAACAAAAAGATCCAGAATTTTTTTTTCATTCAGATTGATCCAAAGAAACCTTTTTTTTTTTTTTTTTGCTATAGGTAAAGAAGTTCAAAGAAAGAACTTGGTCCACACCTCCTCACCAGGAGAAACTCCAACTCGGCAAATATCATCGATCATTTTAAGAGCATCAGAGACCCTTAACAATGTAGCCAAGCCTAGAACTAATGTAGTGTAAATCCCAACATCGGGTCTTGACCATTTCCATCTATCAACCAATGGCCTATTCTCACTCACACCTATTACCAAAAAAACATCGAATAACTACAATACAAAGACTATTTTTTCATGTTTTAAAGTCAACCAGTAAAGGGGAAGAAAAAAGAAAACCTGTGTCGAAACTGGAACGCATGGCGTAGAAAACAGACAAGGCCAAGTCAGCATTGTTACGATCAAGCGCGGCGTTTATTATCAAACGACAATCAGAAACACTTACGACACCGCCGCTTAGTTGTTCACCGCTTTCGCTCTGACTTTGAGCGATCATTTCGAGTGCTTCGTCAGCATCTTTAGTAGCCGAGACTCTGCTCAGTAGCTCCTCGTCTAAACCGAAGGTTTCCTCCTCCTTAGCGACACCGTTTGATTGGGTTTCGTTTAAGGAAGCTTTGAGTTTGAAAGGGCCGTTGGTTTTGAGAGAAGAAAGGGGATTAGAGCGTAAAAGGAGAGAAAAGAGAGTGAAGTTGTTTGGAGAATAATAAGCGGTAAATTTAGTGTTCGGAGGGGAAAAGCGAGACAGCCATGGTGAAGAAGCTAAGCTCAGACTCATTTTTAGCCTCTGCTTAGAACTGGAATTTGAGTGTATGCACTTTGATTTCCGTTTAAACTTTTTTTTTTTCTTTCTATTTTTTGGGGTGTCACCTTGAACCAAAAAAGAAGATGAGGAACGAGAGGTTCAGATGACAAATTGGATAGGAAATGGATCGTTTTGTTTGCACTGTGCATGTTTGGTGTTCGCGTTTAAAAACTGGAGGTGCGGGGAATCGAACCCCGTGCCTCTCGCATATTTATTATGTTTTTTCATCATTAATCTAAAAAGCTACAGTTTTGTTCTTTAAAAAAAATTTTAATGGAGGTGCGGGGAATCGAACCCCGTGCCTCTCGCATGCGAAGCGAGCGCTCTACCATATGAGCTACACCCCCACCATTCGGATCTTAAATTACTTTTTTGTATTTCTAATAATAATTTTTTAATCTTAAAAGAAATCCAATTCTGATCTTTTTTTTTTTAAATTTATTATGAATAAAATTTTGAGAATATATAGTATAAAAACTTTGAATGAACTACATTTAAAATATATATGTTTATAATTTTAATCAATTAAATTATTTAAAATAATTAAGGGAAAAATTAACCTAAAAATATCAAGTTTAACATTATAAAAGTGCATTTTCAATTCAAAGTGTGATGTAAAACTACAAAGAAGTGCATTTTCCGCAGACTTCACTAGCTTTATAGTCCTTTTTCAACGGGATATTAAATTGAATATCATGGTGTCAATCAATCAATAGTTTAACCGAGGAAATTTAGCATGTAAGAGATCCTAGAAATGATGAGAGATGAAGCATCAACAGTGGACCAAACAAAAAAAGCGCTCATAAGATAAATCACATACCTCGAGACTAGTCAAAACTAGTAGTGCAAATTGAAGAAATGCAGCCTCCCAAAATGACTATAGCCATCAAAGAATCAAAAGTGATCAAAACAACTTGATAAGGAAAACCAAAATCAAAGGAAAGACCCAGCAGAAGAAACTACAGAACCCACTGGGACACACTACCCAATTAACATTTCCAGACAAACGAAGAGCTTGTCCTCCAATCATGTAACAAGCCACCTAAAGGAACGATATTAATCTAGTGAATGCACAATTACAGCTCTTGCACAATTGCAATCATCAAACATGGTGTCGTGTTTCTAAATTCATCCTCTTCAAACGCATCACACCTGCTACTTGATCCTTCAATATGCAAACCAAGATGCAGAAAACTAATTCCAAAGTACTAACCACTTAACCAGATTAAGGATCTTGCACACCACAGATACAAAGCTCAGACTACAAGCATACTACTTTGGGTAGTGTGAATAACAAAAGCCAAACACTTCAAGATAATCCCAAATTTGGCAACTCTTTCCACCAGAAATTTGTCAAATTTTGGGAGTTCCACATAGCATGCAATTGGATATAAGTTATCAGGACCATATTCCACAGGTCATCAATATTGTAGAAGATCCATGATTTACCTGGAATAATTCAAAGACAGAAAACAGCCATTACATGGGTAGTAATTCTTGCAGTTGCAACAATTCCAGTTATAAGAAATAATAGCTGCTCACATAAAGCAACAATATGAGCTATTTGAAATCCATATACCCTGGTTTGTTCAAATTAGACACTCTGCTACCATTAAAAGCTCCAAACCGAAGTGGGGCAACTGCAGCTCTACGTGAAGCCTCAGCAGTAAAGGGAAATCGGTTTCCCTGGATATTTGACCTTCTTTGAGCTAGAACCCCCTGATAAACCATGGAACATAAAGGAGAAAGAAAAAGGTTTCCTAATTAACATATGGACCAAGTACATTAGAAATTTGTCAACAGGAAAAAAATTAAAAACCACAGACCTGTCTAAGAGAGGAACACGAGTCCATATACTGTCGAACCTTAAAAGCCTTCTCTTTAGCAGCATTACTCACAGGTTTGTGGCTTTTATTCTGATGTTAAAGAAAATAAAAATAGATAAGAATATCAATTCCATCATGCAGTAACAATATGATCTTGAGTAAGAAAATTCATGCAGTGACAATATGATCTTGAGTAAGAAAATTCATACAGGTAGACTTTGCTGCTTCTTGACTTTATTTTAAGTTTTTTTTGTCAATTTAATGATGTCATCTATGTCCATATAAAAAAAAAAAAAAAAAAAAAAAAAATCAGAAGACTATTTTCCCCTTAAAGAACATAACTTTAAGAAGGACCAAACAGCTAATAGCTCACCCAGTGTCATGTACATTTTCTTTTCTGTGAGAGCTATTGCTTCACTTGTAAGTGGATTAGCCTGCATATGACAAAGTAAACAGGTTTAATAATCCAAATCAGTTGATGAAGACAATTTGAAATAAAAAAAAAAAATTTAATAAAAGGCAGTTCAATCTGAAGTGAGAAACACACAATATACTCACATAGGAAATAAGGAAAGCCTTTTCAAGAGATTCTAAAATAAAATTTACATAATAAATAACTTACACGATATAATTTATCACTTTGCTACGTAAAAGATTAAAATTAAGAAACCAAAATGTAAGAGAAATTATAATAAAAAAAACAAAAACCCTCCGTCACCACTCACCAAACCAACAAATAAATCCGCAAAAAAGTTAATAAAAAAAAAGGAAAAAGAAGCCTAGACAACCGAGTAAGGTTTACACGGGAAAATAACTCACCAAACAAACAATTAATATACAAATTTACAGATCATATGAGAGGGATTCAAGAAAAATGCAAAGGATTCGAAGAGAGAAACTTACCTTCTTTTTTTCCTGGAAAGAGAGAGATCTAACGAGGAGCTTTGACGAGGAATGCGAAAGGAGTTCCCGGGTACGCTAGGGGTTTGGGTTTTCGAAGCAGGAAATAAAGGGGAAATTTGTGCTTGAAGGCTTTAGATGCTTGGCTGCTACGCTAACAGCAAAACGAGTGAACTGAGCATGTAGAAACTGGCATTTATATAGGTTGGCTTGGCGGATTTCAAGTTTGTTATTAAAGTCCAATCATTGATTATTTAAATATAATTAATTTCGAGTCCGTCTTTACCAAACTTAATTATTACGTCAATTAAAGATGAGCTTGCTTTAGCATTTTGACAAATACTAATTAAAGGGGTAATTTATCCAAAAATACCAAAAAATTACAAAATTTACGGAAAAGGGCCGGATTGGAGAAAATTTACGAAAAATGGCCGAATCCCCCAAAAACGCGGCCACGTTTAATTTTGTGGCCCAATAGTCTCCGGTAAAATAATTTTGAGGAGACGTTTAACAAAACAAGCAATGCCAAAATAGCATGGGTATCGGAAAACGCCGCGTGTGGGCGCGTTTTGCTCTGATGAGTCTCCGAGAAATAATTTTGAGGGGACGTTTCTGAATAAACAGTGGCCAAAAACACTTCCAGCAGGGCGCACTGTCAGCATGCGTAATGAAAAACGCTCCCACGTGGACGCGCCTTTGCTACAATGAGCCTCCGCAAAATTAGGCTATAAATCGGTGAAAATTCATTCTCGGTTGGCGAGAAAGGGAAATTGAGGCAAAGGAAAAAATTGAAAATGAGTGAACGTATTAATCTTTGTTATTTACTACGACGGTGAAGTTTGTGACACCAAAATGGCGTTGTTTTCTTATCGGAGAACACAAATACGGCCGAGTTTTAATCGGAACATCGATTTGGTTGAACTTAAAAAAGAATTAGGCGTAAAATATTTGGAACAACGCCAATGAAAGTTCAGTTTATTAAGTATAGGTTTTGCGCTTCGGTTGATCCGGTGAGATATAAGTCGTTCGACATCAAAGGTGCTCGGGGCTTTGAGGCAATGGTGGAGACTCATATTGCCAGTGGATCACCCTATATGGAGGTATATGTAGAATTTTCATCTCTAAGTGATCTTGCTGCGACCTCGACATGTACTTTGCCGTCGGGGGAATACACGACCCCAAGCCGACACTCTGTAAGTGGGAGGCCAAACACGTAAGTGCCCGGGTGTCGCGGTCGTAGTATGGAAAACATAACCCCTGCACGACACTCGGTTGGTGGATGGGACATGCATATCCGTCAGTCGACGTCCGATGATAGAAATACGTACTGGGGGACGTCGTCAAGTTCTAGTGGTTGGTCCAACAGGAGCCGTATATCCTCAAGCGATTTCGGTATTCCAACATGATTCGCCGGATGGTTCCACCTAATTAAATAATATTTTAGCATGCAATTATACTATAAATCTACGAAATAATTGTAAAATATAATATTAAATTTACCTCGTTATCGATGGGAATGAATATGGGTGGTCGAAGTCGAGGCGTAAAAATGGAAATCGATACCATGCCCATGACTCGCAATGATATGCAACCTCCATTTTTTCTTTACTCTAAGACCGCCGCCGCGCACATCTCCCCTACAACCTCGACAAAGACGGCAGACTTCAACTCTCAATTCACCAGGCCTCTGAAGTCAACAAGTTTCGAGAGCCATCTCGGTGGACGAGGTTTTAGAGAGGTCCCATCGAGATAGCCTCCAATTATTTGAAGAATGTATGCTCGAGCATACCGTATTCTTTCTACTTGGTCGAATCCTCTTTCACTCCGGAATGTGTCTCGTAACCACGCCAAATCGATTCGAGCTCCTCAAATTCTATCCGGAATGGCACCTAGAAGCTCGTAGCATACGCGCCATCCAATCGGTAGATGTTGTGGACCCATGGACTCTACCGATCCACCCACCTAATCCCAACCTGCAATCGAACATCTTCTAGAGTGATTGTACACTCTCGCATGGCGGATGGAAAGTGTGAGTCTCGGTCTCCACCTCTCAATCAACGCTACCGATCAAAGCGGCTCCAACTTGAACCTCTACTATATCGTGGCCACATGCCAAAAACCCGCTTCCCGCAGTAATTTCTCGATCAACGGCGATAGAGGATCATGCATGTTGCGAATATAACATTCCAACACCCGATCTACAGACTGTTTAAAAAATAATAAAATTCAAAATTAATTAAAATTACATAATTGGATAAAAAATTAAATAATATTGCAAAATTAAAATTAAAACTTACCATTTTTATTTGCTCGACGAACAATGTGCTTGCTTCTCGCTAGGCGAAGTAATTCCCGACCATTGTAATCGGCTTTAAAATTTTCCGATAAAAATATCTTAAAAAAAAATTAAGGGCTTTTTCGTAAATAGTAAAGGATTATTTTGAAATTTGAGCGTAAATTTCAAGGACCTTGAGAGAAAATTTAGAGAAAATTGAGAGAATATTGAGAAAGGATTGAAATGTGAAGAATAAAGGGTGGAGGGGTTTTATAGTTTTTTTTTTCCCGATCAGTTGAGGAGCCAACGGTCAAAAAAATTTGATCGTTGGGACCAAAAACGCCTGCTTGGGCGCGCGCTTTTGTCCACGCCGCCAAGCGCGCGTCCACGTGGGCGCATTTTTGGTGGCGTGGACAAAAACGCCGTCAAATAGTATGCGCTGCTTTTTCTTCTTATCCCCAAAAAACGCTACCGACGTGGCGCGCTTTGGGGATTCGGCCCTTTTCCGTAAATTTTCTCCAATCCGGCCCTTTTACGTAAATTTTGTAATTTTTTGATATTTTTGGGTAAATTACCCTAATTAAAGTGCCACGATTTTTAAACAATTATCACACTGCAACTCTTAAAATTGATAGTTTATTGTTTTATTCATTTTACAAATATTATCAACTTAAATAAGTAAAATATTCTATGAAGGTTGACTTATCCATAGACAAGGGAAGTAGGGAACACCGGTTTTTACCCATAGACTTAAAAATAACATTATAATAGTCATTCCCTTATCAAAACAAGTTCAAAAACCTAAGCCCAAGGAGAAATAATTAAATGGGAAAAGTGCAGTATTTCCACCCTATATTAAACAGGTGAAAGGGATTATTATTTGAGTCTGAAGAAAAAAAAAGATATTATTTTTTGAGCACTAGTTTAACTATAACAAAAATCAAAGCTTTTGGCTCAATGCTCCTCACCTCCATAAAACGCATTTATTCTAAAAAATTATGCCTCTAACCCACACGTGATGTGGGACTAAATTTCCCTGAACTACTACTGATTAACTTGAAAAAAGATGCCCTCATCAGTTGTTTCCATAGACCCATTTCTCAGCGTTGCTTGTATAGTTAACCAACTCTTGTGGTTTGAACCACAAGTTGATTTCATCCTTGGCAGTCTCAGGACCATCACTCCCATGAATTATATTCCTGCACGGCAAAAGAACAGCTCAAGCTCATATCCATGGTGAACAAGTTCATGCAATGTAAAAACTTACGTAAAGTAACAACAAAAGGTTATACCTTCCTACAACCACGGCTAGATCACCTCTGATGGTTCCAGGCTCTGATTTTTGAGGATCTGTTGCTCCGATGAGTTTCCGGCCGTATTTGATCACTCCCTCTCCTTCCCAGACCTGCATGTGAATGAGATTAGCTTAGCTCGGCCTGAAGCAAATACGAAGAGATGATAAGGTTTCTAGTTTCTTTTTACCATGGCAAGAACAGGGCCAGAGCTGAGGAATTCGCACAGGCCATTGAAAAAGGGTCTTTCCTTCAAGTCATCATAATGTTTCTGGGCAAACTCCTTTGAAGGAACTACCAACTTGATAGCCACAAGCTTGAACCCTTTGCGCTCAAAACGAGAGATGATCTCCGAAATCTGGAATAGACACAGGCTTTAGTTAGCTATCTGACATGTTTCAATCCAAAAGATCAAAAACTGTAAAACATGAAAAGGAGAGAAAACCATAATGTGCAGTATGTATTTTCCATCAACCACAAGCAGAATGCAAGAAGTATGGATAATAATAAAATAATACAAATTTGTTGATGTTCCTTATTTCAATATAGAATAAGATGATTGGAAGACTTCTTAAATTGATGATAAAGGTCAGATGAACCTCACCAGCCCTCTTTGCACTCCATCTGGCTTGATAGCAATGAAGGTGCGCTCCATCTGAATGAAGAAAAATGGTTCATCGCACACAGAGAAGAAAAAAGAAGAAGAGAAAAGGAGATGAATAGCATAAACAATGGAAAATACAAAGTAATAGCTACATAATTGAATGGTGATGGATTACCTCTGCAGCATGAACCTCCTGCTCCTGAAGCATGTAAGCTACAAAGATGATGAAAACAGACATTCAGGACATATTCTTTTGTTTTATTCTTTTTCCTTTTTTGGGGTTGAGGGGAAAGTAAAAATATCACAATCATAAAGCTATACTTTCTTCTTTTCATTTTCCATTTTAACCCACAGCATCTACACTGCTAATACTCTTCATTCTGTTTTAGAATTAAATCCAAGAGTGAAAGTAGGTAGAAACTTGAGCCATCTGGCAAATAAAATTATTCTTTGTCATCATCATACAACCAATCAAAATTCATTTCAAAGATAAAGGTAGCACAATAAGCTATTTTGTGTGAATAACTGTGAAGCAGGCAGTAGATGGACATGGAAAAGAAAGCAAATAGGCAAAAAGAAGAAAAGGCGGCAGAATCAAGTTAGATCAATGCACAGATATATGATGATGGCCAGTACATTATTTGGGATCGGGGCACAATGTTGGGAGAAATTTAGGGAAGAAATCAAGTCTAAATGCATCACAACAAAGCGTTTCCTCCCTATTGTGTTATAATTATTGTTGAAGAGGTCTAGGAAGCCACAATGCTAAATCTTAAGCAAGAGACCAGGCTCCTCTTCTTTCACCCAGAGTTGTAAAGCTAGGAACTTGCCATGGACCCTTTTATTTTGTCATCCATTTTATTTTACAAGTATGACAGGGATAACAGAAAGAATTACTCCAAATGAAAAATAGAGGCCACTGGAAGATAAACTGGGAAAAAAGTTTAAAGTCATCCAAACCTGCCACTGGAAGAGCAAAAACTCCTGAAAGCCATGCTCTAGATGCATTGGCAGAAGCAGTACTTCCATAAGCTGAAGCCAAAAGAGGCATTTTACCGCCAAGTGAAACTGCTGCAGCGGCCGCTACAGCTCGCCCTTCTACAGACCACAACACAATAGTTAAAAAGCTTAAAACATATTGTTTTGCATGCTACAAAACCAGCATTTTCACCACATGGACCAAAAGTTAAAGTGTACGAAAGTAGAAACTCACACATGGACCAAAACTTTCACATTTAACATAATGCACACTTTTTTTAGTTTACAAACACAAATAGTTCTATAACACATGCCGCCAACTAAGTTAGCTCATGAAAGTGATTAGGTGCAAACACAATAGAAATTCCCTAACCATATTATATTCCCAACTTAAGCACATAGCGACTTGAGCCGTTTCTTCGAGAGAAAAAGCATGTGTTCTCAAATATGTCGACGAAATCATCAAAGGAAAGAAAGAACACAGAACCAATAGAATTGAAGCAAAGCGAAAGACAGATCATGTGGGTAGCATAGGTGCATAAACATTTGGAATAAATCTTTTTTTTCTTTTCTCTTTAATAGTGTATGTAAAGCAAATCATTAAGGGGCAACAAAATGAGAATTGATTCCACAACGAAAAGCATGGAAAGTAACAAATCTCTTCTAATCTTTACCATTTTGGGTGTCTACGTCAAGAATAGTTATAGGTGTTAGGTTTAACTTTTCGCAGCTTTCAAAAGAAAAAGTTAGTACTAACACAAATAAATTGGTAATAATTAAAAGCTAGAGTTAAAGTTTCTTAGAAAGTGGTTTGGGGTTGCTAAACAGGCGAATAGGACAATTTCCATCCAAACAAAAGTGAAAAACAAATAATAAAAAAAGTCTTTTCAATATCAGCACAAGTTAATGCAAAATGTTCAAATAAAATTATCAGCTTCGATGCTTCATAGACAAATACATAAAATTAAAAATCAGAGTTGAAAATCAGTCACGGGATTGATCTAAATTATGGATACTAATAAAACGATACCCTTAACAAATGCTTTCAAATCAGTTATTCCACATTTAATGAAATTTTCTTCCTCCGAAAACTGATAATATTATGAAAGAAAGTAATCAAAGTTGCATTAGCGGGAAATATGTATATTCGTCGAAAGAAATCACTTCACAGATCAGCCATCTATTAGCTCCCAAACAAGAGAGAAATGAAGCAAAGACGTTTACCAGAGTAAAAGCGAGAAGCCTTGGATGCTGAAAGGAGAGACCTGGCGGCTCTAGAAGCAGATCTGAAAATCTGAGAGCTCATTTTTTTTTAATACTTTTTTGGGGATTTTGATTGATTGGTATGAGCCGAGTGCAAGGGCAGTGATGTGTTTTGATAGTAGAAGAGAGAGATAAGGAGAGTGAAAATGAGAGGCTTGTATTTATAGGAGCCAAATGTTCGTTCGTCGAATGGGTCTATTATTATTGTTATTATTATTTTAGAATAAAGTACGATCGGACGAAATCGTGACTCGTGACCGAGATTTTGAATGGGGTGAGGCTGAGCTCACTTCTTTTGGGTTGCGCGGTTAGGTTTTTTTGTCGGCTAATGAATGTCCGTCGGTGGTTATTATAAATTAATAAATAATAATAAAATAAATATTAAACATAAATAATAAAATTAAATATTTAAAGAGTAAACTAACCTAAAGTCATTAAACTATTAGTAAATTTATATTTTAGCCATTTAATTTTAATAAATTACAAAATTATCAGTTAAACAATTTAAAAATTTTCATTTAAATAATTAAACTATTCAAAAAAAATTATTTAAGTCATTGGACTATTAAAGTTTTTTTTTAAAGTATGGCTAGCAAGTTTTAAATGATAATTTGACTATCAGTACACATTGATGAGTATAAGAATGTACTTTAGGTCCAATTCGATCTAACAATCAATACTGGAGATCAAATATGCTTAGATTTTAATTCGTAAATTCATGATATTCAAAATAATTTTATTAAAAAAATTGAACTGTAAAAGAGAAAATAAAAGAAAATATAAATAAATAATAATATAAACATTTATATTATAAATTATAATAATAAATTAAACATTTCAATTAATTTTAACATGATTTTTGTCTATTATCGTTTTTCAATCTTATGACCCAAGTCCATCATCAATAGCAATGACTAATCTCATGGGCGTGAATCAAACTCTCAATCTCATGATTAAGAGATGACGTGAGCAATCATCGTGTATATATATATGTATAATGTGGTGGGTGTATTGCTTAAAAAATAAAAAGTATATCACTTAGAGGCGGATGGTAATGGGGCCTAGACCTAAAAATATTTTAAAAGTATTTTTAGACTGTTAAATCTTTTAAAATTTAATTATATCTTTACAACTTTTTTTTCTTTTTTTTTCTTTTTTGTCAATTCTCAATAGGCATTTAAAAGTTTTGAGAGTTTTACTTCGACTTGCATTCTCATTAAATTCTCTTTGAAAATTTTTAATTAATCCTCCTAAATCTCAACACCAAAATCCACCACCATCATTTACAAATTTGAAATTTTGAATTTAGGATTTGTTTGCTTGGTTTTAAAAAATTTAGGGAAAATATTTTTCCTATGTTTGTTTACGAAAAATAAATTTGATTAATGTGTAGATTGAATTTTAGCTTAATTAGCTTGCATCGACATTATTATCGGTGCAGGAATACATGGGTTTGAGTGTGCTAGCACGTTAAAACGCAGTATTATCTTATTTAAAGATTATTCTAGATATTGTATTAAAATAGATAGACTAGAAAACATGATCCTACACTTGTATAAAAATAAATAAAAAAAATAAAACATTTGATTAATATAATTTTTTTTACAAGTAAACCAAAATTTCCCTTATTTGTTGGTAAAAATGTTTTACCCTGATAAAACATTTTACAAAAATTTCCCATGTAAGTTGATTTTACAAAAATTAAGTAACCTTTTTCTTTTCTTTTTTTTCATTTTTCATTTTTTTTTTCATTTTTCATGCCATAAGTTGATTTTCATGGCATGAATTTTTTTTTTCATGTCATTTTCATGCCCTTTTGTTATATATATATAATGAATTTTATGTATTTGATCTATATTTTTCATGCCATTTGCTTTTTTCAATTTTAGGTTATAAAGCTTTATATCTCATATTAATTATGAAAAAAATTCTTGCTAATATTGTATTTGTTTCACTATAAATATATTTTAAAAAAATAATTCCAAAAAAAATTTACCAAATAGTGGAAAATATTTTACACACAATCATTTAATGTTTCGAACGCTAAAAAATATCAATTTTTTTAAAAATTCATATTTTGTAAAATTATTACACCAAACAAATAGACCTTAAATAATATATACGTAACATTTTCCACATGTGTGTTACATTAATTCTATAAAAGTGAAATATAAAAGTTAAATTTTATTATTGGTATTTTTACCATGCATAAATTGTTAATTTAGTTTCTATACTTTAAATTAATTATTTCCGGTCCATGTATTATTAGAATTTTAAAATTTTAATCTTGATCAAATGGTGGCCATTAAATTCTTTAAATTAAATTTTGTTGTTTTCAAAATGTGATGCAGCAAACATATGATCACATGCGTAACGCTATATCAGCTTAATATTTTCATATATCAGATTAAATTTAATCAAATTAAATATTAAGTTAATATTAAAAAAAATATATAGAGATTAAATTTTAAATTTAAAAAGAATATTTTAAACATAAATAAATCCTTACAAAATAAATAAGTAAAAGACTACAAAAGCAAAGCCCCAAATGGAATATAGACTATAGAGGAAGCATCTATATATCTGTTGTCACTTCAATCACTGAAAAACGTGGGAGAAAAATAAAGGGGAAGTTTCTCCTTTTGTCAATATTTATTTGCTGGAAAACCTTCTTTTTAAACACCTTTGATATTCACAGTTATACAATAATATTAAAAAGAAAATAAAATAAAGAGATAAATTTCATTGGAGCCGCAAACACAAACTTTTAAAATTGCTATTCTTTTTTAAAAATGGATAAATTCCAAAAATAACCCTTTATGTTTGTTCAAGTTTTTGATCGCTGGTGTATCAATTGTTACGATTCAATTACAAACATTAGCAATTTATAACAATTTGATGACTTTGCTGGTATCATTGGTTAAAAGTGTAACGGAATCTGTTAATTCTGACTTGGACGCCATATTTTTAATTTTTATTGTGGTCCCGCCACTTATGTATTTATTTATTTATTTATTTATTCTCTCTCCCACATAACATAATAGTAATTCGCTCTTCCTTGTCTTCCTTTTTTCTTTTTTTTCTTTCTTTCTCTTCTTTTTTAAAAAAAAATAAAAATTAAACAAATTAATTAATTACGAAACAACTTAAAAATAAAATTTTGTACAAAAATGACCTATTTTTTTATAGTGTTTACCGGTAATGTCAGTTACTATTAACCGATCATCGATTTTTTAAAAATATATATATTTTGGGATTAGTATTAAGGGCGAAGACCTCTTAAAATGTAAAATTACTATTTAGGTTCTTAAAATTTTTTAAAATTTTAAATTAGTAAATGTAAAATTACACTTTAGCCTCCTAAAGATATAAACTATAAAAATTTAAAATTTTATCCAGCCTCCTAAAAAATTATTCTGACTTCACCCCTGATTAGTATATGTATTTTTTCTAGATACCCGTTATAAATATAGATATTTTGAGAAGAAAATAAAAAATAAATAAATTATTTAATGGCCGCCACTGTTACCAATATCAGAAGCAATTCTTTTTTCTTTTGTTTTGTCGTCAAGCTGTGTGGTGATACAGGTGTAAAAAAAAATTCAAACATTTTGTAAAACTGCTCCAAGTATCAAAAGTATCTATACCTTCAATATGCTATCGATACAATAACCCAAGTATTAATATCCCTGACTAGTATCAATATTAATTTCAGCTTTGAAGTTTAGAAAAATTGAGCAAAAATCAAAAGTATTGATACTATTAAGATAGTATCAATGCTTTCACAAAAGTATCGATACCAATCTTTGTATCAATACCGTTTTGAAGTCCAGTTTCGCCAGAGAACCTGATTATACCTAAAAAATTAAATTTTTAAAAAATTGACACTAGTGTCGCCACATAGCCTTACAACACAAAAAATTCGACGTTTTCCTAGCATGGGTGTTGCCACACATTTAAAAACAAAAAATCTTTCATACTGCCAGAGAAGACGACGACACCCATTAAAATATTATTCTTTTCTTTTTTTTCCCAAAATACTCGTATTTTTAACATCTATTTAGAAAAAAAATACATATCGGTGCCACCGGACACAGTGGATGACACCAAAAAAAATTATTTAGAAAAAAAAAAAGATGATTGACTGATGATGAAGGGGCGGTGCTGCCAGTGTGTTTGGTGGCACCGGCTGGCACTGTATAAAACGGGTCATTTTCGTTCAAGATTTTACTCCTGAGTTATTTTCATAATTAATTAATTTATTTGGGTCATTTCTGAAAAATAGCCCATTGATGACCTAAACATAAATTTAAAACAAACATAACGGACTATTTTTGTAGTTTACCCTTTAAAAAATTATGTTTGTTTCAAAGACCCAACACGAGATTGCTTCTCAATCAACCTCATGCTTTACTGTGCATTCATGGTGGTCAGCTAAGTGCATACATATATATTTAATTGGATATTCCAGTTATATGGGATCTTTTGTTCTGTCTTGTTAGTGCATTAAGAGCTTTAATCACAAGAAAAGAATTTTGGTGGGTTTCTCTTCTTTCTGGGGGGAAAGAAAAAGCAGTCAATAAAGCTTTAAAAATCCACTGCTCGAAACAGTTTCGAACATCAAATAGCTTTCTTAGCATCCAAACACACGTCAGTTTTATTGCAAGAAAAACAGGAACCAAAGTTCTCATTTCTAACTGAATCAATTCCAGCTCTAAGAGATTCATACAAGAAGGTGCTGATTTATTGGAAATGCCAATCATATGTACAACAAAAGAACTGTTAGTGAGATCCCGGTGCCGGTTCGATATACTAGTTCTAACCTATGTCACCCGAACTTGGGACAAGTATCAAATACAGGTAATTTTCAATTTGTTTCGAATGTTTGGAGAATCATTGACCGAACACATGTTTGAATCGGACATAGATACCTCAAGAAAAATAAGGAACCTGGGTAGCATAAGCTCTAACCGAGTTACTGTTAACGGAAGAACCCCTAACACGTTAGGAACCATTTGGGACTTCAACATCAGAACCCAACTTGCAGTCTGTCCGCAAAGCCGATAACCATGTGTCCACCTAGGAAAAGAGAGAAAACAATCAAAGTCAAATTTGATTTTGAAAACACACACACTTGAGAAATCGGACAAGAGAATTCTACGAGTTTAGAATGGCAGAACTAAATACAAAAAACTTGTCTAAAACATTGTATTTTGATATATGCATATTGAGTACACAAGGTATACTATACCTGTACTTCAGAAACATGTGAACACTCGTAACGCAGTCCTTGACGAGTTAATATATAAAAGGAATATTGTGTCCCTTCATCTTCTCTTATAAAGTTTGGCAGAGGACCAACTTCAACAACATCGGACAGAAGTGTGGAATCTTGAGGGCTCAAATCTGCAAAGTATAAATTAAGAAGTTTATCAGTAAGTAATGTTTATGATCCACCAGCCCATGCTGTGTTTACATTCGACCAGCCTATTGAATCCATCCTTTATTGTTAGCGATCACTCTAGACCATACTTCATTTTAAACTTAATGATGTGTTCATTAAAGAAGAGAACAAATAAGAAACTGCTTGATCATCTCGAATTTGAAATTTCAACTCCCGTACTCCAGAGAGAACTTTTATGTCATTTTCCATATTGCAATTTGTTATAGTAAAAAATGAAAAAAAAAAAAAAAAGAGAATACATCAAAGGCTAATTACCTGTGGAGCATAAATAGAAAAATATACATTGGCCATGAAGAACAACGAATCTAGGAAGCCAATCGTCAACATCAATATCGTCAATAGGAGCAGGTTCTCCGGGTAACGCTGTCCACCTCTGGGAATGAAAAATACATAGAAAAATCATTACCTGGAACAGTAGCAATGCGTGAACAAAATATGAAGTAGCAAGAAGAGCAATTCATACACTTCGTATGTACAAATAGCCAGAAAGACGTGCTGACCGCAAAATTTCATCTATATGTTCCAACCTGCATAAAACAGAAACATCAATGAAAAGAAATGTAGAAATACTGAATCCAAATCTCAATATTACATCAATGGTTCAGAGACCATTAATGGCTCAAACTGTTAAATATCATCCTTCCACTACATTAAATTATGCTGGACACACGTATATAGTCATGGTTCAAAAATCAACATTTAATTGGTCCTTACTGAGCTTTCAAGTGAGCTTCTCTCTCTTCTATATCGGCAAGTTCCGATCTTAGTGATTCCAACTCTGCAGCAGTCAACTGAACCTGTCAATGAAAATAAAAGTTCTGGGGATAAGAGAGGTCTGAACATCGATAAAACCAAACGGCAAAATTCAAAGAGGATAGAATTTGAACCTTTTCCTGACCATCAGCACCACTCCATGGCAACCCACGTAAACTGAACAGATTCAACATGAATGCAGCCCTTCTCAATTTTCGCCGAGACCATAAACTGCTACAGGACCTATCCTAAAGCAAGAACCAACAGATATTGAGATAAGATGAACTAGAAATCCTTAATGTATTATTCTCTTTTTCACCTTCAGAAAGTAATACCTCGAAGAATTTCCGGTACTTGGTTCTGAATCAGGTGAACTTCTGTTTTGAAGAGAATCCTCTCTGGGAGGAGTTGAGACTTGAAAATGATCTGGAATCACCTTGATCTTCCCAAAACCGTCATCCATAAAGTTATATTCACTATAGTAGGATGTACAAACTTATTACCAATAAAACCAAAAATTGCAATCATACTCGTATAGTGCAACCAAGCTTAAGATGAGATTAACAAGCTTCCAAGTCCAGAGTTTGTTAACAAGTGCTCTAGTCACTGATTTATTCGGAAGGCTTTACAACCCGAGACAATATTCCAGAGAAGCTGGTGTATGAAGACTGAAGTCTAAGTGATAAACAAATTAATTTCCAAAAGGGGATTCGAGTTCTTTTGGAAGAATAAGCAAGGTATGACCTTAAAAACATAAAAACGTATAATATTTCAGGTCCATCATTATCCTACTTGTCAACTAGCTAAATCTCTAGTAAACTACAAGGTGACCACACATGAAAATTGACAACATTTAGGGAATATATCAGCCAAGAAAAGACAGAAAAATCACAATATAATCATCAGTCAGACTTCATATAATTAAAATTCCTTAAAGCTTTATCATTTTCCTAAGTCCTAACCACAAATTACTTAGCCAACATAATATGCAACAGGGACAAGGTTTCCATGAACAAGAAGAAAAAAAAAAAATCAAACCATTGAATTTCCATTAATTCTTTATATAATACCAAAAGTGGTTCAATTAAACCATAACTAACAGCTTAAACAACTAGAAAAATATTTCCCATAAAAAAGAAGTGAAAACCCAGAATCAACAGCTAAACCAACAACTAAAGCTACCCAGAAGAAGAAACTCAAAAAAATAAAATAAAAATCCCATCAATCAAAATCATATGAAAATAAGGTAACAACCAAGGTTCTGCAGAGCTTACAGAAAAGTTGATCTCTTGAATTTGTATAAGCAGCAAGAGTAGAAAAAACAAAGGACAAGCTCGACAATGATTTGATTTAAAAAGAAAGAAAGACCTTTCCTTTTCTGTAGTTACCGGTGGAAAGAGGATTTTGTGTTCAGTTTCGACTCCTCTTCTAACCATTACCGGTCTGACGAGTTGTTTCTTCCAGTTTTGATCTTATTGATATATGAAAAGACTATCATACCCCCTACTTGTTTCTTTATTTTCCTTTTTGCTCATAAAAAATAAATAAAGAGCAAAACAAAAATTATTGTTTTGTAAGGTAGGGTTAGATTAGGATAATGCGGCTGTCATGTCCCAATTATATCTGTCGATTATCCATCCGGTGCCTTGTGGTGGATTACACATTTGGCATTAATTTACTCAATGATGTCATTTTTTTTATTCGGTCTCGATATTATTAGTGTAGGGATTTAAATACATTAAATATAATATTCTCTTATTTAAAGATTGAGACTGATTATAGATAATTTTAGACATAATATTGAAAAAAGTATATATAATTAATATTAAAAAAATTAAATTTTGAAAAAAATATTAAAGAAGTATCACTTTTTTTTAGTTAACGTAATTAGTTATAATTTTTAAAAGTATATATTAATATTATTTTTGATGAATTTTAATATACATAAAAAATATCAATTTATCTAACTTGATGACGTTTTAAAACATTCATTAGAAAAGTATTATCCTCTGTTTTCTCCTTACTTAAAATTAATATTCTTTGCTTAAAAAGGAAAAACTTCTCTATAGTTACTTGATATAATAAAAAGGAAAAACTTTTCTACATCTAATTTTAGTTAATATTTTTGTTTTTGGTGTTAGATTTGTAAAATAAATCTAAAATAAAACTTAATAAATCAGGATCTATCATGTCAAATCATCAAGAATAAAAGAAGAATAAAACTAAATGCGGAAGCGTACTTGAATCCATAAATTTCTTCTAGTTTTATCGGATTTTGGGGATTTGATCTTCCAAATTAGTACACAAGATAAGATATCTTGTGTATATAATTTGGGCACCATAACTCTAATATTTATAACCTTAGTATATTAATTTTAATCAAATTTTGACCCATACTTTATTTAATAATTAAAAGTTCAATAAAATTCTAACAAAATTAGATCACTTTTAATTTGGGCTAACCTATCATGATAGTAAATAATAACATATAATTACCATATATGTGATGTCCATATTTTCCAACATTTGGTGCTCTTAAGATCATTGGCATAATATTTAGAAAAAAAAGTTAAATGTTCTATTAAGTCGACAAAAATTAACAAAATATAATGATTTAGTGTTGTTGAATATTTGTTTAAGGATAATTAAGACTCATATATATAGTTCCCTGGGGGTCTAAATAATTTCTCACCAAAATCCTTACAAACGTAAATTATTAGCCATTTCGCCATCTAAGCACCAACCTTTTACTGCATTTTCACTCCAACTTGTCCCCTTCTTCAAATTTGCAATATAAAAATAAATAATTGACTTAAACATAAGACAAATAATTTGCATAATTTCAATTCTTCAGTAAAAATAAATTTCAAATTCAATTGTTAGACAAGATTTACTCTTACTCTTTACCTTCAATGCAAAAAAGTATATATATACACATATATAGAACATGTAAAAAGGGTGTCAGAAGATGTTTTCCCAATACTAATCAATATGAGTTGATCTAATTAGCTTTAATCTCTTTACTTTCTTAAAATTTAAGAATTAATTAATCTATCTACTTTAATTTTATATAATTTAATCTCTTTAACAATGCGTTAATTAATGCATTAAAATGATGGGACAAATTTTTTTTATTTTTACTTGATCATACAATCTAAACTAGGGGAAACATTGTTTGAAAAAAAAACGAAGTTTTCGATTTAATAATAGCAATTAAAGGTGTTGTTAATCTATATCTATGAATACCATTATAAAAGTAGAAAAGTTGAAATTATGTCAGAAGAATTGAATCAGTTGGTTGAGGGTATTATCTTATATATTTTGAATATATAACTGATAATGATTGAATTTGTATTCTTACAAATTAATTATAAGAGGTAGGGATGAATAATGATGGGGTTCGGTCCACCGGTGGACCATTCAATTATTCATTGTTTTGATTTGCAGTGGTTGGTACTAAATGTACACCGTCCATTGCGGGATGGTTTGTGGTTAGTATTCCCAGTTGTTAAAACATCCTAAAAGCTTTTTCTGGCAAGATTGACTTGTCAGATCATGGGTGATAGGGGGCTCTGCCATGGAGAAAAGGCGATAGATATTGAGCTCATAGAGAAACGTAGCAGAAGCCTCATCATCATCACTTGCAACTAGAGATGAAGAAAGTTTCTGGCACAGCACAGAACTCTCTTAGTTCCAGAAGATGCTTCCGGAAATGAAATTATAGGGCTCGCTAGAGAATCTCCGGGTGGCGGAAAGTACTGCCGGACTTGCTGCCACAAAGAAACTAAAACCACCAGACTCTTAACAACCTATCCTACATGTATCGCAGCGGATCACTGATGGAAAAGTTCACAATTTGCCTCAACAATTCTGGACCTTGCGATGAAGAATCCTAAATCTGCTGTTCTTGAAGCTATGATAGACAAGGATCCAAAGAGATATCTGTCTCAACTCTCACGTATGGAAGGTAAGAATTATGTGCAGTTTTGACTCTTTAAGCTTAGGAATCAATCAAAGGCAGAGATACTTTAAACATCACAAACCAATATTAATTAAGTACTTAAAATATACAAAACATGAATGAGAAGAAAAGGAAAAAAAAGCCATAATTCATTTGATTTTCTGTGTTTATTCATTAAAAATGGTGTTTGTCCCCTTTTCTGTTAGTTTTACAGCACACCAATGTCATTTGAAAATCGAAGCTCCAATATTGTGATAAGAAAAAAGAATAAGAACATTTAGAAGTCCATGAAATCATCTTCCCTGTTGAAACTCCATCAGATGATCAGAAACATCCACCCAACTGCCAAGAGGATCAAAAAAGGATTAATAGATGTCTACCAAGCTAACACAGAGGACATGGGGGAAAAACCATTCCTCCAGTACATGCTCAATAAGTTAATTTTAAGCACTGAGCAAGACTGAATCCATTTCACACAAAAGAATAAAAGAACAAAGAGGGCCACATCAAAAACCAATAATTCATAAGCATGTACACATCAAAATAAAGAGGGAAACATACAATACTAATTCATGCACATAACCAATGGATTTAACTTTCTTCACAATCCGTGAGGTTCCTAACAAATCACAAACACTATTGACCCCATATTCCTCCCAATATTCACCCTTTAGTTATTTAAACAGCTATTTAAGAAGTTATTTCCTAGAAGTTAATGGCTGAAATTTGTCCGTGATTTCTTTTGAGAATCATCGAAACTTGTTGATGATTTTCTTTTTGAGAATCACATACTGTTATGGTATGTTTCTCCATAAATAAAACCCAACTGGCAACCCTTCTTATTGCTCAAATATGTCAGTACAAGATAAAATTCTTCTCCCAATGACAACACTTAGTTCATACACATTTGCTGCATTTTAATGCACTATGGCTAGTAAAGTTAGAGATCCCAAGACGTATAATGCAGTCAATCTACCTAAAATTTTCATTTTCCCTGAAGTATCCATGTCAAACATGTGTTCTGCACAGGTTAAGGTCTCGGTACGTGGTATGATGTTCCAAAGATTTGAAACAACTCCAGGTAACATAGGTCAACATAAACTGGCAAGAGTTCTTATTGCTCAAATATGATATTACAAGATAAATTTCTTCTCCAGTAGAGATCACAAAACTTAGATCATAAGCATTTAATGCATTTTAATGCACCACGGTTTCATAGGATGAAGTTGACTTAAGCACCAAATTCTCTGTCCAACTGATCTCTTATAAGCAAGGTTAGTGATCCTAAGACATATAATGCAGTCAACATCTACTCAAAACTTTCATTTTCCTTAATGTCCAACATGGGCTCAACACGGATTTAAGATCTAGGTTAGCGATATGATGTTACAAGTCTGAAACAACTCCAGGTAACATAGGTCAACATAAATGTCAAATGCAAAAAAAAAAAAAAAAAAAAAAAAAAAAAAAGATTTAAATCCTGACAACATCATGAAAGAGGACGGGTTACATACCAAAATAGCCTCAATTTCCTCATTGGAAACAGGCGTTCTTTTGGGTTGAAGAGAAGCTTTGCCTCCCACAGTTGCAGGGGCCTTAGAACTAGAGAAGAAAGTTAGATCACCATCGCCAGTTTTGCTTGCAACCTGAGCCTGCAACCCAGAATCTGCAAATATCGATTTGATTTCACATTTTTCACCAACATCCATTAATTGCAATCGCAAATAGTTCTTACAACAATTTGACTTGCGTTTACAGATTCAGCAAAAAACAACCCCCCTTTCAGTCAAACATGCAGATATAGAAAACCATAAAAAAACATATTAAAGAGAAGGCAGAATGAGATTTAACAATACATTAAAAAATCGAAAGCAAAGAAAACACAAAAGATGAGATATAGCAGGGGTCAATGGATATAAAGAAGAATACCAGAAGGTTTGGGGTGTCTTTGGGGAAACTTGATGCGAGGGATTCTCTTCATCGCTTGCGCTACGCCCATTTTTCTTTTTCTTTTTCTTTTTTGGTGCAATGGGAATTTTCTCAAAGAAGTTTGACGGTGATTTTTCAATTAAGAATGATTCTCCGGTTTCAGAGATTTCTCGTTTTGTAGAAAAGTAGGCGGCGATGTTTCAGGAAGGAAAAAGAGAGCGAAAATATTAAAATTGATTTTCTACTTTATACTAAACGACAGCGTCTTCGTTGAAGTAAAACAAACGCACCGTTGAACAAAATAATCAAGGGTTAACTATATGGACAGTGGCCCAATTATTAAAATAATCGGTATGTATCATACCACCTTTTGGTAGTGTCACCTCTCTAGTTTAAGGACTAGTTTGGTAATATTTTTAAAAAATTGATGTGAAA
The DNA here is from genome assembly GCA_025503065.1 of Gossypium bickii. Lineage (NCBI taxonomy): Eukaryota > Viridiplantae > Streptophyta > Magnoliopsida > Malvales > Malvaceae > Gossypium > Gossypium bickii. Next base: position 113,774,121 of record CP106716.1, on the reverse strand, counting down.
AAGTACTTTTGAAAAGTTTAGTTTAAAATTTGAGTGTTTAGCATTGTTGTCAAAAATATTTTTGAGAAATAAAATATCTATTTTAAACATGTTATTATCAAGTAACAAATATACATTTAAATAAAATTTAAATTAATTAATATTATTATATTTTAGTAAGAATATAAAAAAATTATTATAACTTGTTCATATTTTAATATATAAAATATAAATTTTAAATACTTTTAAGTAATAAATATTAATTACTTATAAAATTTAATTAAAATATATAAACTGCATTTTAAATATTTAAATATAATCATTAAATATTTGTAATTAGTATTTAAAAAAATATTTTTTTATTTTTAATTAATGATTTTAACACATTTGTAATTAAACAACAAGAGAAAAAAAGGGAAAGAACTATGTAATTGAAGGGATAAAAAAGTAATTAAACATTAAAAATATTTTTAGGAGAGGAAAAGATAAAAATTCCGACCATAATTGAGGCATAACAATTGTCCTCCCAAAAGACTGTATTTTTGGGTTAGATAATTGTCCTTTGAAAAATAATTATTATGTTTCCACTTGGTTAGACACGTGACACATTTAGAAAAAATATTTCCTACTTCTCGTTTTTCTATTCGTTCTTAATTACTCAACTTCTCGATCTAGGAATTAATAGGAATTATTCATCGTTACTTTTTATTGATTCAGGAATCCATAATTAGAAGGTTAAGACACCGCCAAATGTTAGAAATTAAAGATGGTACATGAAATTAATTCTATCTGCTAATTAAATTTAGTTCCTATTAACTTGGGATGCCGTAAACAACCTCAATATCAAATTTAGTTTTTAGACTCTGACTTTTTTCTGATATGGATTTTCAATTAAGATTGGATTGGCCCAATTTGATACAACTAACTTTTTATGCTTTTTAATTTGGCCCAATTTGAAAGAAAAAAAAAAACAACCTTAAATTCATTAACTAATTGTCCCAAATCCCCTGAATTTTTCTTTTTACTTGTAGCATCATGATTATCAGCCTTTGTTCTATTTGACACAATACTTAAAATTACTCATATTTCCTATTCATCTCTTAAATAAGAGAATAATATAATTCAACACACTCGAACCTACGTTCTTTTTTTTAACAATTTCATTATAAGTTTAGATCATATTTGATATTTTCAATTTTTAAATTGAATCAGTAATATAAAATTGATATTTATGTTATTATTGTTTGGTTAAGTATTTGGTGTGTATTTCTTTTAATTCATAAATAACTTTAAAAAATTGTAATGTATCGTTTTTTAAATATTTTAAATATCCCTATAAAATATTTGTCAAATCGCTTGCCCTGTCTGTGAAATTTACAAATTTTACACCAAATATTTTCCCTTATTGTTATTTAAATATGTTTATAATTTTTAAAATACAATTTTTTTTTCTAATTTCCTTATATTCCAAAACAAAATAAAATAAAAAATGAACCGGCAGTTGGATGGATTAGACCGACTCCTTGCACTTTCATTTTATGGAGCACTGCTCTAGACTTGCACCGGTTACATCTTCCGCTCATGATTATATGTGTAAATATAATTATGTTAATTTCTTCTCTCTCTTTTTTCTTTCCGACGATGAATAGTACTTGAAGAAAGTCGCCATTTTTTCTAAGGAGTCCACAAACAGTGATCTGATCCTTTTTAAACAATGTTCATAAATTTTTTGGAACCAAAAAGAAAAGGGTTTTACAGAGTTAGTCTGTTAATTTGTAATCAAATAGGTTTCTAATCGCTATAAACAGAACAGGATTGAAGATACGTGTTATAAAACAAGAAGATTTGCATGCATATATATACAGTCCCAAAAAAAGAAAATTTCATCACTCAATCTTCAAGCAAACCTTTTTTTCTCAGATGATTGAAGTGCCAACCATGCAGACATAAAAGATGCATTAATTTTATAAAAACAAAACTCCTAATAAGGCTAAGCAACGCAGAGATACATCGCTCAATGCCAAAGACCCAGAGAAAAAAAAAAGGGTGGGGGAGAGTGGTAAATACTTTGCCATCGAGTTACGCAAGTATAATAGTATATGAATGTAAAAAAAAAAAAGAGAGAGGGTAATTTACAGAAAAGGGATTGAAAGTTTCATGAATTAATGACATCGTCGTCTTCCATGATACTCTCCAACGAAGGTTTCCATGAAGAGTCAAGTTTCTCAGATCTTGCTTTCTCTATTTCACCCAAAATTTCCTCTAAGCTCTTCCCATCATTACCCTTGTTCTTCAGCTTCACTAATAACAAGTCTAGTTCCTCTTTTGTAAGAACTATCTTCACCTTTATGCTGCTTTTCTTCCCTTCATTTTCCTTCTTATAATCAGTTGAAGCTGCTTCACCGATCTCTTCTTCTTCTTCCAGATGCGGCCTTGATCTCAATGTCTTCATCATACAATTCCCCATAATTTTCTCTTTCTTTAAAAATAAAAGAAGAAAGAAAGAAAGAAACCCAGCAAAACCCACTACTTTCTTGATCTAAAAAAAACTTGTTCTGGGATGTATTGGAAAGTAAGAAAATGTTTGAGAAATTTTGTGGAATGTGAATGTGAATGTGAATGTGAATGTGAGTTATAAGGGTATATATAGACAAAATTAGATACACTAAACAAATAAAAATACCCTCTATTAATTAATTAATTATTTAGTTATGTATACTTAAAGACTTAATTTTCTTCACGAGACTTGGATTTTTCTACGTACTAAGTGACATCTGAGCAGTCAACTTAATATAAATTATCACAACTTACTATTCCATTTAATTTATTTTTTGGTTGGGAGAGAGGATATTAAAATTTATTATTAGTGCAATATTTTTTATATAATTTTATTATAAATTATATTTATTTTTTTTACACAATATCTAGAAGTAGAACTACCCATAACTTCTATTCAACTCATAAATAAGAAGAGGATAATGCGTTTTAACAGTCTCGAACCCAAGTGTTTTTATTTAGCCATAAATAAGAGGAAGTGTTTTTTTTATTTTTTACAGCTCGAATTTTCGCTTCTACTGACTTCTTTTTTCATAAAGATGAACCAAAACGAAAAAAAGCTAAAAAGATGAGCTAAAAAATGTGATTTCTTTTTACTTTGTAAAAAAGGAAAAATTAATATTTGTATACTTGATGGCTAAATAATGCAAAAAAAAGTTTCAAGTAAGAAAAAGGAAAAGACAGAACAATTGTCGGCTTTTGACGATTTGAAGTGTGAATTTGACCCCTTACTTGAAAGTGTATCTATTAATATTTTAACTGACCCCTTACTTGAAAGTGTATCTATTAATATTTTAACTATAAATATTTTATGATTTATAAACAATTTTAACTATAAATATTTTATGGGTAGTTAATGAAATAAGTGAAACAATTTCTTTTTATCAATTTTATTATATGTTCTGATCATATTTATTTTTTCCGATATAATATTTAGAACTATCCATAACTCTTCTCCAACATATTAATAAGAGGATAATGCGCTTTAGGACATTCAAACTAATACTTTAAACTAATACGGAAAACATTCTTTTAAAATATGTACAATACATGCCAACTACTTTAATATAAGATGAACCGTGATATATATTATTTATATTATTAAAGTGGAGGTTTGTGTGCATGAAGAAGTGGCAGAATTTACGTAGACAATGTTTCAACTACTTTAGATCCTTTTGTTAATCTTTTTTTCCCTTAATGCAAGGATGGGCTTATAGACTGATAGTGACAATTGACGATGAAATAATAATCTTGATTTGAAAACACCAGTTTATGTCCATCTTCTTCTTCATCCATTGGGTGAAAATGTTAGAAATTCAAAAGTTACTAAAAGCAAGCACTACGTTTCAAAAAGATAAAAACAAGGATATAGTGTTAAATCTTTCCTGGTGATTCTCTGTCTGCAAAATATATATTAATTACTACGTTTTTTTCCACTTAATGCCATACAAGTTCATCTTTCCACACTTTGATGTTGTTGTTATAATAAACATAGTCAATATGTAAAATCTTTTTTAGGAAAAGAAACACGGACAGAGGATGAGAAATTTACTAATGTTGAAAAACAAATGAAATAAAAGGAATTTCGACTACATGTATTTAAGGGTTGAAAAACCTTATTCTAATCAAAGTCAAATAGAAGAATAATAGTTTTATACAGATTCAACTTGTGTTGTATGGTCTGTACTGCAGGGACGGACCAACGATAATAGGGATCTGTGGCGAGTTACGATCTTTGACCTTTCGCCTCCACTAATTCCTTTGTTTTATCACTGTATTTATTTTTTTAACAAATGATAAAATTCAAGTCATACAATTTTTAACAGTTATGTATACGTTTTATTATCATGTTCTATTTTAATTGTAAATTATTTTTATATAAATTAAATGAAATTATTATTAAATACGTTATATGTAATCACTTTGCTCAATATACCTCCAGTCTCATATCTTGCATCAACAATATGAAATAACTTCAATTAAATAATATATACAATGTTTTAAAAAGTTTTAGTGGTAAAAAAATTGGGTTTAATCAGTCAAATCATGACTCCCACAGTATAATGCATCTGCATGGACTCGTTCAATGCTGTTTCGTTTTGTTTTTTCAAAATTAGTTAGGGTTTTAATTTCTGTCAAAACACATGGTCAGCAAGCATATTTTCTACTACATGGTGTGAACACAGATTTTATGCTCCAATATCCAATCACAAAGCTCCATCCTTTCTCTATTTTATAATTATTTTCTTTTTCTCCAAAAACCAAATTTACTTACAATAGTTGTAGGATATACTTCACATTTATCGGATATGTTGCGGGCATTTTAAATAAGAATTGACGAGTAATTGAAGAAGGGCCAAAACGAGGACGACATCAGGACGAGGCGAATGGGACGTTGCGATATCACGACCTGTTCTCCTATTTGGCAATCGTGTTTAAGACTTCAAGCGGAGTTTCTTCTCCAATTATACTCTGATTATTAATCTTATCCTATTTAAAGGGGCCTTGTATCCCTGTTTTGATACGCCAATAAAAAAAAAGGCTTTTCTTTGGGGGCGATAAGATATAGTCGTATATGAATTTTGGGGAGAATTTCGTGGTAATTATGGAGAGTATTCTACACCCATTTTCTAAGTACCCTATGAGATTTAGGGTTTTATTTACCGATTTGCTCTTTGGGATTTTGAATTTTGTATTCGGAGTTTTAAGTAACGTACATTTAGTACATCTAGGTTTATTTTCTCCATATTATACTCTCGTTTGTTTACTCAATTAATGAAAAGCCAGAACCTCTTTTGCTCGTGATTTTTCCCTCTTTAAGGACTTTTTCACGTAAAATATATATATTCGTTCTTCTCTATTTTTATTATCTTGTTGTTTATACGGATCGACTCCAACAATACTTAATATTTGCAAAGAATTACATCCTCTGCAGTACTGCAACAAATTGTTTTTGCCGCCTTCTTTTTTTCTTCTTCTTTCTAATAACTAATGTGTGGTGTTTTGTAATGAAAACTCAAGATTTTGATTGAAAAACTCAAATAGTATTCTCTAGAATTGTGTTGAAAAAGAAAGGGTGTAAATTCAAGTAATATGAAATAGGGGAATATGGGACGACCATGTTGCTTCAATTAAGAGTGTACAAAACTGCCAACCAACAGTTATAATAACCCACTGTGTTTGAGGTTATCATGACGAATATTGACGTATGTTAAAATAAAAAAACTAAGTTTAAGCGTCAAAATTTTAAACACATTCATATTGCATACAAACTCCGATCTTACACTCATCTCATATCCAAATAATATAAATATAAACCTACCTAGATGCTATTGGCATATTAGTTTGGTCAATGGCCATGTATTTTGTTGTTGATAAAAGAAAGACTTTGCATAAGAATCACAAAACAATGTAGCGGACAGCCTCCGAAGATTAGGTAGTGGGGAGTGAGTGGTGTCAAATAACACTGTGGGAACACATGTAACCATATCTCCTTTTTTTTTTTTTTTTTCGTTTCCTCGTGGAAATAACTGCAACCTAACGCTTTGTCTTCTACTTGACACTTTGTTTTAAATTTAAGTGTTGACAAATTTGATGTTTTATTTTGACCTCAAGTGTGGGAGCTCATGCCTTGCATACACCATTTATGAATTCCCTTTTTCTCTTTGCCAAAGCAAATGGAAAATTAAATGTATTCATTTGAAACTTTGAAGCACAATGTATTCACTCGGGTCATTTAATTTTTGGTTTTTAGTTTCAGAAAGTTATTGATACAATTGATAATAGCTTTTAATGGACTTTTGTCAAATATTCAAATGTTTGATTTAATTAGTGCTATAAATTGTCAAACAAATGGAGAGCAAATTAGACCACATAAATACAGGCGAAAAGGAATTAATAAAATTATTCAAATAATGTCCTATACCATGCAGAGAAAGTATTATATGAAACAGTGACGCCACGTCATCTAATGTGGCATAAAACTATTGAAAAGTGATACAGATAACGTAGCGTTACTGTTTCATATAATCCTATCTCTACCATGCAGGGAAGAAAAGCCCAACAAAGCCGAAAACAATCGGGGATATTAAATTTGTACAAGACATATCAACCCTGTCATTTTGCATGAGAGAAACGAATATCCACTGCTTTGTTTCTGTTTCCTCTTTTTCCTTGTTAGTCTCGTGACCAACATAATATAGACCCCAAATCTTCACTTAAAAGACAATAATGACTAAGCATCTCGGTTTGACTTGGGGGCTACAAGGTTAAGCCTTTAATACTAATTTTTCCTTTAATTTAAAACCCATAGCTTTCATCCATAATTAAAATAAGGGTTTGATCCTGCCTGCCTACTTTGTCTGGTGAACTCCAAAGACATCAATTTTTAGTTGGGGCCCGAGCAGTTAAATAATATGAAATGAAGTCGGCTGAAACAGCCGTATCGTTAGGCGTCGGCATGTTTTAACTTAGCCAGATTTAAGTAATAAATCTAAATTGTTTTCAAAACCTAACTTCAATATATAAAAATATTTTAAATATTAAAACTACATAAAAACATAACACTAATAAATTGATAAATATTGGAAAATCATTATTATTAGCATGGAAATTATTACTTCAGAATTAACAAATATATTAAACTCAGATTACATAATACAAATATAATACAATAATGTGTGATAACTTACCGTCAATAATACATAAAATATAATTATTTGCAAAATTTAATTTGAATATATTAATCATATTTATAATTTATAGTTGAGATAATTCAAGCTGATTTGACTTGAAAGCCATTTGTTCTGTGCTACTTTTAGCTTGAAAAGTGTTCTCCAATGTCAATGCTAACCACCATGGAAAATTCCACAGTACGCTCGAAGCGCATACCAAAATATTTCTAACGCGTTAATTTTTTTTTGATTAGTTTAAAAATTTTGGTACGCTTTTTAGAGCATACTGCAAATTCCCTCAAACACCACTAAAAAAGACCCTAAGATATGCAGAAAGTAGATTAAAAACCTCTTTAACATTGTACTTGCTGTTGTTGCTCCTGATAGCCTGCTAAGCATGTTGATTTAAACAGAGCACATATGTACTGTGAAACATAGATAGCACAACTTCAGCTAATACAGAAGCCTAGTTAACACAGAGTCATCAAAACACAAGTGCAACATAATTCACAATATTAGAAGCAGTAGTGTCTAAGTTCAAACTGAGCCAGTGCAGTAATATCCAGTAAAAAAGCTTCAATCTACATGCGACGTCGCTTGTTTTTAAGGTTCTCGAAAATCTGGTTGACATCAGCTGCTGTGATTGCCTTTGAAGGATCAACTGACCCCTAAATATTTAAAAAAAAAAAAAAGTGATAGATAATTCACACGGACAACAATTTTGCTTTTGAAAGATGCATAAACAAAGAATCTGACGTAGGAACATGAAAAAAATATATGCATGGCTTACTTGCAATATAATCATTATAAGTTAGAAGCTAAAAAGATAAGCATGCCAACAAAAACAAAAAGACACAATCAATGCCATACCAGGAAAGACCGGAACTCATCTTTGAAGTCTGCAATGCCATTCAGAATCTCCATTTTTTCTATATGACCAAGATTGTTAAAGAAATTTAATTCAGCACCTTCCCTTTTCTGCAACTTCTCTTCCCTCTTTTGCTTTGCATTTTTTTCATACTCTGCTATTGAATCTTCCTTGTCAAGTAGATAACTGATATGTTTCTGCTTGTACATATCTAAGCACTTGTCACATCTGCAGAGGACATCTCTCCAATTCTTAGCAAGAAAAAGGGGTCTACTTTCTGAATCAATTGATGCAGCCATCCAGTCTACTCCAAGAATACAAGTACCATTTGAATTGGCAGTACTTTGGGACAGACTTGAGCTATCATTGTTCTGAGAGCTTTCACCAACAACAAACTTCTTGTCATCAGATACAGAGTCATGATTCATATCAGCAACCAAATTATTTTGGACAGTGTCAGAGCACACATCATTGTCAAGTTTCCCAGGTTCATCTTTAGGAGGGATGTCTTCCAGCACACTTTTATCCTTGCCAGTTGCAACAGAAGCAACAGGTTGTTTCCCTGTTGCCCGTATGGTTTTAGGATATAGAGTCAGAAAGGAACAAACCGCTGAGCATGCCTGGCATATGAAATCCTCGTATAGAGGCTCCCCTTCCTCATCTCTAGGAATCTGTCATACCAGTATTTTCAGATCATAATCTATTTCCCGATACCAATAACTCCAAGATTAGAGCAAAAGCTGCTAAAATAACATTGTTTTCACTTCCCCATTTTCAATGACCAAGATCAAGATATAGCTAGTTTACATTGCTCAACTTCAACTATATTAACCATATAAAAACTTGCCCATAGAAAGGTCCTTCAAAGTTCAAACTAATAAATTGTCATCAGAAAACATGTTTACCCAAATTTTCACTGTCTACAAATAATTAAAACCCATATCCAACCTCAAAGGGAGAAGTAATACATACTTAGTATAAGAAAAACAATGTCAAACATTAACATTAACTCACTCAATAGGGTATCTCTAGATTTGCCAATAGTTTTAACAGAGAAACCAAAATATTGTGCTGTTGGCAAAAACTAGTGAAAAAAAAAAAAACATGATACAGAAATGGAGTATATGCACCACAACCCAGCTTACCAACCTCATTAGGGGAACCGAGACTGATATGCTCCTCATGAAACCAGTCCTCACACATACAGCACTGTATCATTTCTTCTTGCTCCTGGAGATCTGGATCTGGATAGGGGCGATTGCAAGTACAGTATAAACCTTTAAAGTTGTGATTATATGAATTCTCTACATTCTCTACATCTTTATTTGGGGAAAGCTTGCATGAGAACTCTCTGAATTTTGAATTTCCACAATCACATCTAAAATTTCTCTTGGTCCAGAGCTCCAAAACCTTTAACATAGGGTAACAAAGAAAATCCCTTACATTCATGTAGACAGATAGAAATAATAGGATTGAAGTACTTCTCCTTGAAAACCTTGAGAAATTGGGCACAAATAACCATTCCAGCACAACACACATAACTTAAGTCCAACATTCAAGTAATCACATGCAATTTTTTCTTATTTGATAACAGCATACATAACTTATGTTCAGTACTCAAAACTCAAGTAAGACTGCAGAATTTCTAATGGCCATCTGAGCTAATCAAAATGAGAATCTTGCATGTCCCACGTTTTATAAGCAATCAAGAATTGTTAAACCAATTCACGAGTTCTTCCATTATAGAACATATTAATAGGACAAGCAGGTAAAAATATGCCCTGAAGCCACTCCCAATGAGCAGAGTTAGATATTGGAACAGTGGGCAGTGTGAATGTTTAGTACAGTTAACACTGATCCAGAAGCAAATAGGTGAATGTTATTCCAATTTAAAAGGATGATGTAAAGGAAAAAGCTCCTTTTGTTGAAAATATTATGATGATAGGAATGAAGTTCCAACTTTGCATCGTATTGACTGTTACATGACTTGCTAAAGCAGCCTGTAACAGGGAGCATGCCCAACAAAGAGCTAACTATAAAGCACAACTCAAAATGTCATGCCTACATAAAGCAAAAACACCACACACACTTCCCCTCTAACAAATTTCACTCACATGTTAAGAGTTATACTATTAGGTTAGCTGAGGGGATCTCCCACGCTTTAAAGCATGATCCAAAGGAAAATACCTCATGGCCATCATGGCAAGACAAGCAGCAAGCCGTACAAATTCCAGCATTTCCCTCAGGGGTGCATGTCAGGCATGAGAAAATTGCCTGTCTCTTCATGTAACCTTTAGAATAGGTACACTCATCGCCCTCATCTCCACCCAAAACCAAATCAGCCTCCTTTAGAATAAAAATAAAAGAAGTTACATTTTGCCCAACAGCATATATAGCTGTAAGGAAGCACAGATAAAAACAATCAATAGTTAGTTCAAACTTTTTATACTTGATTGTCATTTGCATCTTATACTTTTTTAATATAAATTTCGGATATATTATATATTTGATCAATCTTAGACTTGTACTCGTACCATGCATTCCGAGTTAGTATAGAATTAACAACATAAAGCTAGACTCCCAGAAATTTTCCCAAATTTTAATCAACTTTCACACAACAATTCATGTACGAAATATGTTTCAACCAAAATTTCAGCTCCAGAAGCAATATATATATATATATCCATCTTTGGTAGCCAAAGAATAAAACGAGGAAAAAAAATATTCCCATGTCAGTAAACCAGACGAAACAGAAAAGCCCTGATTAGATTCAATCATTCCTGCAAAACAAAACCCTAAACAGATAAAGACGGTGGACAGGCTTTTACCAACTCTTCTTCTTCGATACTCTCAAGATACTCGTTGATTGACACAGTCTGTTCACCGTCATCGTCGAGATCGGCAGCCATTTCCCCCAAATCACCAGGACCGTCAAAAGCAAAAAATCTCTACTCCTCGAACCTGGAGTTGAATATGAACGAAAACCCGAAAAATATTAACTAAAACGACAAAAGGATATTTTACTCGTTTGGGGAATCTAAGTTGTGCCGTATAATGAGAAACCCTAACATTGAAAAAACGAATAAAGGTACCTTTTCAAACCCGCAATTAACGGATTTTGAGGCGGTCGATAATGTATCAAGCACCTGTTGACCAAACGCAAGAGAGAAAATCAGAGGTAAAAAAAAAAAGGAACAAGAATTAGGGATTGAAAATTGAGAGAGGATGAGCTAGGGTTTAAATATACCGAGTAAGATAGAGGAGCAAGGGACTAAGAAGTGTTAGGTCATTTTCCCGCCACAATGTGCCCTAATGGAATCAAATTACGTGGTCCGTTCCCTCCAATTTGCTTTCTCATTTATCCTCCAAAATGTTTTCAATGGTTACGTGTTGTTTTATTGTGAAATTAGGATTTTTCATTTTCTTGCGTCTTGATTTACGGAATTTTGGAAATTTTCACTCTGAATTATTATGTTCTGCTGTAAATTATAATCTTTACGAGATTGAAAATTTACTATATTAAATAATATGGTTATGAATTATGTTTCCCCTTAGATTGATTATTTATTTTTCTTTAAATTACAAAAAAAATTAAAGGTTATATTGTGCACAATGATTTTATACTTTTCGTTTATTTATAATTTAATCTTTATATTTTTATTGACATTTTAAAATCAAATTATCGTATATATTATGTTGGTATAAAAAAGTAATTAATAATACAAAAACTAATAAAATTAACAAGAAAAATAAGCATTATATGCAATTTTATTCGTTGCTTTAGTGCATATGCTCTATCAGGGGCGAATCTATGGGGGCTGGCATGGACCCCGGCCCCCCTAAAATGTAAAATTATTATTTAGCCCCTATAATTTTTTAAAAATTTTAAATTAGTAAAGGTAAAATTACACTTTGGCCCCCCTAAAATTATAAAATTCGATTTAATCCTTTACAAATTATAAAGATATAAACTATAAAAAATTAAAATTTCTTCCGGCCCCCCTAAAAAATTTTCCTGGTTTCGCCCCTGTGCTCTATATCATCATACGTTGATCATTGACCGAGTTCATTATCATCTGAATTTGAATTTGCATAATTAAGATTATCAATATCTTATTATTTCATATACTATTTGAAGTATGAATAATCTCAATTCCACCTATGATTGCAATTAATAAATATGCAACATGCTTGTACAATTTAACCTTTTTTTTATACTATACTAAGGTAATGTTAATATAAGACAAAATCTTAGAACAACAAATGTCTTCTCAATCACATTTCGAAACCTTGAATGTCTCAAGCCAAATAGTTCATGAGCTACTTGTGTTTTTTTTTTTTTATGACACTATTCTCTCGAATGGTATCATACCCTATGATATAGTGAATTAAAATATTTTGTATTTGCATAATTAGCATTAACCTCATAATATTTGGATTCACAGTCCAATTTGTTTATAACTTTAATTAAAAACTTATACAACCTTAAATTGGAGAAAATTTATGCTAGATTATATCTCTTCTATAATACGTAAATAATGTTTTATAAATTGTTCAATAATTTTCGTAATGTTTCTTATAAATATTATATTTTTTTGTCATTTTTATAACTAAGTTATATTACAAAAACTATAACATTTTTTTTATTAATAAGTATATTATTTTTATAATATATATTATGGACTTAGAAATGAGATATGTCTATAGTTATTGACCATAAATTTTTATAACTAAATATATTATAACACATTTATAACTTGTAAATTATTTTTTATAATAAATTTATAAATTTTTAGGATTCAAGTAATATGTTTATTTGTTGTAACTTTATAAAAATACACAAATTATTTTTATAATATGTTTTTTTTATGATTTATAATATAAAAAAATTTATACCATAATAATCTCAAAGGCTCATGTTTATAATATAATTTTTTATAAATTGTATAAAAATTATTTTAAAAAATTAAATTTGAGTGTAATTAATTGCGTAATTACTCAAATTGTGCTACACTTAATTCGATAGTACCTACTCATTATAATGGTAACTCAAATATATCACCCTTGTATAATTATAAATAATTACACTCAAATCTAATTATTAAATGACTCTCTCAACACTATTTAAGAAACTTGTGTAACAAATATTATCCTTAAAAATTAACCTTGTGAGAAAATAAACATCCATTGATGAGAAACCAAAGTAGTGCAGCACTGAGATGAATCGAAGAAGCTCCAACCAACATCAACAGCAGAGAGATCATCATCCCAAAATGGCCAAAACAAACAATCAGGGCCCTTTTATCACCAATGGATTTCAATGCGGTGAAATTTAAAGAGTAAAAAAAATTGAACTGAAACACAATTTTAGTTGAGATGTTTAGCAGCACATCAATGAGCATTTCTCACCTCACTGTAACTTAAAATATTGGCGGGAGTTAAAAGCTCCGGCGAACTTACTTGGAAGTCCAAAAATATGGGTAATTATTATTTTATCCCTCTAATTATTCCTTTATTATTTATTTTATTTAACACACGTAACATAATTTTAAAATAATTTAATTTTTAATAAAAATATTTTTTTATAATTTAATATAAATATAATATAATTTAAATATAAATTGTAAAATATTTTGATATTCTATTACATATTTTAATTTAACATTCTTAATAGTCATTTTATATTTTCATCCTACTACTAATGTCATATTTGAATTCAAACATTTCATCATTAATTTTAATATCACCGTTATAATAATTAACCTTATCGAAACTAATAGCACCGTATACGAGACAAAGAAAGACCAAAAGCATAGATACCAACGAAGGAAACATGAGAGAAAACGAAGGCCACATTCCTACCACCAAAGCAAACGCCCGTTGAACCAAACTTTGCTAATAAAACATCAGCCCACGAGACATGGGATATAGACTTGTGCATTGGTACAAGCAAAAGGACAAGCAAGCATAATAATAATACAAAGAGACGCTGGAGTCAAAACCAACAAGCACAAGGTTTGTTGCAAAGGCCGAGTCCAAACCCAAGTCTTAAAGATCCAACGCCAGGCCTAGCAAAAAGAGAATGGGAGTAACAAGCCATTGTCAATTTTAAAGGACGATACCTAGCTGCATGCATTATTTTCACGTTTATTGCATTGACCAGTGACTTAAAGCCAATGCAACTTGTCATTTCAAGTCTCGTTAAGTATTAATTGTAGTGTCGCAACAGAATGCTTCATGCATCTAAGTTTGAATAATCAAGTAGTCCACAGTCCACACCTAACCTTAAAGTTTTTGCAATGGCTGCTACATGAATCTTCGAATTTTTCTGTCCCGTTTCATTGAACTTCATACTTCTAACTAGTTCGTTATTTATAGATTCGATAGATTATATTATATATTTTATTGTCTCAATTTCTTTGGATCATCTCGAGTAACTATAAAATTCTTCAGCAATGGCTCTCACTGAAATTGTCTTCTTCTCCATCTTTCTAATGTTCACTCTTCAACCATCAACAAGCGTTGAAGTTTGCCCTTTTTTGTGTGGGACTCAATGGATTCGCTTCCCTTTCCGCCTCAACACCCAGCCGGGTCGATGCGGGTATCCCCGGTTCGACCTCTCGTGTAAAAACGAAGCACATGCCATCCTCACGCTTCCGTTTTCCGGCGGCTTCACCGTCGTGAACATCGACTATATCTTCCAAAACATATGGATCGAAGACCCGGATTCTTGTGCCCCAAGACGTATTCTTCAGGGACTTAATCTATCCGGCACTCCTTTCGATTTGCTAGAGCCTCGAAGCTACACGTTTTTCAATTGCTCCTCTGCTTCGTCGACTGTACCAAAATTGGCTGAAGCAAAACTCATCTCTTGTCTTAGCGGCAAGGATTTTTCGGTCGTGGCTATACCAACGGAACGGCTTGATTTGCCTGCATCATTGTCGACATCGTGCTCGGAGATGGCAAAGGTTTTGCTTCCACTTTCGTTGTCTGATTGGTCGGATCCTGGAGATGGTTTCATATTGACATGGAATGAACCTGATTGCAAGTTGTGCGAAAGCAGCGCTGGGACTTGCATGTTCAAGAGTGATATGGGAACGGATGTCGGATGCTCCGGCGGGTTTAATGATGGTATGTTCTATTTTGCAGTGACACAAGTTGGTTAATTTGATCGAAAATGCCCATATTTGATAACAGTAGATAAAGCAAGTATAATGAATATACATAACAAAAAATATAAAATGCAAAATTATTATAATCACGATAAAACCATATGACTTTAAACCTGATTATAATGCATAGAACAATCCACTTTGAAGAAAATATTTTATTTTAAAATTATTTTGATTTAAATTTTATTTAATAATAAATATAAGTGGAGTGATAATTAATTTATATTTTAACACTATTAAATATTCGTCTAATTATTGGATTTATAATTTTTAATTGTTTTATATAAAGATAGATATGAAAGAATGAAAAACAAAAATACTATTATAATAGTATTAATTATAATTTTAAAAAATAAATATTTGAAACACTGGCTTTAAATATAAGTAATAAATTAATCACAAATTTAGATGTGATCCTAGAAAAGTCGAAGAAAAATACCAATTGATTGCCATGAGTAACATGTTTTCATTTTTCTCTTTTCCCGATAGAGACATGCTTGTTTCTTTGGTACAATGAACATGTTAGTGCAAATAAAATTAATAATTAATAACAAATATATTTTTTTTTTTAATTTTGCTTACAAAACACATGTTTCTAAATGAATCTTGAAATACAGTGAACAAGACAAGAGAATTGGGTATACGTGGTTACAGAAGCAATTTTCAAATTGCTATTGAGGTCTTCATCTATTAATTGATGATGTACCCACTAGTACATAAGGGTGCTGTTGGGTATTTATCCGACATTTATGACGGGCCAAACTGTTCTCTAACGAAGAACACGAATGTTGCTTTTTTTTTTTTTCTTAATAAATGGTGCATTAACATTTTGTTGTCCCACATTACTACATTTTTCATTAACTAGTATTCTTTTCATTAATTACAGGTCTTACAAGGAGTACTAAATTAGCCATGGTGTTTGGTGTGGGAGTACCCTTCTCGTTCATCCTCGGCCTTGTAATTTACCTCCGTCGCAAGGTCGAGGATCATCAAAATCTGAACCCGATTGCATCTTCGGTCATGGTTGTCAAAGGTCTTGACGGGCAAATCCTCGAATCATATCCGATAACATTGTTAGGTGAAAGTCGGCGATTAACACGGCCGAGTGATAATATTTGCTCTATTTGTCTTAGCGAATATCAAGCTAAAGAGATATTACGAACTATTCCAGATTGCAACCATTATTTCCATGCCGTTTGTATCGACGAGTGGCTGAAATTAAATGTTATGTGTCCTTTATGTCGTAGTTTCCCTATGAAACCTATTTAGAATGTTACATCATCCAGGTCTTTAATATCATCACAATAATGATTAATTTTAAAAACAATAACATGTATTTCCATTCTAATTCTTTAAAGAAAAGGAGATTTATTATTTTACGTGAAATTCTTATTAAAAAAAAAAGCTTTTCTCCTCTCGTGAGCATAAAACCTAATACGTTACATATTAATTAACCATCAGTAAAATAGTATTCATAAAGAAGAGATACAATCAAGCTCCAAATTGGAAGCTCGAGTTTGGGCTCACAATCTTTAATGCCTAGGGTCCGATGGGCAAACAACAACCAAACAATCAATATAGACTCAATTAATACGATTTAATTGATTTCTGCATTTTTTTAATCATATTTTTAAAACTTGTGAATCAGAAAAGATTTTAAGGGTTTTTTTTTAAATACAAAAAAAAGGTTAAAGCCTTAATAACAACATAACTAGCGTAATTCGAACTCAGACTATATTTGAAACGATAAACACCCTAATTATCAAGCTAATACCTGACTAAGGAAGACTTTAATTTTAAATTGATGCATGACTGCTTTGAATTTTGTCTTTCAAAAGTCGTCATGTCTTTTACCCATTAGAATCTTCATATTGTGGCGCATTGTCTTTAACGTCCAAAATATACTTAGGGTCTGTTTGATAGGGGGAAAATGTTTTCCGGAAAACATTTTCCCCATTTTACAGTGTTTGTTTGTTTGGAAAATGAATTCCCAAGGAAAACATTTTCCAAAACACGGGTAAATTCATTTCATAATTCCGGAAAACGTCTTACCAATTTCTAAACGGTAAGACATTTTCCAAAGCCGGTTCATCACTCTCTTCACCCTAAGGACTCTGCTAGTTCATCATCTCTGCCTCAGCTTCTCTGTTGGTTCATCATCTCTCCCTCCTCTTCTTTGTTGATTCATCTTCATCAGGTAAATTTCTACTCACATTCTTGATTGCAAGCTCTAGGGGTTTCTGCATGTTTATATTCTGCTCAAGTTTGGCTGGGTTTCTGCAAGTTTTTGAAGCTGGATGTGTTAGGGGTTTAATTTTTAGGGGTTTCGTCTTTTATCACTGTCTCAATTTGTCATTAAATCCGTGGATCACAAGAGTTTGACCTCTTCTAGCTCGACATGAACCACTTCTTTAGGTTTCTCCATTTCCTTCCCGTTACTTTTTGCTCTTTTCCCTCTTCCTGAATTCTACATAACAATCATACCAAATCAAACAAAGTTGAAATTTACCCTTCAAAAGCTTTCATATACTTACTGGTATCTTC
This sequence comes from Gossypium bickii, assembly GCA_025503065.1. Lineage (NCBI taxonomy): Eukaryota > Viridiplantae > Streptophyta > Magnoliopsida > Malvales > Malvaceae > Gossypium > Gossypium bickii. Next base: position 113,756,329 of record CP106716.1, on the reverse strand, counting down.
ATACCAGCTTTACAAAAAAGAAGAATCTGCCCATCTTCATCACTGTCATCCGCTTTGTCTTAACCACAAAGAGAAGAAAAAGTAAAATTCTATTGATAATATCCTCAAAAAAGAAGAAACGCCGCCAAGGCCTGGGTCTCCACCGTCACTGAAACCTTGTCCGATTGCATCCTAAAGAAGCAGTGGCTTCAAGCTCTCCAGGATGGTTGTCTCATCCTTGTTCTCTATCTTTGGTAATATGTTTAATGTTGAGAGAATATTGGCCAGAGAATATGTTTAACGTTGGAAAGCTTGAAGACATGGGAGCATGGGCTATAAAGATTAAAGAAACATGGAAACATTAAAGAAACATTAAAGAAACTTTGAAAGACATGGGAGTATGGCCATGGTCACGTTGGTATCATGAAAGTATGGGCAAACATTAAAGAAACATGAAAAAAAAATCAAGACAAGGGCAATTGGTTTGTATTGCCGTCCACTATAGTTATGGAACATGGTTTTCTTTTCTTTCACATGGGCAAGCATGGATATGGAAAAAAAATTGTGAAAATATAATATGATGGGCATGTATTATTTAATCCAATCCCATAGCTTTGTTGTTCCCCAATCAGCTACCCCTGAAAAAAATATAAGAACCGATTTAATGTTCAGCTGAAACAAATATTAATAAAACTTAGACACCCTAATTAATACATAAACTAAGCTAAACAATTTTAATAAAGTCTTAAACAAGACATTAAATTTAGCTATGGTTAACACAAACACATTAACTAGAACATATTAATGCTTGACTAAATTATTTAATTTTACTTAAACTTAAACTTAAATGGCCCTAAATGTTAATCAACCTATTGTCTTATGCATATATGTGTGCTCAAAAAAATTATTAATGCAATTATAATTAGCTTGATATGTATGTATGCAGATTGATCATGGTAACTTTTCATATATGTGATCTTATGAAAATGTTGCATCTTTTTGTATTAAAATTGATTTTTTTGTGGCATATTTGTGTAGATGGATCGTAATCAAGATCAAAATGCAATTGTCGGAGTCGTAGCTTCAGTTTTAGCTTTTGGGGCTCTTTGGATTAAAAAATTAAAAAGTAGGAAGGAAATTGCTTCTCATCCTCGTGTGAATCGAGATTATGAAAGAGAAAATTATATTAATAGTATTTTATATAGTGGTGACCAACATTGTATTGATATGATAAGGATGAGACCGATCGCCTTTTTTAATTTGTGTAATATTCTTAGTAGGAATATTTTGTTAGAATCATCTAGGTCTGTCAATATTAGGGAGCAAGTAGTTATATTTTTACATATAATTGGTCATAATGTAAGGTTTCGAGTGATTGGATCTAGATATTATAGATCAACTGAGACAGTTCACCGTTACTTTAGGGTTGTATTGAGAGCCATTTTGAAATTGTATAAACTAGTTATTAGATTACCTGATGAGTCAACTCCTAGTGAAATCAGAAACAATCCAAGATTTTATCCTTATTTTAAAGATTGTATTGGAGCATTAGATGGAACTCATATTCGTGCATCCGTTCCACTTAGTATTCAAGGAAGATTTCAGAGCGATGATAAAGGGGGACGACACAAAATGTATTGGCTGCCATTACATTTGATTTAAAATTTTCTTATGTTCTAGCTGGTTGGGAAGGTAGTGCACATGATTCTCGTATTTTAAGTGATGCACTTTCACATCCAGGAGGATTAAGAATTCCGGAAGGTAATAATTATCATTAAATACCAAATAGTTCTAGTAAGCTCATAATTTATTAGTATTAATTGTGTTCTGTAAAATTGTAGGTAAATATTATATTGCTGATGCTGGATATGGCATTCGAAATGGATATATTACTCCATATCGTGGTGTCCGATATCATTTAAAAGAGTTTAGTGCTCAAGGGCCTGAAAATGCAAAGGAACTTTTTAATCTTCGTCATTCATCATTACGAATCACTGTTGAACGTGTTTTTGGGATTTTAAAGAAACGGTTTCGTGTATTAGATGCTGAGCCATTTTGGAATTTTCAAACTCAAGTAGATATAGTTTTGGCTTGTTGTATCATTCATAATCATATAATGGGAGTTGATCCTAGTGATTTACTTAATCAAGGATTATACGAGGAGTCTGAGTCTGATTTGATAATACCAACTCTTACGGAGCGAGAAGAAAGAGAAGAAGCAAGAGAATGGTCTGCTAAGAGAGACAAAATTGCACAAACTATGTGGACTGATTATATGGCTAGAAATATTAGGTAGGTTTAGGGTGACTCCCAGCTTCCTCAGATTGAGCTCGGTCAGATGACTTTACTATAAGGAAAACACAATTTAAATGGTCAGGAGATATCACACTATCAAAAAAAAAAAATTTAAATGGCATGTATAGCTAATCCGTATTCGCTATATCAGTCCTAGAACTGGCTAAACCGTAGCTCTCATACCAACAAATGTAACACCCCTTACCCGTATTCGTTGTCAGAATAAGGTACGGGGCATTACCGGAGTTTACAATTTTTTTTTTTTGAAACCGAAACCATTCTAATTCAACATATTTTCAAAATTAAATTCATGCATATTTATAAAATAACTTCAACACATAAGCCATATCAGTGACTAACCTTATATTCATTTAATATTAACATTTATTTTATTAGCTTATACATGCCATTGATTTCCAAAATAAGTTTCTTAAAATACCAAAAAACATCAAGGGTTGATAGTGTGATGAGTCTCCCACCGATCCGACCTCCGAGCTCTTAACACTACAAAACAGGGAAAAAGGAAATAGGGTAAGCACTTTGTGCTTAGTAAGCCCATGTAACAAGAATTATACTTACCTAGTATAATCAATACAAGCAATAAACATTCATATACTCACTCAATGCATTATTTCCCTAGTATTCACAAACTCAACATCCAAGTTAGTCCATTAATTTTCATCTATCAATAGTATACACGCCATGATTGATGAGCTCATCAATGTCATGATTTCCATTTCCTTGTTATTTTTCCATATTTATCCCGTTAAATTACTCGAAATTTCGATGGATTTTCAAAGGTACACTTTAGTGTACAAATCCGGTCCGTCAATTCATATTCATGTGCGCACATTTTCATTTCAGAGAGCACACTCGCGAACCTCATCTTTACAAATGGAATTACGACCCGAGCTAAATCCACAATAATATAAACTCATAGAGTATTGTCGGGATTACCACCCGAGCTAAATCACTGCAACGACAATTACTCTAATGAGCTTGGATCCGAATTACAGTCCAAGCTAAATTGAGACTTAATTCGGATTACCGTCCAAGGCTAAATCCATTTTCCACATATTCTTCTGGAGGGCTATATCAGGATAGGATCACCCGTCCGGGCTAGATCTTTTTACCGTCAATTCCTTTTCGAGATCCATCGAATTTTCCTTTCATTCAACCGGATTTCTTCTTTCTTTTTTTTTTTAATCAAATATACCAATGTATCATCAATTTTCATACAATGAAAATTCAAATCATATTCACATCAATACCATACATTTCAAGCATTTAAGAATATAATTCAAGTTACATGAACTTACCTCGATACTAGTTCGTTTATAAAATCTACTAATCCGGGACTTTTTCCTTTCCTCGATCTAGCTTTGTATTTGAGTTTTCCGGATCTAAATAAATAAAGTCAATCATCAATTCAATACATTTCATGTTCACATGTAGCATTTTCTATAATTCTATTATTATTTTTAGCTTATTCAAAGCTGTCTACTTGAGTCACAGTCACTAAATTATTTATTTCTCGAGCTACAGAGCTCCAAATGAAAAACCGTTAATTTTCCCTGAAACTAGACTGTTCTGACCTCTCTTCACTACGAATCAAATTACTCTTCGTACAGAATTCATATGACCTTCTTATTTATTTCATTTGAAAATAGACTCATTCAGGATTCTAAACATATAAAGTTAAGCCCCTAATTATTTTTCTCCAATTTTTTTTATGATTTTTCAAAGTCAGAACAGGGGATCCCAAAATCCCTCTGAACCAGTCTTACAAAAATATAAATATCTCAAATTACAGAATTCCTTTGCTTTCCATGTTTCTTTCATATGAAAATAGACTCAATAAGCTTTAATTTCATATCTCATTCAACTTCTAATTCCACTTCTACGATTTTTAGTGATTTTTCAAATTTACTCTACTGCTGCTGTCCAAAACAGTTTTGTTATAGCTTATTTTACAATTAAATCCTTTACCCAATTCTAACTTCAAATTCTTTCAATTAAACCACTAATTCATCATTTTATTCATCATATGCTATATTCAAAAACTCTGAAACTTCAAAAATTTCAACTTAAATTCATCAAAACTTTGTTCTAAAACTTATAAAGCATCAAAATTAAAAGAAAAGGACTAAATTAACTTACCAAATTAAACTCCAAACTTTAAACTTTCAATTTTCCCTTTTTTTTTCTTTCTTTTTTCTTTTTCTTTCTTCTTTCACGTTTGCTCTCTATTTCTTTTCTGTTTCTATCTCTCCTTTCTTTATATATATAATAATATAATAATATAATAATATAATAATATAATATAATATAATAATGTACTAAAAAAAAATCTCAGATTTTCTTCAATAAACCGCCTCATCTTTACAAAATGGCATAATTGCCATTTTGGTCCTTCATAATTTCTTTTAATCTATAATTCAACTTTTACTTTCATTTCAATTTAGTCCTTTTCATTTAATTACCTACCCAAACGTTAAAATTCTCTAACGAAAGTTTAATACCACATTACTAATATTTTATAAATATTTATAAAAATATTTCCTATCATATAAAGACTAATGCAAACATATTGAAATAAATTTCTATTTAAATCGGATTTATGGTTGCGAAACCATTATTCCGATAATCTTGAATTTAGGCCATTACATAGGGCTTAAGGTTATTGTTTCTATGTTATGTATGTTTTAGTAAATTGTTTTTTTTTTTGTTAATGTTGGTTGGATAATGATATTGCAATTTTAGTTTGTTGGATTTTGAAATTATTATGTCTTGAATTTGTTAGATATTGATTATGTTTTAAGCTTATTAGATATTGAATTTATTATGTTTTAAGCTTGTTAGATATTGAATTTATTATGTTTTGAGGTTGTTGGATATTGAAATGATTGACAATGACAATTATTAATGTAGAATGGGCAAGGGCAACAAAGAAGGGACCTCCAAGCAATTCAGGTGGACAAAACCGATGGAACATGTTTTTCTTGAAATTCTAGCAGAGGAGGCCCGAGAAGGAAATAAGCCTTCTAATGCTTTCAAAGCGCTTTCTATTAATCGAGTTGTCGGCTATTTCAAAGATTTCAAGTCCAATGCGATGCGAAACATGTGGAAAATCATTTGAGGACTGTAAAAAATCAGTGGCAGATTATATGCAAAATTCGAGGTGAAAGTGGTTTCGGATGGGATGATAACATGAAAATGATTACATGTGATAGAGCAACATATGATGCAAAGCAGTTGATGGTAATATATGTATATATATGTTAAGCTTATTTCAAATGTTTTTACTTGTTATTCTAATTGTGTATAATATCCAACAGTACACAAGAAGTATGAACCATTTTTGAATAAAAGCATTGATCATTATGATGAAATGGCTTTGGTTGTTGGCAAAGATATGGCAACAGGAGTTTTGCGAACATTTGGTTGACATAGATTTGGATGATGGTAATCAAGATTCAAAGGCACGTGTAGACTACGACAATGAAGAGGCTGAAGAGGTAAGAACAAATGTATCTTCATCTGGCACATCCAAACGTAAAAGAAAAAATGTTCACGAAAGTGTCGTCGATGAACAAATTAAATTTGTGGGTGAACAACTTGGCAAAATTGCTAATGCTTTGGAACAATTTATCATGATAAGACACCACGACTTTACAAACAGGTGATGTCGATGGAGGACGAAGGATTTGATGATGACTTCCTGTGTTCTGTGTTTGATTATTTAGTGAGTCATGAATCCGAAGCCAAAGCTTTTCTAGTTAAAAGTAAGAAGCATAAAAAAAATTGGCTTCAAAAATTTGCTCAAGGTTGAAGATATTGATACTTTTATGTAGTGTAATATTTAGTTATGCACTTGGACAATGTGACAATGTTGTTATTATGTGGTGTGCTACTAATTATGCATTTGGATAATATTTCTAGTTTAATTGTGATTTGGAAACTAATTTATAATTATTCAATCCTTTTTTTATTTTTTTAACACAATTACAAATAATTTATTTGACTTTGGTTATTTTCAATATGACGGTTAATAATGTAACTTAATAATTCAGTATTATTATATATTTAATCTAATTTATTTATAATAAATAAATCATTGCAATATATGTAAAAAAAATTTAAAATATAAAAAATTATTAATATGTAAATAAAATTATTAATATATATGTAAAATCAATTTTTCCAGAAAACATTTTCAGGAAATCTGCCAAAAAACAGAAAATATTTTACACAGATTCATCCAAATACCAAAAAATATTTTCTGGTAAATCATTTTCCAGAAATCATTTTCCGGAAAACATTTTACTGCCAAACAAACAGACCCTTAGTTCCATTTCCTTCAAATTGGGCCGTACTAATTAGGAACTTATAAATATTTTTATAATTCGCTTTAATGTATTTAAATTTATGTCTTATTATATTGATAATAATATTTATGTTAATTAAATTAAGACTCAATCGACTGCATCATTAATTATAAAAAAAAATTACTCACTCAGATAAATATTGGCCTATTTTTAATATTATATAAAATAATTAGTTATCATAAATGCGATTATTTTGGAAAATAAAATGACAGCTAATGGTTGGGCTAATATGGACCCAAAATTGTCAAAGGCAGCCCATTCTATCCATCATAAGAGGACGGGTTACCCTCGAAAACCCACACTACGTTGAGGGCAAATAAAAGAACTGCAGTGTTCGAGGAAACTAAAATCGGGCTGTTAAACCCTGTTCTGGCGGAAGGGCACCTGGAAAAAACCCTTCTCTAGATCGCCGGAGATTGAAACGGTGAGTGTTTGCTTCTTCGTTCAAGTATTATTTAAGTCCTTGATTTTAGCTCCAGAAATCTTATTGTATTGCTAGTTTTTAGTGATTTTTTACTGGAATAATAAACGAATCTCGAGAAATTCTTTAATGTTTTTAATTTTGATCTTGATCTGGTTATGGTTTTAATTTGAACATTCTTATTTTCGTTTGATTAGAGGAATTTTTATTCTTCGTATCAATGGCGTTTAGCCGTAGCCTTTCTAGCAGAGCAACCCTAATAGCTAGACGGTATCAACCATCGTTTGCCTACATTTTCCATGATGATGACCGTAAGACTCATCCTTCTACCGAGCCTCAATCTACACAAAAGCCTGGTAATTTTGGTCAACAAAGATCTTTTGGAACTGGGTTAAGTAATTCATCTTCGGGGCTTTGTGGTGTATTGTTCCAAGATAGAAGATGTTCCCAACTAGCCTTTCTCCCTGGCACTGGTGTCTCTTTTGGTCGGTTTATGTCAACTAAGGTTAATGATGGGGCGAAAGAGGTCGAGCTTATGACTGATGTTGCGGAAGCTTTTAAGGATACTGCCATTGAAGCTGTGACTTCGCAGGTTCCTGCTGTGAATGAGGTTGCCATTGCTGCTGCTGATTGTTGGTTACCAGTTGCTACATTGCAGTATGTTATTGATGCGGTTCATTCTTTTACAGGATTCAACTGGTAAGTTGCTGTAGTTACTTATTGTTAATTTCTTCAGTTATGTATGTTCATTAAGAACGAATGGCATGTGCAATGCTAATGATTTCCGCTTGTTGAACTACCAATTCTCTAATGCAATGATTTAATTAATTGTCTTCAAAAGTGATTGTTCTAACTATCTATCCAGGCCTTAATTCAGATGATGAAAAGGTGACAGCCTAAACTACCGAGCTATAGATATAAGGATTCCTGTCTGTAGGACACTGGTTAAACTTGCATGCTATATTCATTTCGTTATATTTGATCATTAAGTATCTAGTAAAATCAATTCATTATTATGAGGTTGAATTAAAGTTATGATTTGCAACATGATGAAAAGGAATCCTGATGTGAATCTATGCATGAATCTTGTGAAATATGTATCTTCTGACTTCTTCGTTTATGCTAATATCAAAGTTTTAATAAATTGCAATGTTGAGAATGGAACCTTTGTTTTAATCTTTTAACAATATCAGTGTATTATTGATTTCAGGTGGGCTTCCATAGTAGTGACAACGCTTTTGATTCGAAGTGCAACTGTTCCACTTTTGATAAATCAACTTAAAGCTACCACAAAAATGACGGTGGGTAATTTTAATTTTTTTTAATGCCCTAATTATATACACTTCCAATCTTTTATTTTACTTCTGGGTTATCTGTATACACTTTCATCTTTTTTATACACTTCACCTAATTTTGATATTAATAGTACTACTAACATTTGGATGGCAATCTTGCCTTTCAGACATTGTTAATAGTGCAAAACAAAGAGAAAGAACTGAGAGACTTCACCTTAGTGTTCTAGTTCCTGAAAATTTAGCTTGCCTCTGCTGAATTGTACATTTTGGTGAACCCCCCCCTTCCGATCGCAAAAAAAAAAAAAAAAAAAAAAAAAAAAGAAAAAAGTTTGCCTAGCATGCATGCCAAAAGGAAAAAACTGTGACATGGTCATGGACAAAGGAATCATTTAAAAAATTTGGCCTTTCTTCTTGTAAGTGACTTAAGTTTTGAAACTGATAGACTACTAATAGCTTGATTAACAAAAGTGATCTTCCTAATCATTTAAGTATTGATATCCATCTTCACTAATTTGTGTTTGCCCTGCAGCTAATGAGGCCACGCTTGGAGGAAGTCAAGGAGCGGATGTCAAGCAAGGTCTGGTGCCAGCTCCTGCTGTAGTGGTGTTATTATTTTGAACAATCTATACTCTATAAATAGGATGCTGTTATCTGCTGTTGTGCATAATTGCAGAGCATGTTCAGATTCCATGGACGTTTTACAACGATACTATGAATGAGTTTTACAATTTTTCTACTTATTTTTGTGCAGGGTAGTGATGCGTTGTCAATGGCTGAAGGTCAAAATGAAATGCAAAAGCTTTTCAAGGAGTAAGCCACTTTTTCATTAGAACAAGCCTGTATGTCTGTTGAGAGTACTTGTCATAATAAATTGTTTGCACGCCCTTTGATTCCATGATTTAATTATAAAAATCAGTTAATTGGCTTTTTATGCTATTATCTCTTTAACTTTCTGAAGGGCCCTGGTTTAAATGCGATTCCACTTTGATATTTCGTTGATGTAAAAGATACTGGGAGCTCCACATCGATTTAAATGCGTTTTTAATTTATTTATTTATAGTGCTCTTATCCCTTTCAGTAACAGCCAAACTCCAGTTTTCTGTCTTAGTCTGAAGTTATGGTAAGTTCTTAATGTTAGCATCTCCCTTAAAATCTGTCTTGGAGGATACTAAATGGATTTATTCTATATATTGAGGTTAGAAGCACATGTATATTAGATTTGAATTGTTTTAGATGATAATTCATTTGGTAGTGTTCTCTAGTTTTTTGGATGATCAGAAATGTGCTTGATATAGTCGTTCACTTAAATGTCTTTCTAACTGTTTCTTTTTTAACCTGACAATTTCATTGTTTGTCTTAAATAATTACAGATATGGCGTGACTCCATTTACTCCGCTGAAAGGGATTTTTATTCAGGGTCCCATCTTTGTCAGCTTTTTCTTGGCTGTAAGATAGCAACAGTGATTCCTTAAATATTACTGGTTTGGTCTTAGAATTTGCATATAGTGCATTTAGAATTATATCTGATGACCTGATTTTTCCCCAGATTTCAACAATGGCTGAGAAAATGGAATCATTTAAATCTGGTGGAGCATATTGGTTTACAGATCTCTCTACTCCAGATAGTTTATACATCTTTCCGGTTATGACAGCGCTAACTTTTTTGTTAACTGTGGAGGTAAGCATCCTATTTTGTTGATACCTTAAAGCATTGGGCAACATCTTGAAACACCCTTCGATCGTTGGATCGGTTTTGATTAAATGCTTTATATCCTCAGTGTAACATGCAAGAAGGCATGGAAGGGAATCCTGCGGCTGCAACTATAAAAAATGTTTCTCGGGTCTTTGCTGTTCTTACAGTTCCGTTTACCATGAGTTTCCCAAAGGTACACTTCCTTTGCTGGCTTCTGCACATTCTTGTGTCTGCCGTCAGCTCTCAATAGCAGTATTATTTTTCCTACTTGAATAGGTTGTCCGGACCTTTCTATAACGGTTTCCCTTAACAAGCTTGTATAGTATGTTCGCAAGCTAGTGCACTATTTTTGCTGGTTTTGGCAAATGGTACCGTTGATGAGCTCTATGTAACTCCTAGAAGTCTAGAAACTTTGGGTGCAATGCGAGATTGACAGAAAACAACTTTCTCTGGAGATTTAATTACTCTGAATACTTACTTAATGATGATCATTTTCATCTCATTTATTCGACAGGCCATATTTTGTTATTGGATCACATCGAATATATTTTCCCTTGGATATGGATTAGGTGAGTCCGTAAATTTCATGCTATCCATCGACTAAACATTTGATTTGCTTTTCAGAGATTTCTGAGTATGCCTATATATCATTTCCTTTATTTGTTTATTTTTTCAGTGCTTAAGGCTCCTGGAGTGAAGAAGGCTTTAGGTGTTCCCAAAATACCGGAGCAACCAGTCGTTACTGCACCACGGCCTTCTATTGATCTGTATACTGCTCTCAAACAAACTCTCAAACAAGCCAAAACCGCATCACAGCAGTCTACCTCGTTGCCCATTGAACCAACGAAAGTTGCGAACCAAATAACATCATCTTCATCTTCTTCGTCTTCGACCATCAATCAGAGGCTTAGAAATTTAGAGAAACAAGTAAAAGGAAGGAAGAAAAACAAGAAGAGGTGAGAAAAGCTATTCTTCCGGAAATTGAATAGTAATATTTATATTAGAAATTTGCATCATGTATTAATTTTTGTAGTCATATAAACAAAAATGACAGTGAATTAGTTTATATTCATTTCGGGAGTTTTGAGGTTTCCTATTTTCTCCGGAATTTGGGGATTTTTGTCTGTGCCGGATAACTCATATATTCGCTGCATTTGTGCTTTACGTAGGGAAAAAAATTAAATGACACTATTGAGTGTATGGATTAGAATAACATTTAAACTTCACTTATGAATTCAATGCGAATGTAATATTATTTTATATATTTATTATTCAAATTGTAGTGTTATTATTTTATGCAAATAAATTTTTTATTTAAAAAGATTACGTGTTACAATCAAATAAAGGGAATATGCAGTGGGACATAAAAATGGGCATGTAATTTTTATTGGTGAAAATCAAACATCAAGCCAACTTAAGAAATGACCAAAACAAGAAAAAGAGAAGATATTCACCATTATTATGGTTTTCACGTTAACTAAAATTACCAAAACAATTAAAAGAGAAGATACTCATCATTATTATGGTTATGGTTTTCACATTTAACTAAAATTACCAAAACAATAAAAAGTCGTTTTCAAGTTTCAACTCTTTTTCTTTTCATTCATTTTAATTTGAAAAAGTTTGAATCTTAAATTTGGTCACTTTTCTAAAATTTATTTTTATTATATATATATTCTTTTTTTTTTTTTTTTTGGGGGGGGGGGGGGGAGTTGGATACTACTCTCCTTATAGTGTGTAAGAAATCTTTTTTCTGTAATTGTGCGTGTATGTTTTTCACACAGCAATTGTTAGTTTTGGGAAGCTAACACCTGAGCAAAAAGCAGAAGCTGAGAAGTATAGTTTGGCAATATATTCTTGGGAAGACTTTTTGCAGTTGGTAGGCACTCGTCTGTTATTCTCCTCTTGAATTTATTAGCAAATAATAACTAAAACATGACCTGACATGACAGAGAAACACAACATAAATATATTAACATGTTAAAATCTATATAACAAATTATTAATTTGTCAAAAGTTATGTAAATGTAAAATAACTTGAGCATGATTATGACACAAGAAAAAACATGATCACGACACAAATATACGGACTGCTAAGTCGAATATCATTAGATAACCATATGTCATGCATATTTGCTAGTTTAATTTGCTTATCTACCATAACTTACACTGCATTTTAACTTGCAGGTGACAAATAATTCTTGTTCAAGTTCTGATGTATGACTCTTGCAGGGAGCAAGTAAACAATTTGATCTTCCAGAGAAGACGAAAAGTGATATCTGCACAATAATGTATACTAGCGGAACCACTGGTGATCCCAAGGGAGTGATGATTTCAAATTGTAGTATTGTTACTCTTGTAGCAGGGGTGAAACACCTGGTAGAGAGTGTAAATGAGGAGGTGATCTTTTTATTGAAATTTTTTATTCTAGGACAAATTGTTTCACTAGTCATTTCATTTTACCTTTCTTTTCTCCCAACTCTAAATTTTGAGTTAATGATTTTTCTCTTTTTTGCTTTTCCCTCTCTCATTTGTTTTTTTTTCTTGTAAAATTTTACAGTTGACTGAGAAGGATGTATATCTTTCTTATCTTCCTCTTGAACATATATTTGACCGGGTGATTGAGGAGTTTTTCATTTCTCGAGGTGCCTTAATAGGATTCTGGCGCGGGGTGAGAAGGATAATTGGAAATTATATCTAAGATATAAGAGCTTACTCAAATTATCACTTGCTTATTTGTTGCATATTCAGGATGTGTAACTATTGATTGATGATATTGGGGAGCTAAAGTCAAGTATCTTCTGTGCGGTTCCTCATGTGTTAGACAGAGTCCATTCAGGTAAACTTTCTTATATTCCTCAATGTGCTGATGAGACTGATTTCCAGCTTTTTTTTTTCTAATCATTTATAAAGGTGAAGAGGTTTTATGAATCTGGAATAGGTAATGTCTTTTTGGGTTATCTGCGAAGTTTAGAGTGCAATGCATTATCTGTTCTGAGACTGTCATAACTTCCGTACATCATCAGGTTTACTACAGAAGGTTTCTGGGGGAAGCTAATTGTCTAAGACGCTGTTTGATGTGGCATACTCAGTTACATTCATTTTTTAAGTTTGCTTATGTGAAGCAGATCATTGTATCTGCCGAATTCCAGTAAAAAATAAAGGCTAAAAGTAACAGGGAAGTTAATTTTATCACCATAGACCCACCAGGTATCAAGAACAAAGGATATTGGCTTCAATAAAAATAGAATTATCTCAATCATTTCAGCATTAAGCTTTATAATGGAGCTTTTGATTACGGTTGTTGGCTTTTGTTTTACATAATTCCGTTTATGGAAAGTGGTTTCCAAATTTTTCTTTATTGTTGTTTGATTCTAACATCTATGATAACCCCGACAGCAAATTCGGTAACATGAAGGGGGGCACTAAACATGAAGATGCATCTTTTATCTGTGACAGAGTTGTATTAAGGTGATTAAAGACTTCATTGTTATATCATCCACACAGGTTCTTGCATCTCGATCACCTAAACGAAAATCTGTCAACTACTTGAATCTCATTCATATATGTAATCTTCTCAGGTAAATAGCGGATGGGGAGGGAATGTACGGCTCATTCTATCTGGCGCAGCACCTCTTTATGATCATGTCGAAAAGTTCCTGCGAGGGGTTGCATGTTGTCATGTTCTGCAAGGATATGGTATATCATCCTAGAAATTAGCCTTTTTGTATACGTGATTCTTTTTTCTTTACCGATTATGCACACTTACTGCAACATCAACATTGATCAATTTTGTTCGGATCTGAACGTAGGCCTGACCGAGACTTGTGCGGGGACGTTTGTCTCGTTACCGAATGAATTGTCTATGCTTGGTATTGTGGGTCCTCCAGTACCAAACGTAGATAGATGCCTAGAATCTGTCCCCGAAATGGGATACAATGCTCTTTCAAGCATACCACGTGGGGAAATTTGTGTCAGGGGAGACTATTTTCAGGGTACTACAAACGTGAAGACCTCACCAAGGAGGTACTCGTCGATGGATGGTTCTACACAGGTCCGTCAATTCTTGCCTCTTATTAAATCAAGGTTTTATTACCATTGTCTCTGAGTTGACATTCTTTTCATCATGTTTATGCATTAGGGGATGTTGGTGAGTGGCAACCAAATGGAAGTATGAAAATTATTGATCGAAAGAAGAACATTTTTAAGCTTTCACAAGGGGAATATGTTGCAGTTGGGAATCTGGAGAATGTTTTTGGTCTTGCATCTGTTATTGATTCGGTAATGCCTTTGTTCCTCTCCTCAGTACTTATATCATTCATTGCGGTCTTTTAACTCGACCGTGATCGTGTCTTTCATCGATTTTTTAGATCTGGATTTATGGGAACAGCTTTGAGTCCTTCCTCGTTGCTGTTGTTAACCCAAGAAGCAAGCACTTGAAAGCTGGGCTGCCGAGAATGGTGTACATGGTGGCTTTAATTCCATCTGTCAAAATCCCAAGGCCAAAAGAGTACGTAGTCGAGGAGCTCTCAAGGATTGGAAAAGAGAAAAAGGTTTGTCATTCAATGGGTTTTGTACTTCACGGAATATTTGTTCAGCCACTATTAAAGCGAACACTTATCTTCATGCCAGGGGGAAAGAAAATGGAAATTGAACCTTTGGACTTTGTTTCAGCTGAAAGGTTTTGAATTTATAAAAGCTGCCCATACTGACCCTGTCCCGTTTGACATGGAACGCGACCTTCTCACCCCAACGTATAAGAAGAAAAGGTCTCAACTACTCAAATATTATCAGGTACGTAGGTAACGTAGCTATTTTTCTGTCATTTCTATTGTACTTTTATTTCGATACTGTTATGGCTTAAGTACTTTTTACACAGAACTAGGCAATAGCCATGATTGATGTCTTTCAATTCAAACGAAGCATCAATAGACAAATAAAAATTATATGTTTTCTATTAAAGACAAATAAAAATTAATTAATTAGGGTATTTATGGATTTGAGTAATGAACAGATTCATTTAAGAGGAAAGCAGAACAATTTAAGGGTGAAATATATATATATATATCTCCTTTTCACGATCAGTGGATCAATGATTAATGTCTTTTGGATGCAGAGTGTGATTGACAACATGTACAAGAGTGCAAACAAGCCAAATGCTTGACAAAGCTTTCAGCGGTTTCAATATCTGGTAGAGTTACACTTCCTTTTCTTTGGACTGCAAAATGTTGTTCCTTCATGTTTGATGTTTCCCTTTCAAGATTAGCGTATACTTATTATATTCATTAAATAATTATTATTTATTTAAAATTTTCAGTAATGTCTTTTATAATGATTCTTTTTGGACCAGATTAAGTGCATGATTTTGAGCATTTAGAAATAATCTATAATACATTTTAACTCCATTAAATAGTTTAATATTAAAATGACTGGTATCCTGCGTTTCTGAGTTAAGACGACACCAATTAACTGGTGTGTTTATTAGTTCATAGGGAAATCTTTACAGAATCACAAACTGAATCTTGAACAGGCAATGTAGGGATAAAACATTGTTGTGCAAACTGTATTTATATGGAAAACATACAATGCTACAAAGTTTGCAGTTACAACACCAACAAAAAAAACATTAAGACATCAGCTGCTGCTCTGTAAGTAGGAAGTAAAAAACAGATTCCTTGCAATCTTATCGAGAAGTCATTTGTTTACGTTCTCAATTTTCATTCTCTTTTACTGTCTCTCAATTCTATCTATTTCTCCTCCAATCTTCCACTAAAAATCTGGTAGAACCCTAATTAAATAACCCATTCAACAAGTAAAGTTGAAAATCCCCAAACAACGAAGGAAAAAAAAAATTAAAACCCTTTTCTTTGACCGCATTCTGTATAGCTGCACAAATTCTAACACCACAACCCCAGAACCATGTTGGAACTTACACTTTATTTTTTTGCAATGTCTTCCATTATTAAGCTAAATTGTAGCTTGAAACAGAGACATCAGCAGGAGAAGCAGCATGGATGTATACAAACTCAAGACTCTTTCCAGCAGGTAAATAATTGAGCCATTCTGGGAAACCATAAGAATTGCCAGACTTGGTGAGACCCCATATGGGACCATAAAGCTTTGATATTGAGAGCTTGAGAGCCTTTAATGTCTTGTAAGACTTGTTGGTCACTACTGTGGAATATCTGTAGTAAGTCTTGCCCTTGTGATTCCAGGAAGTTGTCATCTTCTGGTTTATAGTAATTGGACTAGAAGATGAGGCTGCAAAGCAAAAATTCCTAATGTTTAGATCTTGCCATTCAATACCTTATTGTAATGAGACATGGAACCAAACAGAAACTAGAACATACCAGGAGTTGGAGTCCGTTTGGGCTTCGGTGCCGGTTTCGGTTTGGCCATGACAGGATTAGGCACTGGGGCAACCACTGCAGGAAAGCCAAGGTAATGATCATCATGATTAATTGAATATGGGAAAACTCGAAGAAGTTAATACCATAAAACTTAAATGGCGATATAGGGTTAAAACTTACCAGGAAGGAGTTGGTTATATCCACCATGACCACCAGCTAATCTAGCCAAAATGCCAAGAAGTGGAGCATTGTTATAGGTAGCAGGCTCTGTTTGCTCATAATTGTCTCTTTCATCAGCAAAGTTATCATAGGCATCAGGCCCTCCGACCAAAGCACCGGTGAGGACATTAGGATCACTAGCTTTCCTTGTATACCAAGTTGCGTAACCTTGTCGGCAGGCAACAAATTTAGGGTTGACCTTGATCGAAACAATCGAAGAACCTCGGTGGTGAACTTGTCTTGGATAATTGTTTCCATAGCCAACCATATAGCTTGTAGCTCTTGGATTGTCTCCAAGAAGGTAATCCACCTGAGAATTCAACATTGCAAAACATCAAAAAAATTGTTAAAAGTCTCAACTTGGTCACCATTTATAAGAAGTATAAAGATTTAAATCCATGAAGAGATCGATAAATCACCTGAGATTTCGCAAAAGAAAGAAGCTCCGATGGTGCAACATTGCCAGCAGCACACTTCAACCTTCCCCTATAGGAAGTCAGATAATCAGAGTAGACAGTTGCCAAGAACGAAGCGCTTGTCACGAACTGCATGTTGTTCCATCTCTGTCTGTAAATCAAACCACCGGGAGTCTTCTGAATATTACGGCTACCCTTTCCGATCAATGAACACATGAAGTACTCGGCCTTCTGACGGTACTTCTCGAAAACTGGTGCATGGTGACCAGCTTTACCTTGCATTAAAAACTGCAGGTGATGCAGAACATACCACTTAAAACAATATGAACCACAAACAGTAACTACATGTTGATGAGATATAACTGCATAACCAATTATTGTACAATAATGGGAGACAACAAAGTTACAGTTGAAAAAAATAATAATACCTTGGCGACAAGGGTCTGAACCCCAGCATACTTGACGTCCCAACCGAACTCAGTCATGGCCCACCCGGTTCCACCCATTGAGTCACCATTTTTCGCAAGATAGTTCAAGTAGTATTTATTGTTACTAGCTTGGTACAGCCATGCAGCGGCCCACAACAACTCATCCTACACAATTTCATGCAATCTTGGATTTAAATTCAAGTATACGCAACATCTTATTTTCTCAAATTATGATTTTTTTTATATAAAACATAATTTTTTTGTATAAGATCGAATTTGTGACGGATGTGAATTGAAGATTTAAACACGAATCCTTTGTAACTGACCACTGTTTTGATAGAATTTTTTATAAAAAAAAATTATTAATATTGATGAGAACTTAGGGAAGCTTACGTTGTAGCCACTGATGGATCGGTAGTACTTTTGAGCAACTGTGATACTGCTGTCATATTTGCCTCTGTATTTATCAGCAAACTCGAACAGCTGAAAACAGAAAAAGAATGGAGATGTTAAATAATTAGTTTTATTAGTAAATTGGATCCAAAAGGATACCTTAATAATTATATTATTATTTTATTATTATTGGATACTAAATTAATAATTTTATTTCAATTTATTGCAAAAAGCAATAGCAATCAATAAGAACAATTTTCTTTTTATAATAACTTATTGAACTATACGCAATTTTAAATAAAAAGGAGATAAAATTAATAATTTAAACACCATACATTACCCAAAAAAACCTTGAAAACCAAACTTAGAATTGGGTTATGGTTGAGCCGGTTCTTGAAATTTGCCGTTAACCAACGATTGGGGTAGGCGATGTAATATGAGAAAAGAAGCAAGGGTACTTTGGGACATGGGGTTTTATTAAAAGCACCGACAAATGTTGGCACGTGAGGGGAAAATTGCGGCTTTTGGTTTAAGATCTGTACGGTCAAAAGGAAAAGTAATTGGCCGTGATGGACGGGGTAAAGCGAAGCGCTCCAATGATCCTAATTATGCGCCGAAAAAGTTTGTCCGCATTATATAATTTTCAATTTCAAAACCATGAAGTTAAACGACGTCGTTTACAAAAGAGCGAGCAACTGTCTATAACTACCTATTTGCTACGGTCTAAGCTTTTTGACTGAAAACGGCAGTGTTTGGGAACTGTGAAAGAGTGTGTGTAAACACCATACCTGGTAGGCATGGCCAAGAAGCTCTTTGGAATAGGCAGGATTGGAGCGGCGGAAGACGATGGAAGCGGCTGCCATTGCGGCGGCAGTTTCACCGGCGAGATCCGACCCGGGATTACTTGGGTCAATCTTGTAAGCACGACGGTCGGTGGTCATGTCCTCTGGTCTTTGCCAACAGTAATGGTCACTGTTACCATCTCCCACCTATAATAAAAATAAGACCCACATCAAAATTAAGCAACGAAACTAATTTTCGAAATGGGTCTTTTATTTAAATTGTTAAATTCATAGTTACTCTATCATGTTGTGATTGAATACCTCTCCGTAAAGGACATAAGGCTGGGGATGAGCTTTGATGAAATAGTCAGTGCCCCACTTGACGGCTTCCATGGCATGGCCGAGCTCACCATTAGCAGCCATTTGTTTGCGGTACTCTATTATGCTCCAGGACATCATTGTTATGGTGAATGCCATAGGCAACCCAAACTTCACATTGTCCCCTGCATCATAGTACCCTCCTACCAAATCCACCTGCAAAATTATTCACAGACAATTTGAGCAAACTGGTTTCGAATTGGTTCAGCAATTAGGAAAATGAGAGTGGAGCTTTTAGCTTACCCCACTAGTCTTGCCGTCATTCAAACCAGAGTTAGCTCTCCATGTGACTCTCTGGTTATGAGGGAGGTAACCAGATCTTTGAGCTTCAAAGAAGAGAATGCTCTTACTCAAAGCTTGGTTATAATCATGCCCACCAAATGCAAAAGGAAGGCAAAGTAGCAGAAACAGAGGAGCCATTGAAATGAGTCTAATTAACTTCCCCATATATTCAAAGTTATCAGAGGACACAAACATCAAGTTTCCTTTTAACTTTCTAAAATTGACAAGAAAATGCAGTCTAATTGGAGGAAAATGTGAAATGTGGGTTATAAATTATCAGCTGAAAGTAAAAATCCTGATAAACCCACAAGCAAGAAAAGAAAGGGAAGAAAAGGAGAAGAAAGAGAAAGAGAGGGAGCGTTGAGAATGGGGAATTGGAAGAGCATGAGGCCACTATATATGGTGGAGGGGAGGAAAATACCAAGAGGCTAGAAATAGGCAGAGATCAAATAAATGGAAATTATTTTATTAATTTTAAGTTTTTTTGAATTTTTTTTTTTGTGGGGGTCAAGAACAGATCATTCGGGTGTATGTGGATTTTATGTATTTTTTAGAAGTAAAAAGAAGAAGAGAAAATTCTGCTATAGATGAAAATATTGTTAGAGAATACAAAATTCGAACTTAAAAGGACAAGCGTTGGGCAGTTATGGCTATTTTTTTTAAACGGAGTTAAGGCTAATTTTTTAAAATTACTATTTTATATTTACTGTAGAAATATAAAAAATATATTATATAATAATTTTTTTATGGAATTATATAATAAAATCTTAAAATATTCAAGTGAGATATTTCATTTCTATAGTTCAAGAAGGAATAAATTTTGGTATATTACAAGTAGAATTTTTAGACTCCACAATTAAGGGATTTGTTAGAATTAAGTGACCCAAATTCTTATTTAAATAAAATACCATGGTAAAATAAAATAAAAGAAGAATCCTTATAGAATTACACTTCTTTTATTTTATTTTGAATAAGGTTTTTTAAACCTTATTAAACTCCATCTATTTGATATTGATTAGAATAAAGAGTTTCAATCTTACTACACTCCTATTAGAATATGACTTTATAAGCCTATAAATAGACATGGTCTATTCCTCTTGTAATTGATTCGAATTTGACATAGTGAATTGTCTTCTCCTCTGCCCGTGGTTTTTTCCGAAAGAGTTTCCACGTAAAATCTGTGTGTTCTTTATTTCTATTTCTTTTTTTTTTCTTTGCGATATATTGTCATTACCGACGTTATATTTTTCACAAATTGGTATCCGAGGTTCCGGGTTTTTTTTCATCTCGATCACGGTAATGGCGTCTTTAAAGTATGAAATTCCGCTATTGGATCGCAACACCAGATTTGCGTTGTGGCAGATAAAGATGCAGGCAGTTCTTACACAGATGGATTTAGAGGAAGCCCTGTTAGGGGTAGATAAGATGCCTTCGACATTGACGGAGGAAGATAAGAAGCGCAAGGATCGAAAGGCGTTAACAAAGTTACATCTGCATTTGTCTAATGAAATTTTGCAGGATGTGATGAAAGAGAAGACTGCCGCAGCATTATGGAAGAGGCTAGAACAAATATGTATGTCGAAAACTTTAACTAGCAAATTGCATATGAAGCAACGTCTTTATGCTCATCGTTTGGAGGAAGGTGCGTCTGTGCACGAACACTTAATAGTGTTTAAAGAAATTCTCTCAAACTTGGAGGCCATGGAGGTTTAGTATGATAATGAAGATCTAGGGTTGATTCTACTTTGTTCGTTGCCCCCGTCTTATTCAACCTTTAGAGACACGATTTTATATAGCCGCGAGTCTCTCACAGTTGATGAGGTTTATGATTCTTTGACCTCGTATGATAAGATGAAGCATCTTGTGGTTAAACCCGACTCCCGGGAGAGGGTCTTATTGTTCGTGGGAGACAAGATCGGAATGTCGATGATGATCGTGGAAGGACACAGAAAGGAATCCTCGCAGTAAATCTAAGGGTAGATCAAAGTCTTCAAACAGAGGTAAAACTTGTAACTTCACGCAAGAAGAAAGGGCACATTAAATCCGAGTGCTATAAGCTACGAGAATAAGATTAAAAGGGAGGCTGCGAATCAAAGGGAAAACAACCGAGAAATTTCGGTGAAGGCGATATTGTAGAAGACTACGGTGATGGTGAACTTCTAGTCGTTTACACAACAATTCTAAAGAGAGCGAGGAGTGGATACTTGACTCAGACTGCACCTTCCACATGAGTCCCAATCGGGATTGGTTTACAAATTACGAAACGGTGTCTGAAAGTGTTGTTTTGATGGGAAATAATGCTTTGTGTAGAATCGCAGGTGTTGGAACAATTAAATTTAAGATGTTTGATGGAGTTGTCAGAACACTTAGTGACGTACGGCATGTTCCAGAATTGAAGAGAAATTTAATTTCGTTGAGTACTCTTGATTCAAAAGGGTACAAATGCACAGCTGAAAGTGGGATGTTGAAGATTTCCAAAGGTTTCCTCATTGTGATGAAAGGGCAGAGAAAGACTGCCAAGTTATATGTTTTGCAGGGTTCTACTATTATTGGTGATGCAGCTGTCGCTTCCTCTTCTTTGTCAAATGATGATATTACTAAACTTTGGCATATGCGCCTAGGGCATATGAGTGAGAATGGCATGGCAGAATTGAGCAAAAGAGGACTTCTTGATGGGTAAGGAATTTACAAACTGAAGTTCTGTGAGCACTGTGTTTTTTGGGAAGCAAAAGAGAGTTCGATTCACCGAGAGGAATCCATAACACGAAGGAACATTGGAGTATATTCATTCGATCCATGGGGCCATCAAGAGTGCCTTCGAGAGGTGGAGCTAATTATATGCTAACTTTTATTGATGATTTTTCCGAAAAGTTTGGGCATTCTTCCCGGCGCGAGAAAAGCGATGTGTTTTCCGCATTTAAGTCTTGGAAAACTATGATTGAAAAACATACGGAAAACAAATAAAATACCTCCGCATGCACAATGGCTTAGAGTTTTGTTCGATGAGTTTAATAAAGCTGTAAAGTCGGAAGGAATTGTGAGACACTTGACAGATTCGTCATACTCCACAACAAAATGGCATTGCAGAACGAATGAACAGAATGATTATGGAGAAGGTTCGATGCATGTTGTCAAATGCCAACTTACCAAAGTCGTTTTGGGCGAAACAGCCTCTATTGCATGTTTTTTGATCAACCGATCTCCATCCGCTGCCATTGAGAAAAAGACTCCACAAGAGGTATGGTCTGGTAATCCTGCTAATTATTCTGATTTAAAGATCTTTGGGTGTCCTGCGTATGCCCATGTTAATAATGGAAAATTGGAACCAAGATCCATTAAAAGTGTTTTTCTTGGTTATAAAGCTGGTGTAAAAGGGTATAAGTTATGGTGTCTCAAAATAGAAAAGTTGTGATTAGCAGAGATGTTGTTTTTGATGAAACTGCTATGCTACCTAACTTATCTCTTAAAGACTCTTCCAATAAAGAAAATCAAAAGCAGGTGGAGCATCAGATTAATACAGAGTCAACTCCTCAAGCCAGTACAAAAATTGAGAATAGAGTTGCTTCTTTACCACAATACTCTATCGCCAAAAACAGAACTAGAAGAGAAATTAAACCTTCAAAGAAGTATGCTGAGGCTGACCTAGTTGCTTATGCTTTAAATGTGGTGAAGATATAGATGCAAACCAAGAGCCACAAATTATTCTGAGGCGGTTAATGTGAAGACTCGAGAAAAGTGGATGTTTGCTATGCAAGAGGAAATAGAATCACTCCACAAAAACAAAACATGGGATCTGTGAAACTTCCTAAAGGTAAAAAGGTTATTCACAGAAATGGGTGTTTAAAAAGAAAGAAGGGACTCAGTTTGAAGAACCCGATATATAAAATAAGGCTTGTTGCAAAGGGTTACAACAAATTCCAGAGTGGACTTTACAGATGTGTTCTCCCCCCGGTTGTGAAGCATAGTTCGATTCGAGCTTTGCTTGGTATTGTGGCCATGCAAGATTTGGAGCTTGAGCGATTAGATGTAAAAACCGCATTTTTGCATGGAGAGCTTGAGGAAGATATTTACATGCAACAACCAGAGAGGGTTTTACAGCTCGAGAAAAAGAGGACTATGTTTGCTTGTTTGAAAAAGTCTCATTACAGGTTTGAAACATCCCACCAAGACAAAGGTACAAGAGGTTTGATTCCTTTATGACTTCTCATGATTTTAAAAGAAGTAGTTTTGACAAATGTGTTTACTTTAAGAAAAAGCAGTGATGGTTCTTTTGTGTATCTACTTCTTTATGTTGATGACATGTTGATAGCAAAGAAAAGATAAAGGAGAGATAAGAATGGTTAAAGCCCAACTAAGTGAAGAATTTGAGATGAAAGATTTAGGACCAAAGAAAGAAGATACTTGGTATGGAGATTCTCGAGAGATAGAAAAGCAAGTAAATTGTACCTAAGTCAGAAGAGGTACATTGAGAAAGTTCTTTGCGAGGTTCAATATGCAGAGTGCTAAGCTCGTTAGTACTCCTTTAGCACCCATTTCGGACTTTCATCGGCTTTGTCTCCACAATCAGATGATGAGATTGAGTACATGTCACATGTTCCATACTCTAGTGCAGTGGGATCTCTCATGTATGCTATGGTTTGTTCACGTCGAGATTTATCATATGCAGTCAGTGCAGTTAGCAGATACATGGCGAATCTCGGTAAAGAACATTGGAAAGCAGTTCAGTGGATTTGAAGATACTTACGAGGTACTCACGATGTTTGCTTACGCTTTGGAGAACTAGAGATGGAGTCATTGGGTATGTTGATGCTGATTTTCTTTGGAGACCTTGATAGAAGAAGATCTCTCATTGGTTATGTCTTTACAATCGGAGGTGGTGCAATCAGTTGGAAAGCTACTTTGCAAACTACAGTCGCTTTGTCTACCACTGAAGCTGAGTACATGGCGATTACTGAGGCTTGTAAAGAAGCTATTTGGTTGAAGGGGCTCTTTAGTGAGCTCAATGAAGACCTTCAAATCGGCCAGATATTTTGTGACAAATCAAAGTGCCATCTTCCTTACAAAAGATCAAATGTTTCATGAGAGAACAAAACACATTGATGTTCGGTATCATTTTGTTTGTGATATTATTGCTCGTGGTGATATTGTTGTGAGCAAAATTAGTACTCATGAAAATCCTGCAGATATGATGACTAAGTCAGTTCCTATTGTAACAGCCCAATTTCAATAGTGTCGGAACAGTGATTTGAGATTTCTAAATCTGACGAAAAAGTTAGAAAACTTTGTTAATCGATAATTATAAGTTAAGTGTGATTTTGAAAATATTTTAAAATTAGTGAATTTTGTGAACTAAAAGAATTAATTAGAAAAATTGGGCCAAAAACAAGGTATTGAGAGCTCGAATTCATAAAGTGAGCCATAAATATTTCTAAAAATATTTATGGAGTGTCATTAAGTTATTATTAAAGTTTAGTTGAGAAATTTTAACGTTTGGATATGTAATTAAATGAAAAGGACTAAATTGAAAAAGGTGTAAAAGTTGAATTATAGATTAAAAGAAATTATGAAGGACCAAAATGGTAATTATACCATTTTGTAAAGTTGAGGTGATTAAGTATGAAAAATCTGAGATTTTTTAAAGTATGTTATTATATTATATATTAATATTATATTATATTATTATATTATTATATTATTATAATATTATATATATACAAACAAAAACAAAAGAAAAGAAAGGGGAGAATACCAGAAAAGAAACAGAGAACAAGACGAAAGCAAGGGAAGAAAAAGGGGAAAGAAAGAAAAAGGAGAAATTGATGGTTTGAAGCTTGGAAGTTTAATTGGTAAGTTAATTTAGTCCTTCTCTTTTAATTTTGATGCTTTATAAGTTTTAGAACAAAGTTTTGATGAATTTAAGTTGAAGTTTTTGAAGTTTTAAAGCTGTTGAATATAGCATATGATGAACAAAAAGATGAATTAGTGGTTTAATTGAAAGAATTTGAAGTTAGAATTGGGTAAAGGATTTAATTGTAAAATAAGCTATAACAAAACTGTTTTGGACAGCAGCAGTAGAGTAACTTTTAAAAATCACCAAAAATCGTAGAAGTTGAAATAGAAGTTGAATGATATATGAAATTAAAGCTTATTGAGTCTACTTTCATATGAAAGAAACAGGAAAGCAAAGGAATTCTGTAATTTGAGATATTTATATTTTTGTAAGACTGGTTTAAAGGGATTTCAGGATCCCCTGTTCTGACTTTGGAAAATCATAAAAATTGGAGAAAAATAATTAGGGGCTTAAGTTTATATGTCTAGAATTCTGAATGAGTCTATTTTCAATAGAAATAAACGAGAACATCATATGAATTGTGTATGAGGAGATAATTAATTTTTAGTGAAGAAGGGTCAGAACTGCCAGACAGCAGAACAGGGGTGACTTTGATGAATAAACTGTACGAATTGGCTAGGCTAAAAATTCTGGAAATTTTATGGTATGAATATATGTGAGTCTAGTTTCAGTAAAAATTAACGGTGCTTCATTTGGAGTTCTGTAGCTCCGAAAATAAATAATTTAGTGACTATAACTCAAATGGACAGTTTTGAATATACTTATGAGTAATTAATGAAATTATTAACAATGTTACTTATAGCATGTTATATACATTAAGGATGTGGAATGGAGAGGAGGAGGAGGAAAATATGTATGAATATTTAGGTAGTATGGCTAATTTGAAATGTTTTAGACTCAGGGACTAAATTGAATAAAAGTAAAACTTTGTGATTAATTTTGTAAAATTGTGAAAATGATCAATTTGCATAAAATGGATTATTTTATTATTTAAAATTGCAAAACTGAATGAAATTATTAATTTAGATTAAGATTGACTGAAAAATCAATGAAAATAGAAAATTTCCAAAGTGCCCTCGAATTTTGATATTTCGCAAATTCAACCAGTCGATTCGTGAACTTAATTAAGTGATATAAGGAAATATAAGTTGATAGTACGTGAAATATTGATATGATAAATTAACTGTTTTATGTTTATAAAGAAACGGCAAGTGAATGATATTTATCACGACATGTAAATATGAGATTATCTTTAATATTATAATACAAGGTAATTAAGTATGATGAAACGAGTAATAAATTCAAGTAAGGCATGTCGATAAAAATAAATATATTTAAGGGACAATATGTTTGATTTTGATTGGTTTCAAATATAAATGCTAAATGAAATAAAATGTCGATAAATAAATTTGTAATCCGTAATGCCTCGTACCTTATTCCTGCGTCGAATACGGGTAAGGGGTGTTACATTTAGTGGTATATCGAGCTTAGGTTTAGTCGGTTCTCGGACCAAACGTAGTATATGTGAAGTCTAGAAATATATGCCATTATTAATATATAACTTGAGATAATGTGATATGTTCCAACTTTGATGATATTTGTATTACTATTATGTGTAATTTATTAATTATGTGTGTAAGTATATTTTAAGGTAAGTATTTAGTAAAATGATAAATTTAAGATTGGGTCTTGAAAATTGAGACGATCTTCGAATCAATTATGGAATATTGAATATTATTTTGAGTCTTGAATTGAATTGTGAAGTTACTAAATATTGTTATATGTATTATGTTAAACTATGAAATTATTGATGTAATGAATTACTGCAATACTATGAAACTGATCGAAATAAGAAGTGAAAATAGAATGAATTGAAAATTAAAATTTATTTAAATTACGTGAATCGAATTACTTAATTATGTGAATATTTGAAGGTATATTAATAGGAAACTAAAAGTGATTTGAATTGAATCCAATTAAATTAAATAAAGAAAATATGTGAGTAATTGAAATGTTTATTGATTGAAAAGTAATTAGTGATTTTAAATTTGATTGAATTAAATTATGAATATGTGTAAATATATGAATCGTGTATTGATTGAAAAGTGGTTGGGCCAATTGAAGTATGATTATATGTAAAATATGTATTGGTATTGAATTGTATAATGATTAGAAAATGAAAAAGTGAATTTGAAATAAAAAATAATAATTTGAATACCCTATTAACTTATCGGACTAGATCGGATACAAATGGCATGCCATAGGATTTGTGATGTGATGAGGAGATTTGTAGCTCGGTCGAGAAGATGATTCTGTTATTATATGCTTGATTTATCCAAGAGGCATTTAATGCCTTATTGGTGTGTTTGGGAGGATATGATATATTGGTGTGTTTGGGAGGATATGATATATTGGTGTGTTTGGGAGGTTATATTATACTTTGGTGTGTTACGGAGGATTTATATTATTTCGGTGTGATTGGGTTGGATATTTTGGTGTGATTGGTTGGAATCACAGTATCCGTCAAAGCCCGAGTCTTGTTAATAGGGGTAAATATGAATATTATGTGAAATTGAAATGAGAATCTAATACCCTATTAACTTGTCGGGCTAAGTCGGATATAATTGGCATGCCATAAGATTTGAGAAGGGATTTGGAGATAATGAAGTTATTATATCCTTCGAATTATCCAAGAGGCACTATGTGCTATCTTGTGTGTTTTGGGTGGATTATAATATATTGGTGTGTTTGGAGGATTATCTCGATTATGGTGTGTTTTGGAGGATTACATGATTATTCTCGTGTGTTTTGCTGGATATTCTCGTGTGTTTAGGTTGGAATCGTGTATCCGTCACAAAGTCTGGATTGTTAATAGGGTGAATAA
The DNA here is from genome assembly GCA_025503065.1 of Gossypium bickii. NCBI lineage: Eukaryota > Viridiplantae > Streptophyta > Magnoliopsida > Malvales > Malvaceae > Gossypium > Gossypium bickii. The sequence goes on along the minus strand of CP106716.1, from coordinate 113,728,275 downwards.
CTGAAATGAGAAAAACTAAATAAATTTAATCGATTGAACTATTAAAAATATGAGTAAGAAATTATGAGTTGAATTGTGAATCGAATTGAAATGTGAGAATTGAAGTATGAACTTAAGGTTCATAAATTTGTTAAAACATCAAATTATTATTATTGAAATCATTGAATAAACGAAATGAGAAAATCGATTGAATTTGATCGGTTGAACTATTGAAGGTATGGAAAAGTGGAATTAGGAATTGAAATGTAAATTGAAATTGAGATATGAGATTGAAAGCTTGAACCAAAGGTTTATGAATTGATTAAAGATAATGTAGATGGTATATGAGGCTATTTGATGAAAGACTATTGTTGAGGTATGAAATTAAAGTATAAATTAACACATATGACTTATATTGTTACATGTTTGATGTCTATTATTTAATATTAAATGTTAAATTTAAATTATGCATACAACAAGTGAAGTATGAGGTAAGTGTTATTGTTGAATTAAATGGAAATTGAATTAAGTGATGGATAAATATTAGTATTGAATTGTATATTAATAAGAAAGTGAAATTAAATTTAGTTGTGAATAAATTGAAGTAAAATTGAAATTGAAAAAAAATGATATGTGAAGCACATAATAAGAATTATTAGTAAATTAAGAATGACTAGTAAATTTTGAAATATGTTACATATATTAAAGAAAGAAAAGATATAAACATACACGTTTTTAGTACAATGGTTAAATTGTAAAGTATGTAAAAGCATTATGTTAAAATTGTAAAAGTGACATGCGTGTATAATGTAATTTTCCCAAATAAATGAGATTAGATCTACTAAGATATTTGTGGTATACCATTAAGGGACTCAGTAGCATTCTCTCGATAATAACACGTTGGTACTCATCAAATGCTATCTGATTAATAGTACATAATAATACACTTCTATATTTGTTTCATATATCCTAAGTGTTCTGTTTAATCTATTGAACCTCTTATAAAAAAAAAAAAGAAAAAAAAAGTAAGTAATTTTTGTTATAAAGTATGTTCGCAATATTAAATTAAAAATAAATTGCAAACTGAAAGGGATATAGAATGGATATAAATAATAAATTAGATAAATATGTGTACAAAGGAGCTATAGAATTATAGAAATAATGAAGTTCATGATCAAAATAACAAGGAAATTTCGAGGACGAAATTTTTTTAGGGGGGAAGAGTTGTAACAGCCCAATTTCAATAGTGTCGGAACAGTGATTTGAGATTTCTAAATCTGACGAAAAAGTTAGAAAACTTTGTTAATCGATAATTATAAGTTAAGTGTGATTTTGAAAATATTTTAAAATTAGTGAATTTTGTGAACTAAAAGAATTAATTAGAAAAATTGGGCCAAAAACAAGGTATTGAGAGCTCGAATTCATAAAGTGAGCCATAAATATTTCTAAAAATATTTATGGAGTGTCATTAAGTTATTATTAAAGTTTAGTTGAGAAATTTTAACGTCTGGATATGTAATTAAATGAAAAGGACTAAATTGAAAAAGGTGTAAAAGTTGAATTATAGATTAAAAGAAATTATGAAGGACCAAAATGGTAATTATACCATTTTGTAAAGTTGAGGCGGTTAAGTATGAAAAATCTGAGATTTTTAAAGTATGTTATTATATTATATATTAATATTATATTATATTATTATATTATTATATTATTATAATATTATATATATACAAACAAAAACAAAAGAAAAGAAAGGGGAGAATACCAGAAAAGAAACAGAGAACAAGACGAAAGCAAGGGAAGAAAAAGGGGAAAGAAAGAAAAAGGAGAAATTGATGGTTTGAAGCTTGGAAGTTTAATTGGTAAGTTAATTTAGTCCTTCTCTTTTAATTTTGATGCTTTATAAGTTTTAGAACAAAGTTTTGATGAATTTAAGTTGAAGTTTTTGAAGTTTTAAAGCTGTTGAATATAGCATATGATGAACAAAAAGATGAATTAGTAGTTTAATTGAAAGAATTTGAAGTTAGAATTGGGTAAAGGATTTAATTGTAAAATAAGCTATAACAAAACTGTTTTGGACAGCAGCAGTAGAGTAACTTTTAAAAATCACCAAAAATCGTAGAAGTTGAAATAGAAGTTGAATGATATATGAAATTAAAGCTTATTGAGTCTACTTTCATATGAAAGAAACAGGGAAAGCAAAGGAATTCTGTAATTTGAGATATTTATATTTTTGTAAGACTGGTTTAAAGGGATTTCGGGATCCCCTGTTCTGAATTTGGAAAATCATAAAAAATTGGAGAAAAATAATTAGGGGCTTAAGTTTATATGTATAGAATTCTGAATGAGTCTATTTTCAATAGAAATAAACGAGAACATCATATGAATTGTGTATGAGGAGATAATTAATTTTTAGTGAAGAAGGGTCAGAACTGCCAGACAGCAGAACAGGGGTGACTTTGATGAATAAACTGTACGAATTGGCTAGGCTAAAAATTCTGGAAATTTTATGGTATGAATACATGTGAGTCTAGTTTCAGTAAAAATTAACGGTGCTTCATTTGGAGTTCTGTAGCTCCGGAAATAAATAATTTAGTGACTATAACTCAAATGGACAGTTTTGAATATACTTATGAGTAATTAATGAAATTATTAACAATGTTACTTATAGCATGTTATATACATTAAGGATGTGGAATGGAGAGAAGGAGGAGGAAAATATGTATGAATATTTAGGTAGTATGGCTAATTTGAAATGTTTTAGACTCAGGGACTAAATTGAATAAAAGTAAAACTTTGTGATTAATTTTGTAAAATTGTGAAAATGATCAATTTGCATAAAATGGATTATTTTATTATTTAAAATTGCAAAACTGAATGAAATTATTAATTTAGATTAAGATTGACTGAAAAATCAATGAAAATAGAAAATTTCCAAAGTGCCCTCGAATTTTGATATTTCGCAAATTCAACCAGTCGGTTCGTGAACTTAATTAAGTGATATAAGGAAATATAAGTTGATAGTACGTGAAATATTGATATGATAAATTAACTGTTTTATGTTTATAAAGAAACGGCAAGTGAATGATATTTATCACGACATGTAAATATGAGATTATCTTTAATATTATAATGCAAGGTAATTAAGTATGATGAAACGAGTAATAAATTCAAGTAAGGCATGTCGATAAAAATAAATATATTTAAGGGACAATATGTTTGATTTTGATTGGTTTCAAATATAAATGCTAAATGAAATAAAATGTCTGATAAATAAATTTGTAATCCGGTAATGCCTCGTACCTTATTCCGGCGTCGAATACGGGTAAGGGGTGTTACACCTATAACCAAGTTTAAGCATTGCTTAGACTTGGTTGGTGTGCATTGTTGAAGTTAAACCCTTAAGGGGTTTTATGGAAGAGGTGGAGAACTTGTTCGTTGAGAGTTCGCGATGAAGAACTTGTTTATTGAGAATTCGTGTCAAGGTGGATATTGTTAGAATTAAGTGACCCAAATTCTTATTTAAATAAGATACCATGGTAAAATAAAATAAAAGAAGAATCCTTATAGAATTACACTTCTTTTATTTTATTTTGAATAAGGTTTTTTAAACCTTATTAAACTCCATCTATTTGATATTGATTAGAATAAAGAGTTTCAATCTTACTACACTCCTATTAGAATATGGCTTTATAAGCCTATAAATAGACATGGTCTATTCCTCTTGTAATTGATTCGAATTTGACATAGTAAATTTTCTTCTCCTCTGCCCGTAGTTTTTCCCGAAAGGGTTTCCACGTAAAATCTGTGTGTTCTTTATTTCTATTTCTTTTTTTTTTCTTTGCGATATATTGTCATTACTGACGTTATATTTTTCACAGGATTGATAAGTGTAAGGTATAGTAAAATATTAACAAAAATAGACACATGATAGTTTTTTAAGATTGCTTGTGTAAATAAAAAAATGTGTATTGTCAGTGTATCAAATATTTAATCCTATGTTAAATACATATGAAAATTAGGAAAATTATTTAGGTTAAGAATTTGACTAAGTATATTATAGGGTGTAGTAAAAAAAACAAAAAAAAACCTTAATTACATAAATAAATGTGACATTTGTCACATTTTCAAACACACCACACCCAACCTGATTGTCGGATTTGAGATGTCACATTCTTTGTTGAAGCAGCTACAACTTCATTTGCATATCAAATAAATAAATTAGGCAAGGCGGTAGATTCAATTCTCAATTGTAATATGTTATTTAATCAAATCCATGTTATAAACAAGCTTACGGAACCTTTTACGATGAACCGATGTTGATTGAGGGACTAAAATATAAAATTTTCTAAAATATCGAGTTGACGTCGTGGACATAAGAGAATCACATCACGACACCATAGGCAGAAGCTCGACGTCACGACTTCAATAGAGTGGTGTTGCGACTTTGAAAATAGGAGGTTGGCATCACAACTTTTACAAGGGATGTCATGACGTTAAGGGTAGGGGAATTCAATGTCGTGACTTCAACAAGGGAGAATCACAACCATAGAAACAGAAGCTCAATGTTTCAACATCAAAGAGGTAATGTCGCGACTTCATAAGTAGTTTCCTAACTTTGCAACATTTAACTCAGACTTACCATTTTCATAATTTAATTAATTTAAGGACCAAAAAATATCATTCAACTCATCATAAACTTTGGTTCGAATACTTGATTAATTTCATTAACATTCATAACAACTTAATACATATTATTTTAAGCATATCTAAACCCATTTGAATCCTATGTTTCATACACATATACTTACAATTCATATGCTCACATTCAAAATAACATTTTCCACCTAAATTACCAAAATGACTACTCGCAATTTAAGATTGACGCAACCCTAAGTACATGTCATTTATTGAAAATAAAATGAGACTATACTAATTTTGCTGAGTGGAGAGCTGCGATCTGAATGTTGTTTTACTCATCGGGACCTCAAGATCCACTGGTACCTACACATGGAATAAACAAATTGTATGCTAAGTGATAAAGCTCAATGGTACTTTCATAATTCAAATCAATAATAAAATATACAAAACATGAAAATAATGCAATAATAACATGATTACTTCTCCACAATTCAAATTACCATTCATGCCTCATGCACCAATTCATGCATTATCTCATTTGACAAATTCATATGAATATATCATATCATGTTTTCTATCAACAAGTTACGTTCATTTTCATTTCATAACATATCACTTATTCATTTCATTTTCAAATCTGTTGATTCATTTCATATCCATATTGACCGTTAAGCTTGTTTGGACCGGTTCACATTATCTTTCACATGCTACTATTTATCACATTTCTTATTAGAGGCGAATCTAAAGGGGCTAACAGGGGCCCCGACCCCCTTAAAATGAAAAATTATTATTTAGGCCCTTTAAAATTTTAAATTAGTAAAGATAAAATTACACTTTGCCCCTCCTAAAATTATAAAAATTTGTTTTAATCTTTTAAAAATTATAAAGTTATAGACTATTAAAAATTAAATTTTCATTCGACCCCCTAAAAAATTTGTTTTGGCTTTACCCCTGTTTTTTTTATACGTACATTATACACCAATTTTCGTTATCAACATTTTATACCAACTATTATTTAACAAGTTCATATTTTATGATCTTCGATATTCAAACCTCGAGTTTTTCTTTCTAATTTCATAGTATGTTATTTCTCTTTTATTTATATATATATTCAGTAATTTATATAATATACAAAACTAAATAAGAAATATTAAAATATGTAAAGTTGATCACTTTGATAAATTTAATAGAAGGAAAAAAATTAAATAACTAAATATTAAACAAAAACTAACAATTTTCATTATTAACCTGCATTTTTTGTAAATGAGTGATTGGAAACTTATATTGTCAGGCAACCACGATAAGAAATGGATGGATGAAGAATTATGCGAAAATGTTGGAGAAATAAAAAGATAAATTATTTTTGATAAAGCCGTCTGAAAATTTCCCAGAAAGGCATGTAGAATTTTGTAGGGAAACCTGCACTGCCGAATCTTGTGGTTAGAAAAATAATGGATTTCCAAATGTTGGGTTTGACTTTTACTACTCAATTCAAGTTTTGAACTTAGTTGACCCATAATTAATGCAATCTTTTTGCATTTCAAGTTTAAAGAAATGTCCCCTAACATTGATTTATGGACATCTTAATTAAATTTTAAAGCATTTACAGCCGACCTGACAAATTTCAAAATATTTGGGAAATTTAAATTTAAACTCCTCAAATCATAAAAAGAAAAGAAAAAAAAAATACAAATTTTAATTTATAATATTATTGACTAATATTATTTTAATATTAAAATTTGTTAAGAACCATAAAAATGAAAATTTAAAGACTACAATAATTTATTTATGAAAGGAGCAGATCAGTAGAGACCATGATACTGGCAGAGTTGCAGGTCTAAAAGCAGATAAAAGTATTATAATTTTTGTTTACGTATAATTAAAAGTGGGGAAATTTTGTAATCCATCTCACATTTCATCATTAATATCCTGTGCAGAGCTAATTAATTTGGCTGTTTGTATCCGTTACTACTATTTGTGATTAAAATATTTAATCAAAATTTGAATTTGAATTTAGTTTATTTTACATTTGAAATTTAATAAGATTTGGTTTCATGAATTTCTATTCAGAAGAAGTTTTTTAAGGAATAAATAGAGGAAAAGAAAAATGAGTAATTTTATATAAAAATGTTTTCTTTTCTGGGGGGTTAGATTAAAGGCGGTGGAGACACTCTTGTGGGGGGCGGGCTTCAAAGTGTAGGCATGACTTTCACACTACTTTGCTTTCTTCATTCCTCTTCCTTTTTATTGGGTTTGGTTCTTTACAAATTTTGATTACTTTTCCCACTTGCCATACACATTGTTGTTAAAATAGTCGAATTAATTGGTGCAATAGCTTAAATTCAAATTTATTCATAAATTTAAAGAATTGGTTATAACTAGTATAAAAAATGAGAAATTAGCTTAAACGCAGAAAAAAAAAAACTAGAATTTATATTATATATTTCAACAAATTTTTTTAGATTTTTTCATCATGTTTTTCTTAAATATAAAAATTTTAAAATTATTAGATTGATTTATCTTTTAAAATTTTAAAGTAATTGAATTGAAGATCGGATATCTAATTGATTTAACATCCGATCCACATTTACAATATTGACATAGAGCTTATTGAAGAATTTAATTTTGTTATTATCCATAATCCAACGACCTTTACATCAAAAGAGAATACAATTAAACTCAACAGGTCACCAACTTCCTTGACCTTCCGGCACTGGGCAGGCGTCAACTCCCATACATGGTCTTACAACTTTGCGGAGACCTGTGTTTTTGGTAAACAGTCGCCCGGGCCTGGTCACTGCAATCCCTTTTGTGGGGAGGCACCCCTTCTCCCGAAGTTATGGGGCTATTTTGCCGAGTTCCCTAGAGAGAGTTGTCTCGCGTATTCTCTACCTACCCACCTGTGTCAATTTTGGGTACAGATACCCTTTTGTTTAAGGTCGTTCGAGCTTTTCCTAGGAGTATAGCATGGGTTACTTAAGCGCCGTAACGCCTGGTACTCAAACATTGGCTTGGGGCATTTTCTCTACCCCTTCTTACCCTAAAAAAGCAGGGCAACTTGCGTCTTTGAAATCGATTATCGTGCTTAAACTCACTCCTATTTATTACAATAACATTAATATTAATTGAACTAAAATTCACACAAAAAAAATTTAGTTCTTAAATACTAAATTTGGAGAAGAAGCACCCAATGCCATGCATTTATTATGATGTCATGGTATTTGTTTTAAGATGGAACATTTTCGGGTGCAATTATAAAACCAAAGAGAGTCCTTTCAATTTGCATAAATATATATAACAAAAACATAATTAAATTAGTTACTTGTTTAGTTGAATTAAGGATCATTTTTACATGGAAGAACATGGTGTTGCTTTAGCGTAGACTTCTTTGGCGACAAACAATGAGTTTTGACTAAAATTATCGGTACACATGGTTCAAATTTTATAGACTAGTTGGATTTGCTTCGTAGACTTTGAGGACTCGCATTTTTAAGCCAATTTGTTCGATTGTTTTTGCACCCAAAACCCGGGGAATGGTGTTGCTTAACAAAGCAGATCCATTAATTGGCAGCTGAAAGTTGAAAGAGTTTAACTTGTTGAACTATATAATCTTATTATAGCTATAACATTTATCCTTGCAATTTTCTTTTATTAAAATTTTTTTAAGTCTACATAACTTCTACGTATACAATTTTAGATTGCACAGAATATTTTATTTGGATGATTTGCAACTTGTATTAATTGGTTATTATTTTTAAGTTATCTCTTGATGTAGCTTTCATATAATTTCGTATATGAGAATTAACTTAAGCTATAATAAACTAAAAATATTGAAGATGTTATTCAAAATTGTCCCATTTGTCACCCTTAAGTCTACTTGAGATCAATTGGTATCCATAATGTTAAGTACATTTTTCGGTATGTGAAGATATAAATTTAAATACGTGGTAATACACTTGAAGGTGACAAAATTTTGAATAATCTATGAATATTCAAAATAGATATTCTCAATTACATACTTTACAACATGATTTCACGGGGATTGCGACAATATATAAATTATAAATAGTATTATTCATTATTAATTTTTAAAAATGCTGAAATTTGAAGAAACCTAGAAACTATCATGAATACAAGTGAAGTCTATTATGAAGAGCAAGTGAAGAAAGGGATATGTGAGAAGAGAGAGGCAAGGGACATGTGCTGTGAGATGAATTTTAAATGTATGTTCCATATATATCCAAGCCACTGTCTCTTTCTCTGCATCTAATACGGAAGCTGGAATGACTTAAGTAATAAAGAACAAGTGAGTTAAGTAAACCAGAAAGCAGTCATTGTCAGTTGTTTAAGTGCGTAAAAAGAACATTTTTGTTTGATGGCAAATAACTTTCTACTTTTGGGAAGACTTAATTAACAAAGTTTTACTACGATGATATGATAAGATTAAGGTTGAATTTTTTTTAGAGGATGTTATCATAGACCCCTTTTAGACAAAGATTCTCTTAATTTATTCCCCTATCTATTACAGTAAAGGTTTTTTTTTTTTTTTTACTTAAATTTATTTTAAAATGGTTTCTTTCTTTCTTGGCTTCATTTGGCTCGATCTGCCTTGAGCCTATGGTTTATGAAGTTAGTAAGTTAGCCTTATCCATGGTTGAAAAAGAATACATACAAGTAATCAATAACATGAAAATCAAGATGATGAAAACCTTAGGTATGTCCATCAACCCGATGGGTTGAGTTAATTTTTGGTTAGATCAATTTGGATGAATTAATTAGGGTTTTAAAAATTTTTGGGTAATTTTTATTCTAACTATTTCGAATTTTGGTTAATTTTAAGTTTGAGTCATTTTGAATTACAATCATTTGAGTTTGAGGATTGATATTTCTAATCAGATCATATAGGATTATAATTATTTCGAATTTTGATCATTTCAGACTCAAGTTATTTTATTTACTTACATATATTACATATTAACTAAAATTTTAAAAAATAATGACCCAAGTTCTATTTTGTGAACTTAGGAGAGTAATATTTTAATATAAATATTTAAATGAAACGAGTAAATAACTAAAAATGAATCATATAAAAATGTAACTCATATTTCCATTCAATTTTGATTTTTAATAAGCAAATCGAATTGTATGTGAGTTTTTGTTTATTGAATCATATTTTCAGATTTGAGGTCATAATTGAGGGTATATTGGCTGAGGCTAGAAATTGCCTCACACTTTGGCTTATAAAATGCATTCAAAACCTGCACAGTCTCTTTTTAAACTTTGGGTGCTCCTCGAACATTTCATTTATTATTGGAGAAAAACACTAAACTATGTAAATTCGTAACCAATAGAAAAGCATCAAGCATTGCATAATTGAGAAAACTTTCTTTGAACAAACCCCAAGAAGGGCGTTTCAACAAGCAAGGAATCAATGACCTTGAGTGTCTAAAAAGCAGTGGAGACGTCAGCTCTCTTTTTTTCTTTTATTTCTTTTTTCCCCATTATATTAAAGAAAATCATTTGATATGATATTATATTTACTTTTGAAGCATGAAAATAAAGCACACATTATTTTATAGATATTAGATCCTTCGAGTTCGAGGTGATAGTGATACTGTAACGAAGCCGTAAATGAGGAGGACCCCCAATGACTCAACAAGCATGCAACGGGACAAGACACATTCTTCTCTGCAGTTTAACTTTTACTTCGGAATCACAAAGATTACAAGAGAAAAATTAAAGTGAAGCTTCAAAAAATTTTAATGATTCGAGTTTAGGTTATTTTGGATTTACGTTCACATGTGAAAAATAAACCCATTCAAGAGACAAACGGGCCTATGAAGATTTTTGGTGATATATGCATGTCTCCTGTTGAGGACGATGACTTTAATGGAGGGAGGGGTCCTTCATCAAAAGCTAAAATTAGAAGAGGAGAGGCTTGGGAGGATATTTTGGCGATAACCTTTTTCCAAGCCCCACTATCATTGTTTATCTATCTATTAAATTTATTGGGAAATTTAACATCATGGTTCATCACACATTGTTTTAATTTTGTTGGTAGATAGTGTGGAATTTCTATAAATCTAATCTTTAGAGTTTTTTGGTTAGCTTCATGAGTTTGAATTATATTGTTAATTTTATTTGTGGTGTGTAAGTTGACTGCGATTTATTCTAAATATGTGAATCACTCGAAAATATGTAAAAAAAATTCATATGATTCATTTCTCTTAAATTTTTTAAAAAGTTAGTCATTAATAATAATAATAATTTTATAAAAAATAAATTTTCCTTCAGTTTTCTTTTACTTGTTACTACTTTCTATATTTATAATTGATACGTGCAATATGGATCCTATTAGTCATCCTTCTTACCTTTAAAAAGAAAAAAGAAAAGCAATGACATTTTTGAAAAAAAAAAATAGTGGATTAGTGGGTCATAAACACACTACCTATAGCAATAGAACCCTAAAAAAGAAAAAGAAGCAGAATTTCTCGAACCAAAATTTCATAAACTGAACATTTGAAATGGATAAATGTGAAAGCAACCCTGGTTGACATAGAAAAAGAAATTGGTGCTTCAATTTCAGCTTTAGTAATTTAATAAAAATTTTAAATGTTATTGTTGGAATTAAAGCGTAAATCAAGGCAGGTTGATGTAAAAGGTACACGCAGGGGCCACTTGGTGGAGTGAGGCAATCACGGAGAGTGAAACATGGCGTGGTCCGATCAAGCTCCCCGTTTCCTTTTCTCCTCCAAAATAATGCTGACCTATATATCTCTTTTATTTTATATATTTTTTTTTCAAACCCTACTAAACAGCTTATATATTTTGGAGCAGGTGAGGAAAAATCTTTTTGCTTTTGACTCCACTAACATTCCAGTGTTTGCAGGTATTTTGTTCCTTCTGTTAATTAAATTTTGATCGTTGTTTGGCGTCAAATTGGGAGCTTGATTAGTGCTACTAACAAAAAGGGATATTGATAGCGAGATCGGATGGAACCATTGTAAATGCGTTCCGATGTTTAAATTAATCTCTAGAAAATTAAAAAAAAAAAAGTCAATAGCAAAAGTGAATGGCTTTTGAGGAAACCTTAGGTGGAGATCGATGTGAGTTTTGCATGGTAGACGGACCACATTCCTCATATGATGTTGACTTTGTACTTTTTTGAACATATCCGTCTGGATTATGCGTTTAGATCTTAAATTTATTTAAAAAAAAATAAGTAGTGAATTTATTTATGTTAAATCAAAAAGTAAAGTTGTTATAATTAAAATTTTCATTCATTTCTACTGTTAAAAATTGACGTGTTTAATGAAATAATTAAATAGTTACACCTATCGTGACACATGTATATTACGTCAACTTATATATATTAATTTTTAATAGTGAAAATAAATAAATTTTTTAACAGAAGGCTCAATTTACTATTTAATTTAATGTATAAAAAATTAATTTCTTCATTTTTTTAAATAAAAGAAACGAAATGTAATCTGATTCTTTTTTACCGCCTATCTATTCATTTCATAGAAATGGGAAAAAAGAAAGTTTTGGTAGCTCATCTAATTAGTGTCATCATCCCTCTTGTTTATTTGTTGCTAAATTTCATGTTTGAAAAACTTTGTTGCCATCCATCCTAAACGTTACAATCAAACATTTCATTGACCCTATTACAAATTTATGAGATTATGTCTTAGCCCAAGTTTGTCGAAAATTTTCTTGAAGTATAGATTTTGAAATTGAAGGCCACGGCATGATTTTTGGGGGAAAATACTTTAAAACGAAGTGTTATACTTTAAGCCTAAGCTTTACATGCCTCATATAAATATACGAAATCCATTAATCCAAATATTTTTTCGTGGACCGTTTAATTAGCTATCTAAATATGATACAAAATACTTGGCTAAAATACCCTTCAAAAGTCAATCTTTGATGATGACATGTGCAATATATTGTGACCATGTGATGTCCATTTGTGACTAAACTGAGTGAAAGCCTGGACAATCACATTTTTACACCTAATCACGCTTTTGATATGTTTTTTCCTTTTTTCTCTCTTGTGTCACATTTTTATAGCTTAAATCACGAAGAATATTGGGAGTTGGGGACGCTTGCCCGTCCATGGTCGTATGATATTGGGTCTTAGCTTCGTACGGTATTAATATAATGTATTTCCCGTTATCTACGTGCAATGATGGACTTGTAGGCAGCGATGAATGCGTTCAGTTCAAGTTGGAAGGCATTTGAATGAAGTAGGGTTTTGAGTTAACGTGCAACAATGCAAATGAATTAAAAAAAAAAAAAACTTTTATTCAATTATATAACTCCAACTTTGTTCTTAATCATGGCTATGCAATTAATGATTCTATTTCAATCTACACCAATAAGTGAATTTTTAGCAAAAGATTAGTTGAAAGTGAATTTTTTAATGATTTATTGAGGTATTAAGTGAGTATATTTTCATTAAAATTTGTAGTTTTTGTTTCACTTAACAATACTAATTTTAATAAAATTTAAGATATTAGATTGTTATAAAAAAAATAATTAGTCCAGAGCATATTTCGTATTTTCTAATTGTTGTAGTGATATACATACGTAAAAAATTATTATAAAAAATTCGGTTCATACAACAAACTTAACTATTATAATAAAATATTGTTATATAGGGTAGATGTTATAGGGAAGTGCTATTGTATAAGTTGTGGTTTTAATCTATACTTTAATTTTTTCATTCTCATCCCTATAGTTTGCAAAACTTGAGATATTAGTCTTGACAAATTAGTAGCTTTTAAATTCTGCTATTTCCAAAAATTACATGTGCCAAACATATTATCATATTTATAATATTATGTCAGTTTGCTATTTTCATATAATACTCACAGAAAAAATTATGTTATTTTAAATAATGGAGTTAACGACTAAAACTTTAAATTCACATCAGACTAAAACTAATTAAATTGGATAACAACGATTAAATTCACAACTTACAAGACCAATAATAGAATTTGAACTAACGAATCGCACTATTATTGCTTGAATTAAGATTAAAATTTTAAAAATTAATAAAGTACAATAACTAAAATTGGTCACAGCTAATACCACAACTTAAAAGTGCTAGTAAAAGTACTTATAACAAAATTTGACCTACAAACAGGTTTTATTTAAATATTTTCCAATTTCCTTATTTATAATGTATAGTTAACTTATTAGTTGAATGCCAGTAAAATGGAGGGGGAAGAAAAGACGGGAAGCAATCTTACGCCTCTTAACGAAGTTTTCAAGTTAAAATGCTGTGGAAGCCGAGAGTGCTTATCCTTCATCTACCAGTTGGACCTAATTTGATTCCGTACTTACTCAGACCCAAAATGACTACCAAACATTGGGAAAGAAGAGGAGAAGAAAAATACTGTAGTACTTTTATCAAGGTAATTTGCGTCGATGCAAGACGAAGGTTGGCAAATTACTAAAAATGGGCCTACCCTTTCCATTCACCGCTTAAACTCGTTAGCAATTGTAGAGCACCTGGAATTAGAGTCCGTGTGGAAATATGTCAAAACACTTGGTAAATTTTCATTAAAAAAAAAAAAAAATTAATTTTTAGGTGATTGAAATCAGTCTTGAAGCAAAATTATTAAGGTAAATTAAGCTCAAGATTATTAAATTATTTATAATTTTATATTTTAGTTATTGAATTATTTAAAAATGTTGATTTAAGTTATTAGACTATTAAAATTCGTTATTGTATAGTTTTTTTGTTTGTTTGCAACAACGTACTAATCAAAAGTTTCAATTCTTCTTCTTTTTTACAGTTTATTTCTTTTAAGAAGCAATTTTGAATGTTATGAATTTGCGAACTAAAATCTGAACAAATTTTTTCTCTGTTCTTCTACATTGATTGTCAGATCAACTTAGATTTAAAGTATATTATTTTAATTATCGATAGATACTGATCTATCATACTAATTGTCGAATCTTACTTGAAACTCGTTAACTAGAGTTAAAAAGAATTCAGTAGTCTAATGAATGATTTAAATAATTTAATGATAAAGTTAAGTCTTAGTTTAATGACGTTGGGTTGGAGTCTAATTAGAATTTTCTCGTCTAGAGATCGACAAATATACGGAGTTCATCTTTGGTTTTGCAATGGAATAATCAAATTCAAGCTCGTTTAGCCCATGTTTATTTCCAATGTAATTTTATCCATTGTGGCCCAACCCAAGGTCTGAAGCTTTCGTCCAACGCAGCAGTCCATGTGGTGGCCCATTAAAACCAAAACCGAACAGCCTAGAAGCAAAAGACTGGCAAATATTCTTCCAAATAGGATAAAATATACTTGACATGTATTTATTTAATTTATGTAACCTAAAATTGAGGCGGCCAAAATGATATGCTATCATCATCTTTTCCATGTAACCAACCAACAATAGTAACGAGGAAGAGAGATCACCAAATAAATAGTTACTATATTTGATAAAAAAAGAGCGTAGTAATTACTGTGAAGATCGTTTCACTCAGACGAGGCAGAGAACTGGAGGTAGTGAAGATTAATGGTGGCAAGAATACTAAGACTGAGAGCTAAATGTATGATGATAGAGTATTGACTTGGTATCTAAGGGGAGGTTATCATTTCTCAAGGAAGGCCACTTTATAACCTTCCCACTTGACTCAAATGGGAGATATTGTTATACCCCCATTTGTGTTAGGACGCATGACAAGCTAAAAGGCCACCAAAACAGTAAGCTAGTTGCTATAATCTGAGAGGTCGCCCACCAGCCTCTCTTTCAGAATGACCATCCGGGCAACTATGAGCCATCCATCATTTGAGTCCCTAAGCTTTCATTGGGAATGTGAGGTTTTTTTATCACCAAACACCACATGAGCTCAACTACCCTATACCATCAAGTCAGAGTGAATGACAGGATCTATCAAATCATAAACATCCGCCCCACATGTTCCATAAGATGGCTAGATGACAAGTCTAACTCGTTAACACCACCTTACACGGGATCCTCGCCTATAAATACCCCAATGAATGATGAAAAATGGATCACCTCCCTTTAGATACGAAGCCGATACTCCGTCAGCATACCTTCAATTCTCAACCTTAGCACTCTCGCTACCACTAGTCTTCATTACCTCTAGCTCTCCACCCGATTAGGTGAACCGGCCTCCAAAACAACTACCACTCTTCCTTGTTGTATCATTATATCAACAATACTGACCATATTTTCGGTAATATTCATAATTCACACTCAAATTTGATTGTTTTTAATTTGTACTTTTTTGCAATTTCAAGTTAAATTTTACTATTTTTAAAATTTAATGCATTGAACATAATATCACACGTATAATACTATATTAGTTTGCTATTTCCACATAAAACCCACAAAAAAATTATGTCATTTCCTCATAATTGAAGGATTAATAACATAATTAATTGAGTCAAGATTAAACTCTCAAAATTAAGAAAGCATAAGGACTATAACAATGTTAATGGAGTGTACAACAAGGGAGGAGTACAGAGGAGAGAAGAGTGGCTACTATGGAGACTGGTCCACCTAGTTGAGACGGAGAGTTGAAGGTTATAAAGAGTGGTGATGAAGATAACGTAAAAGTTGAGGTGTTAATAGAGTCTAGCTTAGTATTCTTAAAGGGTCGATCATTTCTTCATCATTCCCAGAGGTATTTATAAACATGGGTTCTGTGTAAGATGGTACTGACATGTTGGACTTATCATTTACCATCATTAGGGGGCGTGTGGGAGGGATGCCTGTGATAGGACAGATTCTATCATTCATTTTGACTCTGATGAGATAAAACAATTGAACCCACGTGATGCTTGGTAACTAACGACTTCATGTTCCTAATGAATATTAGGTCATCCATTGCTCGGGTAGTCATCCCAGAAGGATAAGCTTGTAGGTGACCTTTTATTATTTAGATGTCTTATATTGACTTACAATATGTCTTAACGTGAATGGGGGTATAACAAGTAGAATTTAACCTAATAAATTTAAGTGAGGATTTAAAATTTAAATATTATAAAAATAAAAATTAATTAAATAAAATACATGAACCAACACATAATTAAACACTAAACAACAAAATTGACTTTAAAATCAAATAGAAAGCATCTTAGTGTCAAAATGGCGGTGGACATGCTTTACGAAAGGCCCCGACGTGTGTTTTATTTGTTGTGTTTTCACATCTAAGCTTATAATAAACTACCTATTTTTATGGTTTTGAAGCTTAAGAACCCTTCATGTGTGAAACTCATTTTATCTCGGCTGAACTGCATTTTGTCGTCCTATAGAGTCCTCAATCAGCAATAACAAAAAAGCTTATTTTTTTTCGAGAAAAATAAAAGTTATTATAGAATATATCATAACTTAACGCGAAATCTGATTCGAAAAGAATCCCTTAATATACATTTCTAAAGACTCTTAAAAGGGGTTGTTGCTCTGTTGGAACTCTCCATCTTGATCCCATTTTCTTCAGAACTTTCTTCTTCATACTCTAACTAGAAAGAAGATGACTGATCAACGGAACTACAAACTATCATCTTTTCTTTAAGTAGTCACGGCCCGGTTCTTAATTAATCCACGTTAATAATATTATCATCTTTCTTCGCTAACCTAAACTGCCTTATTGTTGGTTGCTATGATTCACATCTACCTACAAATGCAGAAGTATATATGTTTGCTAATCCTTTGAGATTAAAATTGTCATTAACAAAACAGTCCCTGCTTATTTTTTTAAATTGGTAAAAACACATTTTCAGTACTTCTCAATTTTAATATTGAACAAATTCATCCCTCTAAAAAGATCAGAGTAATTTAATTCTTGACAATTTTGAAAGTGAACAACTAATGACAACTGATCGAAGCAATTACTATTTCTATCAATTATACGTGATTTTGATTGATATGGTAACAAATCAAGTTCTCGTTATTCATATATTACATCAATTTGGTTTTAGTTCTAAAAAAACAAAATTAAAAAGAATCTAAAAATTCAAAAATAAATTAGCTAATATTTAGAATTATAGATAAGATGTTTGAATTTTAAAAACTAATTTTATTATTATATTAATTAAAATTATGTAAAATTAAAAAAATTATTAAATATTCACTTGCAAAATTTGACCAAACTTAAATTACTTGGATTTTTTAAAAACAAACTAACAGTCATTTTATTTTTTAAAATAAAAAAAAAGTGTAATGAAATGGCAAGACACTGGAGTTTGTTTTCTTTTTAAAATTATCTTGTTTAGAGGCGGTGAGTGAATGAGAAGGCGGTACGTGTTGGGTGGTGAAGAGCGGTGCAGATGAGGTGTAGGACCACTCTGGCTGGTGTCGAAGTCGTATTGCTGTGTAAATGCGACCCGGGTTCAAATACTGCCAAAACTCAACTTTTTGAAACCTTCATTTACCTTTTCCATTTCCATCGATGGCGATGTTACATTTTCGCTGTCTTTTAGCTACAGCTTTTACCGACATTTTTGTTACTTGTATTTATCTCACAACCTACCTAGAAGGATTATATTGATAATAATATGTTTTATAGGCAAGGTTTCAGCTCAAGGAAGTATATGAAAATTTGATGTTTCAAATTTATATTTTAATGGATTAATTTAATTTAAAATTAATTATTTAATTCAATATTCATATTAATAAATTCTTTATATAATGATTGATACACTTGAGGTCTTGCATGGGAGCAGATCTGAAGTTGAAGACCAGTAATACGCAATCGAATACTATAGGGATAAATCATAATATTATTTAAACCATTATCATATGAGGTGAAATTCTAGAAATTAATCTGATCGTAGATGGCGTGATTAATGCTCCATACCCACATTGATGTTGATTGGAAACCATCAAGAAAACGTTTATTAACCTCATTCAATCAAAGGGTTTTTTTTTTTTTTCTCGTAAGGCAGAATTTGGGTTAAATTCAATTGATGTAAATTTCTTGAAAAATAAAAAGCATTTATTACAATTTCCATAACTATTACATATTGCGTCTCGACACGACCTTCTAATTCCATGAAAAGAGATTATTTTTGCATGGTGGAAAGTGCATGGTGGAAAGTGATGATGCATCTACCGCCCTGTTGAATTTTTTTTTTTTTTTTGTGTGAGTGGATAATTTAACAGGTTGATTGCCTCCTCGGGTGGACAAATTTGTGTAAAATACTCTACTTCTTTCACATTGTAACAATGTGATTTGTTCCGTCCTTCGGTTGGTACACACAATTTTCATAATAAATTGGTGCGTACTAATTAAAATTAATTTATATTGATTGCACCGGTTCCTTCTTCTTAATTTCGATATTATTGCGTAGAATATTGTGTATTGATTGGTATATAAATACTTTATATTTAAAATTTATTTAATATTGGTATATAAATATTTTATATTTAAAATTTATTTAATATTATTATATTGATATGTAGAAATATTTGTATTAAAAAATATTTTGTCGATATGCATAAATTCTAATAAAAGAATAGTGCGTTCATCGGGAGATGCTAACTACCTTGCAGTCATTTTTGAAATTTGTTTATGATTATGTTAAAAGATAAAATATTTTAACTAATATGATTTTGGTTGAAATGGTAAGTTTGATACTTTTAAAATTTAAAATTTAAAATTTAAAATTTAAAATTTATTATATGTAAATATCATATATATAATTTTTTTAAAAATTTATTTTAATTTATATTTAAATATATTTTTATTTTTTAATTATAAACTCGTAAAAATCAGAAAAAAAATAGATCCCTTTTGTTACTTTTGCTTCTAATGTGCACCAAACTTTTATTTTTATGCTTAAACCCTTAAATTAAAATCTATAATATATATTTATTAATAATTGTTGAGTGTAGTGACAAGGCACATTACATTTTTAATAGTAGAAGACGATTCGAACTTTGAAGGTGACATTGTTGGAAATGATAGTAGGGTAAAGGCAAAATTGTTGATAAGAGGAGATTGGGATATTTTCATAAAATATATGGGCTGCGCCTATTTTTAACAAGGTATTTTTTATGGGACAGGGCTACTTTGAGCAATGTATTTTTAAAATTGGGATAAATCTTGATTACCGAAAAATAAGTTAAATTCTCAATTTGTATTGCATATTATAATTATTTAATTTTATTTTTTACTTAATTAACATTTAGATATCATTTATACTTAGATATTACAATCATTAAACTTTGTTTTTACCAAATTAATATTTAAATACTATTTTGTATTAATTTACCAAATTAAACTAGAAATGTTACTAAATTTATCATAAAATTTTAAAATTCTATAAAAGAAATCAAATTAAAGAAACCTTTGAAAACTTTGGGGGGCCAAACACAAATTTGTCCTTGCTAACCCTTAAATTAGCCTTTAAGGAACAACAACAAACTCCAAATATGAACTGTAAAACGAACATACAAAATATCCCAAAAAATTCATAATATATATTATGCATAAAATCTGAGAGTAAATTAGTAGATTATTTCAACAAATAATTTTGGGATTTCTTTTGTTTCATTTTAATCTTTGAATATCTATATTTTCACTTTAATACTTTTTTTTTCTCATTTTAGTACTTGAACTATTATATTCATCTTATTTTATGCTCAAAATTACTCGTGCCTGATAAAAACGTGCCATGTGTCACTTTTTATTACAACTTATATTTATTAGGAGTAAATTGAAACAAAAAATAATAACCCAAATACTAAAATGAGACAAAAAAAAAATTATTTTAGGGGTTTTATTTCAAATACAATGAAGTATTTGTGACTCCTTTTCTTTTGATTGTTATGATTTACATATCAATTATTTTTTTCAAAAAATATTGGTAAATTAATCGGTTGATTTGGTATTTATTGATGAAAACTTTTAAAGTAATTATGTACTTAATCAGAAGTAACATCTTTTAATTAGTTTTACACTAATTTTAATCATATCGAACGTGTATACCCTTTCGGTAGAAAATAAAAAATAATTCTCATTTTTACATCAGTGA
This sequence comes from Gossypium bickii, assembly GCA_025503065.1. NCBI lineage: Eukaryota > Viridiplantae > Streptophyta > Magnoliopsida > Malvales > Malvaceae > Gossypium > Gossypium bickii. The sequence goes on along the minus strand of CP106716.1, from coordinate 113,707,622 downwards.
AAATTTCAACCTACATTGACTGTATCAACTCATTTTGCTCAATTTTAATCGCAGTGGTTAAAACATTATAGACCAATACGTACCAATTTCAATAAAAAAAAAAATGCTTATTTGGGTGTGATACTAACTACTTTGCTAATAAGTATATTGTAAAATTTTAGTAACATATATAGTTTTTGAGTTAATTGCATCAAGTATCTTAAATTATGACTTTCATTTTAAATTAGTCCTTAAGCTTCAACACATTCTAATTACATCCTCAAATTGTCAGTGTTATATCAATTAGATTCTTCCATTACTAAAATTGTTAACTTAACAGTTAAATGAGACGTTAGATCTTATATGACATAATTTAAAATGAAGAGATTAAAGAAAAAGGAATGCCGTAAAAAACTTGGTTATGAGATTTTTAAAGCTTTTACAAAAACTTGTCCACTCTCTTCTTTTTTTTTTTTCGTTGTACTTTATTTTTAGTTTTAAATTTTAAAAGTTATGCGACAACATTTTACTTTAATATTTTCATTTTAAATTATGTCACATAAGATTTATGTGTCGTTTAATGGTTTCAATAATGAAAGGACCTTATTGATATAGCATCAATAGTTTGAGATGTAATTAGAATGTTTTGAAGTTTAGAGACCAATTTAGAATGAGTGTTATAGTTTGAGGATGTCTGGTGCAATTAACTCATAATTTTTTCACTGTTAAAATGGAAAGACAGGTAAGCACTTTCCAGCCAAATAATATACTGTTGGAAATTCATTAATGGATTGGGAGCTAAGGGACAGAACAACAATTAATGAAAAGAACAATATAAAAGATAGGGTTGGTAAGGGCAAATAACCTAAAATGGATTGAGCTAAACCCAATAATTTGCTTTATAGAGGAAGGCTAGGGAATCCGAGCTTAGGTGTTAAGTAAAGAGTTAATAACAAAATTGTTATACTAATAATTAATTGATAAAACATACTAAATTCCTTTTTGTAATGATAAAAAAAGTTGTAGTAAAAATAATAAGAGAATATATAGTAGGAGTAAATGAGACATTGATATTTACAAATTATTTAAGTTCGACTTTAAAAAGAATTGGTTTGGATTCGATAATTATTAGGTTAATCTCTAGCTAATGGTTGAGTTGAATTTGAGCACCATAATACTCAATTCAGACAATTTGTGAGTTTAATCAACATTTTCATTTTAATAATTTTTATATTATAAAATTATATTTTTTACCTTTTATTGTATAAAAAGATCTTAATAGGAATGTGCTCGAGCTTAATTGAGCTCGAATATAAAAATTAGTAAACGAGCTTAATAGACCTTGAGCTTGAGTAGCTCAAATATGTCTCGAGTTAAGTTTGAACTTATAAACTAATATTTGGTCAAGTTCGAGTTGAGTTTGAACTCAAGCTTATCATAGTACAGATTTAGCTCGGCTCAATTACACCCTCGTAAACAAGTTTTATACATTGTTGTTTGAATTAGATGGAACTAATCAGATGGAGTGTTGAACCGAAAATCGATCAACTTGGGAATTAATATGGATTGATTAAATTAATTTTTTATAATTTATTTAATGGATTGGATTTCAATTATGAAGAATTTGGTTTTATATTGCATCTCTTTTTAATTGATGTGATGTTTTGGTTGGAGTCTGAATATTTAGTTTTACGGTTTAAAATATAAAGTTTTGAGAAAGAAAGTCATAATAAGATGGCCAAGAAAGTCTATGGTTGTTAAAGAAGATAAGCTGACTACGCTTATTTGGCAATAAAACCAAAAAGTGGCTTTCTAGATGTAATGAAACAAAGTTGCTGGGACCTACGCCTAAATAACTGTATCTCTCATTCACTTCGAGGCTTGTCTTGTATGTTAAATATATTCAATAGAAAAAAAATGTTATCTTACTATAAAAAAAATTTATTTAATTTTTAAAATTTAATAGAAAAATATCATTTAGTTAATTTATAATATATATTTTTAACAATAGACAAATTTTGAGAAATATTAATGGATTACATGTTACCTTTTATATAATCCCATTAACTTGGACTGCGTCTGGGATTCATACTTGGAAGCTAGAAAAATCTGGCTAACCTTTTTGTTTTACTGTGCGGCTATAAGTACACCAAAGCTGAAACTGGAACCACACTCAGAGGTATCAGCAAGCATTAAACATAAATTCCTGGCGTCGCTTTTTTCTTTTATAAAATATTTTCTCCGTTTCTTTCAAATTATTTTAGTACTTTGGGCTAGCTTCTCCTTTTAATTTCATTTTCTTCTGGTAGGAAAAGGGACAGTTTTTTTGGGCAAACCCTGTTTCCTTTATCGAATTTTATTTTTCCCTCTGTTTTGATACAACGGATCAAGAAGAAGCAATGCAAGAAATCAATCATCCATTTGGATTCAACGATGGTGTGGATATTGGGAATTCGGTATCACAGCTGATATTGTCAGGAGGCTCAAATACCTTAGATTCAATCTTCTCTCGTTGCGAGCCATCAATAGCTGCCGTCGGCACCAACTCTGTTTATGAGCCATTAGGCTCTTCAGTTTATCTTCGGCAGAGAGATCTCCTTCTAAAATTCTGTCAAGGAAACGCTTCATTTTCACGCAACTCCGTAGCGGATCAGCTTCGAAAGAGCCAAAACACCGCATCGACGAGCAACTGTGTCAGTCCTCAAAAGACGAAGCTGTACAGGGGCGTGAGGCAGAGACAGTGGGGCAAATGGGTGGCCGAAATTCGGCTCCCACAAAACAGAGTGCGAGTCTGGTTAGGCACTTACGAAACGCCCGAGACGGCAGCTTATGCATACGATCGTGCGGCGTATAAGCTCAGAGGGGAATATGCTAGGTTGAATTTCCCGAATCTGAAGGACCCAGCAAAGTTGGGTTTGGGGGATTGTGCTAGGTTGAACGCTTTGAAAAATGCGGTGGATGCTAAGATTCAAGCCATTTGTCAAAAGGTGAAAAGAGAGAGAGCTAAAAAGAATGCCAAGAAAGGCAACTCTGATCGTCCTGCTGCTTCTCCTGAAACAAAAAATGATGTGATGGTAATAGAACCATGTTCATCATCCTCATCGTTGGCTTTTAGTGACAATTTAAACAACGGATTGTTGTCACCACCTACAGTATCTGAGGATGGGTTTCGGAGATGTATGAATTCACCGTCATCTGTTTCAAATGATTCTACAATGATGATGGCAGGGGAACCAAACTTTGAAGACTGTTCACTTGCAAGAATGCCATCTTTTGATGCTGAATTACTATGGGAGATTCTTGCTAATTAGCATCTCATCAATAGGTTTTGGATTTAGTAGTATTTTTTTTAAATCGGTTAGTTTAGCCTTTGTTTTAGTATGAAAGGCATTAGATTTAGGAGATAAAAAGAATAGTAAACGATCTTTCTAAAATTTTGCAAGTAGCAGAAAATAAATATCCTTATTTACTGCTGTTCTAGTACTAAGAGACTTATATTGATGCAATTATTTTGTAAAAATTGTTTTCAGATCAGTCTCATATCCTGCAAGTAGAATCAGCCACGCATGCTCTTTCTTGGCCAATGGTGGGAAAGCCACGAGAAAGAAATTGTGGTCCTCAGTCACCTCTACATCATTTATAAAAAAGATAGATGACTAATGATTTAGACCAGCTAGTTGTGCTGAGTACGACTGCACAATGGCATGACTTAATAAGGGATAATAAAGATGATTAGAATATTGTCAGGTTTCAGGTTTTCTCTTCACCAATAAATTCGTTTTTTGGCTTAAAGCCTTTGTAGGATAGGTTTTCAATTAGTAAAGACAGACTAGTAGGTAAACATCAAAACCACTTCATAGAGGGTCTCTGATGAATGAGTTGAAGAGATGGAAAGGTCGGTTTCTGTTCGATTTAGAAGCACTTTCAATGAAACATGACTCCTGGCATTAATTAAATATATTATCGCATCATGTTTTGAATAGCATAAAAGCATACATGGAACATAATACAAATTCATATAATTATACATCAAAAGATGACCGGATTCTTAGATGATACTGGTTAGAAAACATTACCAACTGAGGTCATTCTTGGACTGCTGCAGCTTTGCATTGTAAGAATTTTCTATCTCCTCCTTGCAAGATTTTAGCAGAGGCCGTAAAAATGATGTTCTGAAGAAAGTGACCGACTCTCCAAGAGAGGTTCTATCCCATTCTGCCATCAACAAAGCCAATGATCTCAGTACATAAAATGCCAATCGCATCAGTTTGTGACCCTATTTAGCTCTTAAATCTTTTGATGGTTGAGAAAATCAACCATGATTATGTGTCATGTCAAAGAGATCTGAGGCACAGATAGAACATGTTTACAGAAGTGCAACTTCTTCAGATTCAGTAACTTTTCCTGATCTTCATCTTCTATTTTCAGGCAACTAACTAAACTTATAGGAATCTAAGCATCACAAGAATAAATAATATTGCAATAATAAACATACCATTCTCAGCATCTTGTCTTAGTCCTCCCCTGTTCAGTTCTTCCAGAAGCTGCCAGGTAAATACATCACAAGAATTATGGGCCCATATCTATACAAAGGAGTAAGAGCTCATGCAAGTGTACACATGAGGAAGAACCATACAGCTAGAATTCATGATTTACAAATTTACAATGTCAGAATGTAGCATAATTCTTAGTTGAAGCTCTAACAACCAATTAAATATGGATTTTGGAAATCTTCACCACAAGAATCCTGCAGATAAGAATTTGAAAGTTGACAGCACAAATACCTGGGATAGGGTCGGCACTGTGGTTGGATCAAACTCATCACAATTGTTTGGGTCAATTGGAACACAAACACGACCTAGAGGGGAAAAAAGTTGAAAAACACTTGAGACTACTAAAATGAAGTTCCTTCCTACATTTCCTGAGAATCAGAACAGGAAGATATTCCCTATGATGTGATATTGATGCGTATGTATAAAAAAAAAGCCAACTAGCAATTAAGAAAAAAATCCAATCATAGTACACATTCAAGGCTTCATAGCATAAATACAGCTACTGATAATACTTCTGGTTTTGAAAGCTATCACTGTAGTGCTTTAGCCTTTAGGTTTAAATGTCTTGGTTCTTAAACTAGAACCCACGTCACACTTTTAGGCACCCACCTATGATTTCAGGCCAATCTTCAAATTCATAGCAACTGGTATAGAATACACTTTTCAACACTAACCTGTTTTTGGATGTACACAGAATGGTGCCTTCAGTAAATGGTTCATGTGCCTCGATACCTGATACACAAATAAGTAGTTGCCTATGATAGGTCACTTATAGATAATTTTATATATAAAAACTTATTGGTTTCCAAAATGTAATTTATATGTACTAATGTATGAAATGGAGGTGGATGTATTTCTGAGATGAATACCTATATTTGTTGAAAGAAAACAAACCCCAAAAAATTAAAACAAAACCAAATAGAGTAATACTGTTGCAGACCTCCATATCAAGCCTAGGGTACGTATATGAAAAGACAATCTCTTCAACACATCTCCGTAGTCCTTGCATCTGGAAAAGTTGAATCATACAAAAGAATTAAAAAGATGGAAATACAGCAATTCTCCCTCTAAGTAAAACAGAAGACATCTGTGTGAATTTTTCTTTTTGAGAACTGTGTTTCTAACGAGTTAGAACTTTTCCAAGAAAACAATCAAATTGTAATTGATTGCCAGAGCAAAGATTTATTACTTGATCCAACTCATTTATTGTTGATTTTCTCAGAAATGCACTTTGATTGTGGATGACAGAATGATAGTGTTGAGGGCTGGATAATTTTGTTTCTAACAGGCAGTGGACTCACCCCCTTTATTGTAAACACTTTAACATGTCAAGAACTCACTTGACAGTCTATAAAACTTTCTATCACCAATCTTAAGTCTCAAAATCCTATGACCTCTTTTATGGCCATAATCAATTTATGATGGCAATTATATCTTTTACACATAGGAAACTGATCCCAATATGGTATATTTTAGCATCACTATTAGAGTAATTAATCTAAAAACAAAATTCAAATCTTACAACTGACAAAAGTGCATTAAGTGTTGAATTCACCTATTAGGCACTTAACACTGATTTTGGCCATCAAAGAGATTATAGGATTTCGAGACTTAATAACTCACTGTTAGTGGTTTGAACTGCCCATTAGGTACTTAACACTGATTTTGAGCTTACCAATTCATACCTTTTGTTTACCAGATTGCAGGATAGATTTTAGTTGCTCCCACCTAACAATATTAATGTCATCTTTTGACATGGAAGCTCGCTTATTCTCCTGCCACCTCCTCCTAAGCTCAGAAGCAACAGCTGCAAAGATAGAATGTACAAACATGAGCAACTGCTAAGGTAAATGACAGACCTAGCCATCATAGAGACTATATTTTACATGCATCAGGAATCATTTCTAGAATCTTCTCATATCTCTCCTCAGATGCAAGTAAATTTTGGTTTGGAAGCAGTTTGGCCTCAAAAAAACCCTTCAGGACTTCGGTATAGGATCTCCTGCAGAGCCAGAATATGCCTTAGTGAAGGAGAATGTCGGCCCAGAATAAGAATATTAGAAACAAAATACAATACCACTTACGCCAAGAAAGGATGAAGAACAAGACCAGGTAAAGATATCTTTTTGTGACTATTTTCATTGCCCTGAACAAGGTACAAAGTTAATGGTTTATTGGTATTGAAAAACAAAGCAAAATCCAGTTGTCTTTCACAGCACTAGTTAACCACCTTGTATACATGGAAATAATCAGAAATAGCCGTCCTTTGTTCATTAGTCAGCCTGTGGAATTTATGAGAGCAAAATTAATTTCTTCATGTAATAATAATACAGGTAAAGGCAGAAAAAATGTGAAGATTTCAACTGTTTACTGCATTACCGTCTCGCTTTTCCATCACAAACCCAGCAGTGCACACCACGACGACCACTATATACCCATAGAATATGATTAAAGCCAAAGTCATCTACATTATTAGAACTTGAAGTTAATTGATGGCGTAAGAAAAAGGCATGCAGTGCACTCAAGAAACCAAAAATGCCTACGTTGTAATGTAAACATTTACATAGGACAGCTTAAGAACTCAGGTCTAATTAGAATATTTTCTGATCTAGGCCAGTTTAGTAAAGCCACCTAAGGCCTAAAACCTTTCAAACTCCAGCATATATCAGTTTTACCTCTGAGAGAAGTATCAATCACTTTAATCGCAATTGTCATTAGAGGCCAGCATTCCAAACAAACATCTGCTCCCGTGCAGCAATATCTAACATCATCATAATCACTTATATCCTGCGAAAATAATAAACATAACTCCAATGAGTCAAATAACATGGGCGATACATGCATTCAGTTTGAAAAGTAGGGTGAAATGCTTGGTTTTCCAGAAACGAAGTAGCTTACAATATCAAAAACCAACTCTCTCTCAACTGGAGTGAAAACATTGTCGCCACTTTGCGCATAAGCATGCCTCTTGGCAGGCTGCATTACAGACAATACATCATTAACAACTAATAAAACAGCAAACAAGAATAACTAATAAAACAACTAATATGAGCAGCTTTAGTTCATAGCTCACTGAATGACGATTCAAAGACTCCTTAATAAGAATAAAATTGAAAGAAATCTTACATCAACGCTATAGACAGGCCCGATATCTATCTTGAATGGACACTTTTCTTTGATGGAATTTTCCAGTTCCGTAACACTGTTGAAAGACTGGAATCGGATATAAATGTCATTTTCTAGCGTGAAAGAAAATTCCCTTCTTCCAAAGTAGGATTTGTCACAACCGGGATGCTTGCCATCTGCAGATAGCAAGATCACGATATACATCAATACATGGAGAAAAACACGCAAGCGCAGAAACAAGCGCGTGTTTGCAAGGCCATATATACGAAAAGGAAGAAGAGATTTGAGTTACCATTTCCGTAAGACATCCACTTGAACATGTCAGCAAGAGGAAATAGCTTTCCTGCCATAAAATTAGTTTCAGATTTGAATCACAGCTGCTAGAATAAAAGAAATTTTCCATCATTCAAGCGATAGGACGAAAAATCTATAAGAGGAAAATGAGAATTCTGACCATAGTAGATTCTGAGATAGTTAGAGTTAAATCCATCAGGCACAGCACTTGCTTGCCCAGGTCCATCAATCACCATGTCATCTCTTCCGTTGTCAGCTTCCTCTTTCGTCATCTTCGCTTCAAAATGAACCCTAATTTCTCGTTCAATATCACAATTTCATGGCAGAGAAAGTTCGCAGGGAAGAGAATAAGATGGCGGGAAAGAAAAAGGATTAGGGCAAATAAATAGATCCTTTGGCGGGAAACTTTGGGCCTGAAAATTTGGCCCAATAACAACAAACCAGAAGACTTAAGTACGCCGTCATTTTCAATTTCACTGCATCAGTCCAAAAAATCCTTGGACCTATAAAAAAAACCAGCCTGGGCAAAATCAAAATTCCTGCTACTAGTCAGTAATCACCATGGAAAGTACGAATAAACAAATAATAGCCAAAAATTTTTGTTTATTTCAAAAAATATATTAAAAAGGAAAAAAAAAACACGGCGTTTCATTTTTTTTTCTCCCATTATTTTTAATTAATTATTCCAGGCGATGAGATGAGAAAGAGGCAATCAGGACCTGGCGATGGCGTTTCGTTTCGGACCTTTCTAGGACTCTCCGATAACCGTACCCGGACCCGCTAACACCCGGCGTCAGTTTTTGGACCGGCTTTTTCCTCTTCTCTTCCTCGGGCCACGGTTTTTGCTAAGGTTACTTCGATGGTGACCGATGATTATATCACCATGAACGGGAACGGGTTTAGTAAGATGGAAGAAGAGTTCATCAAGAGGTACCACAAACTCGAGGTTAAAGAAAATCAGTGCAGCTCTTCGCTCGTTAAACATATCAAAGCTCCTGTTCACCTGGTATGCTTTTTTTGAAAAAACTTTTTTTTTTTTGTAAATTTTAATTATATTTGCTTTTTCTAATAGAATCGATTGGCTTCCTATTTGGTGCTAGATCCGTACATAGATCTGGGGACAATTTTCGTTTAATTTAGTGAATTTTCGTTTTAGACGCTAATTTAAGAAGCTTAGCTTAATTTTCAGGCGACGTTTTATTTTGGGGATTTTTCTCTTTAACTTTTTTTCATTGCATGTGGGTTGGATATATGAGGAAATCGATACTGAAATTGGGATTTTAGAATTTTGAATGTCACTTAAAAATTAAGCTAGATTATGTGATATTAAACATTCTCTATCAATTGAAGCTAAACACATCCTTCAGCCATATGAAGCATTAATAACTTTTTATTAGTAGAAATTACTCTGTAATTGCTGTTTCCGTTCATTATTACTTGGTATGTGCTTGCTTTAAACGTAAATGGAACATAAGATTTCCTTTAGACTTGCATTTTCCTTAAGTGTGGAAAGGATATCTAGTGCTTAGGGGTTCTTATATCTCATTCTCATCTTCAAATACCGATAAATTTGGATTGAATGAGTTTAATTTGATATCCCATACCCAATCTAAACCTTGGGTAGGTACAAATGATTAGTTTCAGGTATTTTTTAGTTTGCTTGATTGAAGGCAAACTTGGCTGTGTTTTGTGCCTTAATGAATGATTATTGGTTTTCGATCAATCAGGTTTGGTCATTAGTAAGGAGGTTTGATCAACCCCAGAAGTACAAACCATTTGTTAGCAGGTGTGTTGTGCAGGGGGACCTTCAGGTTGGAACTGTTAGAGAAGTAAACGTTAAGTCAGGTTTGCCGGCGACAACTAGCACTGAAAGGTTAGAGTATCTAGATGATGATGAGCACATATTGAGCATGACAATTGTCGGAGGAGATCACAGGTTGAAGGTATGAATTTTCTACTTGGTTGAATTAGTTACGTACTACACAATAGTTGTAAATGCATGCCCTTCGAATTCCAATAAATTTTTAGTTTTTCAATATATAATCTTGACCGAAATAAGTATTCATCTAAACCTAACCTTTATTTCTCTCTTATTATATGATGTGATAATTTTCTGTTGAATTGTGTAATAATGCTTAAATTAAATGTAACAAGGTTTTGGATATGGTCACTTGCAACTTGCAAGGTGGACCATCGAATGCGCTAACTTTTTGTAACTAGTCATCGGATGAAGACTCCGTCACTTCAGTATGAATTGTCAAATCATTGTTTGAATGGTCAAATTCGTTAAGCATTTTAGAAGAATTTTGTCATGTTTGAGAGGGAACATAGCCTTGCAGAACAGGAAATGAGAGTTCTGAAACTAGAAGGAAATATATATCCCTACAAATTGACTTGTCAAATCTCTTTCTGCTGAATTTAAGCAGGGGAACATATGCTTTTGTAGCCTTCCATCTATCCCAACTATTTCTGTTTTCTTGAGCTACTAGCACATATGACCTGGACCCCTTCTTTGCATATGTACATAGAATATTTTTAGTTTGTACACATACGTGGGCAAGCAACACTGTTTATCATGTCGCTGAGGACGGTGTTAGTTTTCAGTTCCAAGATGTATTGTCCTGTCTCCTTTTCCTTTCATATTTGATTTATGAGCATTCTATTGTCCCAATTCTTTATTGATCTTCCTCATCACTTATAATCTAATTTCATGAAACTGCAAAATTTCCTGTATGCTATGTGAATTGGCAGAACTACTCATCCATTGTTACAGTCCATCCTGAGGTCATTGATGGCAGACCAGGAACGTTGGTGATCGAGTCTTTTGTGGTGGATGTACCGGATGGGAACACCAAGGATGAAACATGCTACTTCGTTGAGGCACTGATCAAGTGCAACCTCAAGTCATTGGCTGATGTTTCAGAGCGTTTGGCTGTTCAGGATCGCACCGAGCCAATCAAAAGAATGTGAATAATCTGGGTCCCTCTTAGCAGCATCAAGGTTGTTGTGTCTGATGAGTGAAGAACTGTTATTATTAGAAGCTGAGTAGACAGTTCGGGCTACCTTGGGTTAGAGTCAACTCCTATTTTCTTAATACTTCATGCATCTTATCCTTACTAGAACATTATAATTAGGTGTGTTGTGTTGATAGTAGCTGACAAGTAAGCTACACCTTCGGCCTACAGATTTCTTAAATGAAGAAACATTTCAGAAATTTTCTTTGTGGCTTATTCTATGTTGAATAATGCGGTATTGTATTGGTATCTAGTTGTAAATATCTTTGCACGATGGAAATTTTATAGCTTTGCATGTATGAGCCATTCAGCTATGGGGGATATACTGTATGTTGGTACATGATCTTAATTTACTCATCTAGCAAGTTATTTATATCCTAATTTGAAATTAGGGTATCTAATCTAATTTGACTGAGTTGGTAATCTTAGATTGAAATGACAATATTAAAACAAAGGGTATTCAGGTTTTTTTAATTTTTAATAAATAATTAAACTCCTTTAAATTTTAATTTTATGGATTTTTTTTATACTTAAAAACACTCCTTCGGGCTAAACCTCCAAATTCGGATGTTGTGGGTTAAAATGCAGATGAAAAACAAAATTATAAGGTAATAAACAGGGTTTTGATGGAAGGGTAAGGAATAATGTTTGAAGTTTAAATATAATGTGCTTATAATTTCCTATTTTTTATATAAAAGATATAAAAAGAGCTATAAACTAATATAATTTTGGTGTCTGTAGTTGACCAACGCTAAACAATTTTTGTATTCATGAAAAAAAAAAAAAAAAAAGAAGGAAAAAATGTTACCATAAATGGAGTCCTATAATGCAGTATGTTTTAAAAGGAAATACCATCTTGTTCATCACCAAAGGATGCCATATTATTTACAGCCAATAATCAAGAAGTGTAAATACGGCCAGGCCAAATAAACTAGAAAGTGAAAATTACCCAAGAGAATTACAGAGTTGATGCATCACTTTGATTAAATAACGTGCATGATATTGATACCTTCAGAAATTAATCAAAAACTTGCGAAACCTCTTAATGAACCCCCCATCCTTCTCCTCACTCTCGCGCCTTTCATCTTCCTCTCCTCGGCGATGATGGCGACTGTGATGTTGGTAGTGGTGGTGCGGGTGGTGATCGTTGTTGTCATGATCTTGTTCATGCTCGTGGTTATAAGGACGAACCTTCCTAAAGTGTACGTGCTCCTTCGACTCGGCGCCATTATCGGGAAACCTGGTCCATCTCCCCCCGATCTGGTGACCAAGTCTGATTGACTCCGGGTCGGAACGAGATCTCTCGTCCGACAGCGCCATACCGTTACCGTGAGAAACATAGCGCTTGCGCTGGAACCGCGAGTTCAAAGGCCTGAACCTTCTATGGTAACGGCAGTCATGTCCATTACGGAACGGAATCAACGGATGCCTGGGGAAGTGACCTTTTACAGGACGGAAACTGATTATCGTCAACGGAACGGAAACCAAGTCGGGGTCGGCTTCGGAGGCATCATCAACGTCGTGCTTAGGATCAACTGTTTTGGCGGGTTCAGAGTCGGGTTTCTCGTTAGGGAGAAGGATAACGTTTGTCGTTGTAGAGTCGGATTCGGGTAATTCGGCAACGATTTCTTCAGAGGTGACGGCCTGGTCCGGTACAATAAAGCGAGCGTGAGAGACGGTGAATAAGACGAAAATAACAATGAACGAAATGGCGAGTTGTGCCATATCTTTATTTAAAGAGACAAAACAAAAAACTAAAAGAAACAAAAAGAACACAGGTTTTTTTATTAGTTACTTAAGGATAAGGAATTTGGATTATTATATAAGAGGTTGGGGGCTGAGGCACTGGAGAAAGTGGTGGTATGGACAGTGATGAGAGGCAATGGCGGAGGCGGGCAACGGGGTTGACCCAACACGTGGTTTTTAGGATTGAAGAAAGTGGAATGTTGAAAAGCTTTGGATTTATATATTCACGTTCAAAGTTTGAAACCGTCTCACACTCTCACTCTACAAGTTAATGGACCTGAAATTATTCAACTTTTTTATAAATGAATTTAAACTTAAAAACTGAATTACAACTTAAGTAACTACCATGATACAAGAAGGGAAGGGTTCGGTAGGTTTCAACGTTGCTGGCATGGGATTATTCCATCTTTCCCCGAAGCTCTTCTTGCTAATCTTTGCCGGTCCATATAGAAAGCTCGGTTTTTGGTGGAAGCAACGACAATCCAATTGAGGTTTGGCAGGGAGCCTTGAGTTCCCAATAGAACACAATTAAGTGGTGCGAATTTGACTGGAGTTTCTTGGCAGCGACCAAAAGAGGGTTGTCATAAGATAAATTGTGACGCTTCTATGGTTAAGGATAATCCAATAGCAGGTATTGCTATGGTTTGCCGAGATTCTAATGGTCAAATCATCAACGGAAGTAATCGTCAGCTTTGTGTCGGACCTATTGAAGTGGCTGAAGCAATGGCATTTGAAGATACTTGCTCTATCATTTCTCATAAGAATTGGCCTCAAGTTTTTATTGAATCTGATTGAAAAGTTGTTGTGGATCAAATTTTTGCTTCGAGTGAGGGGATTTCCTGGATTCTTTCTGCTATTATTGATTCCATCAAGAGTTTCCAAGCAGCTAATCCGCAAGTTAAATGCTCTTTCATCGGCGAGAAGCAAACCGGCTGGCAGACAAGGTGGCTGTTTGTACTAGGAGAGGGACGTGCCACCGTCTAATTGGGTTAATCTGACTCTTGCTGTATGGAGTTTGTTGATGTAATTTCCTCCCGATCTTTTTTGTATCGGGTTTCCAATCAACAAAATAATAATAATAATAAATTGAAAATAATTTCTTCACATAGAAATAAAATAATCATAACTTGGGAAATGAATTAATAAGGGTAAAAGATTATATAAATTTATAATATTTTAAATGATAAATTATACCAAATATATTATGAATTGAAATACGAAAATGTTACCAGATGAATTATTTTATAAATCAATCACCCTTAATTTTATAAATAAAATTTCACTATTCTCTTGTATGCTAGTAAAATTTAGGTCATCGAATTATATTTTAATATTTTTTCATCACAAAATCACTTTATTAAACATCATAAATTTTAAAACTATAAATTAACTTTGAGTTAATATGTAATGTTATAAATTAACTTTAATTTTGTATAATTTTATACATAATTTTTTTGTGTTTACATATTGTACACAAAAATAACTATGATTACATAAATATAATTGCACTAAATCAAAATTCATGTATTAAGTAGTACATTTAATCAAAGTTTATGTGTAATTTTAAAGAAGTAAATTTTGAAAAAGTGAACCCAAACTCTTTAAAGACTTGGGAATTTATCAAATGTTTTAGTTCTTCCATCCTTGCAGAAGATGACATTCATGGTCTTGAATAGTAATATAATGAACAATTGGAAGTGTCAAAACTCAAAGTGAATGATGTGTTGGGACTTCAGCTATTTAATGCTGATGTTCAGATAACCTATTTAAATAGTTGTTAAACACCCGTTCAGATAGATTTTCAAGGCAGCTAAGTCTAGCAAGAGGTTGGGATTTTTTACATTGATCTTCATGGTGTATTACACTATCAACAAATGCATTTTAAGCCATGTTTTATTATGTCTTAAATGGTGCTAATCCATTAAGCTATTCATTTGATAATTAAGCTGTTAATTTATCTTGCTGATAAGGCTTTATTTTGGATAATTATTGAAGATATTTTGATAGATATATTCATCTTTTTATTAAGAGTTTTATCTCAATCAAAACTTTGCTAAAGGATACTTGTATTTGACTATAAATAGACTGCTAGTCGACGTCTTCGTTGAGCCATTGGGGGTGTGTTAGATGCTCTTTGTTTAGAGATTTTTGTGGAAAGATATCGAATGCAATGTAAGGCATTTGGGAAGAGTGATGTGTAACAATTTGGACTAGCTACCGGGCTGCGATTACTTCTTTGTGTAATGATAGATTAAGCTTTAGCCAATAGATAGTTGGATTAATTATGGAATGAAATTATTCTCTCAACGAGGCTCTAGAGAATAGGATGTGAAATCTGAACTACGTCAACAAATATCGTGTGATGATTCTCTCTTTACTTGTCTCTTTGACTCACGTTTTAGATTTTTAGTTATTTCCCTCCATCTTTTATTTGTTTATTGGTTGCTTTTTGTTGAAACAATTGTTTGAACAGAGAGCAAACTAAGATTCTTACATGATGGTTAGGAGATTTGTAATCAAATGAAGGAAGAGGAGATCAGACGCGAATCTAGGGGGCTGGCAGGGGCCTCGGCCCCCTTAAAATGTAAAATTGCTAGTTAGGCCCTTAATTTTTTTAAAAATTTTAAATTAGTAAAGGTAAAATTGTATTTTGACCCCCTAAAATTATAAAAATTTGATTTAATCCTTTAAAAATTATAAAGATATAGACTATAAAAAAAATTAAAATTTCATTCGTCCCTTAAAAAATTATTTTGACTTCGCCCCTAGAGGAGATGACACCTTCGGTTGTGCAGCCATAACTATTGATAACAACAAAAATCCTCAATTGTAGGAAAATCTATGCAAATTCGCAACTTCGAGCTAGAATCCATATTTTAAATCCGATGATCTTTTATGTAATACCCCGAAAGTTACTACAGTAAGAAAGTGAAATATTGTCCTTGATATAACAAAATAAGGAAATAAAGTGACAAAAAATGGAATTTTGAGTTATGTCAACAAAATCTGTTTGGGAAGTATATTATGATATATTAATTCAAAAAAGGACTAAATCGCAAAAGTGAGAATAGTTTTGTGGCCCAAGAGTAAATACTCAAAATTTGAGGGGTTAAGGACCAATAGTACAAATATTTTAAGGGTGGAAGGATCTAGGAACTAAGGAAAATGGATGAATGAGGACCAAATTGAATAAGTAGAAAAAGTATGAGGGGTTAAATCATAATTTTACTAAAATGAGTGATGAGTCAATGGAGGAATTTTGAAGGATCATAAGGGGCCAAATGGTCATTTAGCAAGGAAGATAATTTTGAAGAGTAATACTAATGTTAGTGATATTTTAGATTAATTAAATAAATAAATATTAGTTCATTAAATTTTTTTTATTTAGTACATAAAGAAAGAAAGATGAAGAATTTCATCGTTCCATGTTCTCAACGTGAGAAGAAGAAGAAAGAAAGAAAATTTTCTTTTATTTACAATTTGGTCATTTCACCAAAAATTCATCATTTTCACTTAGAAATCAAAAGAATTTCCATAGCTACCAAGAGAGAAAGATAGTAAGGAGACTATGGGGAGCTAGAATATCAAGTTAGATTCAAGAAATAGAAGCTAGAGGAGAGAGAAGGTTAAGTTAAAGTTTGGTTTAAAGAGAATAAGGTATGGATGTTAAGGTTTTATGTTATTTTTAAGTTTAGTAGCGATAGAAAAGCATAAAAATAGGCTGTATTGAATTCTATGAATATTCATGTAACATCTCAAAATAGGGCCTAAACGGAATAGTGGTTGCGAAACCATAAATTCGAGTCAGTAAAATATTTTAATATTATTTTCAGTGCTTATAATGTGTAAATTTATTATTTAAAGACTCAAGTATGAATTGACGGAAAGGTTATCTCAGAAAGTTCCGGTTGAACCTTAGGAATGTGTAGGATACAAATGTCATGACATTAGGGTTTAAAGAAATCATGTAAGACCATGTCAAGACATGGCATTGATAAGTTACTATAAGGCAAAGGTCCCATGTAAGACCATGCCAAGGCATGGCATTGGTGAATTTATAAGGCAAAGGTCCCATGTAAGACCATGCCAAGGCATGGCATTGGTGAGTTCACAAGGCAAGGATACCACGTAAGACCATGTCAAGACATGGCAATGGTTAAGTTTCATAAGGAAAGGTACCCGCGTATCCTTAGTATTCCAAAGTGGTTCAACGGGAAAATTCAAGGAGTATACCAAAGTAAAGGTAAGACAAGTTCAAGCTAAAAAGGTAAGTTAAGACAAGTTCAAGCTAAAAAGGTAAGGTAAGATAAATTCATGTTAAAAAGGTAAGGTAAGATAAATTCATGTTAAAAAGGCAAGGTAAGAATACAAGTTTGAGTATATTGAGTTAAAAGCTTAAGTGATCTTGATAAGAAAAGAATAAGTTAATTCATTAAGAATGTTGTCATCTATTTACATGTAAACTTACTAAGCTTTATGCTTACTCCCATTCTTTATTTTTTTTTATAGTATTGCAAGCCAACTCGGGATCGAAAGGACGCCGGAGATCGTACACACTATCAAAGGGTTATATTGGTATTTTGTGACTCGAACGTTTTAAGTTATGGCATGTATAGGGACTTAACCATTTTATGTGTGTGACCTTATGATATGGCTTATTATGGACTTGTAAATGTTTGGTAATGATTAGCTATTAAAATGGTTAATTAAGAACATGGTTGTGGATGTTATGAAATGTTTAGTTGATAATTATTTTAAAGAAATTATGTAATTATATGCAGGGGAATAGTAGGACAGCAGCAGTGACGTGATTTTGAAAAATCACCAAAAATAGTATAAATTGAATTAGGTTGTGCATGAGATATAGAATTAAATCTTATTGAGTCTATTTTCATATAAAGAAAACGGTGTAGGAAAATGAGTTGTATATTATGAGATAATTGATTTTTAGTGAAGAGAGGTCAGAACTGTCAAACTGTGTAATAGGGGAGACTTTAACTAATAAACTGTACTAATTGGCCACACCAAAAATTCTGGAAAAATTATAGTAAGAAGATATATGAGTCTAGTTTCAGGGAAAATTTACGGATCTTGATTTCGAGTTTCGTAACTTGAGTTATAATTAATTTAGTGAACATGACGCAGACGGACAGTTTCAATTTTTATGCCCAGAACTAGTAAGTTAAGTCTAGTAATGCCTCGTGCTCGACTACGACAACGGTCTCGGGTAAGGGGTGTTACATTTATTGGTATCAGAGCAAGGTTTAGTCGATTCTCGAAATATTTAGTATGAGTAAGAGTCTATCTATACATGCCATACTTATATTTTGATAGTGTGACGACTCTTGACGATTTAAAATTTTTTTTATAGTTATGGATCCCGAACGAGATGGTGCAGATGATGTAGAGAGTAATGCGCCCGCTCCCACTGAAGGGACGGTGCCACCAGATAGTCGTGAAAGGCCCGTTACAGTTAGTCAGGGAGGAGGGGCTCGAGAAGCCTTATTCCAAGCTATGAATGAATGGTTTGCTGAGTTCGTTCGTACGAACCCGGCCGTTAGACCTCCACCCCTCATGATCCACAGACTACCCATGTAGCTTCCCCGCTATAAATACCGTTAGAAGAGAGAAACCGCCGCTGACAAGATCGAAAAACAAGGGGCTGAAGAGTTTCGGGCTACCAAAGATGATGATGCAGAGAAAAGCTGAATTTTGGCTCGAGAACACTATCAGAGTCTTTGATGAGTTATCCTACACACCGGAAGAATGTATTAAATGTGTGGTGTCACTTCTTAGAGATTCGGCCTACCAGTGGTGGAAGACACTTGTGTCAGTAGTACCGAAAGAAAGAGTTACTTGGGATTTCTTTCAGGAGGAGTTCCGTAAGAAGTACATCAGTCAGAGGTTTATTGACCAGAAAAGAAAAGAGTTCCTTGAGTTAAAACAGGGTAAGATGACTGTGATCGACTATGAACGTGAATTTATCCGACTCAAAGAATTATGCTCGAGAGTGTGTGTCTCTGAGAGGCTATCATGTGCAAAAGATTTGAGGATGGGCTCAATGATGATATCCGACTGTCAGTTGGTGTTTTAGAGATAAAGGAGTTTGTTGTTTTAGTTGAACGAGCCTGTAAGGCAGAAGAGTTGTTAAAAAGAAAGGGTAAAGCTGAAATTGAGATGCAAGACACGAAGAAAAGGCAGATAAGCAAGTCATTTCAGTCTACATCCAAGAGGCCTAGAGAGTTTTCTACGAGACCTAATTTTTCAACCGGGTATTCTAGCCGAAACAGAGGTGGAAGATTTATCGATTCAAAAGCTCAAACCACTTCGATTGCGAGTGTTGGCGTGATTCACTGATAGGCCCGAGTGTCCTCAATGTGGTCGACGCCATCCGTGTCAATGTAGAGCAAATAAGATCGGTTGTTTCCGATGTGGTGCACCGGATCATTTCATTCGGAGTGTCCCGAGATGGTTAAAAAGGAAGTAATACCGAGTGCAAGATCGTAATGCCCCGTTAGAGGCGGATCTCGGAGAAATTCGGGAGTAGGGCGGTAGAGGTACATTTAGAGATACAAAGAACAAGATCGATGTTAGAGCACCCACAAGGACTTATGCTACTCGTGCTCGTGAAGAGGCATCTTCCCTCGACGTAATTACGGGTACATTTTCTCTTCATGATGTTAATGTTATTGCTTTGATTGATCCGGTCAACCCATTCCTATGTTTGCATGAAATTAATGCCTAGTATGAACATGCCCATAGAGTTTACTGAAATTTGTGATTAAAGTATCGAACCTATTAGGTCAAGATGTGTTAGTAAACAAAGTATGTAAAAATGTCCTTTGATGATTAGAGGTTATCGTTTTCCCACTGATCTCATGCTATTGCCATTTGATGAGTTTGATGTGATTCTTGGTATGGATTGGTTAATCGCATATGATGTGATAGTGAATTGTGGAAAAAGATTCATTGAGTTGAAATGTGAAAATGGTGAGTTCCTTCGGTTAATTCGGATGAGTCGAGATAGTTCAATTTCCATGATTTCTATGTCCGCTCGTAAATGTTTAAGGAAAGGATGTGAAGCTTATCTTGCTTTTGTGTTGAATACTAAAGATCCGAGTTGAAAATTGAATCGATGCTCGTGGTAAATGAGTTTCTGATGTGTTTCCTAAGAACTACTGTGTTTGCCTCCCATCGAGAAGTTGAGTTTGGTATTGAATTGATTCCAGGTACCACACCTATTTCTATTGCTCCTTATAGAATGGCTTCAATAGAATTAAAAGAATTGAAAGCTCAGCTATAGGAATTAACTGATAAAGGCTTTGTAAGACCTAGTTATTCACTATGGGGTGCACCAGTGTTATTTGTGAAAAAGAAGGACGGTTCCATGAGATTGTGCATAGACTATCGACAGCTTTACAAGGTAACCATTAAGAACAAATATCCATTACCTAGAATAGATGATTTGTTTGATCTATTGAAGGGAGCCACTCTGTTCTCTAAGATAGATTTGAGATCCTGATACTATCGATTCATGAGTTAAAGAGTCGATGTTCCAAAGATCTTTTCGAACTAGGTATGGTCACTATGAGTTTCTTGTGATGCCATTTGGCTTAACTAATGCTCCTGCTATTTTCATGGATTTAATAAACCGAATTTTTAGACCTTATTTGGACAAGTTTGTAGTCGTGTTCATTGATGACATTTTGATTTATTCTCATAATGAGACCGAGCATGCAGAGCATTTGAGAACAGAACGCTTGATTTTTTAAGAGATAATCACTTTATGCCAAATTTAGCAAAAGTGAGTTCTCGTTACGGAAGTTTGTTTTCTTGGACACGTTGTCTCGTGTGAAGGTATTAAAGTTGATCCGAATAAGATTTCACCATTGTTGATTGGAAGCCTCCCGAATGTATCGAGGTCGAAGTTTTCTTGGTCTTGCCGGTTATTATAGACGATTTGTAGAGGATTTTCCATGATAGCTACTCCATTGACAAGATTGCTACAAAAAGATGTCAAGTTTGAATGGATGAGAAGTGTCACAGAGTTTCGACAAGTTAAAGGCATTGTTGATCAAGCTCCTGCTTTAGTACAACCGTAACCGGGTAAAGAGTTTGTGATTTACAAAGATGCATCCTTGAATGGACTAGGCTGTGTACTTATGCAGAAGGAAGGGTAATTGCTTATGCCTCTAGACGCTTAAAGCTACATGAGAAAAACTATCCGACACATGATTTAGAGCTAGTCCGCTATTGTATTTGCATTGAAAATCTGGAGACATCACTTATATGGGGAGAAATGCCGAATATTCACCGATCATAAAAGTTTGAAATACTTGATGACTCGTAAAGATCCGAACTTAAGGCAAAGAAGATGGCTAGAGTTGATTAAAGATTATGAGCTAGTGATCGATTATCACCCGGTAAGGCAAATGTTGTTGCTGATGCTTTGAGTAGAAAATCTTTATTTGCATTGAGAGCTTTGCACACTAGTTTGGCATTATCGATGATGGTTCTATCTTAGCCGAGTTGAGAGTTAGATCGACGCTTTCTTGAAGAAATTTGTGAAGCTCGTAAGATGATGTGATGAGTTGCAAGCCAAAAGAGTTCAAGCATGAGTCGTGTGTAGTCTTATTTTCGGATCGGTTCTGATAGCTTGTTTGTTGTTCAGAGACAGTAGTATGTGTACCAAAGAATGATGAGCTTATTAAGAAAATCTTACAGAAACACATAGCGCTTCTTTGTCTATTCACCCAGCAAAGATAAAGATGTATAATGATTTGAAGAAAATGTATTGGTGGACAGAAATGAAAAGAGATATATCGAGTTTGTTTCTAGTTGCTTGATATGTCAAAGTAGGTAAAGGCCGAACATCGTGTACCTTCAGTTTATTGCAACTCAGATTAGTTCCCGAGTTGAAATGGGATCGAGTTACTATGGATTTTGTGACAGATTGCCTTCGACACCGAGAAAGAAAGATGCAGATATGGGTTGTGATTGATAAGTTAACAAAGTCGGCTCATTTCATCCCGATTCAGTATGGATTATTCACTTGACAAGTTGGCGAGAGTTATATATTACGTAGATTGTGAGACTACATGGAGTATCAGTTATCGATTATCTCGGATAGGGATCCGAGATTTACCTCACGATTTTGGAAGAAATTGCGGAAGCTTTAGGTACAAAGTTGAGTTTTAGTACAACTTTCCATCCTCGGTCGATGGTCAATCGTAGAGAGTTATTCAGTACTTGAAGATATGCTTAGATGTTGTGTATTGGAATTTCAAAGTAGTTGGGAGAAATATTTACCGTTAGTAGAGTTTGCCTATATATAATAGTTATCAATCAAGTTTGAAGATGGCACCTTATGAAGATTTGTATGGACGTAAATGTCGCACACCTTTGTATTGGACAGAGCTTAAGGAAAATCAGATTTACTGGGTTGATCTAGTCAAAGAAACAAGAAGAAAAGTAAAAGTCATCGAGAGATTGCTTGAAAGCAACTTGGATGATAGACGTAAATCCTATGCGATTTGAAAAGAAAAGACATTGAATTTCAAGTTGGTGATAGGGTATTCTTGAAAGTATCCCCGTGGAAGAAAGTTCTCGATTTGGCAAGAAAGGCAAATTAAGTCCCCGCTTTATTGGACCGTTTGAGGTGATCGAGAGTTGGGCCATTGGCATATCGTTTGGCTTTGCCAACTGAGTTAGAGAAGATTCATAATGTGTTTCATGTGTCTATGCTACGTCGTTATTGTTCAGATCCGTCGCATGTGATTTCGCAAACAGAGGTTGAGATTCAGCCAGATATGACTTACAGGGAGGAACCAATAAAAATTCTAGCCCGAGAGGTTAAGCAATTAAGGAATAAAAGTATTGCACTTGTGAAAGTATTATGGAATAGGCATGGAATAGAAGAAGCTACATGGGAGCCCGAAGAGACTATGCGAAAACAGTACCCAAATCTCTTTACAGGTAAGATTTTCGGGGACGAAAATCCCTAAAGGGGGGGAGAAATGTAACATCCCGAAATAGGGCCTAAACGGAGTAGTGGTTGCGAAACCACAAATTCGAGTCAGTAAAATATTTTAATATTATTTTCAGTGCTTATAATGTGTAAATTTATTATTTAAAGACTCAAGTATGAATTGACGGAAAAGTTATCTCAGAAAGTTCCGGTTGAACCTTAGGAATGTGTAGGATACAAATGTCATGACATTAGGGTTTAAAGAAATCATGTAAGACCATGTCAAGACATGGCATTGATAAGTTACTATAAGGCAAAGGTCCCATGTAAGACCATGCCAAGGCATGGCATTGGTGAATTTATAAGGTAAAGGTCCCATGTAAGACCATGCCAAGGCATGGCATTGGTGAGTTCACAAGGCAAGGATACCACGTAAGACCATGTCAAGACATGGCAATGGTTAAGTTTCATAAGGAAAGGTACCCGCGTATCCTTAGTATTCCAAAGTGGTTCAACGGGAAAATTCAAGGAGTATACCAAAGTAAAGGTAAGACAAGTTCAAGCTAAAAAGGTAAGTTAAGACAAGTTCAAGCTAAAAAGGTAAGGTAAGATAAATTCATGTTAAAAAGGTAAGGTAAGATAAATTCATGTTAAAAAGGTAAGGTAAGATAAATTCATGTTAAAAAGGCAAGGTAAGAATACAAGTTTGAGTATATTAAGTTAAAAGCTTAAGTGATCTTGATAAGAAAAGAATAAGTTAATTCATTAAGAATGTTGTCATCTATTTACATGTAAACTTACTAAGCTTTATGCTTACTCCCATTCTTTATTTTTTTATAGTATTGCAAGCCAACTCGGGATCGAAAGGACGCGTCGGAGATCGTACACACTATCAAAGGGTTATATTGGTATTTTGTGACTCGAACGCGTTTTAAGTTATGGCATGTATAGGACTTAACCATTTTATGTGTGTGACCTTATGATATGGCTTATTATGGACTTGTAAATGTTTGGTAATGATTAGCCATTAAAATGGTTAATTAAGAACATGGTTGTGGATGTTATGAAATGCCTAGTTGATAATTAGTTTAAAGAAATTATGTAATTATATGCAGGGGAATAGTAGGACAGCAGCAGTGACGTAATTTTAAAAAATCACCAAAAATAGTAGAAATTGAATTAGGTTGTGCATGAGATATAGAATTAAAGCTTGTTGAGTCTATTTTCATATAAAGAAAACGGTGTAGGAAAATGAGTTGTATATTATGAGATAATTGATTTTTAGTGAAGAGAGGTCAGAACTGTCAAACTGTGTAATAGGGGAGACTTTAACTAATAAACTGTACTAATTGGCCACACCAAAAATTCTGGAAAAATTATATAAGAAGATATATGAGTCTAGTTTCAGGGAAAATTTACGGATCTTGATTTCAAGTTTCGTAACTCGAGTTATAATTAATTTAGTGAACATGACGCAGACGGACAGTTTCAATTTTTATGCCCAGAACTAGTAAGTTAAGTCTAGTAATGCCTCGTGCTCCACTACGGCAACGGTCTCGGGTAAGGGGTGTTACAATTCAGCTAGCATGGGTTTGCATTAGAAATGGTTAATTTGTATGTTTTAGGCTCAGAGACTAAATTGAATAAAAGTAAAATTTTAGGGGCAATTTTATAAAAATGTCAAAAATGACTAAATTGCATGAAATGAATTGTTTTATTGCCTAAATTAATATATCGAAAGAAATTATTAATTTGTATCAAGTGGGTTTAGAGCTCTAATGTTGTATGATGACTATATAATGTGATTTGGTTAAATATTGATTTTAGGATATCAAATTGTGAAAAGGTTAAAAATATTAGGGTTTGATATTAATTTTTATTTATTTATTAAGGGTTGTATGATAGCCTAGAATATTTGGATAAATTATTAATTGATAAAATTTAGTTGATTTGATAGATTAACTAGTTAAGGGACTAAATTGTAAAAGTTGTAAAAGTTGGGGTAATTGTGTAAATTTAAAAATTGAAAGGTATAAATTGTGAAGTGAATTGGAACTTAAATATATGCTAATGAATGAGTAGTTTTATATTTTAGATCAAGATCCCGTATATACTCGCGAAAAAGGAAAAAAATAGCAAAATAGTCCTGAACTCCTGCAATTATTACAATTCAATTTAGGTAAGTTCGAATGAACTGTATTCTATATAATTTTGATTAAAATTAAAGTTAGTTGGTGATTGATAATATATATATTCTATTGTTAGAATTGAATTATTGTCAGAAAAATATTATCGAAATTAATACTTAGTTTGGATTGAACGCGGGATTTGAGTACATTCATTATATGGCACATGACGGCATTGGAGGAAAATGACGGCGAATTACCCAAGTAAACCGGGGTTCAACTTTTGTTGCGAACTCTCGTGTTTTACTTTCTGTTTAGCTCTTACGAGCTTCTGTTCAGCTCTTATGAGCTTCTATTCAGCTCTTAAGAGTTTCTGTTCAACTTATGAGCTTCTGTTAACACTGTACTCATATCCGTAAGTCATTCTTCAAACGGTAAGATACCAAGAGTTGTTTTTGGATGATATATGTATATGAAGAAACAGTAAGAGAATGATATGTATCATGATATGTATATATATCAATATCTTGATATGTTGATACATGGAAATTATGTAAGTTGTGATGAGTAATAAACTCAAGTGTGCTATGTTGATAAAATAAGTTTATCAATGTTGAATTTATATGAAATATGTTCAAGTATGCTAACAAGTGTTGTTGTTGATGCTTAGACAAGTGCCAAGATATTGGTTAAATGGTAATATGTTTATTTATATGGAGCGTTGAAAGGGTAAGTGCACAAATGAAAATATACTTGTGCTGAAAGAATGGTAAGTTTTAAGTTATGCAATTTCTTATGAATTGGCTTATCATGTGATTAATATGAAAAGGGCTATGTTCAAATGCACTAGCTTGTGGTTATGATGGTATGGTATGTATATGATTGGTGTGTTATGCATATGGAATGAGTGTGGAAAGAAAAGAAATGCAAATGAAAATTTAGAAATTTAGAAGAGTTAAAGTTGTTGAATATATTTCATGAATATTGTGGTATCAATATTGGATTATTTTGGATATGTATAAATTTCTTATTTAAAATGAATTGATATGATTAAAGTTTATACGAGCCTATTAAGTATTCATTGCTTACGTAGTTGTTTTCCTTTACTTTTCAAATTATCGGAAGCTTGATTAGGTTGGAAGCTTGTTGGAGATATATCATACTATCCATTGGTTCTATCGGTTCTTTCGAATGTTTTGATTTTGGTCATAATGACATGTATAGGTATTTTGTTTAATGTTGGTCTATATGTAAATTGTTGAGATTAGCCACTTATTTTAGCTTGTGTTGATCCCATGATATAGTTTGTAGATGTGTGAATTGGTGGGGCTAGGTTAGTAACAAATTGGGTGAGAAATATGGCCTGTAAAATGGCCTATTTTCGTCCACACTGGCAAAGACACAAGCGTGTGTCTCAACCGTGTGTGACACACGGCCAAGTGATAAGGCCGTGTGTCCCCTGTATCTTAAATTTGCACAAAACAAAATGCTCGCACGACCTAGCACACGAGCGTGTGGCTTAGCCGTGTGACCTAAGTCAGAGAGCTCCTAAGTTTGGACACGGGCTGGGACACTGCCGTGTGCCCCTATTTCGAATGCTCACATGGCTTGAGACACAGGCGTGTCTCTTGACTGTGTGAGCCGCACGGCCTGGCTACACGGTCGTGTGTCTCCTGCACCTTTGAAAAATTATAATATTTTCCAAAAAAAAATTTTGAGTACCCGGTTTAGTCCCAATTTGTTTCTAATGTGTATTTTGGGCCTCGAGAGCTCCTATAAGGGACATTATGCTTGATATTGGTTGGTTTCTAATATAAATGCTATATGATATGAAATGTCTGTTATTCGATTTATAAATTTCGGTAATATTTTGTAACCTTATTTCGGCGACGAATTCGAGTTAGAAATGTTACATTTTAAATATGCGGATATGCATAAACAAATGGAAGCTTTTGAATTTAGACAAAATATGAAGTAAAACTGTTACAAGCGGATCAAAAGTGAACTGGAGACGCATGATATAAGAGACTTGTTACAAAACTTTGAAATGATTGGAGCAAAATACTCATGCAATTATGAAAGCTATGGGTTTTGATTTGCCTTAATTGACAAAAGAAAATGAAAATCCTCGAAATTACAACAGACTCAAGGCTTATGTGGACTGCTTCTGGTCGGATTACTTTATGTCTTGATTATGTGGCAATTAACTGCTAATAGTAATTAACACGTTTTGTCTTAATATATGGAATCGCCAGTGTCTTATTTTGGGCTTCCAGACGTTACATGTGGGTTCGTGGCCTAATTAGGTCCCCATTTGTTAAATAAATTATGTATTCAGCTTAACTGGAATCGAATAGAAGACCAATGAAATTTGTATGCACACATTCAACTCATTATTTTGAACTGTATAATATATTGAAAGTATTACAAATTCAAATAATTAAAAAAAAAAACAAACAAACAAACAAACATAAACTAGCAGAAGAAATCCGTTCACTGTATGGAACTTGTACTGTGAAACGAAGTTAAAAAAGTTCCCACGTGTGGGTAAGTATGGAGTCCCATAGACTATCACGTTTTAGAACAGAAGAGGACCACCATTGACTAATAGCTGTCCATAACTGAACCCCGTCATTTCCAATTACATTCGCACACCTCCGGTACTTTGGAATCTCACAAATAGGGCCCCCCTTTAACCATCTCTAGTAAACTGGCACGTTGATAATAATGGCCCCCACCAATCACGTCACTTTCCCACGTGCACAGTCTTTGTCTCACCTTAGGCTTGTTGTATCAATTATATAAACTTTTTATTTTTAAAATTTCAATCTTTAACAGTTAAATATATTAGTTCAAATTCTGATATTAATCATGTACCATGTGTAAGTTATTAATTTAATATCTATTTTTTATTTTAATTATTTTTAGTATTTATATTTTACGAATTTAAAAATTTTAGTCTTATTGAAATGATAATTGTTAAATCTATTAAGTAAAATGTCGTGGTTTTTTCTTTGAAAGGATTGTTTTTGGCTTTTTCAATCGATTCGATCATTTTTTAATTATACCGACTTAACCGACTACAATATACAAAATTTGACCTGGCCAAATTAGAGGTCAAAAATCGACATAACCAAAACTACTTTAGGTCGGTCGGTTTGGCCGATTAACCGAATCAACCGACTTTATTTATTGGGCTTGAATGATATATATTTACTTTATAAATGATAAATATATATATTAAATAATTTAATATATATTAAATTAAGTTAGTTTTCCAGTTGGATGGGTTTGAAAATTCAAAAATAGATAATCGAACGAAATAACTAAAAAAATTGAATTTATAACCGAAAAATAGCCCAAATCGCACAAACTGAAACTGACTAAATCGGTTGATTCCGTTTAGTTGGTTTTCTCAGTTTTAAACGAGAATTGCACTCCCCAAGTATTATGTGGAAATAACAAATTGACATAGTATTACACGTGCAATGGTATGTTTGTCGCATAAGAACTTGAAAAAAAAAAAAGAAATTACGTGATGAATTTAACGGCCATCATTTGATCAAGAGTGAAATTTCAAAATTCGAAAAATGCAAGGGTTAAAAATAACCAAATTAAAATATATGGACTAAATCTATAAATTACGCATAATATAAAATGGTATCTTTTTCTCTCTAATGAATACATAATTTATTTAAAATTAAAAAAATTAACCGCTGTTTCAGTATTATGATTTATAATCATCAAATTAAAAAAAATATGGATTTAGTCTGACACATAAATTTGTAAAACTCAGAATTAAAGGGAATACAACTCATTCATGTATATACTAATCTTAATTAGAGCATAACAATGGAAATACAAGGTTGAGAGGCATGCAAGTGTTTATATGCATTAATCACTATTGACATGTATAAATATCTACCCCATTTGCAGCTGAAAATGCAAACTGACCAACCCAAACTTGAAGAACAAAAAAGAAAAAAAAGGAATACTTTTAAGAGTGGGAAATGGGGAGCACAAAAACTGAGTCATACTTTGTTTTCATGAATTATGATCCTGAATACCACCGTCTTCATGCTGATCGGTCAGTTCTTTAATCCCAATATCCTAACTCCTTATGTTGGTTCTCATGTTAGTGTTATCACATATATGGCTTGTTCTCATTCATTTCCCCTTTCTTTCTTTTCTTTTGGGAGGTGTGTCGTAGAACTAAGAAAGCGGCGTATGAGCTTGATTTGTATCTGAGTAGGAAGCACGATGAGCTGTTGGCAAGCACCCTTCAACCTGGTACCTACAGGAAGACCTTATCTTTGGTCATTGTTGATGGTTTTGCAGTCGAAATCACTGAGGCTCAGGTGTTCTTATAATGCCCATTCCTGCAGTTTTGTTTAGCGTGGTTGATTCTCTTTCAAGTTAACTCTCTTTTCCATTATTTTTTTCTTCTTCCTTTAAAGGCTGTTTAATGAAATGGTCAGGCCAATGTGCTGAGATCTGCCAATGGGGTAAGAGTTGTGGAGAAGAATCAAGAGCTTGCTTAGTGCTGCTAAAGCTTGAAAGTTTGCAGAACGGAAGAGAAAATAGGTTTCAAGAACTTCTTGTAGATGTGGGTTTTCAGTCTGTTTCTCTCTCTTAATAATCATTCAGGACTTGAAATATTGCATATTGCAGCTCTAAATCGAAGCAATTTAGTCGTTTAAAGCATCTGATTAAGTTTATAAGAAGTGGATAAATTGATCTTCTTGCATATGATTTATGAAGTTTTGATAGCTTTTCAAAGCTCAGACTCTTGAATGTACCGTCCAAGAAAAATGAAGAATTTTGAAAGTACTTAAAAAGTCACCAATCAAAAACTAAAAAGAAGAAGGGATAGATAACTGTGTTGAAAGTAATGTTTGGGAACTATGAACTAGACCTTGGGGGGGGGGGGGGGGACCAATTTCATTATGATATTCAACAAGCAGAATGCCGAAGTCCATAAAAACTCATGTCCCCACACAGGATGGGACATGTGATTCCAAATAATTCACTTATGTTATCTCCCATTCACAAGCCAAGTTTATCTAGTTAAGGTTATGAAGGAAGCACTGCATACATACTTGAAATGGTTGCCCGACTTTGTGGGGTCATAGTCACATGCAACATGTTTTTGATATGATACATTGCCCCTATTTCATTTTCTTCAACTAAGACTGCCATTTTCTGCTTGAACAATAATAACTCAAGCAAAGCTCATTAATGGTAGCGTATGATTTTGGAAAGATGGGGAACATTTTGAGCCACTATACATGAGTTCTGAAACTTGCATGCCACTGGCCTCTAGCTATACGGACAATCATCAATCACTATTGAGCACTGGGCATCCAACTTGCACCAATTTTGTTCATCCAACTTTACATATGATCCATGGAACTTACCCTTTGTCCTTATTTTTAATATGCTTCGAAAATGAAATTTGCTTCTTTTTTCCTAAAACGTAAAATTAGGACACGTTTTAGATGTCAATGACTCCATGCATATGTTTTAATGTCACATAAGTAAGGTTTTCTAAGTGAATTTGTAGTAGAAACCATTGTAAGCATTCCAAAAACTCTATACAAGCCATGTGTATACGATATTGCAAAAAGCCCAGCTTCAAGCCTGCAATATGGAACTTGTATTGCTACTTCATGAAAGAAAGAAAAAGATTACTTACTTCATATGGACATGACTGACTTGCCAAAATATGTAGCCAGAAAGAATGGTGAACATTATCCACTCTCCCCTCCAGCGCTTCAGTTTAAGCCCTTAAACACAGGCAAATTCAGAAGCCCTTGAGGGAGAGTGAGCAATGATTTCCATGCCAAAATGCATGGACAAGACTGTTACTTACTAGTAGCATCTAAACCGCGCGCGCACACACACGGACATATATATATATCTGTGCTGGAAGCTCTTGTGGGGAGAATGAGCTACCAATACATAGTAAGATCCAACAACTATTTGTTGTTTCTTTTGGTGATTGGGTAGAAGAAGACCCTTTTTATAGGAGCAAAATCGTGGAGATAAGAAAAACAATTGGTGCATTTTTAATTTGATATGGGATCCTCCATATCTTGGAGCTTGACGTTTTGTGACCAAACCAGATCCTCTCTTGCTTCCAAGGAACCTCTCAAAATGACTTCAAAGTCAATGATCAGAAAAGCTCATGCTTAGTTGCTTACCATGAGCTTGCACTTCTAATTAAAGCAAAACCACAGGATAACTTGGAAGTTGTTAGACATGTACTGTATAAACTGCTAATTAACCAATCAAATTTCAATGATTTTAGAGCTCAGTTAAGGTTGAAACCATTCAAGAATTACCCATAAAACATGAGAAATTGGCCCTTAAGAGCCATGACAAGGCAATCCATCTTTTTTCTCTCAAGAAAAAAAAGAATAATTATTAAAGGAGGCTATTAAGCATCTCATCCTTATCCATGCATGAACTTATTGTATGTGTTGAAGGTCAACTCTTAAAATAATTCCTTGTTGACATTCCTTCTTCATATTCCAACTCACATCGTCTTGCCCTTTTAATCTCTAAAACTAGGTGCATACAAATCAAACAATATGCCACACCCGAAACTTGTTGCTCAAACTTTTTTTTTTTTTTTCCCTTTCCACTCCTATATATTTGATTATTGACACGTTTTTCATCAGAATTTTTACATGATTCCTTCACCATTCTCCGTTCACTCGTGTCTTCGTATATTGAAAAACAGCATTCAGAAACTAGCTACAAAAGGTATAGGGCTGAATTGGCTCGGTTAAGTTGAGATTTTTGGATTTTTTTTTTTTAAATTTCCAGGATAATTTGGTTGTGTTCAGTTTTTTATTTATTATATTAATTTTTGGTTTTTTAGGCATTAATTAATAAAAAATTTTAAAAAATTCATAAAATTTTCAAATAAATAAAAAATAATTAATCTATATAGCATCTGCATCCCGCCATTGTTCCTCAGTCAAGATTTTAAGAATTTTGTAAAAAGTATAAAACAAAAAGGATGTTACCAAATTAAGAAGATTAGCTTTGAGAGTTTTGAAATATTAATCATTTAGCTTATAACTTTCTTTAAAGAAAAAAAAAGTGTATAAAGGAATAAGAGAAAATTGTGAAAAAAAAAATGAATGTTAAAAAGAAATTAAAAAAAAATTTATGGCTTTAATTGATAGAGAGAGATTAAATTTCTTTTATAAATTATTTTAAAATACTTTTTTTTGGGGGGGAATGTATTCACCTTCACAAGCCACAATTACTGAAGTACCTCCATCACAACATGTAGTGAATTTATATTTATTAATTTTAATGTCATTTAAGTTGAAAAAAAATGTAAAAGTATTATAAAGGTTTTATTATTAGGAATTTGATCATATTGTATCTTCTCTATTAAAAAATGAGTATATTAGTCCATGTATATTAAATCAAGGAGTAAGTTAGTCTTTTTATTAAAAAATTTATCGATTTTTACTGTTAAAAATTAATCCCTGCTAAAAATGGATAAAATTATTAACAGAAAAGGGTCAATTTACTCTTTCATATAACATACAGGAATTAATTTATCAATTTTTTAAGTAAACAAAATAAAATACAATCTAACTTCTAGTATAAACACACCCATAATCCCTAAAAAAAATTCACTTAAAGTGTTACTTAAATAATTGAGAACAGGATAGAAATGTGATTTAATAATTCAAGTAAATTTCAGCAAAACCAAATTCACAATTTTAGCAACAACCCGCCTCTCAAACAAAATTAAAAAGAAAAAGTTAATGCCATGAAAAAAAAACTCACCCTCCCAAATTCAACAACTAAACAATTTTTTAAATATTTTTCTCTCATTGCAGTCAACTACATTTTAAATATTTTTATTACTTTAATTCATATCTATTAGTATCCTTCCCAATGCCTAATTAACTAATAAAAGGTTTTTACGTATCACCATTAAATTTACTATTAGTGCCATGTTAGCACAAATTAATAGTGTTAGTATGCAGGTACCAATTTAGGTGACAAAATACAAGTTCAGTTTCGATTACTTTTTTATTTTTATTGAAAATTTTAAAATTTTAAATTATTTGCTAACGTGATATATAAGACAAAATAGTCTTATGATAATTGATAAGTGCTAAAAGTAACATGTCTTAATCTCATTCTTAATACGTTTTTGGGTGATTATTCAATGCTAATGGTGAACTTTATGCTTCTAATCCTTTAAATTTATGTTTTTATATTTAGGAGAGCATTTGAGAGCAAAAAAAAGTAAAAATTGGAAAATTGAAGCAAATTAAAGAAGCCACACGGGCTAACCATTTCCACACGGCTGTGTGAGCCACATGGGCTGCCATATGACCATGTGGCAGACCGTGTCGATTTCGCGATTTGCACTCTAAATCTGCGGAAAAGCGTAATTTTTAGATTTTTTTTGGATATTCTAAAACATATATATGATAAAAATAAGAAGATATGATAGAATACTTAAGAAAACAACTTGAAAAATACCATTGAATCTGATTCTGAAGCAGATTCCCTTCAATATTGAAGATTCGCATTTGATTTCTTAAGAGATTATAATGAGTTTTTTTATTTCTTTCGATTATACTGTGTCTTGGATGTTTTTATTTTCAAGCATGAACTAATTTTCTAAAACCTAGGGGAGATGAACCCTATGATGGATTCTGTCTTTTGATTTTTATTTTACGCAATAAATACTTAGATCTTGTTCTCAATTATATGTGCTTAATTCTTAATTTGATATTTCTAGATTATTGATCCATATTTGATATGCTTAAATCAGAGGAGGAATAGACCCTTTTTAAAAATAGATCTTGTGTAATTGAGTAGAGTTGTATGCAATCCTAGAAATAGGATGACATAAATCTACCGGATTAGAGTCAAATCTAATAGGGAGTCAATAGCTCGAGTTAATGTGATAATATGAGTTTTAATTAGAAAGAAATTTCAATTAATCAACCTAGAGTCAGTTGCTCTTACTCTCGAAAGAGATATTAGCATAATTTAGGGATTTCTACGGATCAAGATACTAAGTAAATAAATTGCATAATTTAGATTGATAGTGACAGATGAAGTCTAGGTGAATTCTTTCTTAGGTATTGTTTGCTTCTAGGTTGTTAATCGGTTATTTTCCTGAATTGTTCTTTATTGTGTTCATTAGCTAATTAAATTAGTTAATTTTAGTTTTTAATCAATCATTCGAATTTATCTGTTAAATAATAGAAAGATAGTAATTACTATTATTTTTAGTCTTCGTGGGAACGATATCTGTGCTCATTATAGCTATACTATTAATTGATAGGTGCACTTGCCTTAGTCGATTTTTTTAGTTTGTTTCGTGGACATCAATAATAATGAAAGGTTAATAGTCATTTTCTTTGAATAAAAGA
This sequence comes from Gossypium bickii, assembly GCA_025503065.1. Classification (NCBI taxonomy): domain Eukaryota; kingdom Viridiplantae; phylum Streptophyta; class Magnoliopsida; order Malvales; family Malvaceae; genus Gossypium; species Gossypium bickii. The sequence goes on along the minus strand of CP106716.1, from coordinate 113,673,392 downwards.
GTAGGAGTAAAATTGAATAAAGTTGTAAAGGTTGATGGTTAAATTTATTATTATCTCTTATACGCCAAAATAAGCATGTTATGGTACAATTTTAATAGAGTCGCTATTTTGCTCATACATCTAGCATACATAGACCAATTTTTTTTAGTAGAATAACCAAGATGCAATTCGAAGTATAATATAAAGACTACTATAATACTTTACGTTTTTCATATTTAAAAATTTAAACTATTCAATAACTATATTATATTTATATTTGTGCAAGTGGTGTCATATAAAACTATTAAGATGCTAATCTTAAACTAAAAAAACATCAAACAACTCAAAAAACAATAATAACGACAGAAAACAATAAACATTATCACATTAATTTAAGTTATTTTACTAAAATTGAGAATCATACAAACCGTATAAATATATGTGAAATTTCAATATCCTTTGAAGTTAAGTTCAATCATGGGGTTGTCCAAACATGAAGATTTTGTTAATTTGCTTGGCTCTAATTAACATTAAAAGCAAGTCTTTTCATTTAAATAATTAAATATAATGCTTAATTATAACCATTAATTTAAGAAAAATAATCGTTTAATAATGATATTATGCGTTAACTAAGATTTTATTTTAATTATTATATTTAAAATTTGGTTTTAATTTTATACTTAAATAATAAGTTTTGTTATTGCTATCTTTACTTACACAATTTTTATTAATAATAAAATTAATTATTCTACCTTACCATATTCCGAATTCAATGGTTTCAAAAAATCCCCTACAACAGTTCGTCTTGGACCAGATCTAGAACTACCCTCAACGGTTTGTGTAGCCATAAATCTTATTTTTAAATTTATAAAGAATATATATCTTTTAAATTATATTATTTAAAAAAAACCATGTATTTAATAATTTTATAAAATTAAACTTTCATCAATTAATATGATGTTTTTAATTGTTAAAAATTATATCAATTTTATAAAACATGTACATAATAGAGTGTGTAATTTAAGTATTTTATATATTTAAATTATAAATAATTGACATTGTTTAATTATTGTATTATAATTTTAAAATTATATTCTATTTTTAAAATAGTAAAAAATTGAGATAAATAATACAATTGGCAGTGTTAATAACCAAAATGCATATTAAGCAATTTTAGGTAGAATTTTAAGAGAGTGGCTAATTTAATTGTTGGTCTATCGTACATAGACTAATTTGATCTTCTTTTTAGTATAATAACCAAAATGCAAATCGGGGCATAGTACAAGTCCTGCTATGGTACTTTTGCGATATTTTTTCATATTATATTTATTTTTGCGCAAGTGGATTCATATAAAACAATTAATATACTAATCTTAAAAACATCAAACAACTAAAAAAAAAAAACAACTATAAACAATATCACACCAATATAAGGAATTTTACTAAAATTGTGTACGATAGAAATCGTATAAATATATGTGAAATTTTAATATCTTTTAAATTTAAGTTCAATAATGAGGTTATCCATCATGAAGACTTTGCTAAATTGCTTTGCACTAATAAGCATGGTTGTGGTCCAAGTCGATGCTGCTGCACATAGTGGTGTGACATACATCCATCCAGGGGTCCTTGATCCTTGCAAAAGGCTTGACGGATCGCACCCGGGGTGTCATCTGTGTAACATCGCTAACCGTATTCGTTACCGGGATAGGGTTACAGAGCATTACTAAAAATTTTAGAACAATTACAGATAATTCAGATCAATTACTAATCATTTTTTGAAATCATTCATAATGTCCCTTAAATTGACCCTCGAGGCCCAATATGATTATTAGAATCTAGTCGAGACTAAATTAGGAACACAGAATTTTTTCACGAAATTTTAAAAATTTTCCAAGATGCAGAGCACACACGCCCGTGTGGTCTAAGGGACACACCCATGTTGCAAGCCGTGTTCAAAACTATGTAGCTCACTGACTTGTGCCACACGGCTAGCCACACGCCAGTGTGCTAGGCCGTGTGGTTAATTAATTTTTTCAAAATTAGGTGCAGGTTTCACACGGCCAAGACACACGCCCGTGTACCACACACGGTTGAGACACACGCCCGTGTCTCTGCCCATGTGCTCAATTTTGAGCATTTTGTTTCTCAAATTTAAGGTGCAGGGGACACACGGCTAGACTACACGCCCATGTGTATGGCCATGTGTCACATACGGCAGTATCTCCACCTGTGTGGATAAAATAGGCCATTTTAAGGTCACTTTTCTCACCCTTTTCACAAACAACCTGCACACAATACTTTCATATACAAATATAGTCCAACCAAGCAACTAATTCAAGCCAAGATATGCATAAAATATGATATAACATCACATACACATCAATATCTAATACATACAAACACATTTAAGTCTTACAACCCAATTCAAATTATTTCATTATCAAGCCAAACTTATACATGTCATATAAACCAAAAGATGTATAACAAAATCTACCAGAGTAATCTGGATAGTGTGAGTTCATGTGTTGATTCGATCCTCCTAACACACGTTAATCTACAAGAAACATTAAACACACAAAAGTAAGCTTATAGAAGCTTAGTAAGTTCATAGGCTTTAAAGATAAATCTTACCAAACCATTTATAAATAGACATTACATAGAACATTTCATTAACATTGCTTGTCATTCACAACTTCAATTTGATGAATACTCATAATTGAGCTCAATATCAAATACTTCATAGATTCTTTTAGAAATATTCAAATGACACTTACCAATACGTGTCAAATTAGAGAACGACTTACAGATTTGAGTACATCATTTTCTTGATGCCATATTCCAACTATGATCTTACACATATGTTGCCATGGTCTTACAATCGTAATGTCATAATTCAATTATGATCTTGCCATTAGAATGTCATAGCCCAACTATGGTCTTACACGTATTCACACATATACTGCCATAGTCCAACCATGGTCTTACGTTCACAATGTCATAACCTAGTTATGGTCTTTTCACTAAAATGCCATAGCCCAGCTATGGTCTTACATTTAACAGTTTGTCATGGTCCAACCATGGTCTTATCCGTCAATTCATCACTTGTCACTGAACGATCGTACTCAATCTTGCGTTTCACTTAATTTGAACTTTTGATCCAATTTTCATATTTTAAAATAATCATAATTTAATAACAAAAATATGAAATAACACATTATATCATTCCTAAATTAACAATTAAATATGAAAATTTAACCATATGAACTTACCTGGGGTAATTTACAGAAGTTGTAGAAAGTTCAAGGATTAACCGGCTATTTTCTCTTTTCCTCGACTTTCTTTAAGCTCTTGGTCTATAATATAAAATTTTCAATTTATTAGCATCTAATTCAATTCTAATTTACTTCACAATTTATACTCTTAAATTTTTGAAATTACACATTTACCATAAAATTTTTAGTTTTTACACTTTAGTCCATAATCAATTAACCTATCAATTGAGCTTATTTTTCTCAATTAACACTTTATTCCATAATTTTAATCTACTATACAACCTTTGATATTCATAATTTCAACACTAAACCCTAATTCTTAACTTTTTCACAATTAAGTCCTAAAAATCAATTTCTATTGAAATTACTTAATAAAATCATCACATAACAAAATTAGAGCTTCAATTCAATATTAATTCATCATAAAATTTCAACACTTATCCATAAAAACTTTCAAAATCACTCATAGAATAAAAAACTAATGAATTCAATAGTTGGACGTAGTTGTAAAAGTCTCAAAATCACAAAATTTACAAGAAAAGAGCAAGAATTAAACTTACATGAAACTAAATTATGAAAACCAGCCTTGAGAGCTTTTCGATGGTGTTTTTGACAGAAAATTTGTTGAAGAAAATGTCTAAACTTGTACGTTTTTCAATTTGACATTTAAAATTTCATTATTTTCCAATTTTGCCCTTTTTATTTCATCATTTTTGTCATTTTCTATACTTATGCCGCCCCAGCCACTCCAATTAGGCCCAATTACTCTTTAAATCCCTATTATTTTCTATTTGAACTATTTAATCACTTATTTTCTTAATTTGTAAATTTTACACCTTTTTCAGTTTAGTTCTTTTTATTTAATTAACTATCAAGACTTTAAAATTTTCTAAAGAAACTTTAATACTAATTCACTAACACTCCATAAATATTTATAAAAATATTTACGGCTCGGTTTATGAAATCAATGTCTTGTTTCCTCGTTTTCAAATCAATTTACCTAATAAATTCTTTTAATTCACAAAATTCACTAATTCAAAAATATTTCTAAAATCATATTTAACTCACAAATATTAATTTATTAAATTTTTAAACTTACTCATTGTATTTAGTGATCTCAAATCGTTGTTTCCGATACCACTGAAAATTAGGCTGTTACAATCTGAATCCAAAAAGTGCTCCCACACAAGCTAATACCTATAACCGTGGTTGCTCAAGACACCATAGATGTCGCCAATTAGGAATGAAGGTTCAGAGCATAAATTGTGAAAAAATGTAACTAAAAGCATCGTTTGATAAAGTACTTATAATTTTTTTCCATGTATAATTTCTTCAGTAGTTATGTTTCACAAAATAAAATTAAATATTTAATAAAATATAAAACCATGAAAATTTAATGATCGTGTAAGGGTTCTATCATTTAATAAAATGATTTTGGAGTTCTTTTTTATAAAAAAAAATGAATTTGTCTCAACTTATATATCAAAGAAGAGTTAATATGCAGTCCCCCCTAAACTTGTTCAGAAGTATCTAGTTGGTACATGAAAAATTTTTTTCTCCTATAGCTTGCACCTGAACCTGTATTCCGTCACCCTATTTTGAACCTTCACACTAACATTGACGGTATGTGTTGACATAGCATTGATAGCTAATACAGTATGTGTACATGAAAATACAAGTTTAGTTTTGATTGCTTTTTTTATTATTATTATTTTTTGAAATTTAAATTATTTATTGGCGTGATATATAAGACAAAATAGTGTCATGTTAATAATGGAAGGTTAAGAGTCAATTTTCTCCAAATAAAAGAATAGGGCCAAAATTGAATAAAGGTGTAAAGATTGAGGCTCAATTTGTTATTATTGCTCATACATAAAATGTCAAATTAAGCATTTTATGACAAATTTTAATGGAGTGATTATTTTTCTCCTTCATCTAATGGAGTGATTATTTTTCTCCTTCATCTAACATACATCTAACATACATGTAACAATTTGCTATTTAGTGTTTAATTCAAGTTTATGAGTTGATTTGATGAAAATTCATAATTAGCTAATAATATTAGAATTGAACTTTCATCAAATCAATCCAAAAACTCAAAATAAATTACATCCATCGCATTGCAATTGACAAATTATACACAAAATTAAACAAATTCACAATCAACACTAAGTTTATTCTATTAACAAAACCATGAAAAATTCAAACCTAATAGTATTAGTAATTAACTTTCATCAAATCAGCTTAGAACTTGAATTAAACACTAAAAAATTAACACAATTACTTTCAGATACCAAAATATATAATTTTTATCAAAAACAACTAATATATATTAAGAAAATCATGAAGTGGAATTTAAGAAAGCAATAACAACCCAACTCCTCCAGAGCAAGAGGTTATATCATTCGTTAATTCATTAAGGTACATATGATACGGGAACATCAACATAGGTGGATCTTTAATTTTATTTTATATTGTATGGCATTTATATAGCCAACAACTTCACCATATTTATTATTATTATCATATATGTCTTCATCATATTGCCTTGCTCACGAAGACCTGTGTGCCAAATCGAATGGAAAAAAATCATTAACAATGAAGGTGTGTGAGAATATGATTTGTTTTTATGTTCAAGGGAAATAAGATCATTACCGTCTTCTTCCCGTAACCATCATCATCACTGTCGCTGCCACTGCTGCTGTCACCACAGCTTTTATTACGTGAAATGCCACCCTTTATTTTCCTTAGCAGACCCTTGACAGGGTGGTCACCTTTGCCAGCGTGGTGGTATCCACGTCCGCCGACGTTGTAGTGTGACTCGTTGGAATAGTATTCTTCACTGCGGTACTCGCAACTTTCGGTTTCGGTCATTCCGTAGGCCATGTTTCTCCCAGGGCCGTATGCTTGGGGCTTCAGGAATCCGTTGCCTTTGCCTGACAGTTTGCCGCCGTGGTGCGGTGGGCTATGCGGCATTCCATGGTTTTTGGGAGGGTAGCCCCCAAAGCCACTACCATACCCAGGGCCTTGGTGTTTTCCAGGGCTGTTGTGATGGTTAGAGCCATATGCTTGAGTGTGGGCCATCCCGTTGCTCATGTGTCTGCCGTAGCCATTCCCATGACCATGAAATTGAGGTTTCGACATTGCGTTTCCGTTGTGGGTGCCATGAGATTGGTCGTAAGTACTGTAGGATTCACTCATTCCATAGGTGGGGCAGCGGACTTGGCTATGGCGTTCATGTTCGCTGTAAGACATTGCATAGCCATTCTGGTATTTGTTCTCCATTTTAGTGGCCTGGCTTCCCCAACTAGACCCGCCACCATAGTATCCTTGACCCAAGCCTTTCTCAGTGGTTTTCTGGCATTGCAAAGAAGCCATTGCAGCAATAATCTCTACAACTCCCACAAACTCTCTTAATTTGTTTTGGCTTGATGAGTGGCTTTGGTGAACAAAGTATATATAGGCATTGTGCACACTAATAGAAAGTATCTAAGAAAAAAAAAAAAAAAAACCCTCTTTTTATCATAATGTCTCTAATCAAACACAGAATCAAATTCCATATTACAAAAAATATATATATATATATTCTACTTTTGTTGAGTAAAATAATAAGAAATTTAATATCCTTTAGTCTTGAGTCTTTTGATGAAAAAATGTTGGAAAAAGGATAATTTTTGAAAATTTTGAGGTATATTCTAGATTAGTAAAGGTGGAGAGTTGAATTATAAAATTATAGTTTTATATTTTACTCCATTAGACATTTATAATAGTATATCATATGCTCAAAATGATTGAGTGATGAATGAGAAATTAATGCTCGAAGTAAGCCATTCATAAATATTTGTTGAGGAAAAGAAAAACTTAAGTCCCACATTGGTTAAATACTAAGTGTGAAATATGTATATATATATATGAGAACTCACTTAAAGGTGATTGATTAATCTTAAAATCTTACCTCACATGTAGGGGGTGCAGGTTCAAACTTGTCAGGGTTGGGGGCACATCCGCATGACGTGGGTGATGTGAAATATTTAGACTAATTGGGTCTAGTATAATTTTACAAAATTTTGAGATACACACATCGAAATTCTATAGAATTTTATTTAGTTCTCGAAAATTCTTCTATTTTTCTCTCCATATTTTCATTCATTTTCGTTATAGAGAAAGCAAGGTCTATTCATTGATCACTGCTGTGGTGCTATTGCTTCGATCATCTTGTTGTTGTATCTTGGGAGACAGTCGACCAATGCATCTCCAAGTGCCATAGGAGCGGCCGAATTTATCTAAAGGAAACTATGAAAACAGGCTTCAACATCTAGTAAAACTCGATTTAATCTGATTTAATTTTTAAGTTAATTAGGAATCAAGGTGATTACCAAATATCAAATAATTTAAAATATAATATATGCACCTTTTTAGTTGATGAGTAGCATCTTTCAAGTTGCATATATAATTAAATTTAACTCAATTTAGTCCCTTCCTGTGGGCATCCATGCATTTTTGTCAGAAAAAAGAATCTCATTGTCAGATAGATGATATGATATTTGATAAAAAGAGGGAAACGACATGTATGATTTCATGGAGCCACGTTCAGCTTTTTTATGGTGACCATTTTAATTTGTCCCACTGCCTACGTAAAAATGCTTTTAACATTTTCTTCTGGTGACAAATTAATTGGACATTCCTTTTGGTATTGGGTTGTATTAATTTATTTACTTATTTAATGATTTTATTCCTATATACCATTTGGCCAAATTTGGATCACTCTTTTGAGAGAAAAAGAATTATTCATGATTGAGTGGAGAAATTATTTTATTTTATTTTCACTATTTTCCTTTCTAGCTGGTATCCTTTCATGAAATTAAAATTTAAAAACAAAATATGTTTAATTTCCGAAGCACCCCTTTGTGGCCCTTTATCCTTAAGTCCTGGGAACCAACACTGGTTAGGTTTTGAGAATTACATGCTGCTTAATTGTTTCATGCTATTTGTGCACTAGTGGGATTGGGAGAATTGTGCTAGGTCCGAGTTATTAGCTAGCATAACAATGTCATTCAAATTATTCTAAAACATGCTAATATGGGTTGGCTCAATTGAGTACTACTTAGCACTCCCACTAAACTCAATTCTCAGTAATATTATTTTTTGTATATAAATTATCATTTGTGTAAGTAAAACATATGTCCCTCTAAATATAAATGTGGGGTTAAATCATAGCTTTGAGAAAGATAGGGCTGATACTCCATGGCTATGGGCTGAGTTGTTGTTTATTTCTCTCCGTTGACTCTTAATTCTTTTTGGGCCTAAAACCCGGTGTTTGGCGGATCCCTACCAATCTTTATCCCACATTTTCTTTTTTGTAAATACATATTTTAAGAGGTGAAAGTATTTTAATAGGTAGCATATTTGAAACCTAAGTTTACCTTTTATTCCATAAATTGATTTCCAGGAAAAAGTAATGTGTTTGGTAATCGATTTAATAAGTTTAAGGTTGCCAGCACAATTTTTTAGTTTTTAATGTCGCTTGATCAAACAATTACGGTCTTGCCATTTTTATCTTTTAATCACGACAGTTGATTTTAAAAAAAAAAATCTCACAAAATCCTACTATAATAAATTATCACCTTATTCATTACCATTATAATAAAAACCTTATTAGATTAGATTTTTTTTTCAATTTTGGTATTATTAAAAAATCAATTAAAATCAAATTTTAATATTACTAGGATTTCTAATTTTAAAAATGTTATTTTATATTCCTATAAATAAAATTTTTTTTGTTTAGGGTTGACTATAAATGAATAAAAAAATTTGTATCATTTTTAAAAAATAAATATTAATTTCTATTAAAATTTGATCTATTTAATTTTTTTAATTATACAATAATTAAATTGATTTATTTAATGGTAAAATTACTAATTTGATGCAATCCTTACGGGATGTACCATGTACTTAAGGAGGCACAAAATATGATCAGTCAAAAGAACATCCATAATCTATAATTTTATATGCTGTAAATTTTTTTTTTTAATAAGTTGACATTAATTATGAATTATAAAATAATAATAAAACGGAATGAAGCTCGTAAGTTGTTATTTTTTTAAGGGGTTGAATTAATTACTCATTTAAAATTGATTTTCAATTAAAAAGAAGATACAAGTCAACTCATAGTATTCAATTATGGTAACAGTTATTTTAAACATAATGCGTGCAACCTAATCAATGAAAAAAGAGCATTTAAGATATAAGTAAGCTCATAGTATTCAATATCCAGGCCAAGCTGTATATTTATTATCATAAAGAAGGTTAAGTGATGAGAAGTTAAAAAGGTAATCTCTTGGATGAATGACTAGGTCCAATTAAATTTTGGTGATACTGTTAAGGTAAATTTTGGTAAAACTGTTTCAAGGGAGTCTTGCGAGATTGGGAAGGTAAGTGGGTCCTTGCCTATAATAGATGTCTAGATAAGTATTAGTTTTTGAGGTTGAACTTTGAGTAATTTTAGATGAGCAGGAATTTTGAGAATATTCTGATTCAAATTGATAGTATGTAAGCAACAAAGGTTATTCAAGACTTGTCCAGGTCATTCTCGAATTCTACATTGATCAAGCGAATACACTAGTTGTTGTCCAAAGTTGATAATTAATTTTTACGGTATGTTCCTAGACAAAATAATAAGGATGTTAGTTGTATAGCTAAGATGGTTTTTGATGGAGAAGAGAGCTTGATAATTCTTGAGGAGCTACTTAGGAGGATATCTAGTGTATTGAGTTAATGTAAGCGTTGTTCTTTTTTACACACAAAAAAACTAGCATTTAAATTTGTCAAAAAATTTAAATCAAAGCAAAATTTAAGTTTCGGTTTGGTGTATTATAAAAATAAAAAATAAAAACAAATTAATATGATATAAATTTTACCAACCATTTTAATGACGAAGTTGGCCATAAACAGAACCAAGTGATCTATATATACACATTTTGTTTGGTGAAATAATGAATCTAGTTGATTCAACACAAGTACAATATTTCAAAATTAGGTCCTAGATTTTATTTTATTTTTTATTTTTATTATACATTATTATTAAAAGATAAACAAAACTGCCCTCAAAGTTGCAACAAGGTAGGAAGGCAGGGTGTGGGTGCAAAAGAACTGGTCAAAGCAAAAATGAAAAAAAAATTATGGATGGATGGAATTAAAGTATAATATTAAAGATTGATGTTTGATGCATTGTATCTTTTAGGTAATAATTATAATTATAGATATTACTAATTTAGGGGTAAATTTAGAAATTTTTTTAATGGGTCAGAGCTGACTTATAAATTTTTGAGAGTTCAATATATAATTTTATCATTTACTAATTTATGATTTCATCAATTTTAAAGGGACTAAATATTTTTTTTTTCATTTTAGGAGCCAAAGTTCAATTTTACCTTTATTAACTTAAAATTTCATTATGCGTAAAGGGACTAAATTGCATAATTTTCATTTTGAGAAGGGGGCAAGACCCCTGTCTACTCTCATAAATTCGCCCCTATTTGTATTCCCGTGCGATACACGAATCTATTGTACATATTCAATTTATAATATTTTTATAATATTAGTTTTTATTTAAAATTTTAAATGAATTTCTTAAAAATTTCATTAATAAACTGAGAAATTGATGTAATTAAAAAACAGTTTTAAAAATATTAAACTAAATTAGAATTAGCTATATTAATTTTATTTAATTTAAAAAATAAGTAATATTTAAATAATACAAAAAAAATCATAGTTTGAATATTAATATTAATATATTATAATTTAAATAATATTATTAATAATTTCTTACAGGCTGTTTATTATATATATATATTTAAATTAAATTATTTTAATATTAATATTTTTAATATTCGATTTTTTGTAATTTTATATTTATCTTTATTTTACTCTAATCAATAAATGTAATTAACTCTTATTATATTTGAAAAATATAAATTTAATTTGATAAATGTTAAAACTATATTTTAATATTTATTAATTTTAATACTATAAAATTAAAAGTTAATTTAATTAAGTGAAATCTTGATCTTAATATTAATATTATTCGTATTAATTATGAAAGAGTGGTCAAGACTCTAGAAGGCTTTGACTTATCGTTAAACTGGTAGTTGGGGGAGTGTAGTAGAACCTACCATTTTGTTTGATTGTTATCGGTTGAACCATTTTTTGTTTTATCTTCCACAAATACGCGGTTACTAGGTGCTTTGACTCACATTACTATATAAATAATACCATATATTTAAAATGATTGACCGATAATATAAGTTAAAAAGTTTGATTTAATATAATCATTAAAAATATTAAATAAAAACTAATATTATAAAAATATTATAAATTGAATATGTACAATAGATCCATGTATCACAAGGGAATACAAATTAGAAAGTTTGGGGATTGATAACGGAAGGATTTGATTGATATAACATCGACAGTTTGGGGAAATAATTAAAAAGTTTTGAAGTTTGAAAACCAATTTACAATGATGGTCATAGTTTAGGATGTTTGGTGCAATTAACTCAAATTTTAAACTGTAACATTATAATTTAATTTTCCAACTGTTGTGGATAAAATTTAACTAGTACTCAAAATTTTAGATGTTGAGTTCTTTATTAAATTTTTAAAAATGCATATCGTAATTTGTAACTGATTGTTAGAAAGAAAATCGAAAATTGTAAAGCTTTGAGAGTGACTTCACAAGTTTTTAGGGATATTTTTTGAAGAAATTAATCTTATAGATTTGAAGAAGAGGCTTTAGGCTTCACTTTGGTGATTTTGGGTTAACAATCTGACGCTGGAGAAAACGTTAAATGATCACAGCATCAATGGTGCTTCGAGAGGATAAGGAAACATTAGAAAATATGGAGAAAAAGAATCGTCCCTCATCGTCGTTCATTGACAAGACAATGCCCACCAACGATGGTTCAAAGGAGAAGCGACATCATCTTTAAGGGAGGTGGTGGTAAGGGAAAAAAATGGAAAAAAATTTAAAAAAAGAAATGAGAGCATCCGGTTAAATTTAACGGTAGAATGATGGTTAATTTCTCTAATGGCGCTAACAATTTAATTTTAGAGTTATTAATGAGATAATTAACCATCACAAAATTATTTAGTATTATTAATTTGAAATGTGACGTAAGAAAATATTGTATACAATTTTAATATCTGATAAATAAATAATATTGCATAAATTAAGCCACCATGTTAAACATATATTCAGTGAAGTAGTAATATATAATTGACACCTATGAAGCAAATGAAATATTTTTCATATTTTTTCACCTTTTCATGTCCAAAATATTAGTGCAGGATGAACCCCACCCAGCTAACAAGTTTGAGTTTCATTAAACAAAAGCTTTTCAAGTTTATTCAAGTTTGACATTGAAGACTCAAACAACAAAAATTTAATTCATAAAGTTGGAAGTCCATTTCTATTTATTGAATTTGCCTGCGTGAGAGGGAACACCATTTCGAGAAGCAAAATGAATTCAATAATAATAAGTCAAATCTCTATCGTTCGTTACGACCAAAGTACTATATTATTTAAATCCCTCAACTTAGTTTAAAATATGGATTTTGTTGAGGATGTTTGGTCTTCCTATTTTTGAAGGGTTGTTTAGGGAGATGATAGATACTTTAATAGTGGAGCTATTGTATTTGGAGTAGACTTCATCATGGGTTGAATTATTTAGTTTGATTCGAAGGTTGGTTCGAAAAGTGAGAGGGTTTTTGGTAAAAATATAGGTTTTGGTAAAAAAAGAGGTCTGTTGGCCAGGTATTGGGTAAGCTTTTTTGTTCTGGGCTTAGCCCAACCCGAATTTGCAAAAAAAATTGTTGTTGTGTTTTGCTGTTGTTTCTATTGTTTTGCCTTTGTGTTTTTTTGTTGTTTTGTTATCATTTTACTATTATATTGTCACTATTTTTTTGTTGTTGTTTGAATTGTATAATTATTATTTTATTGTTAATTTTGTTATTATTTTAGAGAAATTTACTTGTTAAGTTACACCTAGACCTATTCGTGGGTCGAGCCACCCGGCCTGGCTCAAAGGGCCTCCCGAAAAGTAGGAGGATTGGGGCAAAAATATAGACTCAAAAAATGAGTTTAGGCAAAAAAAATAAGACCCGTTTAAAAAACGGACCGGGCCTCAAGTCAGACATTTTTGGCCTGGGTTCGACCTGATCAGAATTCAGAAAAGGACAAAAAAATCTGTTGTTTTTTTCTATTTTAATGTTTTTTTTTTTGTTGTTTTCTCCCTATTTTACTACCATTTCACTATGTTTATATTGTTATTGTTTAGATATTGTATACACTTGTTTTATTGTTCATTTTGTCTCACTATATTTAAGTTGCATCTATCTTTCTGTTATTTAAATATATATATTTTTTAAAATTTATTTTCAATTTGTTAGGAAATATTTATTTTAATATTTTTAGTATTTCTAAGTATTATATATATAAATTATATAAAAATAATAATATAGGCAGGTCAGGCCAGGCTAGGATTTTAGCATTTTTATCCAGGCTGGGCTTAGGAAAAATTTTAGGCTCATTTTTTAACTAGGTCAGGCTCGGGCTTAGCAAATCGGTCTAATATTTTGGCTAGTCCAGCCAATGAACACATTTAGTTACACCTATTTTGGAGTTATTTTAAGTATATATTTTTTAATTTATTTTCAATTTGTTGGGAAACATTTATTTTAATGTTTTTAGTGCATTTGATGTATTATATTTTTTAAATTTATTTTTCTATAAAAATAACATTATAAAAAAATTAATATGGCAGGTTTGGCCGGGCTCAGGTTTTAGCGTTTTTTATCTGGGTCGATTTAGGCAAAATATTAGGCCCATTTTTCGAGTTGGGCCAGGTCGAAGCCTAAAAAACGAGCCTAAAATTCTATTGAGACTCGGTCCAAACCCGACCCGGCCCATGATCACCTCTAATTTAGAGTGTCTGTATTTAGTTTTATCTTTTGACTTCGCAGAGAAGCTTAAGGGGTTCACGGAGTGTGACCACATCAGCCACCAAAGAAATGTTCACATTTGACCTTGATGAGATTCGAACCCATGTCCTTATACAACTTACCCACTAATACCATATAATGGATTTGAACCTCATCGAGGCCAAATGCTCACATTTCATTGGTGGGTAAATCGTTCCCACTTCGTGAACCTGTTAAGGCTCTTCGCGGAGTTGGGAGACAAAACTTGAAGATAAAATCGAACATAAACATCCAAACACAATACCTCCATCGTAGAAGTACCATCAGTTCTCCGAAAGATACTTCAAAAATACTTCTCTCAAGGTGAAACTAACATTTCCTCAACAAATATGAAAACACTAATTTTTAAATTTAAAGTATTTAAATTATTTACTGAAATATTCAAATATATTAAAATTCTATTAAAATGTAAGTTAATTCGAATATATCATCTCTGGCTAGCTTTGGAAAAGATATTTTAAATATTAATCAAACGAAATTTAAAGGGTAATTTGAGATTCTGACATGGTATTTTCACATTTGGATTTCAAAAATTACATTTTATTCATAAATTTATATTTTCAATAGTGTCAAGATTTTGAAGTATAAAAATAATTTTAATATCACATCTTTAGGTAATGTTACATTTTTTTCCGACATTTTCAACAATTTTACTTCTGTTTTTAATGACTTTATTTCATTTTACTTAAATCAAAACGAAATAATAATAACCAATTTAGTAAATTATCCAATTATTTGATATATTCTTTACTAGCATTTTAACTATATTTATATTAATTGTTGAAAATTAACATTTAATTCTTATATTACATTTAATAATAAAAATAAATTCTATGAGGATAATTTAATAAAATGTGCGTTTAAGTTATCTTACATTTCGTCAATCAAATAACATAAATTTACATTCTAGCTAAATGAACCAAATATGATAATATAACATACTCAATAATATGCAAAGTAAGCTTTTACTCTGATAATCTTATCATAAGAGATAACCTTAAATACCATAAACCAAATCCTCGTAACTTATTATTTCCTTTTTTTGTTAAACTATATCAATTTCAAAACTTAATAAAACAAGAGGTATTAAAATACTACAAATTAAATTGGAAAATATACTCTCTTTTTTTATAAATGAAAGAAATAATAGGGAGGGACTGGCATTATTTGAAATATACTTGAAGTTACTATAATTGCATGAGTTTCACTTTCTCTTTTGCTCTATTTGTAAAGCTGCTATGAAAATGAACTTTATTAATTTACTAGTCCTTCATCTTACTTTTTACATTATATTCTAAGAAAAAAAAATTTATTTTAGACCTAATCACACAAAATTAAAATATTAAGGGACTTGAATTGCAAAATAGAAGTGCGTGAAGACCCAAATTCTTTAAAACAACCTAAGCTACAAGTGAATCACATGTCATAATTGTAATCCCCAGGGACTTCATTTTGTATTAGTAGTATAAATTTTTACTTTTTAATGCTTTTATAATTTTCTTCTCTTCAACCTTGATTTAAAGCCTAAACCCCACAGTCCCTCAAAATTACGACTTCACTAAAGGTAGATACTAATAGGAATTACGTAACAACTGTAGGCATTTAACACGGGGATACTTTTTATATATTAATGATTGTGGTAGGTGCTCTTCTCTATATTTTTATTCAGCATGATTTAATTTCTCTATTGTTATAATTTCTTGAGTTAGTTTAAATAATTAGTACCATTAAATCGTTTTAGTTAAACGTTGATGTCGGTTTTTCTTAAAAAATACAAAATTTAACTCATTATGATAAAATATTTTTTAAATAGTATTCTTAAGAAAAAATTATACAAATATTTTAATTAAAATAATTAACAATATTAACTATTTAAATTAACTAATTGCATTATAAAAATAAAGGAATCAAATAATGTCAAAAATTAAAATATAGTGATTAAACCTTAATAATTAATTTAATATATACTAAAATGTTCGTGTGGTGTTTTTTTTTTTGTGATACTTTAGTGTTTTTTTTTTATTTTCCATGTTCTAATTTATACCATAATTTTATATAGTTTTGTGACAATAGGTCAACTTTATCTGTAAATTTATTTCTTTAAGAATTGAATGACATAAATAGCATATATTAATAAATAAGTATTTATATTTTAAAATTTAAAAAAAAATATAAATTTACCTAAATGAATTTAGATTAATTATTTATAAATAAAAAGTGATGTTGTATATTTCAAACCCAACTGAAACAACTATATATAATATTCATGTAAACTCAATTTAAAATTCACCAACCTAACTCATGAAAACAAAAAAAGGAGCGCAAATGTGCTAATGCCACGCAACGTGTTGACTTGGGTGGATCCAGGATCTGGAAAAATTAAGAGTTAGTTTCATCTAAAGGTGGTTCAGACGATGAATAGACTGAGACGATGAACGTTTATGCATTACTTGCATGTTCTCGACGGTTGATCATTTAAGAAAACCAACGAAAAAGAATTGGAATCCCACCAGATTAGAAAAAGGAAACTTAACTTAAGACCACGCAAAGAATCTAGCAGCAGGCGTACATTTTAAAGCAGATGGGCAAGTGTGACTTGGGTGACATTTTTTAAATAAATTTAGAGAAAGGTGTATGAAATAAAGATATTATTTATTTTTATTAAGTTAATGTTATGTTAGTATTTTTATTTAGATTTAATTTTTTTTAGGATAAAAAATACTGATGTGGTATTAAATTATTAAAAAAAGGATATAAATGACGTAACGTTACTGTTTCATACAATATTTTAAAAAATAATAGTGAAAAAATTTTAAGTTATTTTTTTCTTATATTTGTACATTTTTTCATGTCTATCATTTTGATATTCCAGTCTAATTATATTAATTCCTAACAAAAGTTGACACAGAATCAATTATGGGCTGCCATGTGGCATAAGTAAAAAGAATTCAACAATCAAAATCAAAGAGTTGAAAACAATTATGCCAATTTTGATTTTAACGTGAAAGAATACTTTTAAAAATTGGTATATTTTTTTTAAAAAAATAATTTTAATTTAAATATTTTTAAACGAATTCTTCGTAACTTTTAATTTTAGATTAAAATTGAATTACCCTTTATTTTTTGTTAATTGATAACTAAGAAATTCAACTTCTTTTATGGTTGTTAGCTTACATTGGAACTTTTTTGCTTAATATTTCCGGGTTTTTGTTTCATTTATAAAAGAAGTCGGGTGTGATGCATTTTTATTGGTTTAGTTCATGTTGTTGGTTTTGCACCGGTGTGGATCGCGGATGGGAGTGATGGAGGAGTTGAGTCCTAATGGTTCTACAAAATTATCTCTTTCTCGAAAAAACTTAAAACTCAAGAGAAACCTAAAAAGATCTAATTATGTCATAACGACCTTTAGATGTTTAGATTCACCTCTTGAAGATCCGAATAGTGGGGATATACGAGAGAGGTAGAGGTGAATAAATATTTCGAGCACGTGATGGTCCAACAACAAATGATGGCATATTGAATTTTTAGATTTCGAAACTTTGCTTGGATTTCCATGAATTTTTGCTTGTTGTGGGAGAAATCCAAACTGAGAAAGAAAAAGGAATTAGGACGGGATTCATTTTAAAGAGAGAAGCAAGCCCACCGAATGGCGTAGAGGCTGTAACAATAGGAGCGTGGACGATGGAAGAAAGAGGAGGAGGAGAAGAGAGAGAGAGAGAAATAAATGTCTCACTCATCTAGTAGGCCATGTGCCAATTTTTAGACATATTTTAACATCATCATCCCACAATACAAAAGATAAAACGAAAAAAAAAAATTGAAAATACATATTTTTAATTTGTTCATTTTGATATTTATAGTAAAGGGTAAATTTTGTTATTATCCCTAAATTTAATTAGATGACAATAGTATTAAGTTAAAGGTTAATATTTGATAAATTATTAGCGGAATATTTTAATTTTACAAGGAGGATGCTTATTTTTATCATATTTATTTATTTTATTTATTATATTACATTTTAATTGATAGGTGTTATTATTTAAGCTTTGTGTGTTTAAAACCTATGTTTTCTGTATCTCATATAAATTTTTAACCTCCTTTCAATTTTATAAAAAAAGTTATTTTAGTTATTTTATTTAATTTTTCTTTTTTTTAATTATTAAATTTATGTTTTTTATCGAATCACTTCAAAATAAGTGAAAAATTAACATTTTTTAAGTTTGTTGGCGTTGCATAAACATGGATTGTCATGGATCTGCTAAAGAGAAAGAAATGAAAGTTTTTTATGTCTTTTACTTTAATAAAACGGTGCCGTGTAGAAAAGGGGAGTGGATTTGCGCAATTTTACCCTAAATGGGTAAATTCGCAGTTGGTCCTCCTTCTTCGCGCCATTATTTAATTGCATCCCCCTTCAGCCTTTTTTATTTTTTTTAATTTGCCCCTGAAGTTTGCGCTGCTTCGATTTGGTCCGCATTCAGGCACAGTATTTGAGGCTTGGAATAATTGCATTTTCAGTCCCTATTAGCTGGCGCGCATTACAAATTCATCCTTTTTTACCCTTTTATTAATTTTAATATTATTATTGTGACTATTATTACTATTTTTTTTACCATTATTAGTACTGTTAATTTTTTATTATTATTACTATAATCATATTTATTTTTAGTACTATATTTATTATTATCAATACCCTTAGTTTACATATATATTATTATCATTATACTATATTTATCATTACTATATCTATCGTTACATTATTTTATTACTAATATTTTTTTATTTATTACTTTTATTATTTTTATATTTTATTACATACTATTATATCTATTATTATTATTCCTACTAGTATTTTACTATTATATTTATCATATATATTCACTATTAATTTTAAGCTATTTTTTTTATATCCCTTTTTTTTATATAGATATTTTACCTCTTTTAACTGTTTTATATATATTTGGCATTTCAATTTTTACGCATTCATATATATATTATTATTATTACATTTTTTTAAATGTATCCATTATTTTTATTTTTATGGCTAGGGTTATTACTTTTATTTTTTTTATTACCAACATCATCACTGCTATTTTTATTATTGGTTTTACTATTAGAGTTTATCTACCCTTGTTCCCATCATTTCATAAGGATCGATGATTTCGAATTGCCTTTTACCATTTTTGTTTACTTTTTTCCAAAAATTCATTAAAAGGGGTTTCACAAAGGTAATATTGTGTGTTTGGAAGTTTGAGAGATTCGTGCCCAATCGTGCTGGGTCTCGATTTTCTATTCGTCCAAATGATCAAATATCATTCGGAGGTTTGATCGAGGTTTCTTATATAAAGGCAATATTTCATGATTGGAAATTCAAGGAATCGTATCCAATCGTCCTGGGTTTCAGTTTTTAGTTTAGCCAAATAGTGAAATACCCTTTTCAAATTGCAATACATGAATTTTGGAAATCATGAAATGATCTTGGTATCGATAGTTTGAAACATCGTGTCCTATCGTGCTGGATGTGGTATTTCAACTTTTCGAAACAAGAGAGTTTCGATATCCAATGCGAGTTATTCAAACATTTTTAAAGATTCATATTTTAAAATCTTTTCTAATTTTCGGCATTAGGACATTAATCAATCAATACGGTGCCAATTTTGGGCGTTGCAAGGATGCTAATCCTTCCTCGTGCGTAACCGACTCCCGAGCCCATTTTCTTAAAATTCGTAGACCAAAAATGTTTTCTAAAGTGGCCCAATCACACTTCAAAAAAGGATTGGTGGCGACTCCGTTTTTCTTTTTTAAAGTCGGCCCGTTTTCCAAACAAAAAAATGGTTTCGACATCAGCATTTAATTATTTTTAAAAAATTAAATTTAAAATATTTTTTTAAATTTTTAAAAAATTAATTAAATATTGATGTGTCATCTATGTGGCAATCCACATGTATGCCACATCACAAAGTTAATCAATGTTAAATTTTTTTTATCTATTTTGAGGTGATTTAACAAAAATTTATCAGTGCTAAAATAACTTTTTGGTAAAGTTAGAGGCAACTTGAAATATGGTGAATGTATCTAATAACTTCCTATATTTAGGGACTAGATCAAATTAGTCCCTCCGTTATTGAATAGATAGATTTAGTTCATATGCTATTAAAAAAAATAAAATAAGGTAAAATTTCAACAAAGTTAACATTTACCATGTAAAAATGTCATTTACTCCTTTTATAATTTTTCAAAATAAATATTTTGTAAATGCAAAAAATTTCGTGACATATTTTAAATAATAAATACTAACTTTATTTCAATTTCACAATTGGTACATTTAATAAGAAAACTAATTAGATTTGGTGTCTATAAATATGTAGGTGAGTTGAACATCATACATCATGTATAGACTATTTGTGGTGATTCATTATAGGACCCAAAATACACTCTACATTAATATAATAAAACTTGAATAATACTTTTAACCCAACCCACCAAAGGTGTACATGATAAAAAGCGTAAGGGCAGAGCAATGACACGGAATATGGTTTGAACTTTCTTTGGTCCAACTCTTCTATTGAGCTTCAAAGCTGACTTTCTTCGTATCCTTCTCTATTCTTAGCCTAATCATTCGCAACATAAAAGGACAAATAAGGGACAAGCAACTTTGGGTCCAGTTTTGAAGGAAGAATTGGTCAGAGTTTGGAGTCTGGACCTCCCTTTTTCCACTGTTCCTAAACTATACATGACCAAAGACTCACCCCTTTTGGTCTTTGCTGAATAACTCGTTTTCTTTTCAGTCAAACTTTCCAACTTTCTACAATTTCACAACACTTTTAACCTCCCCCCCTTTTTTCAAGCTCAATTAAAAACCTCCTCTATAAGACCCCAAGTTTTCAATTTCTTCAAAAAACCACAAGCCTTTCGCTCTCCTCCTCTTTTCCTTTGGTTAAGTCGAGCAAAAAGAAACAAGTTTTGGAGTTACATAATCAACTTTTTGTTCGGGCCAAGTTCCATGGTTGTTTCTTCTTGCTCTTCACCAGTCAGATTATTTCAGTCCCTTTGGCTTCTTTTGTTTGTGTTCCTTAAGGGAAAGCTTTTGCTTCTTGGTAACCAAATTTACCCGGTTTAGAAGTATTATGCATTAGTACTTCCAAGTTTCAAACAAAGATATCCCTCTGCATTTTCCTGCAATATACCTTGCTGTTGGAACTGTAAAATAGAAGAATAAAATAAGGAAAAAATGGAGCATAGATGGAAACGGGAGCAGGGGACATTGATCAGGGAGTTGATTCAAGGGATGGAGTTAGCGAAACAGCTAAGGGTGCATTTGGATACAGCATCTTCTACTGAATCAATGGACTTGTTAGTACAGAAGATTCTGTCTTCCTATGAGAAAGCTCTTCTGATTTTGCAATTCAGTAGGCCTATGTCTATGGGACAGCCACAACAGAATGTGGGTGCAACATCCGGTGTGCCAGAGTCTCCTCTATCCATCAATGGCAGCCCTCGGAGTGATGATTTAGATAAGGATAACCAGGATACTAGAGATGTCTCAAAGAAGAGGTGAATTTTGTAAGCTGAAAGTTATATAATTCATGTATGTTATTGCAAATTTATGAAGTTGATCAGATGCTAATGATTCCTTCTTTTCGGGATCGGGTTTTTGCAGAAAGATGTTGCCGAGATGGACGGATCATGTGAGAGTTACTTCCGAAAGTCTGCTGGAAGGAACTCATGATGATGGCTACAGTTGGAGAAAATATGGGCAAAAAGACATCCTGGGAGCCAAATATCCTAGGTGACAAGTCTTTTTCATTTCCTAATCATTAGCTAAACACTATCTTCACTTTCTAGTAGTAAAAATCCTAATGAGAGATTATATACTGTTGCAGAAGTTATTATCGATGCACGTACCGGCACACGCAGGACTGCTGGGCCACAAAGCAAGTCCAGAGATCAGATGAAGATCCCACCATATTTGAGATCACTTACAGGGGAACTCACACGTGTGTCCATGGAAACCAGCCCGTTCCACCACCAGCATCACCAGAAAAACAAGAATATAAATTGACCAACCTTAACACTAACAATAACCAACAACTGCAATCACAAGATATCCTCTCGAATCTTCGAAAAGGCCTAAGGGTCAATACCGAGGGCTTAGACAATAAGGAGATGGTAACTTCTTTCTCATTTCCTTCGACATCATTCGGGTGGCTTAAGACCGAAAACAATAGTTTTTCACCTTCAGGAGTACTTGATAACAACAATATCTTAAACAGCTTTCCTTCCCCTTTCACTTCTCCTGCTACGCCTGAAGTAAACTACTTTTCAGCTTCACAACCTCAGATGAACAGCTTCGGAGGGATGCTTAGCACACAAAACTCTGAACCTGATCTCATGGAGTTGATTTCAGCCAACACTTCAGCTACCAACTCTCCAATTATAGACTTGGATTTCTCACTCGATCAAGTTGAGTTAGATCCAAATTTCCAATTCGATACCCAAGGATTTTTCTCCTCCTAATTCTTTTTTTCAGAATTGAAATAAAAAGAGTAAAAGGTAGATGTAGAACTCGAGTTCCACTGATCAGATTAGCTGTTAGCATCTGCTCATTCTAGCTTTGTTTTTCAGCCAAAGTGCAATTTGTGCAATAGATAAGTCTCTTCCAATTTATTGTTGTTTGTAAGACATCTCCAGTGATAAGAAGTTTTGGCATTTGTTCTAATCACAGTTGCAATAATATTTGTGTGCAGATTTTACCTAAAAGGTAATATTGGTTTATATAAACCTTCTTGCAAAAACATAAATAATGTAAATGTAATTCAACACTTACTGCAACTTCATTTGCAAGTTCCATTTTTTTACCTTTGCTGTCTTAACCACAAGGATAGAATCACAATTTGGCATCCGTAAGCAACAGTAAATAATTGCTTACAACTTACCATAAATTCCAGCTGGGACTCTTGGTGGTAGACGCGAAGCCAGCCAAAGATAGACATGGAGGAAAATTAGCAGAATTGAAACAAGGGCAACAATAGCAAAATCAAATTGCAAAAGAAAAGCATCCAAAAGTAATAAAACTTGTACAACACTAAATTGAATGAAGATAAATTTGGTTTGTTCTATAACCCTATGCCAATCTCATTTCTTTTCTGTTTGCTTTGGGCAGGATTGTGTAGCTCATTTCTACTTGCAGCTAAATAGATATGTGAAATGTGACAACAACGATCAGTTATGATACAACAATGAGGTGCTCCATTGTCACAACTCGCAATATGCATATTTGCACTAAGCTATGGAAGCCATTAATTCAGTCTTAAAAAAAAAAGTGTAGCATATGATTATCCAAAAAAAAAAAAAAAAAAAAAAAAATGGGCAGCACAGAATATGAGAATAACAGCAACTAGCTTCCAATATCTAACATATCAAACACACAATTCGATAAAACAAAGAAGGGGGTATAATATATGCTAAAATAATGGTGCATCCCAACATAGGTGCATTTATCAACAAATCTCAGCTTGATTTACTTGGGTTTGGTTGTTGATTATGCAAGAAAGAAGAAGAACCCAGAAATGTTAGGGGGACAGGATATTTGGGTAGTTTAGAGTTAGAGGAGGCTGTACACAAGTGAGATTTATCGAGGATTCAGTTTCAGTGCTGCCTCCTCCTTTGGGAGCTTGGATCTCCCTTCTGGTTGAAAAATAATATTAGTACTAATAGCTTGGATTGTCTTTTGGATTTCGGATTTGGGCTTTAGTGCACAATTCAGTTATGATGTGTTATGAACTGGGCTGATTGCAGTGGGCCTAGGACTTTTCGTTGAAGATGGTGCAGACAAAAGGAAAGGAAAAAAAAAAGTAAAATTGTAAAAAAATTTAAATAAAATTACACAATTTTATCAAATCTTCAATTTTATCAAATATTTCGTTTAGTTTTTAATAATTTTTAAAATTTATAATTATTGTATAATTTTTTTTTTCACCAAGATGGTAGGAATGTGGTAGTCCAATAAACATTAATACAGTTTTTTATTATTCCTGTTTCTGTGCCAAAATCTAATAAGTGATGGCTTCACCATAAACGTATAAAACAACAAAACATCACTAGCAGAGAGAGCCCACAGCTGCAAGTCGCCTTCCACATTTTACACTATCATCCAATATTTTTCCCATGTCCTCCTTGTACTCAAACCCCATCTTCACCAGTTTGCTGCTGTCCCATGCGATACCTTCCTTTTCTTCGCCCATCAACCTGTCCGTTCATTGAAACCAATTTCATATATGCATTTTCCTAATGAATTTTATATTTATAAACCAGACCCTTGTATTATACTGTCAACGCTTAATAGTATAGAGATTACTGTATATTTATTACTTACTCTTCTGGTATCTGGTATTTTGGATAATTTTCTCGAAAATGGGTTGCGATTTGTCTGATGGTTGGATTAGCTGCGGCACAGATGAATCTGCCGGCCATGGTGGGTTTCTCCATGCAGAAGATATGGGCATCGCAAACGTCATCGATGTGAACTATAGGAACCGATCCCAGAAGCTGTTCCATGTATTGTAAGGCTACCAAAGTAGATGAGTTCCCAGTAAGCGGCGAAAACAAGGCGGCGACGCTTGAAGGCACGAATGAAAGCAGAGTCTCTCCTCCAACAAGCCCACAAGGAAGAGTCACAACTTCGAGCTTGTCGCCATTAACATTAGCTTCACCGTTATAGCTCAATGCCACTTTTTCCGCTAAGGTTTTCGATATAATATATGTCTATAACCAAAAATTAATTAAAAGGAAAAGAAAGTCAGAATTAATTCAAAGATAAAAAGTTGTAAATTAGTAAAATATAAAATTAGACCCGCATATATTGAAGGCCATGGATTGATGCAACATCAAGATTAGTCCAATACGATTCATCCACGCAAGATTTGACGTTGAACCCATCTTTCATTAATGGGGATACTGACATAACCGAAGCCGTGTAGATAAGTCGTTTAACGCTTGGCGATTTGAGGCAGGACTCGGCGATGCTCCTCACACCTGAAACCGTTGCTTCAATGATTTCCTGCATATGTAAATCAACAAATCCATGATTATCTGCCGGCAGCTGAGCTAACTTGAAAAAAAGAAAGACTAAGAGAGACTAGTTATTAACCTGTGAGCTTTGAGTGTCGGCTGTTTGCTTTGCAGTAGCCACATGAAACACATATTCACACCCCTGAACTGCATGTTTGAACTCGTCGGGATTGTAGATATCAGCTTGGAATAAAACCAGTTTGGTGTGTGCGTCAGGCAGGGACTTCAAAAACCCAACTTTCGATTTTTCATCTGCAGTTCAAATTATCATCAGAAATTTCATCAACTGTAAGAAGAAGCACATATATATACGCAGAGAGAACCTAAGTTTCGTAGGGTTGCATGGACAGTGTAGCCTTTATGGAGGAGCTTCTTAACAAGCCAAGAACCTAAATATCCAGAACCTCCAGTAACGCAGCAGACCTCGCTTGTTGCTTGCTTCTCCATGGCTGAGACCTGTGCTATAATTATAAAGAGCGGCCTAGGCGATAGGCATCACCAAATTTACTTGCTTTCAAATAATCATTTGTCCCCACCGGCTGTCGATGTGAAATAGTCAACTAAAATCAATATATTAAAAATAAAAGCTCACACTCTCTTCGATCGGCCGAATAAATACCAACGGTATCTTCAATTATGACTTTTTTTCCCCTATATATTAAATTTGGCATAAAAAATTCCACTTTGTTGGAGTTTGATGAGTTTTTGCACGACATTTGGCGGCACATATATATTTGTCACGTGTGCCTTTTTTTAGCTATGTTGTGTCAAATTTTTTACCTTAATTGCCAAATAATATAAAATTATATTGGAAGTATTTTTTATACGAAGAATAACAAAAAAGAATAACTATATATATACAAACTATGACTTAACAATTTATAGTTATTTATAATACGAAGAAGTATTAGTTCAATTAATATGAATATTATTGACAGTGCATGAGGATGTGGTTCGAGTACATTAAAAAGACTTAATTGGCACAAGCATCTAATTACTCGATAAAATTCATAAAAAGAAATTTATTAGAACTAAAGAAATATAATTTAAAAAGTAAAAAGATTAAATTCAGAAAAAGATATATAATAAAAGAATCTTTGATATAATTTAATAAATATAATATATTACATTTATCAGTTGATGTTTTAATAGGATAGATAAACCTAAATTAGATAGCATGGATTTGTGGTAAAATGCAGCAATAACTGTCAACCTCTAATGTTATTAATTGCTGCCATTATTGAAAATTAATGATGCTTTGTAATCTTGGTTATGGTTTCACGAGTGGAGTTTTATTAATTGGCTGTGGTTATATTTTAAATGAATTATTGAGAATAACGTGTTTTTGTTGATTTATAATTGTTTCATCTATTTTAAAGGTTTAACACATGGCCTCTTCTCAGTCTTTTGCTTGATTTAGTGGCTATTATTCTTTCTTACAAGCCACCACAAGATTATAAAAGAAAATCCTTCAGTGATATCTAAAATTATAGGCGGAATGTATGTATCCATCCACCTATATGAATGTGTAAACCATGATTTATATATTTAATCATAAAGTCAAATCAGATTATGATTACCCTCTCCTTACAAAAACAAATTATTCAAGTGTGCACCTCTTAGATTCATATAAACCATGAACTTAATTATCACTTCTGATGCTAAATTTATGTACTTCATGACTTTACTTGTGGGATTGAATTGCAATTGGTAGTTTTCCCCCTCTCTCTCTCTCTCTCTCTCTCTCTCTCTCTCTCTCTCTCTCTCTCTCTCTCTCTCTCTCTCTATTTGTTTGAAAAGGGAAAATTATTAAATACATTTGGTAATAACTTTCAAAAATAAGAATTATGGGAATTAATATAATTTTAGTTATTAGATCAAAGTAAATGGTTCTAGGTTTTAAATTTTACATTTAACTTGTTAAAATAATAATTAGAGCACACAAATTTTCCTTTTTTTTTTCTTTTCCATTGTGTAATTAAAGTGTAACACCTCATACTCGAGTCCAAGGCTGAGACCGGATATGAGACATTACTATACTTGAACTTTCTCAAACATGCACTTACGGGCTGTAAAATTTTTGTTCCGAATTAAAAACTTCTCTTTCTTAGTCTAATCATACATTTCATGGGCCTACGAGGCCTTAAACACATATTTGGAAACTTTCGGAACTTAATCGAAAATTTTTCCTTAAAACAGGGGTCACACGCCCATGTGGCTTGGGACACGCCCGTGTACCCCTTAGACACGCCCATGTCTTCCACCCGTGGTCGACACTGACTAATTACACACGGTCTATTAGGTTAGGCTGTGTGCTTATGCAAGAGGGAAGAGTGATTGCTTATGCCTCAAGACAGTTGAAGCCTCATGAGAAGAGCTATCCGACACATGATCTAGAGTTGGCTGCCATAGTCTTCGCATTGAAGATATGGAGACACCATCTATATTGTGAAAGATGCCGAATTTTTACCGATCACAAAAGTTTGAAGTACTTGATGACGCAAAAAGAGTTAAACTTAAGGCAACGTAGATGGTTAGAGTTAATAAAAAGACTATGAGTTGATCATTTACTACCATCCAGGAAAGGTGAATGTGGTCGCCGATGCTTTAAGCAGAAAGTCCCTATTTGCATTAAGGGCAATGAATTCGCGGATAACTTTATTCGATGATGGTTCTATTCTAGCTGAGTTGAGAGCTAGACCAGTATTCCTCCAAGAGATCTTTGAGGCTCAGAAAGAAGACAGCGAATTGCAAGTCAAGAGAGCTCAGTGCGAGTCAGATGTTGAGTCTGACTTTCGGATTAATTTCGATGGATGCTTGATGTTTAAAGATAGAGTTTATGTGCCGAGAAAGGAAGAGCTTATTCAAAGAATTTTGCATGAGGCACATAATGGATGTTTATCTGTACATCCGGGTAGTACCAAGATGTATAATGATTTGAAGCAACAGTATTGGTGGCCAAGAATGAAGAAAGATATTTTAGAGTTTGTTTCCAAATGCATGATTTGTCAACAAGTAAAGGCTAAACACCAAGTACCTTCGGGTTTGCTTCAACCCATTTTGGTTCCCAAGTGGAAATGGGACCGTATCACTATGGATTTTGTAACGGGTTTACCGTTGTCACCGAGCAAGAAAGATGATATATGGGTTGTAGTTGATAGACTCACGAAGTCAGCCCATTTTATACCTGTACGAGTGGATTACTCACTCGATAAGCTGGCAAGCTTGTATGTTTCTTAAATAGTAAGACTTCACGGAGTTCCTTTGTCAATCATATCTGATAGAGATCCGAGATTCACATCCAGATTTTGGAAGAAGTTACAAGAGGCCCTGGGTACAAAGTTGAGCTTTAATACAGCTTTTCATCCTCAAACTAACGGTCAGTCGGAGAGGTTAATTCAAGTACTCGAGGATATGCTCAAATGTTGTATTTTAGAATTTCAAGGCAGTTGGGAAAAGTTTCTCCCATTGGTAGAATTTGCCTGTAATAATAGCTTTCAGTCGAGCTTAAAGATGACGCCTTATGATGTAACACCCCTCACCCGTGTCCAACTCCAGAACAGGGTTCGAGGCGTTACCATACTTCAATATTCACAATCATACAAAACCGGGTTACCAAATTTCACCCAAAATTTAAAACTTTTCAAAGACATGCATTTGACATTGTTATCTATTTAATCACTTATACCACATAACAAGACATTAACACATACCATGGATAAATAGGCTTATAAGCCAAAATCATTATAAGCCACATCGCATGGCCATAATCAAAAATAACTATATGCCAATACATTTGGCTAATCACAACAACATCCATCATAGAAAAACTAAGTCCCTATACATGCCACTCACTTGAAAACATTTAACATACACATGCCAATACTCCAAGGATAATGACGCGATAGTGTGATACTGCCTCCGACGATCTCCAACGCTGAGCTGACCTGACAAAACTAAATGAAATGGAAAGGAGGGAGTAAGCTTTACACTTAGTAAGCTCGCATGAAAATAATAAGCAATGTGATAACATGTTATTTTCATATTCTTCCTATTTATTCAAATTCCAGTTAAGCTGTTTTCTTAAGTCACAGTCATTAAATTATTTATATCTGGAGTTACAGGAATCCAAATTAAGATCCGTAAATTTTCCATGAAACTAGACTAACATATCTTTTTACCATAAAATTTTCAGAATTTTTGGTTTAGCCAATTAGTACAGTTTATTCTTCAAAGTCTCCTCTATTGCACTATTCATCTATTCTGACCACTTTTCACTACGAATCAATTTTCTCCTTGTGCAGAATTCAAATGATGTTATAATTTGTTTAATTTGAAACTAGACTCATTAAGGAATCTAAATATATAAATTATGTCCCAAAATTATTTTTGTACAATTTTTAATGATTTTTCCAAGTCAGAACAGGGGATGTCAAAATCACTCTGAACTAGTCTCACAAAAATATAAATATCTCAAAATACAGAATTTCTTTGCATTCTCTATTTATTTCATATGAAAATAGACTCAATAATATTTAATTTCATATCTCACTCAACTACTAATTCCTTTTCTACCATTTTTGGTGATTTTTCAAAGTTACTCTACTGCTGCTGTCCAAAACTGTTTTATTTCTAAATTTCATTCTTTCATGTTTTCTTTATAGTAACTTTCATTGGAACACTTACTCCGTATCAATCTTACCAAAGTTCGATCACATATCGAGCACATTGCTCATAAGTTTACACGCATATACTTGCACTTATTCATCACATAATCATATTCAATTACACTTAGTCCTTACATAGCCACATTGTATTTTCACTTAGTCAATTTCCAATTGAACACATCTGAATATTAACGGAGACATTGGAATATTGCACATAGTGCCACACTTGTAGCCAAAGCTACTTCAAATCACTTATCACACATAGACTCATTCTCGAGTTATACACATTCGCAGGTCTGCTCACACAAGCTGTCGGTCATACGTAACTACTTAGTGCTGCTCACACAAGCTGTCAGGTATCCGCAACACATGCAGGATTACCCAGCCACTGGTAGAACTTATAAGACCAGCACCCGTTTCACATAATCACAATCTCGGGTCTGCTCACACAAGCTGTCGGTCATACGTAACTACTCAGTGCTGCTCACACAAGCTGTCGAGTATCCGTAACACATGCCGGATAACTCAGCCACCGGTGTAACGTCACGGACCAAAGACCCGGATAACTTATTTCACTTAGATTTCACATAGGTTTCTAGTGAACATGTCACTCGTATCCATTTTTATTCCTAAGGTTCAACCGGGAAATTTCTCACTTGTCTATATTTTGTCAATTACATCAAATATTCAGCCACAATTCATACCATTTATCAAAATATGAAAACGTAAGTAAAAATGATGCATTTATTTACATACAAACTTACCATTTCACATAATAACCATAGTCATAGAAAACACCTTTAAGCACAACATTTCAACTCATTTTCCATGTCACCTATGTCACCTTTTATCATAAACATATTATTAAATCAATTCACCAACATAATATACTAAACATGTAATTCAGAAAAATCAATTTAATACCACAATTTAGGTTTCAAATATACATTACGACATTATTGCATTATTATTAACACACTAACTTACCTCGAATGCCGAAACGACCATTTTATCAACTTTCCCGATTTTCGATTTGTAACACCCCAAACCCGGCCCGTTTAATCCGACCGAATTTGGAATGTCACCGCGGAACACTTTCGAAAAACATTCTTACTTAAGAGTAAAACCGATAAAAATTTGTTGAGTTCAATAAAACATTTTCGTGACTTGTAATATTCTAAGTAAAAATCGAAGTTGGTTATAAACATATCGGGTTCAAGCTTTACTTGAGAAAATAAAACCATTTGCAATCAATCTTTAATCATCCTTCCATAATATAGGGTATAATAGTAACGATACTTAACAAATGAATCAAAACACTTTAGTGGGCCTTATTACAATACACACTAAATCAAAATACTGGAAATATAACTATTTAATTAATCAAATAAAACGTCCCTTTTCATAAAAGTCCATCTCCTCATGGTCACCTTTGTATCCTCTCCGACCCGGTCCAAGCTTTACGCGCACACAGAAAGGTTTAATAAAATAGAGTGAGTCACCAAGACTCGAGTGCATAGTTAATACACATGTCTCTCACATATGGGCTTGGCCCATATCCACACAATTCATATATATATAACATACGATGCAATTATGAATACACAATATTATAAATATGATTACGAATATACAATTACGAAATCCAATCCACAAAGTGATCCACATATCTTTCTTTTGCACATTATTTCTTAAGGTCGTGGCTAAGCCACCGATCCCATAGAAATCTCACATATCAATCGGTTCACTAATCAACAATCACGAATGTAGCACGAGGCTAGCATTAGAACACTCACATAGTGTACACCTTTTCTCCAATAGTCACATCACAAGTCTCATGCGTACGTATATGTACCATAACAACATTTCGTCATTTAAAACAAATATGTATATTTTATACCATGGTCACATATTACTCATAACAATATACATTACATGTCATCACTTTATTTTACACTCATCGATAATCATTTATAATTGCACATCACCAAAAAGTTAATATCATAACCATTAACTTGATTTATCGATCACTTACCTTGGTATCCTTACTCTTAGCCTTTATTTTGGCTAACATGCATAACATATTCGTTTACATAAAACAACACATATCATGAATAACAAACAAGAGTACAGTGCGATAACTACGCACCTGACTTTAGCGAGATCCTGATCTATCGACTCTAATATCCACTAAAGTCCCGAAAGCTTCTGTTACTATTTATCGATTAGCCCCTAGAACACATAACCGAAATCGGTCACCCTTAGTATCAATATCATGGCCTTAGGCCGAATTCCACAACCACTTACCTAGCTTATTTTGATCCCGAAACACCACTCGATCTTGTCGATTTGCTCTCGAAGTCATCGAAAGTCCTACTAAAGCGTGGTTAGAATCGGCTAACATCCACATCTAAGAACAATGGCCCTTGGCCGAAATGTACATAACACTTACCTTGAGCAACTAAATTCCCGAGAGACTCATTTGTGCTCCTTAACACTAGCTTGCTTATCTGAAACCAAGAGATCCCTCCAAGGTCCCTTAATGCTGGCTTCACACCAAGGAACATGAGGTTATGGCATTCACCCACATTTGGCCAACCTTAGACCAACACAAAATCACTGTTTTTGGCACACAATAAAAAGATGAAGCGAAATTGATTTCTAAGGAGAAATTACTTACTATTATTGCTTTGAAGAGAAAGGAGGGTTTCAAACACACTGTCGATAGCACCATTAATAGAGATTCGGCTAAGTCCTTCAAACAAGGGTGGAGAAGTTGGTCAAGCAAGGCATACCTATTCGAAAATACCTCCTTAGCAAGAACCACATTCGGTCATGGCTCTCAAAGGTGGATGAGGTGTTCGGCTATCTCTTTTTAACACTCTTTTAATTCAACTCAAAACAGGCCATGCAACATGTAGGAAGAAGGAAAGCAAAACAAAGAGATTTGGCACCCTTTCTTACACTCAAAGTCGAAATGGAAGTCCTTCAAGAGTTCAATATTAGGCCATTTACAAAGTAGAGAAGAGAAAATTACCCACTCCATGCTCTCTCTTCCATTTTCGGTCAAGACACAAAAAGGAATGAAAATGAAATGTGAAATTCGGCCATGCATCCTTGCCAAACACATGGCCGGTCAACTCCCCCAAGACATGCTTCCACAAATGAGTTCATTCCCCCAAGCAAAAGACCCATCACCCTTGAAAAAGGATGATACATTGTTTATTCATTTTTTTTTCCATTACCTTACACAAACTTTCAAAATATATCCCATGCCTCATCATTTTCTATACATTATAAAATAATACAAAAGACTAATGCCCAAGCTTGCTATGTCATGGCCGGCCATGCCCCTCTCTTTTTGCTAAATTCAACACTAATTTCCATCACCTTATTCATTCCAAAACATAATATAATAATAACATATAAACTTTCTCATCTATCTAAGCAAACAAAATAATAGAATATCATGGTTTAAACCCATGCTTCCAATTAAAATAATAAAACAATAGAATAAAATAACTAGCCCATAATTCATAGCATAGAAAATTATAATTAATGCTGCATGCATTAATTTCCCATGCTTTATATATAAGTTCCCACGCCGGTCTCAAAAGGAAAGACCAGTGTAAATTCCCTGTGTCTCGAACCCGAGACTCGGAGAAGAGTCCTCATGCTTCCCGCCATTCGATCCTTTGTGTATTTCGTGACAATAAACGCATAAAAATTCTTTTTTTAAACCTTATTTTCCTTGGCTCTCTATGATTTAGCGCTAATATAAAAATAAAGCGCTACTATGCGCGATTTCCAGACTTCGAACGCAAGTCCTCGTGAAGGTCTCCTAGCTGCAAGCATCTCAACCACTCGGCGAGTTTGAATTTCATGACAATGTTGCGGCACAAATTTCTTTTAATCTATGCTTCGCTGGTTCTCTTACCTTAATACCAGGGGCCAAAAATAAAAGCATCCGCGCCCCCAATGGGACTCGAACGCCCGACCTCGAAGCCGCGATCACCCCCTTGCGCTCTTAGCCACTCTACCACCTGGAATTTCTTATTCACCGATGTCCAGAATATATTTTTAAAACCTTCTTCGGCATTAACGCCCTTTTGCAACAAAATAAAAACTTATGCCGCACAGAAGACTCGAACCCCTGACCTCATTTGGCGCTGACCCTTAAGTGGTACACGGAAACCACTTTACTACTGGACTTTGATGTCCAAAATTTTACAAAATTTTTACTTAAGGCCTCCCTCATCCCAATTTCACTTTTAGCCCAAAATTTTCAAAATTTTCAAAATGCTCCCTTTTTAGTCCGAGAGTTTTAGGAACTCTAAAAACACATCAAAACCACTCTTGATGCCTAATAACACTCGAGTTATTTTCCAAACTCGCAACCCCTATTTCGAGATATTACAATTCTACCCCCTTAAAAATAATTTCGTCCTCGAAATTACTTATGAACGAACATCCGTACATTTCAATTCACCACATATCAATCATATACTCAATTATACACATAGGCAAACACATTTCAAACTTTTTCACATTTAGCATTTCCACATATGGCCACTTCTTCATAAGCATATTTAAGCTTCAATTCCATTATGGATAACTTATACACATCACTGGTAAGATCAATTGCACATATTAAAAGTCTTACCGAAGCTTGAACTATATCACCTCTTACTTAGTTCAAATGGGAATATACTAACTTTTCTTATTCCTTGCAAGTATGAAAGACTTGTACTTATCCGAGCATTTAGCTTATGGTAACAAACATGTTCCATCTTGTAAGTGATTCATGAATTCTCTTTTGTAACACATCACCGGCATTAAGCTCGCTAGGCATCAAAGCTCAAATATACACTGCACAAAGCTCACTAGGCATCAAAGCCTCAAATATAATACACCGCATAAAGCTCTGCTAGGCATCAAAGCTCGAAATATAATACACCGCACAAAGCTCATAGGCATCAAAGCTCAAATATACACTGCACAAAGCTGCTAGGCATCAAAGCTTGAAATATAATACACCGGCACAAAGCACGCTGCTAGGCATCAAAGCTCAAAATATACACTCAAGACAAAGCTCACTAGGCATCAAAGCACGAAATATAATACTATCAACATCTCAATCACATTACAAGTCGCGAATTATAAACCATATAATTCACATCACTTGTATTTATCACTTCAATTAAATTTCATGATAGATAATCTATCCACGGATCACTTGTACTTATCACTTGAGTAATGTTTCATGATAGAAAGTCTATCCACGATCGGCTTTTCACTATATTTATAACTGTGGTTCTATAATCTCACATGTGCACAAGGTTATAACTAACCTTAACAATATTCAATTGCTTATAGACTTACACTTAAAACATTCTCAATTTCTGGTTCCAATACTCGCCGACACGATATTTTCCACACTAAGCACACGGACGGTCCCGATTTCTCATAGCTGGCTTAACCACATGAGCAAAACTTTTAACCCTCGGTCTTTTCCGAAGATCCTCAAATAATTTAATCAATTCAAAATTTCTCTTATCACGGTTCGTATCCTTATCTCGATTTTATCTCATCGAGTTCTTAATCTCTTCAGCTATCTTAACTTTTTCGACTAACACAGCAAATTCCCATTCTTGTTGAGGAACTATCAACAGTCTCAGGCTGTCTCTTAATCCGTCCTTAAACCGAACACATCATTCATGTTTTGTAGGCACTACTCTTCGAGCATATTGGCTTAACCTTAGGAATTTAACCTCGTATTTCGCCATGGACTTGTTCCATTGAACTAGTCCCAAAACACATTTCCTCGGAACATCAATGTAATAAGTTACTGACATACTTCTTCTGGTATGCCGTCTTGACATATTCCCGAATGAAGTCCTCAGCTGTGACACTATCTCGAACCGTGAGCCACTATTGATATGCCTCGTCGCGCAAGTAAGCGTCACCATTTCTTTCACTTTTTCCTCGTGGTTCGGATCGAGCTCATCCACAACTTGCTTGGTTGTTTCCAACCGATTTTCGATCGTCTTCAATGCCACGCTTGATTTATCACAGAACAAATCCGCTCCATTGGCTCAAAGTCGCTCGAAAACAAATTTTTGAGCTCTCATATTTCTCCCTCTCCAATCACCATCTCTAAAACTCGCAGCGCAATACAGCATTACCCCTCGTCTGATCTTGCTGCTCATTATCAAAAGTTGGTGGTGGAGATGATACCTTATTATCAACCCTTGACCCGATCCGACGAGTTACGATCACGGCCATTTTGCCTCGACCACGTCATCTAGAACTCATCTCTTATCGCACAACTCGACTTAGAAAGTTTTATGCATAAAAAAATTGTTCCACTTTGGTTATCCGCGAACAATTTTATGGAATAAAGTATTTAGAAGTGGTTCTTTCGATCACACATAGGTTCAAATCAAGTTCGCTACTTTTTATTCGAGAGTCACATACACGTTCATAAGCGAGGACATATTCATTCACTATACCTCTATGATCATTTCAATCCTTAAGTCTTATGCACTTGTTTTCAATAGACTAGTCTTAGGGTTCGATAGCCCAAATTTTCTAATTTACTGAGCTCAATTATGCCCATACAGATTCACATATTCAATATACCTCAATAGTCGAGGTACTTACTGTGGACTTGGTTGAGGTACAAAGTGCCATGCGAACAAGCCCAAAATAGAAGTTCACATTTTGAAAAGCCCACTTTCGAAAAGCTGTTTGTGCCCAAAACCTCAAAGTCGAGTTTTGAACCATGCTCGATACCAAAATATAACACCCCAAACCCGCCCGTTTAATCCGACCGAATTTGGAATGTCACCGCTTTAACACTTTCAAAAACATTCTTACTTAAGAGTAAAACCGATAAAAATTTGTTGAGTTCAATAAAACATTTTCGTGACTTGTAATATTCTAAGTAAAAATCGAAGTTGGTTATAAACATATCGGGTTCAAGCATTACTTGAGAAAATAAAACCATTTGCAATCAATCTTTATTCATCCTTCCATAATAGGGTATAATAGTAACGATACTTAACAAATGAACTGAAACACTTTAGTGGGCCTTATTACAATACACACTAAATCAAAATACTGGAAATATAACTATTTAATTAATCAAATAAAACGTCCCTTTTCATAAAAGTCCATCTCCTCATGGTCACCTTTGTATCCTCTCCGACCCGGTCCAAGCTTTACGCGCCACCTGAAAGGTTTAATAAAATAGAGTGAGTCACCAAGACTCAGTGTATAGTTAATACACATGTCCTCACATATGGGCTTAGCCCATATCTACATAATTCATATATATATAACATACGATGCAATTATGAATACACAATATTATAAATATGATTACGAATATACAATTACGAAATCCAATCCACAAAGTGATCCACATATCTTTCTTTTGCACATTATTTCTTAAGGTCGTGGCTAAGCCACCGATCCCATAGAAATCTCACATATCAATCGGTTCACTAATCAACAATCACGAATGTAGCACGAGGCTAGCATCAGAACACTCACATAGTGTACACCTTTTCTCCAATAGTCACATCACAAGTCTCATGCGTACGTATATGTACCATAACAACATTTCGTACGAAACAAATATGTATATTTTATACCATGGTCACATATTACTCATAACAATATACATTACATGTCATCACTTTATTTTACACTCATCGATAATCATTTATAATTGCACATCACCAAAAAGTTAATATCATAACCATTAACTTGATTTATCGATCACTTACCTTGGTATCCTTACTCTTAGCCTTTATTTTGGCTAACATGCATAACATATTCGTTTACATAAAATAACACATATCATGAATAACAAACAAGAGTACAGTGCGATAACTACGCACCTGACTTTAGCGAGATCCTGATCTATCGACTCTAATATCCACTAAAGTCCCGAAAGCTTCTGTTACTATTTATCGATTAGCCCCTAGAACACATAACCGAAATCGGTCACCCTTAGTATCAATATCATGGCCTTAGGCCGAATTCCACAACCACTTACCTAGCTTATTTTGATCCCGAAACACCACTCGATCTTGTCGATTTGCTCTCGAAGTCATCGAAAGTCCTACTAAAGCGTGGTTAGAATCGGCTAACATCCATATCTAAGAACAATGGCCCTTGGCCGAAATGTACATAACACTTACCTTGAGCACCTAAATTCCCGAGAGACTCATTTGTGCTCCTTAACACTAGCTTGCTTATCTGAAACCAAGAGATCCTCCAAGTCCCTTTAATGCCGGCTTCACACCAAGGAACATGAGGTTATGGCATTCACCCACATTTGGCCAACCTTAGACCAACACAAAATCACTGTTTTTGGCACACAATAAAGAGATGAAGCGAAACTGATTTCTAAGGAGAAATTACTTACTATTATTGCTTTGAAGAGAAAGGAGGGTTTCAAACATACTGTCGATAGCACCATTAATAGAGATTCGGCTAAGTCCTTCAAACAAGGGTGGAGAAGTTGGTCAAGCAAGGCATACCTATTCGAAAATACCTCCTTAGCAAGAACCACATTCGGCCATGGCTCTCAAAGGTGGATGAGGTGTTCGGCTATCTCTTTTTAACACTCTTTTAATTCAACTCAAAACAGGCCATGCAACATGTAGGAAGAAGGAAAGCAAAACAAAGAGATTTGGCACCCTTTCTTACACTCAAAGTCGAAATGAAAGTCCTTTAAGAGTTCAATATTAGGCCATTTACGAAGTAGAGAAGAGAAAATTACCCACTCCATGCTCTCTCTTCCATTTTCGGTCAAGACACAAAAAGGAATGAAAATGAAATGTGAAATTCGGCCATGCATCCTTGCCAAACACATGGCCAGGTCAACTCCCCAAGACATGCTTCCACAAATGAGTTCATTCCCCCAAGCAAAAGACCCATCACCCTTGAAAAAGGATGATACATTGTTTATTCATTTTTTTTCCATTACCTTACACAAACTTTCAAAATATATCCCATGCCTCATCATTTTCTATACATTATAAAATAATACAAAAGACTAATGCCTGTTGCTATGTCATGGCCACCCATGCCCTCTCTTTTGCTAAATTCAACACTAATTTCCATCACCTTATTCATTCCAAAACATAATATAATAATAATAATAATAACATATAAACTTTCTCATCTATCTAAGCAAACAAAATAATAGAATATCATGGTTTAAACCCATGCTTCCAATTAAAATAATAAAACAATAGAATAAAATAACTAGCCCATAATTCATAGCATAGAAAATTATAATTAATGCTGCATGCATTAATTTCCCATGCTGCCATAAAGTTCCCACGCCGGTCTCAAAAAGGAAAGACCAGTGCGGCCCCAGTCTCGAACCGAGACTGAGAAGAGTCCTCATGCTTCCTGCCATTCGATCCTTTGTGTATTTCGTGACAATAAACGCATAAAAATTCTTTTTAAACCTTATTTTCCTTGGCTCTTTATGATTTAGCGCTAATATAAAAATAAAGCACCCTATGCGCGATTTCCAGGACTCGAACGCAAGTCCTCGTGAAGGTCTCCTAGCTGCAAGCATCTCAACCACTCGGCCAGTTTGAATTTCATGACAATGTTGCGGCACAAATTTCTTTTAATCTATGCTTCGCTGGTTCCCTTACCTTAATACCAGGGGCCAAAAATAAAAGCATCCGCGCCCCCAATGGGACTCGAACGCCCGACCTCGAAGCCGCGATCACCCCCTTACGCTCTTAGCCACTCTACCACCTGAAATTTCTTATTCACCGATGTCCAGAATATATTTTTAAAACCTTCTTCGGCATTAACGCCCTTTTACAACAAAATAAAAACTTATGCCGCACAAAAGACTCGAACCCCTGACCTCATTTGGCGCTGACCCTTAAGTGGTACACGGAAACCACTTTACTACTGGACTTTGATGTCCAAAATTTTACAAAATTTTTACTTAAGGCCTCCCTCATCCCAATTTCACTTTTAGCCCAAAATTTTCAAAATTTTCAAAATGCTCCCTTTTTAGTCCGAGAGTTTTAGGAACTCTAAAAACACATCAAAACCACTCTTGAGGCCTACTAACACTCGAGTTATTTTCCAAACTCGCAACCCCTATTTCGGGATATTACACGATTTTCCTCCAATTCTAGGTCCAAATCTCGTTTTTCGGGGTCTAAAACATCACATTTCACTTACGTAATTAATGTACTAATCAAAACAGTCCTTAACTCAACTTTTGCAAAATTACAATTTTGCCCCTAAACTTTTACATATTTACACTTTTCCCCAATACTCGAAAATTAAACTTCAGCCCTTATTCTTATGTTTTATAACATGCTGATCATTTTTCTCTTCTATGGCAACATCAAATTCTCACTCTAACATGTACTTATGAACATTAGGTATTTTTACCGATTATGACGTTTTACTCGTTTTCACGTAAAACTGCTTAGTAAAAGTTGTTTAACATAATTTCAGCCTTCATATACTATCATAAAACATCAAAAAAACACACTTTTCACCTATGGGTAATTTTCCAAAGATGAACCCTAGCATGAATTATTGGTAGCATAAGCTAAATCGAGCTTTCACGGACTCCAAACTCAGAAATAACTTGAAAAAGCTGGGGCTAGAAACGGACTTACCATGAGCTTGGAAAGTTGAGAAAACCCTAGCCATGTCTTCTCTTGGTAAATTTCGTCCATATGAAGAAGATGGACATATTTGGCATTTGAATTTTGTTTTTAATTCATTTAATTCACTAAATTACCAAAATGCCCCTTAAAAAAATTCTTTTGAAATATACCCATCCATGTCCATTTTTGTCCACCAACTTAACCAATGGTCTAATTATCATTTAAGGACCTCCAATTTAAAATTTCATAACAATTGGACACCTCTAACATGTAGAACTCAACTTTTGTACTTTTTACAATTTAGTCCTTTTGACTAAATTGAGTGCCCAAACGTCAAAATTTTCGAATGAGATTTTCACGAAATCATTCCGTGAAATTGTAGACCATAAAAATATAAATAAAATAAATTTCTCAACATCGGATTTGTGGTCCCGAAACCACTGTTCCGTTTAGGCCTTATTTCGGGATGTTACATATGAGGCTCTATATGGGCGTAAGTACAGAACGCCTTTATTTTAGACTGAGCTCAAAGAAAGTCAAATTCACGGAGTTGATTTGGTTAGAGAAGGTGAAGAAAAAGTGAAAGTGATACGAGAGTGTTTAAAAGCTGCAACAGACAGACAGAAATCCTACTCGGATTTAAGAAGAAAAGAGATAGAGTATCAAGTCGGGGATAAAGTTTTCTTGAAAGTGTAATCATGGAAAAAAGTTCTAAGATTTGGCCGGAAGAGCAAGTTGAGCTAGCAGTGAGCAAAATCCGATTCGATTCGAAAAACTCGATAAAATTTTCAAATTTTGAATTAAATAGTTCGAGTTATTTGAGTTAATCAAGTTTTTTGGATCAACTCGAATAAAAAATTAAGTTTTTTTGGTTTAACTCGAATGTGAATTACACAATTCGAGTTATCCAAAAATCCGAATAAGAAAAGGCAAAACTACGCCATTTTGATAAATGTTTACCTTTTCTAAAGTTAAAAGTCAAAACTACGTTGCTTTGATAAATGTTTACTCATTAAGTTAAAAGGCAAAACCATTATATTGTTTATATAGTTAAATAATTTTATACTTCGTTTACTAGTTAAATAATTGGTTCATGTAAATGCAATATTAAGTATAAATAATAGGATTCGTTAACTCAACCCGACTTGACTCGAAATTTTTTGACTCGGGATCCGATTCGAAAAAATTCAAATTGAGTTCGGTTGCTAAAATAGGATTCGTCAACTCGACTAACTCGAAATTTTTTGACTCGATTCGACTCGACTCGATTGAATACTCACCCCTAAGTTGAGCCCACGTTTCATTGGACCATATGATATTACTGAGAGAGTTGGGCCGGTAGCTTACCAATTGGCTTTGTCATATGAGTTAGAAAAGATACATGATGTGTTTCACGTGTCAATGTTGAGACGCTACCGATCAGATACTTCACATCTAATTACCCCATCAGAGATAGAGATTCATTCCGACATGACTTATGGTGAAGAACCAGTTAAGATTTTAGCTCGAGAAGTCAAGCAGGTAAGAAATAAAAGTATTGTGGCAAAGACATGGGATAGAAAAAGCTACATGGGAACCAGAAGAAAGCATGAGAAATCAGTACCCAAACCTATTTGCTGGTAAGATTTTCGAGGACGAAAATCCCTAAGGGGGGAGAATTATAACAACCTGACTTAGGGCCTAGTCGGAAAAGTGGTGCGAGTAGTAATATGAGTTTTTAAGGTATTTGAGATGTTTGCATGATGTTATGAAAGTTTCATGTAGAAATTTTATGAAAATTTCTATTAAATGGCCCATTAGGACTAAATTGTAAAAGTTACAAAATATGAGTTTTTAGAAGCTTTTTCGTATTAAATAGCTTTAGAATATTAATTAGAAGTCCTTAAATAGCAATTTTCCCAAATTATAATTTTTGGACAAAAATGGACATGAGTTAGTAAATGGTGAATTTTTAAAGATAAGGGCATTTTGATCATTTATCCATTAAATGATTAATAAGGGAAAAAGATGACAAAAAATCATTCTCATCTTCTTCCCCAAGTGCTGAAAATTTGAAGGAAGCCATAGCTAGGGTTCTTCAATTTTTCAAGCTTGCTAGTAAGTTCATTTTAGCCCCGTTTTTAATATTCTTCGTACTTTTGGAGTCCTCGTATTATGAATTAGCTAATTTTAGTTATAAGATGAGCTAAGATGCATGTTCAAAAATCTATCCATTTTTGACATGTTTGTAAAATGATGTTTTAAGAAAGATTATGAGAGTTTGATGTTATATAAACATCTTTTCCTAAATGAATTTCATGAAAAATGCTAGTAAGGACTAGTTTGTAATAGTTATGAAATTTGTCATACATGGTAGAAATAGTGAGAATTGGTTATTTCTATAGTTGAGACAATGAATCGGCTGAGCATGAAGAGTTAGAAAGTTTAATGAAAATCACTTTACGAGCCTAGGAGCAAAAGTGTAATTATGAGAAAGTTTAGGGGCAAAAGTATGGGCTATCAAGTTTATTATTCTTTTGTATATGGCTAAGTGATTGGCCAAGATTGACTAAGTATGTATGTTTATTGATATCAATGAAGCATGTAGTATTGTTCATGAAAGATGTAGTAAATTGAGTTGTTGAATTGAATATGAGATTGATCTTGATTTCAGGGTGGCAATTGGCTTGGTAAATAGCCTTCAAGTGCCCACACGGATAGACACACGGGTGTGTGTCTAGGCCGTGTGTTCCCTGCATGTTAGTGCCTTAAGTCAGTATAGACCACAGACTAATCCCACGGCCGTTTGTATAGGCCGTGTGAGACACACGGTTAGCACATGGGCGTGTGCCCCAGGCCGTGTGAATAAGTCAGTATATCAAGGTATAACACACGGTCTAAGCCCACGGGAAAAAATTGTA
Source organism: Gossypium bickii (assembly GCA_025503065.1). Taxonomy (NCBI): domain Eukaryota; kingdom Viridiplantae; phylum Streptophyta; class Magnoliopsida; order Malvales; family Malvaceae; genus Gossypium; species Gossypium bickii. The sequence continues at coordinate 113,629,794 of CP106716.1, read as the reverse complement.
TAATCTTTACTCTTATATTTAATTTTTGGCTTAAAATCATAAAAAGTCCTCAATTAAAAAAAAAATTAAACTCCTACTTCTTCTTCTTTTTTTCAATCAATTAGCTACTTAAACTTTCAAAATACATCAAAAAAAAAAAACCTCCCAAACTTTTTTCAAAAAAGAAAAAGCAACTAAGCCGCTTGCTTTGATAATGTATCACATACTAATAAAAGAAAAAAAAGAAAAAGAAAAGTGAAAATGGATTTAGTGCTGGTGTTGGTGAGGGCTTTATCACGCCTAACCAATTTAGTGCTTCACAAATTTAATACCCGTGTTTTCATAACAGAAGTTGTTGATTTGAAATGATTCAGTATTTGCCCCTAGAGGTGATCATGGGCCGAGCCGGGCCCAGACAAATTTTTAGGCCTGTTTCTAGGCCCTGAGCCTGGCCCGGTCCAAAATATGGGCCTAAAAATTTGTCCATGTAACACCCCCTACCCGTATTCGTTGTCAGAATAAGGTACGAGGCATTATCGGAGGTTACAATTTTTTTTTTTAACCGAGACCATTCCAATTCAATATATTTTCAAAATAAAATTCATGCATATTTATAAGATAACTTCAACACATAAGCCATATCAATGGCTGACCTTATACTCATTCATATTAACATTTATTTTATTAGCTTATACATGCCATTCATTTCCAAACTAAAGTTTCTTTAAATACCGAAATATTGGGGTTGATAGTGTGATGAGTCTCCCACCGATCCGACCTCCGAGCTCTTAACACTACAAAACAGGGAAAAAGGAAATAGGGTAAGCACTTTGTGCTTAGTAAGCCCATGTAACAAGAATTATACTTACCTAATATTTTCAATACAATGTAATAAACATTCATATATCCATTCAATACGTTATTACCCTAACATACACAAGCTGAACATTCAAGTTAGTTCAATAATTTCCATGTATCAATAATATATATACTATGATTGATGAGCTCATCAATATCATGATTTCCATTTCCTTGTTATTTTTCCATATTTATCCCATTGAATTACTCGTCAATTCCTTTACAGAAATCCATCGAATTCCTTTCATTCAACCGGGATTTCTTCCCCTTTTTATCAAATATATCAATATTTTATCAATTTTCATACAATGAACATTCAAATTATATTCACATCAATAACATACATTTCAAGCATTTAAGAATATAATTCAAGTTACACGAACTTACCTCGATACTAGTTCGTTTACAAAATCTACTAATCCGGGACTTTTTCCTTTCCTCGATCTAGCTTCGTATTTGAGTTTTCCGAATCTAAATAAATAAATTCAATCATCAATTCAATACATTTCATATTCACATGTAGCATTTTCTATAATTCTATTATTATTTTTAGTTTGTTCAAATCTGTCTACTTGAGTCATAGTCACTAAATTATTTATTTCTCGAACTACAGAACTCCAAATGAAGAACCGTTAATTTTCCATGAAACTAGACTCACATATCTTCTTCCTATAAAAGTTTCAGAATTTCTGGTTTAGCCAATAAGAACAGTTTATTCTTTAAAGTCACCCCTATTCTGCTATCTAGCAGTTCTAACCCTTCTTCATTAAATATTAATTATCTCCTCATACAGAATTCGAATGATGTTATTGTTTATTTTTATTGAAAATAGATTCATTCAGGATTCCAAATATATAAATTTAAGCCCATAATTATTTTTCTTCAATTTTTGATGATTTTCTAAATTCAAAATAGAGGAACCCAAATTCATTCTAATCCAGTCTTACAAAAATCCAAATATCTCAAAATACAGAATTTCTTTTCTTTCCCTGTTTCTTTTATATGAAAATAGACTCAATAAGCTTTAATTTCATATCTCACTCAACTTCTAATTCCACTTCTACGATTTTTTAGTGAATTTTTAAACTTACTCTACTACTGCTGTCCCAAAACTGTTTTCTTATAGCTTGTTTTGCAATTAAGTCCTTTATTCAATTCTAACTTCAAATTCTTTCAATTAAACCACTAATTCATCATTTTATTCATCATACGCTATATTCAAAAACTCTAAAACTTCAAAAACTTCAACTTAAATTCATCAAAACTTTGTTCTAAAACTTATAAAGCATCAATATTAAAAGAAAATGACTAAATTAACTTACCAAATTAAACTCCAAGCTTTAAAAACTCTATTCTCCCTTTTTCTTTCTTTCTCCCCTATTTCTTCTCTGTTTCGTCTTTACTCTCTATTTCTTTTCTGTTCTTTCTTTTACTTTCTCTTTATAAAATATATAATAACAATATAATATAATATATTAAAATATCTTTATTATATAATAATATAATAATATAATAATATATATTAAACATAAAAAAAATCTCAGATTTTCTTCACAATAAACCACCTCAACTGGACAAAATGGCTTAATTGCCATTTTGGTCCTTTATACTTTCTTTTAATCTATAATTAAACTTTTACACCTTTTTCAATTTAGTCTTTTTCATTTAATTATCTACCCAGACGTTAAAGTTTTCTAACGAAATTTTAATACCACATTACTAACATTTTATAAATATTTATAAAAATATTTCCTATCATATAAATATTCATGCAAATATATTGAAATAAATTTCTATTTAAATCGGATTTATGGTTGCGAAACCATTATTCCGATAATCTTGAATTTAGGCCATTACAGTCCAAGCCCAGCCCGAAAGAAAATTGATAAACCTAAGCCCAGCCCGGCCCATATTAATTTTTTTAGTTTTTTTCATTAAATAAAAAATTTTAAAACAAATATTAAAACAAATAAAAAATATGTAAATTTAAAAAGTATATTTGATTAAAAATAATATATATATTTAATATATAATTCGGGCCGAGTCAGGCCCGGGCCAAAAAAGTTTTACCCGAGGCCTGGCCCGTTTTCTAAACGGGCCTCGTTTTTGCCCAAACCCATATTTCGGGCCTATATTTTTACCCGAACTCTCCCATTTTTCGAGGGATGCCGGGCCGGGCTGAGTAGCCCAACCCATGATCACCTCTAGGCAATTTGCCCCTCTTTCTTTTTTTTTCTATCTTAACCCAAAACATCAAATTTCAACTTACACACATTTCCTTGGTCTTTCTATTCTTATACCAAATCTCAATTAAATTTACCAAACTCAACCCTGTAGGCATTGACTTTATATTCATATAAATTATAAATCAAATAATAAATCAAATACTCGAATATAAAATATATAAATCCTCAAATATTTAACTTTTTATTATACATTTAATGACTATATGTATTTATAAAAATAAAAGCATATATTGTCTAGGATTATTGTCTTAGGTTTAAATTGTTTGAATATCAAGGTTATGGTATTTTTACTGTGAATAAATTTGAGATTTAATCACTAATTTTAATTTGACATAATTTAGTATTTCTATGTTTATAATATCATAGGTTAATATAAATAATTAACACCTTAACTATTCCAGTTAAAACACTTATGTGAATTTTCTCTTAAAATCACAAATTCTAACTTATCATGTTGAAATATATAATTTTTGTGTTAAAATGGTATTTTAAGTGAAATTTACTTTAACAATCTTACTAAAATAGTTATTGACATTAATTATTTGAACTAATAAATGAAATTACAAAAATAATATAATTAAATTATGTCAAATTAAAGAGTAAAGCCTAAATCTCAAATTTAAATAGCATAAAATTAAAAATCGATCATGACCATATTTTTTTGAATCTTGACCGGACCTAGGGTGTTTTCTCTTTTCATATTTTTCTCACTTGTTTCTTTCTTGTATTTTGACTTGTCTTTTTTTTTTTTTTTGAAGTTTTTTGGGCATTTCTTATTTTTTGAATCTTTTTTCTATGGAGATATTGGTGGTTGAATAGGGGCTTAAATAGTGTGGTGGGCGATGATGATGAAAAGTGGGGGATATGATGGAGGTTATGGTTAACGAATGAAGGGTTTGGTGAATTAAATTTAAAATGAGTGATGGTAATGGTGTTTATTTGAGTTTATTGGTGGAAGACTACAGTATAAGAGAGTAGGAGGCCGCAGTGGTATGACGAAAGCAGAGACGACATCTTTAAGGGAGGGACCATTAAAGTTCTTGAGCTAAAAGAGAGATGAGAAAAAGAAAAATAAAAGAAAAAGAACAATAGAAGATACGGATTTAATGATGAGTGACCACTTTGTTTAATTTCATTAACGATAATAATTACTTTATCATTTTATTTTTGAGTGACCAAAATAAAAACACCCTATTTTAGAGTGATTACTGTCTAATGGTGTAATTTACCTCTTTTTTTTTTTTTTTACTAGAGCACATATGTCAAACATTTATTAAGCCACATGATGCCATTTAGTTTGAGTACCAAATTAAATATTAAAGTCAAACTTAATATCAAATTGGGACAAAAAAACCCAGATACAAAATTGAAAATAAAAACCAAACACAGGTACCAAATGGTATATCAAGGGCCAGTTTAGCAATGCTTTTGAGAAGTGCTGTGGAAAAGTGCTTTTGAGAAGTAAAATGTCTATTTTAGACATGATATTATAAAGTAACAAATATGTATTTAAATAAAGTTCAAATTAGTTAATATTATGATATTTTAGCAAAAATATAAAAAATAATTTAGTATAACTTATTGTTAATATTTTAATATATAATATGAATTTTAAATATTTTTAAGTAATTAATATTAATTATTTATTAAATTTAATTAGAATATATAAACTATATTTAAATATTTAAATATAATAATTAAATATTTGTAATTAGATATTGACACAATTATATTATTTTAAAAATTATTTTTATTTTTAATGCTTTTAACACATTTGTAAAACTCATATTAGATGCTGAGAAGCTCAAACATGAAGAAAAACAGGATGCCGATGTTACCGAGCTGAAAAAAATGTGAAAAAATTAAACTATATTTCATAATTATTTCATAAAGTCAAAGAGAAGAAGATGAGAAGAAAAAGATAAAACTCACCGGTGGTGGAGAAGAGGAACAAACCAGAGAAGAAAAGTAAAATTCAGACAAGAAAAGAGGAAAAAAATCTTCTAACGTCTAGAAAAAGCAACAAGGTTAAAATAGTAAAATACCAGCCAAGAAGCATTTTTGGCTGAGAAAAGTAAAAAATTTCTCATTTTTCATCTGTGCAAAAGTGCTTACTTTAAGTTAAAAAAATTTCAACACTTTCTCTACTGCTTTTAAAGAAAAAGCACTTTTTTGAGCAAAAGTCCATCAGAAAAGGAACGAAGCCTAAAACTAATGAATTGTATGGTCCTTCCTTTCCCTGAAATTAGGTTCTGTTTCATCAGAGTGGTAAACCCAGCATCAAGACAAATGAAGACTTCGGACAAAAGTTCTAATGGTTTGAAGTAGATTTGATCGTCCTTTATGCATATAATGCTAATTTATTTTCGCATGGATTATGGTTAAAGTGTTATATATTTATATAAAAATGGGCAGCAAAGTAGATGGTGTTTAAAAATACAATAGCAGCAGCAGCAAAAGCCTTCAGTTGGAAAACATGCACAATTTGGCTGGCAAAAGAAGAGCTAAGGAATTAAATAACGAAATTATAGAAGGCCTAAGATGAAGTGGGTTCAAGCGTTGCTTGTTCATGCCAAGTGCCGTTCAAGTTAGATTGCCACAGCCTTACACGCCCATCACCCCCGGTGGTTGCCAAGGTCATTCCACTCATATCCCATTCCATCTGCCACACCTGATTATCAAACAACATTGAAATAATCAAACCCTTTGCATGAAAATGAAACCGGATTTACCTAAACTATTGTGGAATAGCAGTGCAGGCATGTAGGGCATAAACTTCAGCAGTCCCTCTGATCTTATTAATAACCTCTTTCTCCAGGTCTTAGGTGCAGTTTTCATGTCACGAATGCTCATGTAAAAGTAACGCAGTTATCCGCAATGAGAAACAGAGAAAGAAACTTTGAAATCCCAGCGAGATTAGTAATGTAAATTTTCAAAGCCCTCAATTCTACCAGGGAGGATTTTAGACGATTTATCTCACCATCTGACTGAAAACTGCATTTATCATGTCGAAAGTCGAACTAGAGAGGAGTGATAACTATACAAATTATATGTAGACTAACAGAAAACAATATAAAGAACCTCAAAATGTAAAATTCTTAATATTGAATACCTCACTGTTATGTCCAGAAAGCAATGCAACCTTCTCCATGGAGAGCCGTCCATCCATGTCAGTGGTTGATCCAACACGCCATACAGAAATTCCTTTTTGAGATGCAGTAGCTATTACCTCATATGGCCTACACCACCAAAAGAAGGCAGTAATCAGTTTCAACAGACAAATCAAAATGATCTGGAAACTATCCAAGTTGAATCCCAATGCAAATGAGGAACTTGTGGACTTTATATAATAATGTTTACAGTGCTAGTAATTGTAGGCCAATGGTGCGTGGAAAAACACAATTTTCAAAAATAAAAATTATTTCCATTACCGTCCAATGTTTGGTGCCCATGCAACAGAATATATTTGATCTCCCTTGTCACCAGGCAAAGCCAACTCTGCTACTGGCAGCCATCTCTGATGAGCTGGATCAAATTCCCACACCTATTGAACTCTAGAGTGAGTCTAAATTAGAAATTTTAACAACACATTCACACAATTATGTTAGCTCAAGAATAATGCTGCCACTCAAATTCCTCACATCAATGTGTAAGTTATATAATATGGCTACAAGGCTTGCACAAGCTTCAATAACTCAAATTTTCTGGAACTTGATGAATCAAACCGAATAACTACAGATACAATGCGAGCATATATGAACTGAATTGATGCTACTCCATTCCCATCATATTAGAGCAAAATTTAGTTACAAGGAAAATAAATACGGCAATACCTTGGGGGAATTGAGTTGTGGAGTGTCAGAATTGAAACCCAAAATAAAGCTTGATTCTTGGCCTTCACCATTTTGTGGATTCCATGAAATACACGCTGTCAAGCATGAAGCCTTCCCTACTATGGAAACCGAATCTATAACATTTTGAAATTCGGCCTGGAAATAAGAACATAAGAAAGTTAAAAGAAAATCATAAAGTGGATAAGTGGACCAAGTTGGAGAGAACTGATCACCTGAAGTTGCCAGTTCTTTAGTTCCAAAGGATCGAGGAGCTCAAAGACTTTCACGAAGCCATCTGAGTAAGCAGCAACCTATAAAATAAAGAGGAATTCAATAAGCTATATTTGCTATTATGGAAACATGATGAAGAAAAGAAAAACCCAATTTTACAGCTCACCATTTTCAAGCTCGTTTGAGTGACACTAAATTGAACATCTAAAACCTTAGAGCTAGTTTTAAAGCTCCTGCATAGCTTCCATTCAAGAGGATTTGTACCTAACAGGAATATACAATATGAAGTGGCAATTTCGAAATATTATTTACCAAATGTAACCATTAAATGTCAAGAAATTAATTACCTTCTACAAGCTCTTCCCATATTGATAAAGTCCCATCTTCTGAAATGCAAGCAACAGCAACCCCATACTCGGGCGGGATCCAAGCAACCTTCACAATGCAACCTTCGTGCACCTAAATCAAAGGGGGGTGAATCAAACTTTAAGCCTAAAATGGATACTTAATAATTAGATAAAAATGAATACAGAAAGGAAAAAAAATGTATTCTTCTATTTCAGTGGACCTTGAATTTGGAGGAGGAAGTGAATGAAGAAGACAAAGGGTCACGAGAATCTAAAATTGAGAGATAACCGTCGACGGAGCCGGCGGCTAATCTCTGGCCGCAGTAGTTCCAGGCCGAGCACATTGCGCCTTTATCGAGTGTCGCCACTGGTTTCTCCATGTCCGTACAATTTGTTACAGATTCAGTTGCTACAAAACCCTAAACTCCGCCGATAGGGAGGGTTTGAACAGGGCCAAACCCGCCAAAGATTGTGGATTTAAATTTGAACCTTTGGATTGACTGAGTTATTGGGCTTGACCCTTACTGTAAACCGTATTTTTGAGGGTTAATATAGGATTTGGTACTTAAGTTTGGCTTCAAAATTTAATTTAATACCTAAGAATTTTTGTCCCAATTTGATATTTAAGTTTGGCATCAATGTTCAATTTGGTACCCTGACCAAACAAATTTATGTGGTCCAATGAATATTTGATAGTGTGCTCTAGTAAAAAAAACATAGGTACTTAGTTGGTACAAAAATAAAAACTCCAATACCAAATTGAATATTGAAGCCAATTTCAAGTATTTAAATAGAAAAAAGAAAAACTCAAGCATCAAAATGAAAAAAACTCAGGTATCAAACTGAATTTTAAAGCCAAACTTAAAAATTAAAAAGAGATAAAAATTTAAATATTAAATTAAATATTAAAATTAAATTCAAATATAAAATAATATTAAAATATTTTAGGTCTACCCACAATAATTTGCTTCTCTTTTTCATACAATTAATGACACAATTAAATATTTGTTTTGATTACAAATTAGTGGTGACAAACATGCGAATATGGAAAATTATTTTTTGGTAAATTGAAAAGTAAAGTTTATAAATTTATAAATTTTGAATTTATATTATAGAATTATCTGTTATGCTTGTAAGAGTTAAATAAATAATAATAAGATTTGATTTTTTAAAATTATTTATTTTATAATTTTTTTACTTTGCTTAAAGGTATTCACTTGAGCGAGTTTAGTGGTTAATTCTTCGCATCCTGTAAGTCTATTTATTTTTTTAATTATTTATTTCATAATTTTAATCTTATTAATATGATATCTTATATTATTTTAGATAATTTCAGATAAATATAATAATTTGAAATATTTAATTTTGGGAAAGATCCACTTATAACGATGAAAAAATAAAAATTTCATATCGTAACTTTTTATACAATTAATATTTTAATAATTCAACTATCAAATTGCATGCAGCGACGGTGCGAAGGGAGGTTGGCAAGGGCTCCCCCTTCCTATGTGAAATTTAATTTTTAACCCTTTAAAGTTTACATAGTTTTAAGTTATAAATGCTAAAATTGTACTTTGACCCATTAAAAATGATAGAATTTTTATTTAATGATTTAAAAAATTGTAAAGATAAAAGCTATTAAAATAATAAAATTGCATTTTAGTTCTCATAAAAATATACAATTTAATTCAGACCTCCCAGTAAAACTTTCTATCTTGGCCACTAATTTCATGCTTTATTCACATGGATCATGCATTTCAAGTTTGTCATAAATTAAAATTTTTTAATTATTCATTTTATGTTTAAAAAAAATTTTCAATTGTTAAATAGATATTAATGTAGACAATATTTTAAATAGATATAATAGAGATATAGGATGATTAAAATATTTACATACACGACAAGTATAAATATATAGATAAATTTAATGGTTAAATTATTAAAATATTAATCATATAAAAAATTACAAAATGAGGTAAAATCACTTATATAAATCCCTCACTTAAATTATATATATATATATATTAAATTAACTTATCTCTTCGATCTTCAATTTTAAGTGATAGGCAGCTAGTAATTTTGGATAAAATTTATTAAAGTTATCGAATAAATTTATAAAAAAAATGTTGGAATTTTTTTTAATGGCTTATCAAATAAGCGTGTTAATAATTATATATTTTAATAATATTTAATTTCTTTTTTTTTCTTCAAAATATTTAACTTCTTAACTAAATCAACTTTATGAGTCAAACATAATTTATGAATTCTTTTTAAGTATAATGATAAATTTAGATCTCAATATATATATTTTGTTAATTTAACCATTATTTTTTTAACTAAATTTCATTATTACATTTTTTTAAATATTGAAAATTATACTTAACTAAAAAAGATAAAGATTAAATTAATAAAAAAATATAAATGTTAATAGATATATTTGTTATTATGATTATTTGACATGTGTACAAGCTATTTTTATGTTAACACTTTGTTACTGTAAAGTTTAGACATTAGTATCAGTAAACTGTCTGGTGCAATATAGCTATGGATTACGGTAACACGAAACATGGCTCCACCACCAGCGCCCCAACCTCAATCTGCAACGTTAGCCTCTTTCGCTCGTACAGATTTTGTGGAAACGCCATCGATTGACTGGCAAGAGGTCGCTGATAATTGGTTTGGAGGTTGCTGTTGTTCATTCAGGGGTATAAATGAGAAGCTGGTGACTAGATTTGCAAATTCCTATAGATGTGTTAAGTGTTGGGTGAGGGTCCCACTATGTGGGAATCCATTAAAACATGCCATGTTTTATGGTAATTCTTTTTGTTTTTCTTTGGCTTCTTTCATCATTTATTTTTGTCTTTTAAGGGTGGTGTGGCCAGCATATTTTAACGTGAGTCAGAGAGCTAAGATCAGATTTTAAGGGGAGAAAAAGCTGTGTTTATTAAGAAGAAGTTTGAGTCAATGGTACAAGAAGTTTGAGTCTGTTATGGGGGAGCAATGCTACAAGAAGACTACTTCTGATCATTGTGTGTTTATTAAGAAATTCTCTGGTGATGATTTTATAATTCTTTTGCTCTATGTTGATGACATGCTTATTGTTGGTCAGAATGCTTCTAGAATTGAGAAGTTGAAGCAAGAGTTGAGTAAATCCTTTGCAATGAAGGATTTGGGGCCAGCAAAGCAAATTCTTGGCATAAAATTGACACGTGATAGAAAGGCCAAGAAATTATGGTTATCACAAGAGAGGTACATCGAGAAAATACTTCAAAGGTTTAGCATGGACAAAGTTAAAGCGGTGAGCACTCCCTTTGCTACGCACTTCAGATTGAGTATTAAGCACAGTCCTTCCACAGAAAAGGAAAAGAAAGAGATGCAAAAAATTCCTTACTCTTCAGCCGTGGGGAGTCTGATGTATGCAATGGTTTGTACGAGACCAGACTTCGCTTATGACGTTGGTACAGTCAGTCGTTTTCTTTCTAATCCAGGCAGAGAGCATTGGAATATAGTGAAGTGGATTATGAGATATCTTCGTGGCACTTCCAACATGAAACTTTGTTTCTGTGAATGAGAAACCCGTTCTCGTTGGTTATCTGATTCGACATGGCGGAGATATTGACTCGAGAGATCTACTTCAGTGTTACTTGATCACTTATGCAAGGAGTCGTGGCATGGCAATCGAGATTACAAAAGTGTGTTGTATTGTCTACCATCGAATCGAGAGTTTATTGCGACAGAACCGGCGCGTGCAAGGAGATGCTTTGGATGAAGAAGTTTATGCATGAGCTTGGTTTTACTCAGGAGAAGTATGTCCTGTATTGTGATAGCCAGAGTGCTATTCATCTTGGTAAGAACTCAACTTTTCATGCTAGATCTAAGCATATTGATGTGAGGTACCATTGGATATGAGATGTTCTTGAAGCTAAGTTGTTAGAGCTTGAGAAGATACACACTGATGATAATGGTGTTGATATGTTGACGAAGGCTTTACCAACAGGAAAGTTTGAAGCATGTTGTTTGATCTCCGGTATGGAGGCATTCCCACATAGTCGGAGGGGGAGATTTGTTGGGTGAGGGTCCCACTATGTGGGAATCCCTTAAAACATGCCATGTTTTATGGCAATTCTTTTTGTTTTTCTTTGGCTTCTTTCATCATTTATTTTTGTCTTTTAAGGGTGGTGTGGCCAGCATATTTTAACGTGAGTCAGAGAGCTAAGATCAGATTTTAAAGGGAGAAAAAACGTGAGAAACAGAGAGCTTTGAAGCAGAATTTTTCTCTTGGAAAGAAAATTTGCAGCTGTGATCAACTCTTCAATCGGAGGTCCATCTGTGGTTCGATTGAGCTGATTTTTTGACAGCAGCTAGGAGACAAGGTGTTCTTGACTTTGTACGGTCGAATTTTTTATCCGAGTTCTGTAGTGTCAGAAATACCCTTTTTACAGCGGCTTTAATTTTGGTGATGTTCTCCTATTTTTCTCTCTTTTGCTAAAGATTACATATTGTTAGCCTTGTTGGAGTTGAATGCTTGTTGTAGGCTTGATATTGTAATCTTGTAGCTGAACATTTGATTATAGTGGAGCTTGACTCTAAAGTCCCGTGGTTTTTACCCTTGATTTAGAGGGATTTTCCACGTAAAAATATCAGTGTCTCTATTTATCATTTTTGTTGCAGTTGCATTGGTTGATTTGTGGTTGATTAAGGTTGCTAGATAACATTTTTTTTCGCTATTGTGCTTGTCATAATATTTGACAAGAGTTATAGGGAGAGAAAGAACACCGGTTGTGCTTCGCTTCCGTTCGGTTGTTCGGTTTCTTCCCAACACTAAGGTAGTCTGTCTTTTGAACTTTACGACCGTTCTTCTTTGCAAGGATGTCCTTGTGGCATGTAAACTTTATAATGGAACTCATGAATACGCCTCGACCAGATTTTGCTAGGGACTTTGGTTTGAGTGAAGATATGTCAAGTTCTCAAGAGAGAGCAAATGACTTATGCGAGAAGTTGAGCTCTATCATATCTTAAGAATAATAGTGTTAGTACAACTGCGCTGTTTACTAAGGAGAAAACCAGTGGTAATGATTTTTTTTTCTGCATTACCTCTATCAGATTTCTCTGAAACTGAGACATCAGTGCGAGGATGTTGTGTTTATACAGCAGATCAGAACATATTGTTACTCTTCACATCCCTGTACACGATAGATAGTTGATAATCGTGGTGCAAATAAGCCAACCCTTAAGCGGCGCCGATTACTATTGTACACCTGTGCATTTATCTTCGTGCAACACATCACCCAAACTATTGTTCTCCATGTATTCATAAACTAGAAACCTAAACTCATCTCCACCGCAAAACATCAACATTTTTAACGATATTGCCATGTTGGATTAGACCCAATATCTCAATTTCAAATCTAAAAAACACTTTTGTCACACGTTTAACACTCCACAATCTCTTAATTGCCATATTTTGAGATTCACTTTATAAACCCGATCAGACCCATCTGTTCTTGAGATTCACTTTATATGGGCATGGGTTGTGCTCCGAATTTGGAGTGGGTTCTAAAAAACCATATAAGGAACTCGTTAAGCAGTAGAAACATGCAAGTTATAAATAGGTGTTAGAATCTTGAGCATGGAGGAAGCGTTTGCAAGTTCCTGATCCAGATTAGCGAATAAACTCAAATGAAAAAGTAATTTTTTTTTTATCCTTCTTCTCACAACTTAACGTGCCAAAATATTTCAAGCCAAAGAATATAACTACAAAGGTTAACTGGACACGTGTTAAAAAATCATTGGTGGGCAGAAAGATACAGTGAAGGGGCAGAGGATTTTGTTGTGTAATTGTTTATAGCGTTGAGTGTCAATGTTGAGATCAGGTGTGGGAAATGGGCAAGGCCAACAGTTGGACCTCTTTTAACTTTGCTTCGTGAAATAGTTTCGTCGGCTTAAGGTCATCTACGAAATCCAGATAAGAACCCACGTTAAAGCACAACCACCGCAGCTGATTGACAATGATCTCTCATTGCAATTACAGCACAAAATCATGAATGGAAACTGATCAAACTAAGTAAAAATTAATTAAGACAGCTTTGGTTTTTTTTTTCTTTTTAAAAGAAAAAAAGTTAGTTGCTTCTATGATAATATTGAAGAAATATTGGTTAGTTTCTACCTTTGTCTGCCAATCTTGTACAGATACAGATAATATTGGTTAGTTTCCACTTTCTTTCTTTTTTTTAAATATTGTTGGTATCTATTTTATAATAATATCATCTTTAAAGTTTGAATTTAGATCTTTCTTTGAATTTGTAAAATGTCTTACCATTACACCCAACACTTATTGGTACTAAACCATTATTGTAACAATAAAATATTTACGTTGATTCAAATCATGAGTTAATATTTAATTTCAAGTTTAAACTCTAATCGTTTTTTTCTAACTCAAAAAGAAAAAATAATTTTTTTGGAGACATTTAAATAGAATTTATATTACTACTAATTTTAACACAATTGATCTTGAAGTACATACAATTACTTTACGATTATCAAATTAACCCAATCCAAAATCTAACACAAATATCATCATTAGACCAATAGCTTGAGGATGGGCTAACTAATTTCTTCATTCTTAAGAATATGCATCCGATGATGTATTTGGATAATAATAAAGAAACTACCATATCTGATATAGCTAGGTTTCATTTTTTCCATTAATGCAAACTTTTAAGGCACTATAAAATAATGATCATAAATAATTTTCCCAACTCTAGTTTTGAGTTAATTAGTCAAGAATCTTCACTGCATCTCAACACGTAGGATCAATTTGTAATATAACTATATGAACATCATAAAATGATTATTAAGATATAAAATCCTCCATAAACGCAAAGTGAATCACTCTTCCATACAGTACATAAAATGGCTTAATTGTAACCATAAATTAGCTGATGATCATAGAACTGAGAGTCTGAGACATGAAAGGATCAAAGTACAAAACTTCAACTAATTAAGGTAACATTAAAGAGGAAAAAATAAACCTAAAAAATATGATCAAAATATAAACAAACTATTTGATCACATCCTCGTTATTCATATATATATATATATGACAATATTTCTGTATAATTTAGCTTCTTTTAAGCACATGAAATACCGACAGTGGAGGCTGCAGTGAAGCTTTCCGATTCACTTCTCTCGACTACCAACGAGTTAATCTCCGGCGAAAGTCCTCCAAAATCGATCTCCGGAACCTCGGGGATCGTCGTGAGTGCACCCGTCTTGTCGTAAACTACGAAGTAGTCCCCGAGCGATCTTTGTTTCAACCACAAAACCGAATGACTCGAACTTTGTCTGAACTTGAATACGAATTTGAAGAGTTTGAGGATGGAGCGAGAGAATTTGGAAGGCTGCTTTTTGGAAACCGATGGCGGAGGAAGGGTGGTGGAGTAGTTTAGGGGAGGAGGAGATTGAGTATGGTCGACAACTGTATGAGGCATGGACATGGTTCTTTAATGGAGATTAGCTGAGTCGAGTTGACGGTTGAAAGGCTTGAGTTGGGACGAGTCATATGGTGTGATACCATTGAACGGAGTAAAGAGGAAGGCTTCTTATATATGGGTAGATATGAGATTATAATTATAAAAAAGATCCAAACATAAAGGAAAGCTCACGGTCTCTTCATATGGACCATTAAATATTGGAGACTTTTTATTTTTATTATTTTCTAAAAGTAAATGTTAAAAGTCGGATCTGGAATTTTTTTTATATGCGATAGATTATAGTGATTACATAAAATTCTTGTGCGGATAATATTGCATTTTTGAAAAATAAGTGAGTAGACATTTTCTATTTATATATACTTTTTTACAAAAAAATTACTAACCTCAAATATAAATTGTAAAATATACATCTAATTTAAAGAAAATATTACTCAATGTTGGTAATTTTCGTGTATTTTTTAAATTTATCAATATTTAATATATAAAATATTTAAATATATTAAATGA
Organism: Gossypium bickii; assembly: GCA_025503065.1. Taxonomy (NCBI): domain Eukaryota; kingdom Viridiplantae; phylum Streptophyta; class Magnoliopsida; order Malvales; family Malvaceae; genus Gossypium; species Gossypium bickii. The sequence continues at coordinate 113,614,300 of CP106716.1, read as the reverse complement.
ATTAAATTAAATAATTTTAAATATAAAAATATTAATTGATTATATAAAATACTCATTAATAATATTAATAAATAAAATTTCATCATTTAATAAGTTTAAAATAAACAAGGAAAAAAACATACAGGTAAGTTGTATTCGTGAAGTTTTTAGAAATTTTATCTTTTTCTCTTGAGTTTGTTTGTTATTTAAATTTTTTACTTTTTATTTATTTATTTTTAAAGTTACTCATTTACCTTAATTAAAGTTTAAAGTTTAAATTTTAAATTTGGTTAATAATTTTTTTTAAAGAAGGTAAAAGAAAATAATATTTTAAAATTATTTATGCACGGCCTATGAGTAATATTTTGATCAGTGTAATTAGAATTGATCGAAACAAACTGATACAATTGATAGTTTAAATGCGGAAAAAAGAATTGGACGTTCTAATTTATTACTAAGAGTGCATAGTGACTTAGGGGAAAAGTTTGGAAGAGATTAAAATCAAAGACTACCATTCTTTATTTTAATTGTTGTTTAAAAACCAATCTTTCAAATCAATTGAGAAGATTAAAGATAGCAGCACAGGACATCTTCCTTAAACTGCAACTCTGCTAGTTTCAGATGCCAGAGGTTTCATTTTCTAAAGACAGAACTGCCTTTCTGTCGTGGAATGTTGCTCCTTTCAATCTCAACCTAGGCCACGCCTCATGAAACATTTGATTTGTACATTTCAGCCGGCCCGAAAGGGCTTTAACTTCGGCTTTTGCTTAAGACTTTGTTAGTGCTTTATACATATGATTAATCAACCACATCACTGCTAAACAGCTTGAACTTGTTGGCATCAACAACCAACTTCCTAATAGAAGAGAAGGCGCCCATGATTCCGGCACCAGTGAAGACAACCATGATAAACAGATTGATCCAATAGATGAGGGATGATGTTTTGGGCTTGTAGGTCATGTTGTAAAGAAGCATAGGGAGGACAAAATCTAAAGGGATAAAGCCAATAGCACCTATCACACCATTGATGTCACCAAAAAAGGGAAGCATTGCTGCCATAAACCCACAGAATATGACGTACAGGGTTCGAAGAATTAGCCTAGGGATAAGGTTCCTCTTTGAAAACATCCCTTGGTTTACATCAGCTGATTGCTTCTCCATGATCTCGTAAGCAACTTGAGAATAAACCAGGCCAATGGCAAGCAGCTGTAAAAGAACAAATATAACTGCAAGGCCAATAACTATTGTCGGGGCCAATGATGGTCCATCATCAGGCATTAGACTCTTGAGAATGTTTGAATTTGATTTGTTTCCAAAAGCCCAGTATCCAGAAACTGAAGCTGAGTAGAAAGTAACTAAAATTACACTGTAACACATTAAGAGTCCTTTAAACATCTTCCCAGTAGCAGGCGGAGCCAATGTTGCCTGTATCATATACAATCTTGTTGAAATGAAAAACCAAGAAACATATATGGTGGTAACAAAGATTAGAAACCAAACAAATTATGTTCCAACACTTTCAGATGTAAGATTTTGAAGTTTACTTGTATTTCAGGAAGAATCCCATTTCCGAAAATGGCGGCTATTATGGATATAGAAGTGAAGGCACTAAACACCCTCGATGAACTTGAAGATTCCAATGAATAGTCTTTATGTGGAGCATTTTTAGACAAACCTGCACCACTAGTAACAGTTGTTTAAGTGCTGCCCACATTGCTGTGGTTCAATATTAAAGCCTATTCATCCAACTACAAGGGCCAAGCATTGAGTCTTTCAATTGTCACGGTGACATCATTCACAAACTATTCATGTACGTAATTTGAGCCAAGTAAATACCTGCGTGGATACTAGCACCAACCACAAGGAACGTGTAGCCCAAGCTGAGAACTAGAGAAGCAAAATTGAGGTGTCTGAGGGAATGGAATGTGGGAATCTGAGAGAGAGCTATCATAACCACTGTTACCATTGCTATGAACTCGTACAGTTTCAACGATCCGTTGGGGGAAAGGTTCGAATACATGATCTTACAATATGAAAAGACGATAATTAGGAGAACAATTCAGTGATGTTAATATAAATATAGCTATCTAATATTCATATTCAACATTCAAATCGAACCGGATAATATGAATAACAACTATAAAATTGCATAGTATGAATTCATTTCTAGCTCATTGCTTACATAGTTATAGACTTACATAATGCATATAATTATGTTTACTGACAAAGACTGATGTGATATGCTATATAGCAAAAAGCCAAAAAGTTAAACAAAAACCAGCCACCTAACTTACCACCGGAAGATGGAAATAAATGACAAATGGATTGATTTGAACAATGACATTAATGGTATCTTTATATTAATGGTAAATGGGTCCCCAAGCGTCTCCATCGTTGTAGCAGATAAAATTACAAGAATGTAATCATGTTAGAGGAGAAAATTAATAAACATGTTCATGCTAATCTGTGTTGTATATAAGTAATGATTTTTTAAGAGACCAAATTTTTCAGTGTTGTGACAAATGAGATGCCTTGATTTTGCCAAAGAAGCAATTGTAATGAATAAGACATATACATAATTGAGATTGGAAGGCCATATACATATACCTGAAGGCATTCCCCTGCAAGCAAAATTGCTCCTATTCCAACCCCTGTGTTAATGGCTGTTTGAATAAATATCACAAAATAAAACATCCATCCTGATCCTGCATAATAAATGGTAAAGCTTTAGAGTAAAACCCTACTTGGTTGAGTTTCATCTTCATGTTTCTATATTTGAATAATAGCAATTTAAACCATTTTCAAGATTTTATAATATATAAATATTTTGACTAAGTTGTGTCATACATAATGGAGTATCAATTCGTATTTTATTTTTTATGTAAAATCTAAAAAAAAATTACATGCTTATAGCATTTGAATTCAAAACATAATTAAAATAATATTTAATTTTTATGTGAAAGAATATATTAAACAATTGCTTTCACCAATAATAAAAGGACAGCCGCAACGTGACACCATGCACCCTAATAAAGAAAACGTAAATGTTTGGATACCCATTTCTCTTATATTTTCACCAAGTTATAAAGACCTTAATAAATGTTGGAAAAATGAGTTGGAGCGTCCGCGTCATTGAGTCAACTAAACATAAACGAATTAAATATAAAATATAATTTGAATAATAAAAGCCTAAAAATTATTCGTTAAACTCACGTGTAACTAATACAAGAGAGACAAACACTCCAAGAACCCGAAAACATAGTTTAACGGTTCAGCCTTTCCCGCTTTCCAAAAGAAGAACAAAGAAGTATTCTTCATGCCGTAATAAAAATATCACAATTTAATATTTTTTTTTTGGTGAAAATTTTTAAATTTAACCTTAATTAATTAAATTTTATAAAAGAAAACAGTTGATTGAATTTCTTATAAAATTAAAAATTAAAATATGTGATGGAGAAGGAATTATTCTTGAAATGTGAACGAATTGGCAGCAACAAGAAGAAGATAGCCAACATGAATGTGAAAACCTTTTCCGCAGTGTTTGAAAAAACAAGCCAAAAACGTTGGAATCAATTCTAGATGATGATAATGATAATGATGGTGGTGATGTTAGTTGTTACCTAAAACATCAGCGGCGAGCTCTCGGAAGCGTATATGGCGGCGACCAGCTTTTTCACAGTGGTCGAGCACCAAGGACATGAGATAGTAAGAGTAGAACGTTACACATCCCATCACCGTTAAACAGAAGAAGCCTAGTATCCATCCTAATCCTCTAAATGCATACGGTAACGTCAGGATCGTCGGCCCCACGATCGCCGTCGTTAGATGAAACCCCGCATGCCACCACTTCCCTATATTTATATTTCATCGTAAACCAGAAAGAAAAAGTAAAACAACGAAACTAAAAATCCATTGCTTTTTTTTTTTTTTCTCTTGAAGAGTGTTTTGGTTTCTGACCTTTTGATTCGAGAACAAACACAGCTCCGGCGTCAGAGTCTAGACGTAGCTCCGGTTGCGGTGGCTGAGCCATATTTTTAGAGGAAAAAAGAAAGAAGGGCAACTAGGATTGCTAGTTGTTTGGTACTTATGAAATACGGCGGAGTGAAGTAATAAAAGGCAAATCAGAAACGGCGTTTTGTAACATATCTAGAACAAGAAATACTTATATCATATACGAAACATATATACATATATATATATGTATGTAATGGAGTTTTCCTAGCTTGGGTATTTTCACAAAATTTGAAGATCATAAATAGATCATGCACGATTGTTTTTTTTTTTACCCTTTTTGTTTGAAGTTAGCCTCTGTTTCAAGATAATGCGAGAAAGTTTCCTGCTCTGTTTTGATTGCTTGGACGATGCTTGTAAGTAACGTGCCGTGATTGCCCTGTTTTAGACCACTCAATCATACAATGTTGCCAAAATTTAACCATCATTTTAAATTATTAACAGAAGATGTCTCTGTAAACAAAATACTGAGCTTGAAACTTTTTTAACTTGTTGAGTTAAAAATGCCACAAACTTCACACGATATCATAAGCGAGGATGGCTACTTATCAGGTTAACATATATACCCATCATCTACCAAATAAAAAAGAGATTGACCCTAATACACGTACAAGCTTATATGTTTAAAGAAACTTTTGCCACATTATAATAGATATGAAGAATTTACAGGATATCAAACAGATATGGCTATAGCAAGGCCAAAACCAGTTGCCTCTTCAAATCAATCAGCTGTAGCTTTTTATTGTCCAACATTTGTTGCACATTTTGAATAAAAAATTTAAGGCAAAATCTTAAGTTCCATTTCCAACCATGTTGCACATTTTGAATAGCTACTTCAAACCTTTTCATCCTTGTTGTTTCGATACCGTCTAATCCTCGTCTTCCACAGCGTCCAACTCACGACTTTCCGGAACAATCCTAGTGCATGAAGATTACCCATTTTCCCCTCCGATCTCCCTTCAGATTCGGGATTGTTTGATATGATTCCCGACCGCATCGAGTCGTAGTGATAGCAAGGATATGGCAAACCTATGGTGTGCCTCTCTAGGATACGACTGATTGAAGCTAATTCATATGAATCATAGAGAGGACTCCCACAATCCCATATGTTTTCATCGAGTTCCTTTTTCTTCTCTGATAACATTGGTCTTTTCTTTTCCATGAAAGAAAACACAGATCCATTTGTTTTTTTTATACCATGACAGGATATCATCACTTCGGTTGTCTTGTTAAAACAACATGTTTGTTGCCGATTCATGCCAGTCAAATTCTAACGCTTGGAACAATGTTATTGGTGCGAAGGGGGGCTTGTTTTGTAGTTGGAGTTGTTGCATTGTTCATTTGCTTATCAAAGCAAATGAAAGGACTACCTAACAGCTTATAGGTAGAACGGGAAAAAAAACAGAGGTAAAAGACGGCGGCCAACTAAATTAAAACTGAAACTACAATGGACCAGACAAACGGGCGGCTTTTATGTTTTATGTACTTGGCATATAGGATAGATACAGTGTCTTTTAGTTTAAACATTATTGGTTTCTCTCATTTTCAGCCCATTGTTTCTAGTTTTCACTTATTTTCTGGATGTTTAATTATGATTAGGTAAATTGGTATTTATGAAAGGAGTTTTCATGAAGCGGACACAAATTATCCAAGCCCGTGGATAAAGTGGTAAGGTTGAGAATCTTATAAAGAAAAATGAACAAAATCTAAATGGACAGTGGACACATATATATTCTATATCCAAAAGTCCCAACCCTTTTTCTTTTCCACTTTCTCTTTTCAATAATTTAATTTTTAATATTACAATTCAACTTTTCTCATTAACAATGCATTAGGTTTTCAATAATATAGTTTAAATCATGGTTTTATATATTTTAGTATTTTTTTTCTAAATATCTTATAAAAATATTTGTTATTGTTTTAAAAAATATTACTTTTGTCTACTCACGATATTAATTCAATTAAATTATAGGTTTTATTATAATAAAGATACTAAATATGCGGAGTCAATTGATAGAGCTCAAGTCCAAATATTATAGAAGGAAACATAAATGAGAGAAGTACTCTCATTCATTTAAAGATTTGATCTAATTTGATTTCAAATAATGGTTTTTATGGAACCAGATTTGTTAGATTTGGAATTAATCGAGGCATCGCTCTGAAATAAGAAGTTGGACCAATTGACTCATAAATTGATATGGATCAGTTGAACAAAACTAAAAAAAAAATAGTTCAATCGATTTTTTCTACTTTCTATATTTTTATGATTTTTAATTATTTTAACAATACCACTTCAACCAAAATCCCATTTATTTATTGTATTGATTTTATTTGTTAAAAAAAAATTACCCACATTGTGGGTTTGTTACAATCGAGTTATTACTAACTTTTTTTTATATATAATCAATTCTTCAATTGAATTGATTTTATTTCACATCAATTTAATTTGAATTTTAAAACACCGAGAAAATGAGAATATTTGATGTATCGTTAATATATAAGTTCAATGCATCATCAATTAATAATAACACGACACCTTATATAACACCCTTAACCCATATCCATTGCCGGAACAGGGTTACAGAGTATTAATGGAGTTTACAAATCAAATACAATAAATTCATAACATTTACTATTCATATTCGAAACCAATCATGTTCAATCATAATACCCCTTATATGGGCTCTCGAGACCCAAAATATGCACTTAAAACAAGTCGGGACTAAACTGGGAACTCATAAATTTTTTCGCAAAATTTCAAAATTTTCCTTAAGTATAGGGGATACATGCCCGTGTGGCGAGGCTGTGTGACTCACACAGCCAAGTGACACGCCCGTGCCCCATACCGTGTGGGCATTCGATGTGAAGCACACGGCCGTGTCCCAGCCTGTGTTCAAATTAGAGTAGCTACTGGCTTGGGTCACACGGCCAAACCACACGCCCGTGCACATGGCCGTGTGTGTAACAACCCGATTTTGAGCTTAGTCGGAATAGTGGTTTCGGGACCACAAATCCGATGAGGAAAAAAAAAAATAAAAAAATTAATATTCTTATATTTTTATGATCTACAATTTTATGAAATGATTTCGTAAAAATTTCGTTCGAAAATTTTGGTGTTTGAGCACTCAATTTAGTCAAAAGGACTAAATTGTAAAAAGTACAAAACTTGAGTTCTAGAAGCTAGAGGTATCTAATTGCTATGAAATTTTAAATTGAAGGTCCTTAAAAGGTAACTAGACCATTGGTTAACTTTCTGGAAAAAAAAAATGGACATTAAATAGGTTAAATAGAATATTTTTAAGTTAAGGGCATTTTGGTCATTTAGTGATTAAAATGAGTTAAAAACAAAATTAAAAGCTAATTTTTGATCATCTTCAACCCCTTGGCCGAAATTCTCATAAGGAAGACATAGCTAGGGTTTCTCAAGCTTCCAAGCTCGATTGTAAGTCCGTTCTAGCCAGTTTTTAATGATTTTTACGTTTTTGAAATCCTCGTAACAAGATTTACCTATTTCTACCATTATTTTGAGCTAGGGTTTGTGTTTAAAAATTTACCCATGGATGAAATGCATGTATTTTGATGTTTTATGGTAGAATATGAAGCTTGAAATGATGTTAAAGAACTTTTGCTAAGCAATTTTAAGTGAAAAAGCTGTAAAATGACATAATCGGTAAAAATTCCTAATGTTCATAAGTGTATGTTAGAGTAAGAATTTGATGTTGCCATAGAAGGGAAAAATGATCAGCATGCTATAAAACATAAGAATAAGGGCTGAAGTTTAATTTTCGAGTATTGGGGCAAAATTATAAATATGTGAAACTTTAGGGGCAAAAATGTAATTTTTCTATAGTGTGATTTTTAGACTAAATTGAATAATGTGCGTATTAAATGAGTTAAATATGTTATTATAGATCAAGAAAGACGAGGAATTGACCTTGATCGGGAAAAGAAAAGGTTGTTGATTGAATTGCAAATTCGTCATATTTTGCACCGAGGTAAGTTTTGTATGTAAATAATGTATTGTTTTACTTACATTTTCATATTTTGATAAACGGCATGAATTGTGGCTGAATATTTGATGTAATTGACAAAATATCGACAAGTGAGAAATTTCCCGGTTGAACCTTAGGAATAAAAATGGATTCGAGTGACATGTTCACTTGAAACCTATGTGAAATCTAAGTGGAATAAGTGATCCGGGTGCTGGTCCGACGCGTTCTACCGGTGGCTGAGTTATCCAGCATGTGTTACGGATACTCGGCGGCTTGTGTGAGCAGCACTTCCGAGTAGTTACGTATGACCGAAGCGACTTGTGGGAGCGGACGAGATTGTGATTATGTGAAGCGGGTGCTTTGGTCTTATAAGTTCTACCGATGGTCGGGTAATCCCGCATGTGTTGCGGATACGACACCTTGTGTGAGCAGCACTGAGTAGTTACGTATGACCGACAGCTTGTGTGAGCAGACCAGCGAATGTGAATAGCTCAAGAACGAGCCTATGTGTGATAAGTGATGTGAAGTAGCTTTGGCTACAAGTGTGGCACTATGTGCAATATTACGATGTATCCGTTAATATTCTGATATGTTCAACGGGAAATGACTAAGTGTAAATGACTGTGATTATGTGATGAATAAGTGTAGGTATATGTGTGTAAACTTATGAGCAATGTGCTCGATATGTGATAGAACTTTGGTAAGATTGATACGGAGTAAATGTTACAATGAAAGTTCTTGAAATTTAGAAATAAAACAGTTTTGAACAGCAGCAGTTATGTGTCTTTGAAAAATCACCAAAAATGGTAGAAATTGAATTAGAATTTGAATAATATATGAAATTAAATCTTATTGAGTCTATTTTCATATGAAAGAAACAAAGAAAGAAAAGAAGTTCTGTATTTTGAGATATTTAGATTTTTGTGAGACTGGTTCAGAGTGATTTCGAGATCCCCTGTTCTGACTTGGAAAAATCATTAAAAATTGTACAAAAATAATTTTGGGACATAATTTATATATTTAGATTCCTTAATGAGTCTAGTTTCAAATGAAACAAGTTACAACATCATTTGAATTCTGTACAAGGAGAAAATTGATTCGTAGTGAAAAGTGGTCAGAATAGTCAAACAGTGAAACAGGAGAAATTTTAATGAATAAACTGTACTAATTGGCTAAGTCAAAAATTCTGAAAATTTTATGGTATAAAGATATGTGAATCTAGTTTCAGTAAAAATTTACGGATCTTAATTTGGAGTTTCGTAGCTTAAGATAAAAATAATTTAGTCACTGTGACTCGAATAGACAGCTTGCTCCAAACTTGAATAAATAATGAATTTGATTGTAGGTTTGAATGTGTTGTTTTGTAAAATACTAAATCCATTTATTAATTATTTATATACTTACTTACTAAGCTATATGCTTACTCTCTTTTCTTTTCCTTGTTTTATAGTGTCATCAAGCTAGTTCGGGATACGGTGATCGTCGGAGATCTATTCACACTATCAGCCTTCTTTTTGGTATTTTGAAAACAATATTTTGGAAATTATGGCATGTATAGAAGGCTTAATTGTTTAGTTATTTATAGTTACGAATGGTTATTTTGCTTATGGGTATTGACAAGTTATTTTGCTTATGGGTATTGACGATCGTGTATGGGAAAAGTTTTAACTTTATATGGATTTTACATTTTGAATTTTGTACAATAGCTTGGATCATGTCCTGTAATGCCTCGTATCCTGTTCCGTGACATGACACAGGTAAGAGGTGTTACATTTTAGTGGTATCGAGCTATGGTTTAGTCGATTCTCGGACTAACATAGCGTATGTGAAAGTCTAGCTATACATGCCATAAAAATACTTGATATAGTGTGACGACTCCTGACAATTTAAATTGTGTTTTTATATAGTAAATGGATCCTGACCGAGCTGTAGCTGATGACGTAGAAAGTAATGCGCCGGCTCCCACGCAAGGGACCGTGCCAGTGGGTAGTAGACCTGAAACACATAGTCAAGGAGATGGGGCTCGGGAAGCCTTCCTCCATATGATGAATAATTGGTATACAGAATTTGTTCGAGCGAATCCAAATGTTCAACCTCCTCCACCTCCTCCTATTTCTCAACCGGTTCCCGTAGTTCCTCAAGGTACGAAATGATAAGATCCGACTAAGCCTCCGGTTGATAAGATCCAAAAGCAAGGGGGCTGAAGATTCGTGGCTAACATAGATGATGATCCCGAGAAAGCGAGTTTTGGCTTGAGAATTCTATTCGGTATTTGATGAACTTTCTTGTACTTCCGAAGAATGTTTAATGTGTGCAATATCTTTATTAAGGGACTCGGCATATCACTGGTGGAAGACACTGGTATCTGTGGTTCCGAAAGAAAGGGTTACATGGGATTTCTTCCAAGAGGAATTTAGAAAGAAGTACATAAGCCAACGGTTCATTGATCAAAAACGCAAAGAGTTTCTCGAGTTAAAGCAGGGCCGAATGTCCGTGATGTAGTATGAAAGAGAGTTTGTTAGACTCAGTAAATATGCCCAGGAATGTGTGTCTCTACCGAGGCCATTATGTGTAAGAGATTTGAAGATGGGTTGAACGAGGATATTCGATTTGCTAGTTGGGATCTTAGAAATTGAAAGAGTTTGTGGTATTGGTTGATCGAGCTTGTAAAGTCAAGAAATTTGAACAAAGAAAAGAGAAAAGTCGTGATTGAAGCGAGAGATGCAAGAAAGAGGCCAATAAGTAAGTCATTCCAATCTCAATCCAAGAAATCCAAAGATATGAATCATCGATTGACTGTTTTACCGGGTATTCGCACCAAAACCGTGGGAGATCATATTCGGGTTCTAAAACTCAAGCTACTTCAATGGCAAGTGTGGGTAATGTTAGATCCAATAGACTGAATGTCGACATTGTGGTAGACGACACCCCGCGAGTGTTATATGGTTAGCCGTGCTTGTTTTAAGTGTGGTTCTCGAGAGCACTATATTAAAGATTGCCACGAGAAAGATTGAAGAAGGAAAATATCGAGTGTTAGACCGGGTAATATCGCCAAAGCAGAGGTAGACCAACGAGAAATGCCGAACTAGAGCTAGCGATAAAAGTATAGCGAAAGAATCACCGTAAGGTCGGAAGTGAGAGCACTGCTAGAGCTTATGTCATACGTGCCGCGTGAGAATCGTCATCTCCGATGTGATCATTGGTACATTCTCTCTTTATGATACTAATGTTATTGCATTGATTGATCCCGATCTACTCATTCCTATGTTTGTGTGAATTTAGTATCTAGTAAAAGTTTGCTGTTGAACTTCATCGAATTTGTGATTAAAGTGTCAAATCCTTTAGGCAAATATGTGTTAGTTGATAAGGTTTGCAAGAATTGTCCTTTGATGATTCATGGTCACTGTTTTCCGGCTAATCTGATGTTGTTGCCATTTGATGAGTTTGACGTTATTCTGGGTATGGATTGGTTGACATTGTATGATGCTAAGGTAAATTGTAGACAGAAAACCCTTGAATTGAAATGTGAAAATGGTGAGATTCTTTGGGTTGAAACAGATGAATCAAATAAATTGCCTATGGTGATTTCGCACATGTCTGCTCAGAAATACATGAGAAAAGGGTGTGAAGCTTATATTGCTTATGTGTTGAATACTGAGATGTCCGAGTCGAAGCTTGAGTCAATACCAGTAGTTTGTGAATTTCCAGATGTGTTCCCAGAAGAATTGCACAGGTTACCTCCAATTAGAGAGATTGAATTTGCTATTGATCTATTGCACGACCGCACTTCGATCTCGATTGCTCCTTATAGAATGGCTCGATCAATTGAAAGAATTAAAAGCTCGATTGCAAGAGTTGTGAGATAAGGGATTTGTGAGACCGAGTTTTTCTCCTTGGGGTGCTCCCGTATTGTTTGTGAAGAAAAAGATGGATCTATAAGACTTTGTATTGACTATCGACAACTCAACAAAGTGACTATAAAGAACAAGTATCCGTTCTTAGAAATTGATGATTTATTTGACCAAATTGAAAGGGGCGACGAGTTTTCAAAGATCGACTTGAGGTCCGTTACTATCACCGAGAGTTAAAGAGTCGGATGTGCCAAAAAAACGCTTTTAGAGCGAGGTACGGACATTATGAGTTTCTTGTGATGCCTTTCGGTTTGACTAATGCTCCCGCCATCTTTATGGACATGATGAATCGCATTTTTCACCATACTTGGATAAGTTTGTGGTTGTGTTCATAGATGATATCCCGATTTATTCTCGAGATGAGTCCGAACATGCTAAACACTTGAGAATGGTGTTCTGATTTTGAGAGAAAAGAAATTGTTTGCTAAATTTAGTAAAAGTGAGTTTTGGCTTTGTGAAGTCGGATTTTTGGGACATATAGTTTCGGTGATGGTATTCGGGTTGATCCGAGTAAAATTTCTGGCAATAGTTGATTGGAAACCGCCAAAGAATGTATCCGAAGTTAGAAGCTTTTTGGGTTTAGCCGGGTATTATAGACGTTTTGTTGAGGATTCTCAATGATTGCCTCTCCTATGACTAAGTTGTTGCAAAAGAATGTTAAGTTTGAATGGACCGATAAATGTCGACAAAGTTTCGAGAAGTTGAAAGCGCGATTGTGAAGCACACTGTTTTGGTACAACTTTGAGTCGGGAAAAGAGTTTGTGATTTATAGTGATGCATCATTGAATGGTCTTGGTTGTGTGTTGATGCAAGAGGGCAAAGTAGTAGCTTATGCCTCGAGATGACTAAAAACCGCATTTAAAAGAACTATCCGACGCATGATTTGGAATTGGCGCCATCGTATTTGCTTTGAAGACTTGGCGTCATTATTTGTATGGTGAAAAATGTCGAATCTTTACCGATCATAAAAGTTTAAAATATCTGATGAATCAAAAGGACTTGAATTTGCGACAATGGAGGTGGCTCGAATTATTGAAAGATTATGAGTTAGTGATTGATTATCATCCGGGAAAAGCGAATGTAGTTGCAGATGCCTTGAGTAGAAAATCTTTGTATGCTTTGAGAGCTATGAATACGAGTTTGACTTTGTTTGACGACGGTTCGATTTTGGCCGAGTTGAGGGCTAGGCCGTTATTTCATCAAAGAAATTTGCGGAAGCTCAAAAGAAAGACAGGAAATTGCAAGTTAAAAGAGTTCAATGTGAATTGGGTAGTGATTCGATTTTGAATCGGACGGATGATTGTTTGATGTTTCGTGATAGGGTGTGTGTACCAAAAGATGATGAGTTGATTCGAAAAATTTTACATGAGGCACACACGGTGGTTGTTTGTCGATTCATCCGGGTAGTACAAAATTGTATAATGATTTGAAGAAATTTTATTGGTGGTCGGGTATGAAAAGAGAAATTTCGAGTTTGTATCAAAGTGTTTGATTTGCCAACAAGTGAAAGCCGAGCATCAAGTGCCTTCGGGTTTACTTCACCAGATGATGGTTCCCGAATGGAAATGGGATAAATTACGATGGATTTTGTGACCGTTTGCCTCTCGACTCAAAAAGAAAGATGCCGTTTGGGTTGTGGTGGATAGATTGACGAAATCGGCTCACTTTATACCGCAGACGCACCGACTACTCATTTGATAAGTTGGCTGAATTGTATATTGTTTGAAATTGTGAAATCGCACTTGAGTGCCTATGTCTATTATTTCGGATAGAGATCCGAGGTTCACTTCGAGGTTTTGGAAAAAGTTGCAAGAAGCCTTGGGTACGAAATTGAATTTTAGTACCGCGTTTCACCCATAAACCGACGGTCAATCCGAAAGAGTAATTCGTGTTCTTGAAGACATGCTCCGGATGTTGTGTTTTAGAATTCGAAGGTAGTTGGGAGAAATATCTACCTTTGGTTGAATTTGCTTACAATAATAGTTATCGATCGAGTATACGATGGCACCGTCATTTAAGCATTATATGGTCGCAAGTGTCGAACTCCTTTGTATTGGACCGAGCTTAGTGAGAAAGCAGATTCACGGAGTTGATTTAGTTAGAGAAATCAAGAGAAAGTGAAAGTAATTCGTGATTGTTTGAAAGTCGCTTGGATCGACAAAAGTCATACGCGATTTGAAAAGAAAAGAAATTGAGTTTCAAGTGGGTGATAAAGTGTTTCAAAAGTATCACCATGGAAAAGATTTTGAGATTTGGCCAAAAGGGCAAGTTGAGTCCTCGTTTCATTGGGCCGTATGAGATTATCGAAAGGATTGGACCAAAGTGGCATATCGGCTAGCTTTACCAAAGAGAGTTAGAAAGAATTCATAATGTGTTTCATGTGTCAATGTTGCGACGCTTATCGTTCGATCCTTCACATGTGATTTCTCCGAGAGATTGAGATTCAACCGGATATGACCTATGATGAGGAACCGACTAAGATTTTGGCTCGAGAGGTTAAACAGTTAAGAAATAAAAGTATAGCTTTAGTGAAAGTATTGTGGCAAAGACATGGAGTAGAAGAGGCTACGTGGGAACCAGAGGAAGCCATGAGAAAGCAGTACCCAAACCTCTTTTCCGGTAAGATTTTCGGGGACGAAAATCCCTAAAGGGGGGGAGAGTTGTAACAACCCGATTTTGAGCTTAGTCGGAATAGTGGTTTCGGGACCACAAATCCAGATGAGGAAAAAAAAATTAAAAAAATTAATATTCTTATATTTTTATGATCTACAATTTTATGAAATGATTTCGTAAAAATTTAGTTCGAAAATTTTGGTGTTTGAGCACTCAATTTAGTCAAAAGGACTAAATTGTAAAAATACAAAACTTGAGTTCTAGAAGCTAGAGGTATCTAATTGCTATGAAATTTTAAATTGAAGGTCCTTAAAAGGTAACTAGACCATTGGTTAACTTTCTGGAAAAAAATGGACATTAAATAGGTTAAATAGAATATTTTTAAGTTAAGGGCATTTTGGTCATTTAGTGATTAAAATGAGTTAAAAACAAAATTAAAAGCTAATTTTTGATCATCTTCAACCCCTGGCCGAAATTCTCATAAGGAAGACATAGCTAGGGTTTCTCAAGCTTCCAAGCTCGATTGTAAGTCCGTTCTAGCCCTGCTTTTTAATGATTTTTACGTTTTGAAATCCTCGTAACAAGATTTACCTATTTCTACCATTATTTTGAGCTAGGGTTTGTGTTTAAAAATTTACCCATGGATGAAATGCATGTATTTTGATGTTTTATGGTAGAATATGAAGCTTGAAATGATGTTAAAGAACTTTTGCTAAGCAATTTTAAGTGAAAACTGTAAAATGACATAATCGGTAAAAATTCCTAATGTTCATAAGTGTATGTTAGAGTAAGAATTTGATGTTGCCATAGAAGGAAAAATGATCAGCATGCTATAAAACATAAGAATAAGGGCTGAAGTTTAATTTTCGAGTATTGGGGCAAAATTATAAATATGTGAAACTTTAGGGGCAAAAATGTAATTTTTCTATAGTGTGATTTTTAGACTAAATTGAATAATGTGCGTATTAAATGAGTTAAATATGTTATTATAGATCAAGAAAGACGAGGAATTGACCTTGATCGGGAAAAGAAAAGGTTGTTGATCAATTGCAAATTCGTCATATTTTGCACCGAGGTAAGTTTGTATGTAAATAATGTATTGTTTTACTTACATTTTCATATTTTGATAAACGGCATGAATTGTGGCTGAATATTTGATGTAATTGACAAAATATCGACAAGTGAGAAATTTCCGCTTGAACCTTAGGAATAAAAATGGATTCGAGTGACATGTTCACTTGAAACCTATGTGAAATCTAAGTGGAATAAGTGATCCGGGTGCTGGTCCGTACGTTCTACCAGTGGCTGAGTTATCCAGCATGTGTTACGGATACTCGACAGCTTGTGTGAGCAGCACTGAGTAGTTACGTATGACCGACAGCTTGTGGGAGCAGACCCGAGATTGTGATTATGTGAAACGGGTGCTGGTCTTATAAGTTCTACCAGTGGCTGGGTAATCCTGCATGTGTTGCGGATACGACACACCTTGTGTGAGCAGCACCGAGTAGTTACGTATGACCGACAGCTTGTGTGAGCAGACCCGCGAATGTGAATAGCTCAAGAACGAGCCTATGTGTGATAAGTGATGTGAAGTAGCTTTGGCTACAAGTGTGGCACTATGTGCAATATTCTGATGTATCCGTTAATATTCTGATATGTTCAACGGGAAATGACTAAGTGTAAATGACTGTGATTATGTGATGAATAAGTGTAGGTATATGTGTGTAAACTTATGAGCAATGTGCTCGATATGTGATAGAACTTTGGTAAGATTGATACGAGTAAATGTTACAATGAAAGTTAACAAATTTAGAAATAAAACAGTTTTGAACAGCAGCAGTTATGTGTCTTTGAAAAATCACCAAAAATGGTAGAAATTGAATTAGAATTTGAATAATATATGAAATTAAATCTTATTGAGTCTATTTTCATATGAAAGAAACAAAGAAAGAAAAGAAGTTCTGTATTTTGAGATATTTAGATTTTTGTGAGACTGGTTCAGAGTGATTTCTGAGATCCCCTGTTCTGACTTGGAAAAATCATTAAAAATTGTACAAAAATAATTTTGGGACATAATTTATATATTTAGATTCCTTAATGAGTCTAGTTTCAAATGAAACAAGTTACAACATCATTTGAATTCTGTACAAGGAGAAAATTGATTCGTAGTGAAAAGTGGTCAGAATAGTCAAACAGTGAAACAGGAGAAATTTTAATGAATAAACTGTACTAATTGGCTAAGTCAAAAATTCTGAAAATTTTATGGTATAAAGATATGTGAATCTAGTTTCAGTAAAAATTTACGGATCTTAATTTGGAGTTTCGTAGCTTAAGATAAAAATAATTTAGTCACTGTGACTCGAATAGACAGCTTGCTCCAAACTTGAATAAATAATGAATTTGATTGTAGGTTTGAATGTGTTGTTTTGTAAAAATACTAAATCCATTTATTAATTATTTATATACTTACTTACTAAGCTATATGCTTACTCTCTTTTCTTTTCCTTGTTTTATAGTGTCATCAAGCTAGTTCGGGATACGGTGATCGCGTGGAGATCTATTCACACTATCACCCTTTTTTGGTATTTTGAAAACAATATTTTGGAAATTATGGCATGTATAGAAGGCTTAATTGTTTAGTTATTTATAGTTACGAATGGTTATTTTGCTTATGGGTATTGACGAGTTATTTTGCTTATGGGTATTGACGACTATGTATGGGAAAAGTTTTAACTTTATATGGATTTTACATTTTGAATTTTGTACAATAGCTTGGATCATGTCCGGTAATGCCTCGTATCCTGTTCCGGCGACAGACCTGGGTAAGAGGTGTTACAGTGTGTCACACACGGCTAAGACACACGCCCATGTGTCTACCCGTATGGATGAAAATAGGCCATTTTCAAGGCCACTTTTCTCACCCAAATTTGCCTTCAACCTACAACAACACTTGAATACATTCACCAATCAATTCAAGATATTAAAACTAAGCCACAACCAATCTTATACATGATATATTATCATATGTATTCATGTATTCAAACTTACCTATTTGTATAAACATATAAATCTACCAAAATTCAATCTAATCATACCAAGCACATATTTATATTAATCATATTATACCCTCATACATTTACATCAAACTAGCCATCACTATGGCTAGTTACAACCAACCATATATATGCCATCATTGGCCAACTTAAGCTATACATGCCATTATACTAAAATAAGTTTGCTATTTATACCAAAATAAACTGAAGGATAGTGTGATGATGCTCCGACCGGTTCTAACCTTTATGAGCTTTCGAGCACTATAAAATAGAGGAAATAAAACAAAGTAAGCTTTTAAGCTTAGTAAGTTCGTATAATGGGAAATAAACTTACCATTTATTCGCTTTTAAAAAAATCATACAAGTGCATCCAAATCAATTAAATCAATATCTAAATACACATACATCCTCATCAAACATGTTAGTTATGTAATTCACATAAGTTTCAAAAGACAAGAATGAGCTCATCCTTATTCAATTTCTACATACATGTATTTATCATATCAAGTATACAATAATCATGTACATATTATATCTTTATATTTCAAGTATTTTCTCACAGTAATTCATCTTGAAATTCATACCATCTCATATCAGAACTTTACCTGTTGAATCATTTAAAATATCGATGGATACATGGGCAATACACACGAAGTGTACAATACGGTAAATCCGTCAACTCATATTCAGGAGTGCTTATAAAAGCACATAAACGGGAAACTTATCCGGGCTAAAACAGGAAGCTCATAAGAGCAATATTCAGGAAGCTCGTGTGAGCCTATAACGGGTACCTCAAAAGAGCCATTAATCGAGGAGCTCCGGATAGCCATATATCGAGAAGCTCACAAAGAGCCAATTAACGGGAAACTCACGAAGAGTCGTAATCGAGAAGCTCATAAAAGCTAAGGTGTGTCCACAACACATCGGGACGCTCCGAAGAGCTATAACGAAAAGCTCGCTAGACCCTTTTAACGGGAAGCTCATGTGAGCTAATTATCGGGATGCTCTTTCGAGCAATGGTGTGTCCGCAAATATGCAAGATCACAACCAATACGGGAGCCCTGTATCCAACCAATTTTCATGTATCCAAACAGAATTTCATACTTATCAGGCATTTTCGAATTTATGATTAATTTCATAAACATATAAATTTCACAATTCAACATTCACATGTACAATATTTCATTAAAACATGTAAATATGTAGAATTTAGGTACACGAACTTAACTCGACACTTGTTTGTATACGAGAATATACTAATCCGATACTTTTTGTTTTCCTCGATCCAATTCCGTACTAGGTCTATCCGGATCTATACGAGTAAATTTAAATCAATTTAATGAAATTCATATTCAATTCAATCAAATTCACATTTTAGGAAAAAGTATCATTTTGCCCTTATACTTTTAATTAATTCCAATTTCGTCCCTAGGCTCGAAAAATGAAATTCATGCAATATAATCCTTTTTCCAAGCCTAGCCGAATTTTTCATATAACAATAACAGTCCATGTATTTCACAAAAATCAGAAATTTTCCATGAATTTTTCATCTTTTCAATTTAGTCCTTAAATCACAATTTCATGAAATTTTCCTTTACAAAAGTTGTTTATCTATCAACAACATTTCATTTTCTACTATAAATTTCAAAATTTCAGCATACTCATCCATGGAAAAATTTTAATACTTTGATAAATTTACAAATTGATCCCAAAATAGCTAGATTAGGTTATTACAATCTCAAAAATATAAAAATTACTAAAAACGGGACATGATTACTTACCCAATTAAGCTTGTTTGAAGTTCTTTCTCTTAGTTAGGGTTTCTATGGAAAAAATCTAGGGAAGACTGTAACACCCCTTACCCGAGACCGTTGCCGGAGTCGAGCACGAGGCATTACTAGACTTAACTACTAATTTGGGGCATAAAAATTGAAACTGTCCATCTGCGTCGTGTTGACTAAATTAACTATAACTCGAGTTACGAAACTCGAAATTTAGATCCGTAAATTTTCCTTGAAACTAGACTCATATATCTTCTTACTATATTTTTTTATTCAGAATTTTTGGTGTGGCCAATTAGTACAGTTTATTCATTAAAGTTTCCCTTGTTTCACTGACCAACGGTTCTGACCTCTCTTAATCTAAATTCAAATATCTCATTGTACAATTTTTCATATGTTGTTCCCACTTATTTCTATTGAAAATAGACTCACTAAGGAATCTAGACGTATAGATTATAAAACAGGGGACTTCAAATACCATCCTAACCATGTCTTACTAAAATTCAAATATCACAGAATATAAAATTCCTTTGCCTACGTTGTTTCTTTCACATAAAAACAGACACAATAAGCTTTAATTTTATATCTTATTCACTTTCTAATTTCATTTCTCCTATTTTTGGTGATTTTTCAAAATCACGTCACTGCTGCTATTCAAAAACTGTTTCATTGCAAAATATTGTTAACTAGTTTATAACATCTTTATTCCATTTCATTTAAACTCTATACATGCCATATAAATCTTTAAACATAAAACAAAAGCTACCGGAATTGATCTGGATAGTGAGCTTTGTTGTGATGATCCGATCTACTAACTTCCCTTTAATTCAATCTAAATAAAAATATCAAACACACACAAGTAAGCTTATTGAAGCTTAGTAAGTTCATAGGTTTAAAAGTAATGCTTACCAAACATAATATTTTCAAACAATAACAAAACATTTACTATAATTCCCTGCCATTCACAACCACTATTATGATACTTCATATAGTTGAGCTCAACATTAACAACTACTCAATCTCTTTCAATAAGTTCACACCTCTTGTATTACTTATTATCAAATTAGGAAACGTCTTACGAATTTGAGTACGTCGTTGCTCAGTGCCACGTTTCACAACTCAGTATGGTTTTCCTTATTGGAACACCATACTTACATTTCACAACTCGGTATGGGAAAGGTCATACCTACTTTTTTAACTCAGTATGGTTAATACCATACCTACGTTTCACAACTCAGTATGGATGATACCATACCTACATTTCACAACTCAGTATGAATGATACCATACCTACGCTTCACACTTTTCCATGAATCAACCATGGTCTTTTCCGTCAATTCATCACATGTCAGGATACGAACGTACTCAATCCTGCGTTTTTCCTAATCTGAATTACCACATTTATTCTTTTATTTTATCAAAATTTTCACAATCCCACAGCAGATTCATATTTAATAACACATTATATCATTCAATAATTCACAAATAAACATGTAAATTCAACCATATGAACTTACCAAGTTGATTTGTAGAAGATATTGAAATTTAGGGACTATTCCACAACTTTTTATTTTCCTCGTTCTTCTTTGGATTCTTGATCTATAATGAAAAATATTTTCACTCATTAGCATTTATTTCATTTCTATTTCACTTCATAATTTATGCTCTTCAATTTTCAAAATTGCACTTTTACCCCAAAATTTATAGTTTTTACAATTTAGTCCCTACTCAATTCACCCATCAATTGAACTAATTTTTCTCAATTAACACTTTATTTTATCATTATAAACTATTTCAAAACCTTTGATATTCTTAATTTCAACACCAACCTCTAATTCACAACTTTTTCACAATTAGGTCCTAAATACCCTTTTCTATCAAAATCACTTAATAAAACCACATTAATATGAAACTAGAATTTAAATTTCATAATAATTCACCATAAACTTCCCTTACTCAGCCAGGGTAACTTCTAATTTCACCCACCAAATCAAAAACCAATGAATTCTATAAGTGGACCTAGTTGTAAAAGTCATAAACACATAAAACTTATCAAGAAAAAGCAAAAATTAAACTCACATGATGTAAAAATATGAAAAATAAGCTTTCTCCAGACCTCCTATGGCGTTTTGGCTGAGAAAATACGAAGAGATCTCTAGATTTTTCAATTTTGTCCTTATTTTATATGTTAAAATTGTAAAATTTCCAATTTTGCCCTTATTTCCCTTATTTTTCTGATGATTTTCTTGCCCTTGCCGTCCAACCTATTCACTTTTAGGCTTAATTTCCCTTTAAATCCTCTTTCTTTTAACACTTGAGCTATTTAATCCTTCTAGCAAATTTTACATTTGTTACAATTTAGTCCTTTCTATTTAATTGACTACCCAAATGTTTAAATTTCTCAACCAAACTTTAATACTAACTTAATGACACTCCATAAATATTTCTAAAAATACTTATGACTTAGTTTTCATATTCGAGGTCTCGATACCTCATTTTTTGACCTATTTGACATAATAAATTCTTTTAATTCACCAAATTCACCAATTCACAAATTCTTCTAAATTCTTACTTGACTCATAAATATTAAATTACTATCTTATTCAATCTTACTTGTCGGATTTAGTGATCTCAAATCATTGTTTCCAACACCATTGAAAATTAGGCCGTTACAAAGATAATGAAAATAAAATTAGTTTATTCATTTAATTAACCTATCATCTTTTTAATTTTTCAACTTTCCAATTTTATCCTTTTTTTCCATGGATGAATCATCATAAATATGTACGAACTTTGATTAATGGCTTATTTCCTTATAAGGACTTCAAATTTTGAATTCCATAGCTATTTGATCCTTCTAGCTACTAGTATTTAACTTTTACATTTTATACAATTTAGTCCTTTCCCCCTAATTAAACATGAAATCGGTAAAATTTTCTTAATGAAAATTTCATACGTTATCCCTATCATAATGCAAACCATATAATAATATTAAAATAAATTTTCTTTCTGACTCGAATTTGTGGTCCCGAAACTACTATTTCAATTTCACTGAAAACGAGCTATTACACCTTATCAATAAATAAAACAAAAAATAACGGAGGACTTATAAATAAAGATAAATAACTTTATATATATAAGCATAACTAAATAATAATAATTATAAATAAACAATAAAAACATAAACTCTAAACTCAAGACCTTAAATCCTAAACTCATAGATTATTAATTAATTATTTATAATAGTTATAATTAATATTTAATCATGTTTAAATAAAATTATTTATATTTATGGGTAAGCTACACTCATGGTCACTAAACTATTGGTAAGATTATGTTTTGGTTATTCAAATTCAAAATAACAAAATGGTCACTGAATTATTTGGAAGTTTCAATTTAAGTCACTGAACTATTTGAAAATTTTTATTTAAGTTACTAGGCTGTTAAGTTTTTTTTAGAAAAAGTTTGGCTAACGAGCTTTAAGCAATGATTCGTCTGTCTTTATGATGGATCAATACCCATCAGCGAGTAGAAGGATATACCTTAATTCCAAGTCAATTTGACGGTCATTATTAGAGATTGGAGAAGAAAATTATTTGGATTTTGGTTCTAAATTCATAATGTTCAAATTTGTTTTAGAAAAAAAACTGAACTGTAGAAAAGAAGGGGTAATAAAGCTTTCAATTGGTGCAAGCTAAGAAAGTTATACAACAACGATTTTAACCGTCCAGTGACTTAAATGAAATCTTTCAAATAATTTAATGACTATTTTGTAACTTTTTGAAGTTAAATAACTAAAATGTAAACTATTAAACTTGGGTCTAGTAGTTTAGCCTATATTTATTCATAAATATCCTACAATTTTTTATTTATGTATTGATGGTGTATCAAATATTATTATTTAAAAACCCATATAAATTACAAATGAAATGTAGATATTATTTTAGTTTAAATTTGGATAATTTTATCATTGAGTTAATTATTATTTTACACTTAACATCAAATTTAGCCACAATTAAATAGGTTTACGCACATATTTTTATCCATTTCCTCGAATAAGGGTATTAAGACAGTCATATTTTCCTCCAAAGCGCCTCCCTCTTTGAACTCCTCGGCCAATGCTTACTCGTTCTGTCTCCTTACCATAATCATTGGAAAGACGATCTCCTCTTCCTCGCCGATTACCGGGGTCCGGTTAACGCCATATTCGACCGGATAACTAAGTTTCGTCGATATATCTTCCGGCTAGCTTTTTTTTTTTTTCGTCATTTTACTTTTGTCTCTCTCAAAAGATGGCGTCTGAGGACGTGAAAAGGAGCGAGTCGGCTGTCACGACGATTGTGAATCTGGCGGAAGAAGCGAAGTTCGCTAAGGAAGGAGTTCAAGCGCCGAGCCACGCGTTCCTTAGTATTTGCAAGTCTCTAGTCGCTGGTGGTGTCGCCGGTGGAGTGTGAGTCACTTTGTTTCTTTTAAAAGATTCGCTTTCCCTTTTATTATTGTTTTTTTATTTAAGTAGTTTGATCGTATTTTTACTTTATTTTTGAGACTTTTTTTTAGTTTCTTCAGTCTTGACAGGAGCAAAAGAAGGGCCGTATTTGTTCAACTGATATAGTATTTTTTTTTCCCACTTTCAGCTAACATTTTTAGTATTATTCTTTTTGCTATGGATTCATTTCATTGTTTTAGAACCAGTGATTTTTTTTTCATGGAAATATTCACCTGTATGTTTTATTCTTCCTTGCGGCTATTGAAATTTTTTTTGGTGAAAGCAGCTATTGAAATTTTAAACCTTTTCTTTTTCTAGTAATACTCTGATTATGATGATACTTAATCGGGGTCCCTTTTTCCCTGTTATTTTTGAAGAACTGATGATAAATTGGAAATATGCACAGATCAGTGTCTGGTATTAATTGCTGATAATTTGGAAATATAGGACATATAAATAATTTGTTTAAATTAGGAGTTAATCTTTTATAGAATGATAGTTTAATGTTGTTTGAGCCTTCAGGCTCTTTCTCCGCTTTTAGGATTTTACAGGACTTGATACTTTAGGGTTTTAAATCTTGTGACATATTTAACAAGATGTTTTATCAATACGGTCATTCCCATTTCATATATTCCACTCTCTTAAGGGTAGGGGAGCATTTTCTTTAAACTTCAAGGATGAGAACATGGTGATGGTGGCATTTGATGCTTCGAGAAATTTGGTGGTAACTCTTGTGGCCTTGATGGGTAGTTGTGAGAATTGAATAGAGGAACTGAGGGAGAATTGAATCTTTGATGCTGATCAGTGAAGAATATAGTCATTCCTTGGTCTACAAGTTTGCTTGTAACTTTTTTCGTTTGAAAAATAGTTCCAATTGAATGGAAGGGTCGTAGGGAGAAATGTTAACGCGTTGATATTTTGATGGTTTTCTTCACTTCACGTTGATATCATGCTTGACTTACCATTCATTGCCTATTGCATTTACTGAATGTATGTTATATCTGTTTCAGGTCACGTAGTGCTGTTGCCCCCCTAGAAAGATTAAAGATTTTACTTCAGGTAGTTAATTTAATATTTTATTATTGTCATTTGGTCCTTATTCGTTAAGTTCTCATTTTATTGTCGTCTTATTCTTCTGGATTGAACACTCAATATCTATTATTGGTTTTGCTTATGGTGTAGTTCTTTAAATGCGTGGTGTGTTTTCTTAATGCATCAGTATTATAGTTTTGTTTCTTTCACTTATAGAGTACAGATTACAGGATTTCCTTTTTGAACCTGCAGGTGCAGAATCCGCATGGTATAAAATACAATGGAACAATCCAGGGTTTAAAATATATATGGAAAACCGAGGGTTTTAGAGGAATGTTTAAAGGCAATGGTACTAATTGTGCTCGCATCATCCCAAACTCAGCTGTGAAGTTTTTTAGCTATGAGGAAGCATCTAAGTAAGCCTTGGCCTTAAGTTGTTTTTATCACAAATTTTTACCAAAACAGTTAAAAGGATGCCTGTCTCAGTATCCAAAATTTATCGTTGAACAACTGTATACAAAATATGAACTGATATCTTCCCTTCTACTTCTTTCTGAATATAGGGGGATTTTATACCTTTACCGGCAGCAATCAGGAAATGGTATGCCTGTATCCTTTTTCCTTCACAATTGTTGTTTTTAATTATCCCTCCAATTGCACTTAGGATGTGACTGAGATCTGAAGCTGATTGGCATGATTCAATTTTATTTACTATGCAACTATTGAGGGAAACATGTCCTGCTTGTGAACTTGGTGTGCTGAATATCTGATTTTGTGTCAAAAGAGACAAATGCACTTGGTTGTGCCAACAAAGCGTGTACATGCATACTTTCAGTCTGCATTTACCATGTGAAGGGAAAATGGAATCTCTTATATGGCCTTGATTGGCAGACGAGTTTGCATTTTGCAGTAATTATTGATGTTGTGGTTAGCATTTTACTAAGTGCTTTCTTCGTTTAATTTTGTCTTGTAGAGGATGCTCAACTCACGCCACTTCTACGCCTTGGAGCTGGTGCGTGTGCTGGAATCATTGCCATGTCAGCCACTTATCCAATGGATATGGTACGAGGTCGTCTAACTGTCCAGGTAATCTTTTGAGTTTCTTTCTGAAACATTAATTTATTTGACTTAAGTTGGATCAACTCTCTTTTGCCTTTAGGGACAGACTAGCCTCTTGTTATCACTTGATGGCTACCATCCACATGTTATATTTGCAGACCGAGATGTCACCTCGGCACTATAGAGGAATCTTTCATGCTCTTACAACAGTCTTGCGGGAAGAAGGACCTCGTGCTTTGTACAAAGGCTGGTTACCTTCAGTAATAGGAGTTGTAAGTAAAACTTTTGCAATCTGACTACCTGCATAATTTACTGCCTTATGCATTCTAGGTATGAGCATCCAGATGCATCTAGACTTCTACTAGTATAACGAGTTCCATTTATGGTCTGCCTGAACTTAAGTATGTGTTGGTTTTTGTATGGCATATAGCTGTTCATGGCTAACAGTCAAATTCCAATGTCTGATACTTCTCTACTTTTAGTATATGACTTCAGTAATGGAAGAATCTTTCACCTTATGTTTGTATGCAAAAGCCTAAATGTTTCTTATGATGTTTATAGGTACCCTATGTAGGTCTTAACTTTGCGGTTTATGAATCTCTGAAAGACTGGTTGATCAAAAGCAGACCATTTGGGCTAGTTGAGGACTCAGAATTAGGTGTCACAACAAAGCTGGCATGTGGAGCTGCTGCTGGAACCGTTGGCCAGACAGTTGCTTACCCTCTTGATGTCATTCGACGTAGAATGCAGATGGCGGGCTGGAAAGATGCAGCTTCAGTTGTCACTGGTGATGGGAATAGCAAGGCTCCCCTTGAATATACCGGTATGGTTGATG
Source organism: Gossypium bickii (assembly GCA_025503065.1). NCBI lineage: Eukaryota > Viridiplantae > Streptophyta > Magnoliopsida > Malvales > Malvaceae > Gossypium > Gossypium bickii. The sequence goes on along the minus strand of CP106716.1, from coordinate 113,587,548 downwards.
CATTCAGGAAAACAGTTCGGTATGAGGGTTTTGGAGCATTATACAAGGGTTTGGTTCCCAATTCAGTGAAGGTTAGTGTAACATCTTAGTCTCTGCAATCAACTTTCTCTTGATGTACCAAAGACTTTTTCTCTATCGTTAACTTCTTGCATTCTGTTTGAAGAAAAGTGCCTGTACTTGTATTCTTCTTACCTTCTTACCTGTACATTAAATAATAAAATGTTGTTTGCCATTTTCGTCAGGTGGTTCCATCGATAGCAATTGCATTCGTCACATACGAGTTGGTGAAGGATGTTCTTGGGGTTGAGTTAAGGATATCTGATTGAAGGATTATTAGATTTTTGGTTGATATTCAGTTTATTTTAGTGGTCAGGAATTGCTGTGAATTTAGGTGGTTATTTAGCTATGTTACTTTTCTTCTTCGAAATAGCACATATTTAAATATAAATATAGAGGTATGATGTGTGAAATATATGAAAAAGCTTAGGAGAAAAGCATAATGGTGTCAGATATGTATCAGTTTTTGAAATTTACCTGTCCGAGTAACATCTACTTTTAGAGTTTGTTTAAATTTCTTCAGCATCACATGTGCTGTGGCAATAACGTTGGGAAATGGTGCTGCTAGAATACGCTCTGTTGGATTACCTTTTTTGGAAGTTATTGCCGAGTTGTAGTAGTGATGATTATTAAATAAGACATCACATTTTAGTTTTAACTTTAATATATATATATATTTATGTTACTCAGATTTTTACAATAAAATATATGATTTGGGCACCTATTTACTTTTGTGGTTGAAGAATAGTTTTTGTATTATACTTAATTTTGTGAATTTTATCACTATCAAATTTAATTTTTATAATTAGTTAATTGTAGTTTATATATTTTTCGAATTTTGAAATTCTAATTCTAACATAAATGGCAGTTGTGGAGCCATAAGGTTTAAAATTTTTAATTTTCCCTTTATATACATACTATGACTCTCCCAAATATAGAAGTAGGTCTCTCTAATATTTTTATAGTACTAAAAATAATATTAAAAAAATTATTCTTGATAAAAAATAAAGGGAAAATCTTCTTGAAGAAGCTAAATTTGGGGAGTTTTTTATAGATAATCTTATTGTTTATATTAAGAGGGACAATTGAAGCTTCTGATTTAGGCTCTATATCTAGTGATTTTATTTCATTGAAAAAACGTCGTGTACAATTTTAATTAATGATATGGTATTTCTTATTAATTGTTTTTTAAGATATGTATTGACTTATATATATTTAGAAAAATAATATGGAATAAATTTTTTATCTAATCTTTTGTAGTATAATTAATATATTACAATTTTTTTTATATAGTATAGTTTAATCCTCCTAAAATTAACATTCTAATCTACCACATAATTAAATTCGGTTATTATGCAAGATCTTTGACGAAGCAGATGAATAACAAGGGTGGAAAAAGTAGATGGGGGAGAAAATAAGAAAAAAGAATGAAGGGAGAGGGAGAGGGAGAGGGTGAAGAAAGGAAAGTAAAAAAATGAAGAAAAAGAAAAGGAGAGGGTAAAAGTAAACATTAATTTATTACTTCTATCTATTCATAAAAAATGTATATAATTTTTAGAATTTGTATCAAATTAAATGATACTTTATTTAATAATTAGAATTAATTTATCAAAATATCCAAATATCAAAGATACAATTTATTATTATTTTAAAATTTAGTTACTTATTAATTGAAAAAGATGGAAAAAAAATATAAAGTAAAGGGGAATGAAGGGAAAAAAATGAATGGTGTAATTTAGGATTTATAATAATTTGGATCTGAATTAAACGTACTATTTTTTATGTTATAATGAATTGAAATATATAATTTGAGAAAACCGTCAATCCCCGACGTGGCGGGGCCAAATTCCAGTAACTTTTAAAATTTGCTTCTCTAACTGAAGATATTATTAATTTTCCAAAATTCAGGAATAATAATTACTTTATCCATCCAACCTTTTTCCTTCACCTTCATTGCTTCTTAGGGTTCTAAGATTTCTAGGGTTTCACGATTTTTTTCTTTTTTGATTTCCAGTTTTAGCCTTTCTCCTTTTCTACTTCGCGGATTCTCACCTCTTCACTTGGGCGGGTCAAGTTCTTCGAGTTTTCAGTTCCAAGAATTGGTGCGGTATGTTTTCTTAAATTGATTTTTTTTTCCCATTTCTGGTTGGTTTCTTTTCTATTGCCAGAAAATAAGTGATGAAATAATCCTTGCTTAATATTGATTGGGGTTGGGGTGTTTTGGAACTGGTTGAGAATAACGAAATAATTGAGACTTTGGAATTTTAATTTCATTTTCTGCATTATAGGGAAGCGTTATTAGGTTTTATGAAATTGGAATAAAAGCGAATTTGATTGCTAATGTTTTTAGCAGTGCTTAGACGTTTTGATTCACAATTTCAACAAATAAGAAGTTTATTGCTTAATATTTGTACACATATTTGCTCGTTGGCAATTCAAACTATGCACTTCATGAAAATTGAGGAATTCTTGTATAAGCCCGTTTGGATATCTTTAAACCTAACGAATATGCAATTGGCACTCCCCTTAGATTTGTGGGATTGATGATAACAATTACAGACATGATTATAATGGTTTCTCACTAGGAAGCAATATGCAGTGAAAGAAGACATTTCGTTGGATGAAAGTTTGCGCCTAAAGCATGGATGAAGAAATAATTGAAGAAGTAGCTCCAATAGATGCAGCTGAGGGGGCTCACCTTCAGGGCAAAGAGGTTGAGTATTTGGTCAAACCTGACAACTGCAACGTGTTGGTGTCCCAAGAAATGGTGATACCGGCTGAGGTTAATGCTTCATTCCGTGTTCTTGGTGATGTATTGGAAGGAAAGAATGTGTTGGAACATGGATGTACTAGCCCTTGTACTTATAATGATGAAAATGACATAGTTGAAGAGTTAACTTTGAGAAACTATAATGGCTCTAACATACCCGTAGTTGGTACATCAAATGATAGAGAAAAAGCGCAGATGAGGCAGAACCATTGGCAACATCTTTATCAGTTGGCAAGTGGATCAGGAAGTGGGGGTTCATGCAGCAAGATTGACAACAGTCAGGCAATGCCAAATATGCCACTGGATGCAAGGTGTGCATCTTTTCCTGAAATTTTGGGTCACAAACCTTTGAGTGATGGGCAGACTGAAGCTGCAGCACAATTGATTGGTGGTGAAAATAATGAGGTTTCTGGCAGTCAGCAATCTCATGGAGGTATCAAGACAAAGATTTTATCAAAATCAGGATTTTCTGAATTTTTTGTTAAAACTACATTGAAAGGTAAGGGCATTATATGTAGAGGTCCGTCTCATGATGCCTCCAGAGTTCACCTTAGACATCGAAATAGCACAAAATCTACCGGGCAAACTATGGTGGCTCCTATTCCTCCTGTGAAAGCTGCTGGAAGCCCTGTGGTGGCTTCTAATACTTCACTAATCTTGGATAATAGAGCTGTTGTGACTTCTCCCAATGGGATCATAGTGCCAGGGGCTGGTGAGCGTGATCATGATGGGATAAACTTGAGAGAATGGCTGAAAGTTCAGTCTCATAAAGCAAACAAAGCTGAGTGCTTGTATATATTTAGACAAATTGTGGATCTGGTTGATTATTCTCATTCTCAAGGAGCTATCTTGCATGACTTGCGCCCTTCTTGCTTCAAGTTGTTGCAAGCTAATCAGGTTAAATATATTGGTTCAGGTGTTAAGAAAGGACTTCTAGATACTATGTTGGATAAAGATTCCTCTCCTTCCGAGAACTTTATGACTAGGAGAAGGCCAATGAAGCAGGGGATGATTTCCTCAATTGGTCTTTGTGCTAAAAAGCAAAAGATCAATGAGAACACAAACTTGACTAGGTGGCCTCTGTTTCATTCTAGGGCTAACCTCAAAAATGAAACCATAAACACCCAATTTTCTCACAATGAATCCAGCGAACATTGTCCAAATACAATATTTAGCAATTTTGGGAGCTCTCATTCTTCTAATTCGGCTCAGCATCAGTCAGTCTCTGGGAATGAGCAGTTGGAAGAGAAGTGGTATGCTAGTCCAGAGGAAATCAATGAAGGTGTTTTCACAATTTTATCTAATATATACAGTTTGGGTGTGCTGGTTTTTGAGGTACAAAAACCAATTGTTCTGCTATCTTTTATTTGTTTTCTTATCTATTTTTGATCTGCATGGAAGAGAGTGGATATTTGTATTCGTTCTAAAAAGCAATTTGATTGTTTCTTTCAGTTGCTTTGTCAATTTGAATCTGAGAGAGCACATGCTGCTGCAATGTTGGATCTACGCCATAGGATTTTTCCTCCAACTTTTCTGTCAGAAAATCTCAAGGAAGCTGGATTTTGTCTTAGACTACTTCACCCAGAACCTTCTTTGCGCCCAACAACCAGGTACTATAAATTGTTCATCAGTGCTAAATGTGAAGCTCTAGAATCTTATAACTGATGTTGGATATGGACACTTTGAAAAAGTAGCATGCCAATGTGTAGGCTAGAATTTTAAATGCCTTAGTGATTAGACTATGATAATTATATATATGTATATATCTAGTAAGCTATATCTCTATGATAACCTATGTATCTTGCAAAAAGCATCAGTGAATCAGATGATGAATTGATTGGAGAATTATGTTCCATTTATTATTGGTGGAAAGAACAAGAATAGAAAATTAACAAACTATAAAAAACAAAAATGTGGAAGTAGTTAAACTGCACCATGTAAGGCACATCTTGGAGATCTGCATGGAATTAAATTTCAGGTAACGGTATGTTGATGAAACCATTTTCAGCTTTATTATTCAATGGCTAAGGCTTAAGCATTAATGCTTACGTTAGTACAAACTTGCTTTCTTTGTGCTTGTATTTGTAAATGTTTGGACCCTGATGTCCATTTATAATTCAATATAGGATTCTAAGTTTATAGTTGTTGATATTTATCAGGGATATCCTACAATCTGAAGTACTTAATGGATTCCAGGAAGTATTTGCAGAAGAACTGTCGTCATCCATTAACCAAGATGATACTGAATCAGAATTATTATTGCATTTTCTTGGTTTATCAAAAGAGCAAAAGCAGAAGCATGCCTCGAAATTAATGGAAGATATTGCTTGTTTGGAAGCAGATATTAAAGAGGTTGAGAAAAGAAGGCACTTTTCTAGAAAACCTTTAACTTATTCTTCCATCAATGCGAGGGAATGTAGACACCATAGTAAAAAACCTCCAATCTCAGAGATGCATTCAAGTTTATACCCGTTTTCCGGTGACAATGAAATGAGGTTAATGAGAAATATCAATCAGCTTGAATCTGCTTATTTCTCTATGAGGTCAAGAGTCCCTTTTCATGAGACCGATTCTATGAGACGGCCAGATAAGGATTTACTTAAAAATAGTGACAATGGGCATTTGGCACAAAACAATGAAGAAATACCGAGTCCTCCTGATAGCCTTGGTGCATTCTTTGATGGTTTGTGTAAGTATGCTCGATATAGCAAGTTTGAAGTCCGTGGGATAATGAGAAGTGGGGAGTTCAACAACTCTGCGAATGTAATCTGTTCTTTAAGTTTTGATCGTGACGAGGATTATTTTGCTGCTGCTGGTGTCTCTAAGAAAATAAAGATATTTGAATTTAATGCACTTTTTAATGACTCTGTTGATATTCATTATCCAGTCATTGAGATGTTAAACAAATCAAAGCTTAGCTGTGTTTGCTGGAATAACTATATCAAGAACTATCTGGCTTCAACTGACTACGACGGTCTAGTTAAGGTTTGTACATCTTTCAGACTTGTAGATTTTCTAGTTTAAGGAACCGGGTTTTTTTTGGTATGAATGTTGATGAAGTGAATGCTTGTGGCAACTGTCATATCTCTGGTATAATTGCAGGGGATTTTTGTTAGATTTTAACTTGACAGGAGCTGCTTGTATCTTACGTGCTTACCTCAAAATTTCGGTTGTCATTAGTTCTTGTGACATTTCCATTGAATCTCTTTTCGTTCAAAGTTTCTGAACTTCTAATAAGTTTGGATCTTCTTTTTCTATTTCCTCTTGGCAATTCTGAAACTAGTCGCTTTTCCTTATGCTGCTGATCATATAGCCTGTAGGTGATGGTTGTTCCTGAACGAAAACCAGAAATCTTTCGCTTGACCTATGAAACTGTTCTGATCTTAGAGGTTAAGGACATGGCTCAGAACTGTCTAACTACAGTACTTCACAATAGCTTGATTGCTACCATCATATGTTTATTTAACTGTTGATGGTAAGTTTAATCTAAAGCTTCGTTAGACATAAATTTGAATCATAGGCTTTAAGAAAATTGATATACCATCTATAACCATGTTCAAAGTGGTGTCTGTGATGGTTTTGGAGGTCCCCTTTTTCAACCCCATGCTATACTTTTAGATGCTGCTAGTGAATTTTTCGATCTAGAAGTCTCATTTGTTTAAATAATGTTGTGGGTATAGCTTATGTATGTTGGCTCCGTTGTGCCATAATATATTTGAAATGCAAAGCTCTTGGCTCCTGGAATAACCATGATTCTTTTTAATTTGCTTTGCATGCAGCTTAGTCATTTCCTTATCCATCATAAGATATTGCTGTTGGAAATTACCTTTAGTATTTTCTATAAAATTCATGTATCGCTCATTGATACTATTTGCTTGGATGAGATCCAGTTATGGGATGCAAGCACCGGTCAAGCTATCTCCCATTACATTGAACATGAAAAGAGAGCCTGGTCTGTTGACTTTTCTCAGGTGTATCCAACAAAATTGGCTAGTGGCAGTGATGACTGTTCCGTGAAACTATGGAGCATTAACGAGGTATGTTCTACTCCAGTCTCTTATGGCTTTAATAGCATAAAATACGTGGCTTTTTTCCCCTCTGAAAACTATTCAAATTAGGTAGAGCAACAAAAAGAGTATAAATGCAGAAGCTGGATCTCATACCCAGGTTAAGTTAAGCCCACTGGTGCGAGACACACGTTACTCTCCTGGTTGTACATACTTTGTTACATTCAACATATCAAAGAAATAAGTTGTATGAGAATGTCTACAACTCACTGCTCTTGTTGATCATGGATGAACACTTTTCTTACCTAAGCGTATCGGACAAAGCAATTAATAGGAATAATTTTATGGATCTTCATTTTTTGTTTACAAATGCCATAGAATTTGATCAGTATATACTTTTAAGTCATAGAAGAGTTATAAAGATCACAAGAAACTGTCCTTGTCTGTTTATGCATGTTGTGCAGGTTGGATATGAATTTGAACTGTTTTTGCATAAACATAATGATCTTCCATCATTCAAGGTGCCTTGAAAGCACTGCTGAAAGTTGCCTAAGCTTATGAGATTAACGTTCTCCCCCCTCCTTTCTGGGTGTAGAAAAACTGCTTAGGAACCATCAGGAACATTGCAAATGTCTGCTGTGTTCAGTTTTCTGCTCACTCCCCTCATTTACTGGCATTTGGATCTGCGGATTACAAAACGTATTGCTATGATCTTCGGAATGCTAGAGCCCCATGGTGTGTTCTTGATGGTCATGACAAAGCTGTGAGCTATGTGAAGTTCCTGGACTCGGAAACTGTAGTTACTGCTTCCACTGACAACACATTAAAGCTTTGGGATCTCAATAAAACTAGCAGTGGGGGCCTGTCCTCTAATGCTTGCAGCTTAACATTTTGTGGACATACAAATGAGAAGGTTGGCATTTCTCTGCTAGAAAATAGTCTTTTGTCATTAATATTCTTGACCCTGGCAAGCCTTTTTGTTCATTTGGGTTTGGTTCTGATGTTTTACCTGCTTCTCCAGAATTTTGTTGGATTATCCGTTGTTGATGGTTTTATAGCATGTGGCTCAGAAACAAATGAGGTATCCTTAACTTAAGCTTGGTTTTCTTCAGTTTTCATGAGGCAGGGGGGGAGGGATCTAATATCACTCAATAAATGCATTATCTGCTTGTTTTGACTGCAAAGCATTAACATATTGAAATGCTGTGTCCTAGGTTTATGCATACTATAGATCACTGCCTATGCCAATAACTTCTCATAAATTTGGGTCCATTGATCCCATTTCTGGAAAAGACACGGATGATGACAACGGGCTGTTTGTATCAAGTGTTTGCTGGAGAGGGAAATCAGACATGGTTGTTGCTGCAAATTCTAGTGGATGTATTAAAGTATTGCAGATGGTTTAAGGAGAAGGTTAATTGCTTGAGTCATCAATTACTGGCGTCATTTGGTTGCCAAGTTTTATTCTCGAGGCTTATTCTTAAAGCATTGAAGCCATCTTGGGTTCAGGCAAATATGTCATACATGGATGACTCGGTCTGCTCGGTGGCTCATTATAATAGGCTTGGCTTTGATTCATAGAAAATTATATGCAGAGTAAAGTCGAGCCAAACTGGAGTTATGGTTCCAGGTTATCAAGATTATCCAGAGCTAGGTTCCAGTTATTCTTTTACATGCTTAATAATCCAGAATATCATGACACTTCCTGAGTCTCGAGAAAGAGGATCAAACAAACCGTAAATACGGGAATGCAAAATCGAGATTGAGGTAACTTCTGCTAAGAGGCTTTCCATCTCGGTTGTGGGAGCGAGAGTGTATGCTATATTAGTATGTGTCTTTACTTCTGCTGGTGATCCTTGAAACTAAGGTGCAGTCCTTTTAAGCGTTGTAATATATATATAGAGAGAGAGAGGTATAATTGGTAATTTACTCAAATGTAGGGTATTCTTTATTGAGATGTAAGTATGCATTCTATGATTCTATGTAACTGATGGTTTACCACTGTAAATCTATAAATTTTGATGTATATGATAGTTTCGGCTATAATTTCCAACAAAATGCCCCTCATTTTGGGTTCCCAGATATTTCCTACCCAGTTTGCTCAACCAAAAATCCGGGGCCGTAGTATTATCGAGTAGAATTGAAAACGGTGTTAATTGGATCTTGGAAGCTTTATCAGAAGAAATTGACTCGATTAGAGAATATGAAAAAAAGAAGAAGCAATAAACAATTAAAAATAGTGCGTGGGTGCCGGGAGGGATAATGATTTGCTCCTGTTGAAAGTTTGAGAATTTAAAGATGGAAAGCAAAATAAAACTAATATATAAATGACTTAATACATGAGATCCGCACTTTTTTGAATGTTGTGTTTTTTTTTTTTTCCAGTGTGATGTTTTTATTAGCAAAAATTATAAACTTCGGTAACCTAATATAAAAATGTTTACTTCTTAATTTAATTCAGATTTTAAGTTAATTTTATGAAAATTCATAATTATTTAATTCTATATTTGGTCATGAGAATATTTCGCTTATTTTGAAGATGTCTTATTTGTTACATCTTTCTAATTGCATTTTTAGTTTACTAATTATTCTTTATTTTATGTTTAACTATTTTAGAAACATATGTATTAAATATGTTTTTTACTCATACTATTACCCTAGTAACCAAACGTAAAACATTAACAATTAATTTTTATCAAATCAATACTAAAACCCGAAAAAATTACCTCATCATAATTGTATTTAACAAATTAAATATAATACCAAACAAATTCACAATTAAAACTAAATTAGTTCTATTAACAAAATCATGAAAATTCAAACCTACTAATATTACTAATTAACTTCCACCAAATCGACCTTAAAAAGCTGAATTAAACCCACAAAAATTAACATAATTACCTTTAAGTATCAAAATATATAACTTTTTTTCAAATATAAGTATCATATTAAAAGAAAATATGTCAAATTCAATTGATGTATTAAGTCCTTAAATATTTAAACAACAAATAAACCAAATTTGATGACGATGATGATTGTTCTTAGGCCCCTTGAATTCTTTGGACTTCAACCATAATAATAATTGTACTTTAACCAATCCTCTAAGATTAAGAAATCTTAGTAAATTGGAGTGTGATACAGAAACAACAATAATCTTGAAGATGGACGGAATCACAAATTATTTTTTGGGTTAGAATTGAGTTATGTATTTTTACAAGAGTTAAAATCTCATTTCTTCATTGAATTAATTTATCTCTATAATTTTAAAAAAAAAATTAAATTAAAATGTTATAATTTGAAGGGATAAAGTGTAAGTTGACCATTTATTAACAATGGTAACTTAAGAAGCTTTTTTGTTGCTTCATATATGTTGACTTTGAGTAATTTTCTTAAAACCACAACAAAAAAAAATCAATATAGTGAGATATCCCCAATATTTAAGTTCTAAAAACATGTTTTATTTTTAGATTTTAGTTACATTCAGGAGTAATTTGTTGTATAAAGATAATAAGCAAATGAGGAAATCAGGTTTGAAACTACTCTTATTGCTGCAATTAATTTTCATCATGTCCTTATTCAGTGTACCAATGACTGCTTGGATTTGGTATAAGAGTGTCATTCACAGGAAATGTGGAGCTTTGGCTACCATGTCCTTGTTATCTTCAATAACCTGATTTAGACAGCTCCCATGTTTAATTTCAGATGACAAATGCAAAATGCTAGTCTTGCATTCAAGTTTCAGATCATGACACTAAATCCAAATTTCTTTCCCTTTTATTTAGGCAACTAATCAATTCTATTCTATCCTTAACATTTGTTTTTTCTTCGGATTAGACCCACCCTACATATTAAACATGTAGGTAAGGTTTTGCATCCTTAGTATTTTTGTATTCATCTAATCAACAAGGAACATTCAAAATTCAGACCATTTACCAAATTCTCCAACTTATAACCCACAACTACATTGGAACTTCAACTCGGGAACTGCCAAAATTTGAACATTACTTCTCCAGTTGGAAAGATGAAGAAAATCGTTGGACGTAGGTCCACGCTCTAACTCAAATCAAATTTTATCCATGCAAAATTTGATAAATTATTTTCATTCGTATTAATATTTTTTTATCAAATTAATGTTACAACTCGTGAGCCATATCATACCATTTTATTTTAATGTATTGCATTAAATGATGACTCATTTCATATATCATAAATCTTTAACAAGAGAATGAAATTCAACATTTCACGATCAGGGTATTAAATGCACTGGATGTTTACCTGTTCTAGTACTACCTACAGTATTCTATAAAACTCCCCTATTCTAATCCATGGTTCCTTGATTGCCTATAAAAATGGCTTAACTTGGACATCATTTCAACATGCTAGCTTCAACAAACACACTGGTTGTCCAAAGGTGAACAAGAAGAAGAAGATGAGTGGAACAAATTGCCCCAAAGCATTCGACATGGCTGCAAGAGTAATGGCTAATGGGAACCATCACCAAGCAAAGAGCAACGACAAGTGTTGTTACTTTCAGATGCCACTCCACTATCCCAGGTACAAAAAGAGTGACTATGAGAACATGCCTGAATGGCAGCTTGACTGCCTGCTTAACCAGTATGGCCTTCCTATCATCGGAGATGCTAACCAAAAGAGAAAGTTTGCAATGGGAGCTTTCCTTTGGCCTTCCCAGGTTGAATAATAATACAAAGTCATTCTACATTTGCCTTGTCAAATATATCATACTTTTAACTGATGAACAACTAGCTTATGTATAATTATATAGTAAATCTTGAAGTAGCTAGCTTTCAAGTGGTATCACTGTTTGTACCATACTGATTACTTAGTATTATGTTGAATTATATCGTTAAGCAGCAGTTTAATGTAATGGATTATTGATTATTAATCTTCAGTGTTGAACTATGGCCCTCAGAAGATGTTTTGTTCATGTTTGTATCATATAACATGTTTTTTCACTGTTTGTGTTTGTTGTTTCAGTGTTAATTAGCATTTTACTCGTGTTTTGGCACGATGAACTTCCCGTTCGTCGTTTTTTTCAGCTTTATGCGAGCTTTGTTCGATCATTAATAAAAATTCTCGGTTTACCAGAAAAAAAAAAAATCATTGACACAATAGGACTAAGTGAGTCATGTGAGCAGTTTTCACATTCTGCCACACATGGGAATCCTGATAAGAAATTTACACTTCTTGTTTATGGTACTGTAAAAATTTTCATATCAAGATTGATTTCAACATAAGTAGATTCTAGAGTCAAAGTAGGGTAAAGCTGTTCATATCGTCCAAACAATGTCTCGAATATGTCTTGCAAGTTCGCTTATATCAAAGCTCCATGATGATGCTTGCATGTTTTGTAACAAGACCCCCAACTTGTTTGATGGGTCCAATGTCAGAGACAAAACATGTGGTTTTGAAGCAACCAATCATAACATCAAGAATCTAGTTTGGGATTTCGATAGCTAAAAACCAGCAGCAGCAATGGGTGGATCTGTATTTACTGATTGATTAAGTCAGAGGTTGGGTTTCGTGAAAAATCATATATAGTGTGAAATCTCATAAAAACGTACTATCCAAAATGGATAAGAAGGGTTGAAATTTCACTTTTAAATGCGAAAATTTGATCAAGTCGCCTGCGGCGTCGAGGTCAAGCTGGGATGGTTGGACATGCATGAATGTGTGCATTGGGGTTTTTAATTAAATTGTTGAGACAGACAAGTGATGTTATGTAATGATGTTATGTAATCAGATGATGAGATATTGCTAATAAAATGAAGGAATCTCCGTCCATGAAACCGGGTTCATAGTCACATTGTTTTAATGAATAAGCATTCACACTTTGCTAACAAATCAATGTTTATCACGACACAACAAAATAACCCTTCACAACTTTGATGTAGACAAACATCCGTATCTCAGCCCCCATTAAACCTTTAGTAGGATCGGAGGTTCATCCTCATTAGGCTGTCAAAACTTTTGAAATTTTTTTAAAAATTTTCAATTAGACACTTCAATTTTTTAAAAATTTTCATAAAATTTTTGAAATTTTGAAAAGTTTTAATTAAACTTATCAAAATTTTTGGAAATTCACATTAAAACCTTCAAAGTTTTAAAAAATTTTAATTAGGCCCTTCCAAAACTTAATGTTAAGATCTGCCACTGAGTAGGATAAAGCTCATAAACTTAAATTTTAATTGTAATATAGTTAATAAACAATGATACATTAATAATTTACTCTTGAAAAAGGTATAATGACTTATTTGACCCTCTAACTTTACAAAAAAAAAGTCATTTTAGTCCTCATTTAGTTGTCACCTTTTTTGGCTCATGTTGTTTGTAAAATCACCCCAAAATAGGTGGAAAAGTTAACGCTTATTAACTTTGTGGATGTGGCATAAACGTGGATGCCGCCATGTCAACAATTAATTAATTTTGTTAAAAATTTTAAAACTTCAAAAAATTATAAAATTATTAAAAGAAGTATAAAAATTAAAATATTTTTTATATTTTAATTTTTAAAAAATTAATTAATTACTAACGTGATATACAAATGAACTGCCATGTGGATGCTATATCAGCAAAGTTAACAAATATTAATTTTTCCATCTATTTTAAGGTTTTTTGACAAATAATACAAATCTAATGACTAAAAAATATGAAAAATAAAATAAAAAACTAAAATAACATTTTCTTTATAAAATTGGAAGGCCCAAAAATATCATAATGCGAAAAAAGTTACCTACTAAGATGTTTATTATTATTTAACTTCTAAAAAATAACCAGGGTGATATTTTTCGTCATATCTATAAAAATAACTATAATTAAAAAATAATAGTTAATTTTAATAAATATTATTATTTAAAAAAATTGGGTATATTTTAAAGTAAAAAGGAATATTGGTTGTCTTAATTGGTATTGTTGGGCCTAAATTATGCCCGGGCCCAGTACCAATTAATCCAAATCCAGAATAAACAAAACAAAAATCCAAATTTAATTAAAAACAGTCCATGACCCAAAACTTCGGCCCAAACAATAAAATCAAGCCCAAACAGACCTAACCTAACCCACAACCTAAAGTCTTAATCGAAACCCTAGCCCTTTGCGCCGCCAGCAGCCTCTCAACGCCGCACGTCTCGCATCCCCGCATCTTGCGCCTCTTCACGTCGCTACACCTGCGGAAAAGGAGGACAAAGCAACAGCAAACAGAATAGATTTTATTGTAAAATCTGGCTATAAAAAGCCAAATCAAAATCTGTAACAAGAGACGTTTTTGGAGGAAATAGAAAGGCATACCCAAATTTCTAAATACCAATACTCAATATCAGTTGAATCAAGCAAACTATTGGCAATAAAGCAAACGTGTGAATAGAAAACCATTTTCAAAGGTGATTTGCGCAGATCTCTATTCTATATAGTTTTCTTTTTTTACTTTTTTTAAAAGTTTCAAAAACAAAAAGAAAAAGGAAGAAGCTTACCAGGCCATAGGTCTTGCGCGCGCGGGATCGGCCACCGGACTGGTGGTGACGTGGCGACGAAGGGAGGAACTAGGGGGTTTCAAACCCTGGAAATAAACAAAAAAGGGGGGTTCTGATTTTTCGTTTTTGAAACAGAAGGGCATAAATGAAGGAATTTCTTTTTTTTTCCCCTCCTTTAGTTTTAAAGCATTAAAAAACGGCGCCGTGTAACAAAAAGGGGGGGCCTTGCGCGATTGCCTGATCCACAGGTGGATCAGCGCAATTTTACCCTAAATGGGTAAATTGTACAGTAGGTCCTTTTCTTTTGTGCCTCTACTCTGATTGCGTCCCATTTCAACTTTTGTTATTTTTAATCTTACCCTAAATCTAATTTGTCACTTCAATTCGGTCCACATGCAGGCGCTGCGTTTCAGAAGGTGGGATTAATTTCTATTTTGGTCCCTCTATGTCGCGCGTGTATTGCATTTAGCCCTTTTATCTTCTTTTATTTTAAATTTGGCCCAAAGCTTCTGTTTTTGATCCAATTTAGTCCCTTTTCGATTATTTGACTATTTTATCATTAAACTAATTATTTTTGAATATTTTATTACCACTATTTTTTCATATGTATATTATTATTTTATAATCATATTCTTTCTATTATATTTACTATTATTATATATATTATTTTGTTCACTTTAATTTATTTATTTATATTATTATTATGTCTACATTTTTATCAGTATATCTTTATTTCTCTACTACTATTTTTATTTTATTGATACTATTATTTTAATATTGTTACTATTATTTTATCATTAATACCATTTCAATTATTATCATCGTTATTTTTATTTTTAATAGTATGATTATTACTTTCAAATATTGCTATTCAGTATTTCTATTTTCATTCTTATTTCATTTATCATTATTAATATTCTAATATTATTACTATTATTTTCTTATTAATTTTTTTTATCTTTGCTTATTATTGTTATTATTCTATTATTATATTTATTATTTAATACTATATTTACCCTTCTTTTTATTACCACATTCATTAGTTTTATTGGTATTATTTTATTATTACCATTTTTTCCCTCGTCACTAATTTTTTTATATATACATATTATTGTTATACTTATATTTATCATTCTTATAGTTATTTTTATTACTTTTTTTCCTACTACTATGTTTTGTTTATTCTCGTTCCTATCATTTCATGTAGATAGACGATTTTGAATCACATTTCAACATTGTTATTTTTGCTTTTTTCCCAAAATTCATAAAAAAGGGTTTCACAAAGGTAATATTTCGTGTTTGAAAGTTCGAGAAATCGTGCCCAATCGTGCTGGGTTTCGATTTTTCGTTCGTCTAGATGACTAAATATCCTTTAAAGATTTTGATCGCGTTTTTTAAATAAGGCAATGTTTCGTATTTGGAAGTTCGAGAGATCGTGCCTAATCGTGCTGGGATTCGATTTTCCATTCGTCCAAATGACCAAATATCCTTTAGAAGTTTTGACCGGGTTTTCTTAAATAAGGGCAATATTTCATATTTGGGAATTCGAGGAATCGTGCTCGTGCTGGGTTTCGATTTTTAGTTTGGCCAAATAGTGGAATACCCTTTTAAAGTGCAATGCATGAATTTTGGAAATCATGAAATGATCTTGATATCGAAGGTTTGAAAACATCGTGTCCTATCGTGCTGGATGTGGTATTTCATCTTTTCAGAACAAGAGAATTTCGATATCCAATTCGAATTATCCAAACATTTTCTAAAGGATTCGTATTTTAAAATCTATTCCAATTTTCAATATTAGGACATTAATCAATCAATAAGGTACCAATTTTGGATGTTGCGAGGGTGTTAATCCTTCCTCGTGCGTAATCGACTCCCGAACCCGTTTTCTTAAGATTCGTAGACCAAAATGTTTTATAAAGTGACCCAATCACACTTCAAAAAAGATTGGTGGTGACTCCATTTTTCTTTTTAAAGTCGGCCCATTTTTCAAACAAGAAAATGATTTCGACAGCTTGGCGACTCCACTGGGGACAGGAGAGAGTCAAGCAGTAAATTGATTAATTTATGTTCTTTTGACGGAAGTTGAAAATCAGATTTGAAAATTACGATTCTTTTATTGCATTTGTTGGGTCATTTAGTTGGCTGTAATTTGAGTCTTGTAGGATATCTATGCATCATGTTGCATAACCGTTGTGGTCACATCTTTTAAGTGGGAGTGAGAAACTATGCCTTTGTAAGGTTTTCACCTCTGCATAGGCTAGTGGACTGCTTCCGGGATA
Source organism: Gossypium bickii (assembly GCA_025503065.1). Taxonomy (NCBI): domain Eukaryota; kingdom Viridiplantae; phylum Streptophyta; class Magnoliopsida; order Malvales; family Malvaceae; genus Gossypium; species Gossypium bickii. The sequence goes on along the minus strand of CP106716.1, from coordinate 113,570,945 downwards.
CATCCGTACATATGTCTTCGTGAGGTTTTCACCTCCGCATAGCCATAGGGAAATGTATTCCCCTGAACTGAACTCAATCCACATGAGCCTATAATGGGTGAGGATTGAGGAATCTGCTGGTTCACGTACCCTCTCTTTAGAACCAAACCACATATAGTGAACCCTTGGAACCCACTTTAGGTAGAACTATGTTGAACCCTAGCAGTCACATGGATAGGTGTTTGATTTTTACCATTTGTATATGATACTAACATGCTTTCTTTTGTTTATGGCTACATTGCATTTCACCATCATAAAAAGGAGGTGTTGATTCATATTCGATTGCTAAATAGAAGAGTTTGTCATAAGAAAATAGATTTCTTGATAAAGTGGGTTATAATACGGTCGTCTAAATACAGTTCAATTGTACGCAACGAGAAAAGATTGATAGTATATGACTTTGCCTCGTTACCTAGGGATTCAAGCCAACAAAAATTATTCGAGAGCCATCACATCTCAATTTTTTTAAATAGGCTTATGAGCATCGTGAAGGATAAGTGAGTGAAGAGTTACGGCCTAGATCAAGCAATAAGGAGCTAGAAGAGGCATCTATTGAGAAACTTCATGGGACACGACCATAACATCCGGATACGAAAAAAGAGATTAGTGTCTTCACCTGGACTATGAGGACGAAACCGCATATGTAATCCGTTTTATGTAAAGAGATTCATTTTCTAGAAAAGTTCTTCTAATGGAATTGAGTTCAGAATCAATGCCTCTCTTTCCTTTTGCATTCATTCCTTTGCATTGCATTTCATGCATTTGCATTACATCGCATCATATGCATTAAATATCATAAAAGAACCCTATTAACTAGAGATCGTATTATAGCTACCCTGGAATATCACTACTACACTCGAAGAAAAACGAAAGTCATGGATCAAAAGTTAGAGAGGTTAGAACAAATGCAGAGAGAGATATAAGACCAATTGCAAACGCAGATGCAAGAATAGTTGGCTAAGATCCAACAGGATATGAGGGATCAAATGCTGGAATCCCAGAGAAGTATGATGAACCAGTAAACACAGCTATTGACTGGGGGGCCAGGAAAAGGAAAGAGCCCTATGGTCGATACCAGAGATGATAATAAAGATTCTGCTTATCCTCCAGGCTTGGCCCCGGTAAATTCCCAAGTGCAACCATCAAGAGTGTCCATCAATATCAGACCGTAGTATCAATCCGGTACTTCAGCACCGGTAAACTTCCTGACAAGCCCGAGCTCGAACCCCGGAGACAATTTGGCAAAACCAATGGTCCCTGACTTCGATGATGTGGTAGAAGGGGAAAAAGCAAGGGCAGAGCTCCCAAAATAGTTTGAAGATCGATGCAAATGGTTGGAAGAGAAGTTCAGAGCATTGGAAATTGCTGATTACTAATGCGAAGTGGATGCTAAGAAGTTGAGTCTGGTCCCAGATCTAGTACTCCATCAAAGTTCAAGATGCTAGAATTTGAAAAATACAACGAGATCAGCTATCCTAAGGCCCAGGATAGTCTGACTGGGCCACGGCTAAATGGTACAATCAGTTGAGTCGTACTCAAATCAAATCGTGAAAGGATTTAGCACAGGCCTTCATGAAGCATTATGGCCATGTGACTGATATAGAGCCCGACAGGATCACATTACAAAATATGGAGAAAAAGTTAGGCGAAAGTTTCAGGAAATATGCCCAGAGGTGGAGGGAAGTCGCTACATAAGTCCAATCGCCACTACTAGAGAAAGAAACAACCATGCTCTTCATTAATACCTTGAAAGCACCTTTTATCAATCATATGTTGGGGAGCGCTACTAAGAGCTTCGTAGACATACTGATGTCGGGCGAAATGATAGAAAATGCTATAAGGTATGGAAAGATAGAGGCTGAGGAAAGCACGAGAAGATCAGCTCCGAAGAAACGAGAAAATGAAGTAAGTAATGTGAGCTCAGGTTATTCGAAGCTCATTCGCATCAAATCAACCAAGAGCGATGTCAGCGGGCCAATGAGGCCTCACCAAGGTAGGAGCCCAACACGAGGCAGAATACTGAGAAATTCCAGTTTACTCCCATACCAATGATGTATAGGGTGTTGTACAAAAATCTATTCGATGCACACGTAGTAGCGCCTGTCTACTTAAAACCGTTACAGCCTCCATATCCTAAATGGTATGACGCAAATACTCAATGTGAATACCATGCGTGGACAATAGGGCACCCGATAGAGAATTGTTTCCCTTTTAAAAAGTTAGTCGAAAGGCTCATCAAAATGGGTATTATGAAGTTCGATGATGTGCCTGTCGTAAGAAATTCGTTACCTAATCACATTGATAATTGAGAGCGCATGAAAAAGAATCAAGTTGAATGTTGCAGAAATAAGAACCCCGTTGAGAGAGGTCTGGAGAAGAATGGTGGAAAGAGGTTTAGTTTCGCAAGGGTTGAGGAGCAAATCCCGGGATACGATGAACTACTGTGAGTTCCACAATAAGAAAGACCATGAGATCCAACAGTGTAACGAATTCAGGGTCCTAGTGTAAGGGCTAATGGATAACCAAGAGTTGGAGTTCTTTGACTCTTCGGAAGGAGAAAATATGTGTACCATAGGAGGAGAGTCGGTAGAGAAGGACGCCGAGGTCAAATAGAGATCAATGACTTTTCCCTATATATCTAATGCATTCGTATTGGAAGGAGTTGTCCATCCGGGACCGGTGAACACAAGTGAAGGGATGGCTGAAGAGATAATGAAAACCTTGAGCATCAAGGCCATATTCGAAGAGGGATCGAATGAAGGAAACCTAGGGGGCATTCAACCCTACGAGCCTGGAAGTGTTCTGAACAACTGGACTGTGGAGGAAATTCCTGTAGTTTTTAGAACTAACACAGAGTAATGTTCAAAACACACTTGTTGTTTTAAGCCTAGAAACAATAAGAATCTTTTGTGAAATAGGCTTTTGGTTCAAACATCTTTATTTTCAATAAAAAATACATTTTTGTGTTTCATGCCGAGCAAATATTTTTCCATTTTTTCTTCTTTTCCATGTCATACCTCTGGAATGTTCTTTCATTCTTCATTCATGATCATAGATAATCATCCTTAGAATCGTTTATTCTTTGGAATTTGCCTTCGTACCTACAATAGATAACCAGATATCAAGACATGAACAACGCTGTTACGGACTCCCTTTTGAGTGATATATAGGTCTAAAAGGATCTGAGGATTTTTAAGATGTCAGAGATTATAACTTACCTTTTGATTTATTAAGGATGGAAGAATAAAATGAAAATAGACTCTACCGTACAAAGGGTTAGGGGACATTACGAGTTTAGGAATGGAGTGAAGATCGAAGTCTTGTCCACCATAAAAACAAAACGAGACGTCATTGAGTTATTCCAAGAATTCAAAGATGTTTATGCATGGAGTGTTCAAAAAGGCAAATGCTAAGAGTTTTTCGATAGCCAGGTCGATTATAAGGTTCGGGTACTGCTGGTCTACCATGGAAGGGAGATTGCATCAATTATGCCGTAAATGCCAAATTGAGAAGAAATGACTTATATGCTTCCTCTATTTTTTTTTCCTATACGTGGGGCATAGATGTTATAAGGACGATCTTGACAAAAGCATCTAGTTGACACCTATTCATCTTCGTGATTGTCAATTATTTCACTAAGAGGGTGAAGGTCGGTTCCTATGGCAAAGTTACAAAGTCAACTATCATCAGGTTCAATTTCAACTTCAAATTCAAGTTTGAATTCAAAAAAAAAAATAGGGAAAAAGAAAAAAGAAAGAAATCATCCAAAAAGATTTCAAAAGATGATTGAAACTTGTAAAGATTGGCATAGACTAGTTACCATTTACCCTATATGCTTCTCGAGTGTTGGCCAGGACCTCCACTAAGGCAACACCTTTATCATTGGTTTATGGGATGGATGTAGTCTTGCCCATCGAACTTGGAATTCCTTCTCTTCGAATTTTGTCAGAGCTGAAGTTAGATGAAGCGGAATGGGTTTAATCTCGGTATGATCAACTGAATCTGATCGTGGAAAAAGGTTAAGAGCCATCCGTCATTGTCAAATGTACCAGATGCGAATGATGCGGGCTTACAACAAAAAAATCCACCCTAGAGTGTTCCAAGAAGGAGACTTGGTATTAAAAAGATCTTCCCTATGCAAAAGGACTTCAAAGGAAAGTGGATGCCTAATTGGAAAGGACCTTATGTTGAAAAGAATGTCTTTTCTGGAGGAGCATTGATACTAGCCGAGATGGACGGCAAGAGTCAGCCGAACTCAGTTAATGTGGACTCAGTCAGGGAACACTTCACTTAAGAAGGAAATAGGCCAAGGCAAAAACCCGCAAAGGGCGCTTTGAGGCTTTCCGCAAAAAAAAAATAAAAATAAAAATAAAGAGGCCAAGGTGAAAACTCGCAAAGGGCGCTTTGATACTAAAGGGGTTTTGAGTCGAAAACCCGAAAAGGGTGGCTCAAATTATGATCAAATCGTGATGGGGAATACAATAGTTTTGCTATGCTTAAATTAACAATGATGAAGTATGTTACATCTTGGGGCATCGACAAAGTACTCTAGATCCCCTAAACACATATTGAGCATAAAATGGTCCTCAAGAAGTTTGAACAGAGAAGCTCAGGCTGCGATATCTGGGGCACCTAGTTTCCATCTTACCCATTCTGAATTTGCTCGTTTCAAAATACACTACCAATAAATTTCCTTTTTGATTGCATTTGCTATCTTTGCTTAACTTAGTTGTCTCGAGCTATGCTCCTAATTAATTTCTTTCTTGTCCATTATTATGATATTTTTCAAGCATTTTGCATTGAAATAACGATTAGTGGACTAATAATACTCTCACAAAAGAAGTTTTGGATATTACTCTGCAACTCTCTAAATATACAAGGATCTGAAACAGGACAATTATTTAAGAGCTCACCAAGCTTAGAGGGCTGGGAGCACTTGGAAAATAAGGGCCTAAGTATGGCTACATCTTCAGATTCTCTATTGAAAATATCAGCTGAGTAAGAAGACATACGTCAGTGGTATCACCTTAACAAACAGCGAGCGATGATGGCCCAAATGTTAAAAAAAAGATTGGATCACCCTCATAACATTTTGCATTCATTCATTCGTAATACATGTGGTTAGGAGCATTTTTTCATGACATCCTAATCATTTGGCATAAGCATAGACTCAATGAAATCAGTTCTACAGGTAGGTTCCCCAGAGGATAATGTAGCAAAATTAGTTGGAGTTACAGAAGTTAGCAGATCTTATCTCTACCGAGCAATAGTAGAGCAGATTGAAAACAGTAAGCCTTAACCCTTAAACAGTAGGGTAACAGGTTAAAAATAGCAGATCTTATCTCCACTGAGCAGGAGTGGAGCAGATCAAAAATTACAAGTCTTATCTCCATGTATCGACAATGGAGCAGACTGAAGAGTGCAAATCTTATCCCCACTAAGCAGGAGTGGGGCAGATAGAAAATGGCGAATCTTATCTCCATGTATAGGCAATGGAGCAGATTTAAGCCACTAACATTATCTCCACTGAGCAGGAGTGAAGCAGGCTAATGATAGCAGATCTTATCTCCACTGAGCAGGAGTGGAGTAGATTAAAGACGGTGAACCTTAATCCCATAAGCAGTAGGGTAACAGGCCAAAAATTACAGATCTTCTCCCTAAGCAGTAGTGGAGCGGATCGAAGACGACGAGCCTTAATCCCCTAAGCAGTAGGGTAACAGGCTAAAAATTACAGACCCTATTTCCCTAAGCAGTAGTGGAGCAGATGGAAAACAATAAACCTTAACCCTCTAAGCAGTAGGGTAACAGGTTGAAAATAGCAGATCTTATCTCCACTGAACAGGAGTGGAACAGATCAGAAATTACGAATCTTATCTTCATGTATCGGCAATGGAGCAGATTTAAGCCACTAACCTTATCTCCACTGAGTAGGAGTGGAGCAGGCTAATGATAGCAGATCTTATCTCCACTGAACAGAAGTGGATCAGATCAAAGACGGTGAGCCTTAATCCCCTAAGCAGTAGGGTAATAGGTTGAAATCCACCTTATCTCCATGTATCGGCAGTGGAGCAGATTTAAGCCACTAGCCTTATCTCCCTGAGCAGTAGGGTAACAGGCTGAAGATAGCAGATCTTATCTATACTGAACAGGAGTAGAGCAGATCGAAGATAATGAGCCTTAATCCCCTAAGCAATAGGGTAACAGGCTGAAGATAACAGATCTTATCTCCACTGAGCAGGAGTGGAGTAAATCGAAGACGATGAGCCTTAATCCCCTAAGCAGTAGGGTAACAGGCTGAAGATAGCAGATCTTATCTCTATTGAGTAGGAGTGGAGCAGATCGAAGACGATGAGCCTTAATCCCCTAAGTAGTGGGGTAACAGGCTGAAGATAACAGATCTTATCTCTATTGAGCAGGAGTGGAGCAGATCGAAGACGATGAGCCTTAATCCCCTAAGCAGTAGGGTAACAGGCTGAAGATAGTAGATCTATCTCCACTAAGTAGAAGTGGAGCAAATTGAAAACGATGAGCCTTAATCCCTTAAGTAGTAGGGTAACAGGCTGAAGATAGCAGATCTTATCTCCACTGAGCAAGAGTGGAGCAGATCAAAGACAGCAAATCCTATTTCCATGTATCGGTAATGGAGCAGACTGAAGATAGTGGATCTTGTCTCTACTAAGTAGGAGTGGAGCAGATCAAAGACAGCAAGTCCTATCTCCATGTATCGGCAATGGGGCAGACTGAAGATAGCAGATCTTATCTCCACTGAGCAGGAGTGGAGCAGATCGAAGACGATGAGTCTTAATCCCCTAAGTAGTAGGGTAACAGGTTGAAGATAGCAGATCTTATCTCCACTGAGCAGGAGGCAGGAGTGGAGCAGATCGACGATGATGAGCCGTAACCCCCTAAGCAGTAGGGCAACAGGCTGGAAAATTACAGATCTTATCTCCCTAAGTAGTAGTGGTGAAAATCAAAGACGGTGAGCCTTAATCCCCTAAGCAGTAGGGTAACAGGCTGAAAACTACAGATCTTATCTCCCTAAGTAGTAGTGGAGCAGATTAAAATAAAATTCTTATACCCCTGAAGATGTAGTGGATGGAATGAAGCTACAGGAAACCAAGATTCAGCTAGACCGGGCAAAATTGGCCCTTTTAAAGTCTTTGCTCTATTCTCGTTACATGACAACGAGCAAAAATGGGCAGCTGTTGGGCCTAAATTATGCCCAGGCCCAGTACCAATTAAACCAAATCCAGAATAAACAAAACAAAAATCCAAATTTAATTAAAAACAGTCCATGGCACAAAACTTTAGCCCAAACAAAAAAACCAAGCCCAAACAGACCTAACCTAACCCACAACCTAAAGTCTTGACCGAAACCCTAGCCCCTTGCGCCGCCAGCAGCCTCCCAACGTCGCACGTCTCGTATCCCCGCATCTTGCGCCTCTCCACGTCGCCACACCTGCGGAAAAAGAGGACAAAGCAACAACAAACAGAATAGATTTTATTGTAAAATCTGGCTATAAAAAGCCAAATCAAAATCTGTAACGGAGGACGTTTTTGGAGGAAATAGAAAGGGATACCCAAATTTCTAAATACCAATACTCAATATCAGTTGAATCAAGCAAACTATTGGCAAGGAAGCAAACGTGTGAATAGAAAACCATTTTCAAAGGTGATTTGCGCAGATCTCTATTCTATATAGTTTTCTTTTTTACTTTTTTTAAAATTTTCAAAAACAAAAAGAAAGAGGAAGAAGCTTACTAGGCCATCGGTCTTGCACGCGCGGGATTGGGCGACGAAGGGAGGAACTAGGGGGTTTCAAACCCTGGAAATAAACAAAAAGGGGGGGTTCTGATTTTTCGTTTTTGAAGCAGAAGGGCATAAATGAAGGAATTTCTTTTTTTTCCCTCATTTAGTTTTAAAGCATTAAAAAACGGTGCCGTGTAACAAAAAGGGGGCCTTGCGCGATTACCCAATCCACAGGTGGATCCGCGCAATTTTACCCTAAATGGGTAAATTGCACAGTAGATCCTTTTCTTTTGCGCCTCTGCTCTGATTGCGTCCCATTTCAGCTTTTGTTATTTTTAATCTTACCCTAAATCTAATCTGTCACTTCAATTCGGTCCGTATGCAGGCGCTGCATTCCAGAGGGTGGGATTAATTTCTATTTTGGTCCCTCTGTGTCGCGCGCGTATTGCTTTTAGCCCTTTTATCTTCTTTTATTTTAAATTTGGCTCAAAGCTTCTGTTTTTTATCCAATTTACTCCCTTTTCGATTATTTGACTATTTTACCATTAAACTAATTATTTTTGAATATTTTATTACCACTATTTTTTCATATGTATATTATTATTATCATATTATTTCTATTATATTTACTATTATATATATTATTTTGTTTACTTTAATTTTTTATTTTTTATATTATTATTATGTCTATATTTTTATCAGTATATCTTTATTTCTTTTACTACTACTATTTTTATTTTATTGACACTATTATTTTAATATTGTTACTATTATTTTATCATTAATACCATTTCAATTATTATCATCGTTTTTTTTTATTATTAATAGTATGATTATTACTTTCAAAAATTGCTATTCAGTATTTCTATTTTCATTCTTATTTCATTTATCATTATTAATATTCTAATATTATTACTATTATTTTCTTATTAATATTTTTTTTATCTTTGCTTATTGTTGTTATTATTCTATTATTCTATTTATTATTTTAATATTATATTTACCCTTCTTTTTATTACCACATTCATTAGTTTTATTGGTATTATTTTATTATTACCATTTTTTTCCCTCGTCACTATTTTTTTTATATATACATATTATTGTTATACTTATATTTATCATTCTTATTGTTATTTTTATTACTTTTTTTTCCTACTACTATGTTTTGTTTATTCTCGTTCCTATCATTTCATGTAGATAGATGATTTTGAATCACATTTCAACATTTTTATTTTTGCTTTTTTCCCAAAATTTATAAAAAAAAGGGGTTTCACAAAGGTAATATTTCGTGTTTGGAAGTTCGAGAAATCGTGCCCAATCGTGCTAGGTTTCGATTTTCCATTCGTCCAAATGACCAAATATCCTTTAGAAGTTTTGACCGGGTTTTCTTAAATAAGGGCAATATTTCATATTTGGGAATTCGAGGAATCGTGCTCAATCGTGCTGGGTTTCGGTTTTTAGTTTGGCCAAATAGTGGAATACCCTTTTAAAGTGCAATGCATGGATTTTGGAAATCATGAAATGATCTTGATATCGAAGGTTTGAAACATCGTGTCCTATCGTGCTGGATGTGGTATTTCATCTTTTCGGAACAAAAGAATTTCGATATCCAATTCGAATTATCCAAACATTTTCTAAAAGATTCGTATTTTAAAATCTATTCCAATTTTCAATATTAGGATATTAATAAATCAATAAGGTACCAATTTTGGGCATTGTGAGGGTGTTAATCCTTCCTCGTGCGTAACCGACTCCCGAACCCGTTTTCTTAAGATTCGTAGACCAAAATGTTTTATAAAATGACCCAATCACACTTCAAAAAAGATTGATGGCGACTCCATTTTTCTTTTTAAAGTCGGCCCATTTTTCAAACAAGAAAATGGTTCCGAGAGGTATTAGATTGTGGATGATGATTAAAAGTGTAGAATCTTGAAATTATTCCCACGCCTCACTATAATTTTGTATTTTAAGGCAATGTTTGTCCATTGTTGGCATTTGCTGGCTTTTACAACACATTCTAATGTATAAAATGCACCTTTGTTACAAAATTCATCAATTATTTAAACCACAAATTTAAGAATGTAATTCAGTTTTAAAATTATAAATTCCATACCAATCATATATTATTTATTTATCTTAGTCAAATAAGTAATTAACTAATGTTTTAAAATTTTATGTTATAAAATGATTTGTAAGGATGATATCATTCCGATTCAGTTCTTGATTTTTTTTTCATAGTATTTTTAAACTTATTTTTACAAAATTAACTTAAACTTATTTTTACAAAATTAACTTTCTTTTATGATTTTTTAATATTATTTTACAAAGTTTTAATGTCTTTTTCTTAAATGTTTATAATAAAACAATAAATTTCCAAGTGAATAAAAACTTTAAATATTTTTTATATTAATAAAAATAAAATAAAAATAAAAAACTAATAATTCAATTTTAGATAATCGAGGTTTTTAACTTGCATTTCTTTAATTTTTTAAACACTTCAATTAGGGTGTACTTGATTGAATAGAAAAATGTAATGGGAGGAAGGAAAATAAATTTTGAGTGTGTTTGGTTAAGAAAAAAAGTGAGAAAAATAAATAGGAGGTATAACTAGAGGTACCCATGGACCGGTCAGGTTCGGGCCAAGTTGGGCCAAACAAAAAATTAGGCCCGTTTGCTATGTCCGAGCCTGGCCCAAAAAATAGGCTTAAAATTTTACCCAATCTTGGCCCGACCCGCATGTATTAATTTTTTATATAATTTTTTAAAAAAATATAATACATTAAAAATACTAAAAATATTAAAATAAATGTTTCCCAACAAATTGAAAATAAATTTTAAAAAATATGTATACTAAATAACATTAAGATAAATGCAACTTAAACAAATGTAAAATGGCTCTAAAATAGTTACAAAATTAACAATAAAACAAGAGTTATACAATATCCAAATAATAACAATAAAATAGTAACAACATAATTGTGATTTTTTTCTTTTTGCATATTCGGGTCGGGTTGGGTCAAAAAAGCCTTACTCGAGACCCAATCTATTTTCTAAGCGGACCTTATCTTTTTGCCCAAGCCTATTTACAGGCTTATATTTTTACCTAAATCTTCTCACTTTTCGAGCGAGCCTTCGGGCCGGGCCACCCATGAATAGGTTTCCTTCCTAAAGCAAAAAACTAATCTTTTCGAATCGAAAAAAATGAGAGAAAAGAAAATAGAAATAATATATATGTTAATTCAAAATAATATATTTTTTAAATATTTTACTTTCTTTCCTTCCAATTTTTTAAATTTAATTTTCTTTCTATCTCTCCTACTAAACATGTTATAATTTTCTCTTTTAATTTATCATATTTCCAATTATTTTATTTTATTTTCAACCTTAGTCGCAACTTGCAACTGTGATTTAAATAATTGAAATCCAGAGGTTTTTTGGGGGGCACATGGGTTGAGAATAATTTTTATTTATTTAAAAAGACAACATAACAAAAGTATAAGAAAAAGAAAAGGCAACTGAAAAGAGAGGAGCACATGGGCGCGAATCAGAGTTCAAGCTCAGCAGTTGGCGCCAACTAATGTCACAGTCTGTCACGAAAGAAATCAAACAAAAGAAACGGTACAAGCTGAAGAGTGTGGGGCGGGAAAACAAGGAACCCTAAAGTATCACATGCGTGGCTGTGGAGGTCACTCACTCTATCCCCCAATACCAATGCACAACATAAGCGGTTAGGTTATATTTTTTCACCGCCAAAAAAAAAAAAAAAAAAAAAAAAATTTTAATACTAATCTAGAAATTAAGATATAATTAGGGACTAACATTTTAATTAAGAAATCTCTTTCCTTGCCCGTTGCTGTTTCGTTCGGGTAGTTAAGCTTATGAGAAATCATGATCTGACGACCAAATTTCGAGAACGAGAAGAATCAATTCATTTGTATTTGGTTATTTAATTAATTTTTAAGATGAAGAAGCAATATTTATATGGATTCATAATTTTAGTTTTCGCTGTTCATAGGGGACCCATGTGTAGCACTCGTCTCCTTTCCCCCTTTTCTTCCATATAAAATCATCTTCAACCCTTTCTCGCCTTTCGTCCTCACATCATCACGCGAGGCTCTCCTAAGCCATTGCAGGGGTGTTTTCTAAAAGAGCCATCGCAGACTGAGATAGAGCATTTTCTTTTTTGGCAAAATTAAAAAAGAAAAAAAATGGCAGTTTTCAAGGTTTCTTTCGTGGCTGTATTTGCGGCTCTTGTTTTTACTTTGGTTGCCTTGCCGGCTGCTGTTCAGGCACAGTCCTCTGCTCCCGCCCCTGCCCCAATGAGCGACGGTTTGTTCTTTCCCTCTCTTTGCTTCTCTTTTAGATTTGTGATATCAACGGGGCACTTATTGTTTGACTGTGGGGGTGAAACAGGGACGTCTATTGACCAAGGGATTGCATACGTGCTGATGCTGGTGGCACTGGTGCTCACATACCTCATTCACGCCGCTGATCTCTGCTTCACCTTTTGAGCCTGCAAATTTCAAAGATTGAAATGGGGTTGTGACATTTTATTTGTTATTTATAGGGAGAGAAGGATGGATGATGTGTAACCATTTCATGGCTCGTCGTCTGATACATACATACGAGAGTACTAAAGGGTTAAAATTAGAGAATGAGTTTGACTTCAGACGAATCATTGCTGTGGATTTTGAGAATGAAAATGTTTATGTTTTGTGGTCTTTCTCCATTTTTTTTTTCCTTTTTAGTAGGGAATCTTCATTCCACTCTCAACGTTTATAACATTTCTCTTATAATAATTCTATTATAAGCTTTATAGCTAAGATGATCCCTTGCATTTGCCAGGAAATGTAAAATAACAAATGGCATGTCATCTCCCATGCCCCCTACCCTGTTGAGAATTTGGGGTTACCAATATCACAGATTTTTGAATTAGCCATAAATTCCGCATATCAACAATAAAAGAACACTTTTTGTTTACATCTTTGCCCCAAAATAACCAAAAAGGCAAACCCAGTTTCCTGTTTATCCTTAATCTTTACCAGGTGCTAACATTCAGAACAATCCGCCGTGTCTTGTCTAACTCAACCAAAGGAAAACAAAGATACCATTTTGTTTCCTTTGATTGGCAGTTAAAGTGCTTTAAATAGATGGACTTAAAGCCTTAAATGGTTCAATTTGGGCTCGACTGAAAATGGATAATCTTATCTAGTTGTTATTAAAGCATTCGAGCCCATAAAGATTTTCTAATCCTAAAAATATGGGCCTCTTTCTCAGTGTTTCAAAATTAGGCTGTCTTTGGAAACTGAAACATGTCGTCGTCGTCATTATATTTTATATTCAAGTTGGCTTTCTCCACGGATTGGATTTTTTTACAAAGTTGACAGACCACTTCACCCTGCCCATCCGTTGGAATGTCCAAGAGATAGCCGAATCACAAAGATATAAACCGTTTTCTCTTCCCAAGTAAAACTAAGTTTAGTTAATACACATACCTCTATGATACCACATCGAATAATATCAAAAAATATCTTAGCTGCGCTAAAAATATATTACAAAGTTATTATATTAAGAGTTAAATTATATTTTACTTTTTTTATTTAGAAAAAAATATGTAACTTAGGCCTTGTAGATTAATAAAGAATTTTATCCATTTATGTTGTTAAGTAATTATTTGATTTTTTTTTTCAATTTATTCTTAATATAAATGACATGTAATTAAAGGATAAGTAAGATTAAGTAAAGTATCATGAAGACTTTTGTATTAGGACTCGAATTGCATTTTATTCTTCTATCAAAAAGTGAGTAAATTAATCTTTGTACGTCAGGTCAATGAGTAAATTGATCGTTTTATTAAAAAATACCTTCATTTCTAATGGTATGTAATGACATGACTAACAAAGTAACTAAATAATTATATATGATATATCACGTGTGTAGAACCCAAATTTTGCCCGGGCTTACAAGCCCAACAACCCACAGTCCACCAACACATCAGCCCATTATACCAAAAAAATAGACCCAACACCAAAATTCCATGCCCAAACTCGAAGCCCAATAATACAAATCAATACCTAAAATTCAACAACCCAATACAGAAACCCAAATCAGAAAATCAAAAAAAAAAACCCTAGCCCCTAAGTGCAAGTGGCACCGCAGCCTAGGCCACTTGCTCAGACCCTTGACCTTCTGACCATCCACCTACTCTGACGCCGCGCCGCCACTGACAGGGTCGGCCACCGACCCTCCACCTGCTCTACCTGCCCTCTGCACCGCACGTCTCGTCCACCGCCCCGAGAGTACCTGCAGCATTAAAACGAAAGGACAGGACCAAACAAGAAAAAAAGAGAACATGTATTTTTTTTCTTTCTTTTGGCTATATAAAGCCCGAAAAAGACATTGTATGGGGTTCTTTTTTTGGAGAAAAAAATCAATATACAACATTAAGGTTTCAGATCTACAAAAAAAAGGGGGAAATCCACAGCCAAACACAGTAAGCAAAGAGAACACAAAAAAAAAAAAAGAACAAAAGGTGATTTGCTTTTTTCTTCAAAGCCATTTTATTTTATTTTTTTTCTCTTCATGCTTTCGGTATACACTTGAATCCCTTATTTTTCCTTTTTTAACACATAAATATAAAATAATAAAAAAAAGAAGTTTTTACCTTTTTCGGCCACCGCATGCGGTGGCCGGAGCAATGGTCGACGACGGCGAAGGGTGACCGGGACCCCACCGGTGATCAACCACCTGCAGAGAAAAAAGGGAGAAGGGTTAGTTTTTTTTTAAGGAAGCAGCTGAAATGAGAAAATAAAGGAAAATTTTGGTTTTATAAAGGTTTCAAAACGACGCCGTTTAGGGCCTGATTCAGTGGCCCTAAAACGACGTCGTATCGCCCCTGAGACCCGCGAGCGTGACCCGACCCGACTGGAGGGTCCGCGTGTTTTTATTGAATGGGCTAATTGCGCGTTCAGTCCTCCCGCATTTTCAGCTTTAAAAATCAAGCTTTCCGTTATTTCGAATTTGGCTCAGAAATTTCGCGCGGTTTGTAATTCGGTCGACTCCTAAACGCTGTGCTTAATTATTTGGGGAAAATTGCGCTCCTCGTCCCCAACATTTCGCGTGCGTTGTTACTTCGTCCTTTTATTTCTTATATCATCTAACTTGGCCCCTTTATTTCCGTTTTAATTTTAATTTGGTCCATTTGTTATATTCTTTGCATTTTTATTTGTTATTGCAATTATTTTAATTATTTCATTATTTATATTATTATTATAATTAAATTATTTTTATTACTTAATATCTTTATTACATTTATTTTATTAGAACTTTTGTATATATAAATATATATTTTGTTCTTTGGTATAGATATTTTATTATTTACTTCCTAATCACTATTACCAATATTGATATTATTATCATTTTATTCCTTCCTTTTAACAGTTCCTTTTATCATTGTTTTTATTATTTTATTTTTCATTTCTTCATTACTATATTATATGTTATTATTAATGTTATTTTTATTATCATTTTATTCTATTTTTATTTCTACCGTTATATTTATCAATATTCTACTACTACTACCATTATCATTATTATTATTATCATTATTATTATTAATATATTTTTACCGCTATTATATTATTATTAGCATTATTTTATTATTTTATATTTATCTATTATTGTTATCGTCACCACTATATTAGCATGTTACCATCATCGTAATTATCTCTACTTTACTTTGTTATGTTTATTAATATTTTTTATTTACTACTAAATTATCGTTTCCATTATTATATTGTAATAGTTTATTTTTTGCAAAAGTGATGTTCTGTGTTTAGAAATACGAGTGGTTGTGCCCTAAAGTATTGGGTTGTGATCTTCTCGTCTGATCTAAATAATCGAATATCTTTTAAAACAAAATACGTCTTAACAAAAAGCTCATTCTCGAGGGTGTTAATTATCGTGTCCTAAAGCATTGGATGTGATATTTTATTTTTCGGGAATGAGAAAATTTTGGCATTCAAATTTTCAAAAATTATGAGACGATCTCGGATTCGAGGATTTGAATTATCGTATCCTAAAGCATTGGACATGATATCTTCTTACTCCTTTAGAACGAGAGAAGTCTTAATTTTTTTTTTAAAAAAAAACTAGAAGATGACTTCGGATTCGAGGATTCAAATCATCGTGTCCTAAAGTATTGGATATGATGTTTCATTCCTTCGAAACGAGGAAATCATGATTCGATTCGAGAAGCTCAAATATTTCCAAAAGAGATCGATTTTTTCAAATTCCTTTTTAATTTTTCAATTTCCGACATCAAGACATTAATTAATCGATTAGGTACCAATTACGGCGTGACGAGGTGCTAACCCTTCCTCGCATCGTAATCGACTCCGGACCCGCTTTTCTCTCGAATTTCGTGGACCCCAAAACTTTTTGTTTCAAGAAATCGAAACGTTTTATTAAAACAAAGGTGATCTGATCTCACCTAATAAATGATCAGTGGCGACTCCTGTTTTATCTTTTAAAACCCCAAGTTCGATTCCCGCCTTTTCAAAAAAGGATGGTTTCGACAGTTTGGCGACTCCACTTGGGAACTTCTAAAGAGAGTCAGGCCATCAATTGATTATTTCGTGTCTCTTGTCGGAAATTTGAAAAATGATTTGAAAAATTATAATCCCCTTTTATTGTTCTAATCTCGGCATTGCATTGCTTGATCACTGTGGTCACACCCCTAAGTGAAAGTGAGAAGCTACTCCTTCGTGAGGTTTTCACCTCCGTGCAGGATAGTAGACCGCTTTCGGAATACATCCGTACCTATGTCTTCGTGAGATTTTCATCTCCGTGCAGCCATAGGGAAATGTATTCCCCTGAACTGAACTCGGTCCATATGAGCCTATAATGGGTGAGGATCGAGGAATCTGCTGGTTCGGGTACCTCTACTCTAGAACTGAACCCCATATAAAGAGCCTTAGGAGCCACCCTAGGTAGAGCCATATCAGACCCTAGTGCTTACCCGATCATGTATATTATTCTCTGCTTACTGTTTATGCAATACTGACCCGCTTTATTTTTATTTTGCATGGCATATTCATCGAAAAGGCATTAATTCACATTCAATTTCCAAATAAATAGCTTGTCATGGAAAAGGGGTTTCTTGATAAAGTGGAAGACAATGCGGCCGTTCGAGTATGGGCTGAGACAGTGCAATAAGAGAAAGGTGATAGTCTGGCAGAAGGGTACGTGTCGAAATTATGGGACTTTACGCGTATCAGCGTAACCCTGAACAATCTTCAAGAGATTAAAGAAATATGGAGCCAATGGGACAATGATACCAAGCAACTGTTCCACTGCCATTATGGTGATCTGCCCTATCTGCTCGACATTAAAATAGACCAGCACCTCTTCCGAGCTATGGCCCAATTCTGGAATCCTGCTTATAGTTGTTTTACTCTCGGGAAAGTAGACTTGGTACCTACTATGGAAGAATACACAGCTTTCTACTCATTGCGCTCAAGATTCGACTGGACAAAGTTTATGTAAGTAGCCAGTTAATGTCCCCACATTCGTAAAAAGTTAATGAACATTACAGAATGAGCGAACAATGGGTTACAAAACAAAAAACAGAAAGGAGATTGTAAATGCATCCCCTAGAAAAATCTAAGAGATTAGATCATAGCACATCCTGAGCAAAGAAAAAGGGTTGACGCTTTAGCCTTGAGCATATATGGACTAGTCATCTTCCCCAAAGCCCTAGGATATGTAGATGAAGCGGTCACTGATTTGTTTGACAAATTAGAAAGAGGGATTACTCCTGTTCTGCAATTTTAACCAAACATTCAGTCCCTGGCGCATCTTAGAAGAGCGGGCGAGGGAAGATTCATCGGTTGCGCACAACTCCTATTAGCATGGTTTCATGGTCATTTTTAGAAAATGGGAAAGGTGTCGTGTCGAATCTTCTCCGAGGACTATTCCCCGCTGGAAAGGATGGCGACCACGCCAAGACGAGATGATATTACAGAAGAAAATTGGATTATGATCCTGCAAAAATTACAAGAAGATGATGTAGCATGGAGAGCTCCTTGGGCGGTCCCTGATGAGATTATATATCGATGCGGAGATTTTGACTATGTCCCTATGCTCGGAATATGGGGAGCTGTCGGGTATGCACCTCTCCCCGTATTAAGACAATACAGATCACGACAGTTTACGCCACCGACACAAGGGTTAACTCAATGCGAGTTTGACTACAAAGGAGAAAACTACAAGAAGAGAGTACGAGAGGTATCAAACGCCTGGGGTCAAATTCACAGAATGAAAAAGTTTGCTGCCAATCCGATGATAACCCCGGAATATGACTGGTGGAGGAGTCAAAGGATTAATGATAATATCCCCACGCCGGACCAAGAAGACATCCGGTCACTAGAAGAGCACTTACAGGTGATCCCCTCGGAACTTGAGATCATCAAACAAGATTTCGAGAGGAAGAACCGCGAGTTAGGGAAAAGGATAGAACAACTAGAGGAAGAGAAAATGCAATTGGGATTGGATGTCGACATTCAGAAACTAGAAGCCGAGAAGCTGAGAAAAGGAAAAAATAAAGCTGAAGAAGATTTAGACAGTCTAATGACGAACTACAAGAAGCTACGAAGATCAATAAAGACTGCGGGACTCGGAAAAACGTCGGAGCAATGGCGTCAAGAAATTAAAGAAGAGAAGTATAGAGCAAGCCAATGGGAAAGGAAACTCCGAGAGACTCAGGAGCGGGAGGACGCTCTGAAAAGAAGTCTAGTAGAGAGCCAAAATTAGAAAGAAAGTCTAAAGGCTCGGGTCCTAGAATTGGAAAAATCACTGCACCAGCATCGTAGCCGCAACTCTGTAGTCGAATTAAGGGCTAGTCTGAGCAAAATCAAAGAGATGAAAGCAAGAATCGAAGAGCTAGAGTCTGCTTTACATGGTTGGGAGTTACGGGCAGAACTTTTTGAAGCCAACGAAGATCGCTGGAAGCAGCAACTGCACCACTATCAAAGCCAAGTCAGAGACCGGGATTATATTATAGGGGAAGCTGTGGCCCAAGTACGAGAGGTGGCGGATCACCTACAAGCCTTAGCAGTCCAAGCTGATGTAATAAGTTTAATGTATGAGTCAAAGTCTGAGAGAGGACAAGAATTAGCCGGACTTCTCGAGAAAGTCAAGGCCTTAAGTATTAGGGCAAGGCCTTATATGTAATCCACTTTATGTAAAGAGACTTGTTTTCTAAGAAAAGTTATGTTAATGGAAATTGAGTTTGAATCAATGACTTTTTTATTGCATACATCTCATGCATTTGCATTGCATTGCATCATACACATTTCATCTCACAAAAGAGCCCCGAATTATGACAGAGCTACCCTGGAACATCGCTACGGTACAAGAGGCAAGACAAGAGCAATGGACCAGGAGGATGGAAAAAGATTGGAACAGATGCAAAAGAAATGCAAGATCAATTGCGAGAACGATTGGCCAAGATACAACAGGATATGGTTGAGCAGATGCAAGAGTCCCAAAATAACATGATAAGCCAGCTAGCGCAACTATTGGCCAATGAACAAGGAAAGGGCGCCGCTGCTAGCTCAGGGAATAATGACGACCCTACTTACCCTCCGGGATTTACCCCGCCAAATACCCAAGCACCACCAGATGTGTGTCCCCAAAGAACGCCTTTTATTATCAAAGCTCTGTCACAAAGTTGAGACCCCAATGCCAGCGCATTTCCGATCGGTTCGAGCACTAATCCGGAGGAGGTCCGGCTAACCCTATAGTCCCCGATTTCGATGAAATGGTCAAATGGATAAGGCAAAAGCGGACCTTCCTGCATAACTCGAGGATCGTTGCAAATGGTTAGAAGAAAAGTTTAAGGAAATAGAGATCTGCGACCATCGCTACGGGGGTAGACGCCAAGGACTTGAGTCTAGTCCCGCACTCGTGATTTCCGCTTAAAGTTCAAAATCCACGATTTTGAAAAATACAATAGGACCATTGCCCGGCGCACATCACAATGTTACGTCGACGGATGGCGGGATATGTTAACAATGATCAATTACTTATTCATTGTTTTCAAGATAGTTTGGCGGGCCGCGACCAAATGGTACAATCACCTCAGTAGTACCCAGATCAAGTCATGGAAAGATCTAGCACAGGCCTTCCTGAAACAATACGGGCACGTAGCTGATATAGCTCCTGATCGAATCACGCTTCAAAACATGGAAAAAAAGCCAAACGAAAGTTTCAGGCAATATGCCCAGCGGTGGAGGGAAGTAGCAACACAAGTTCAGCTACCGCTCCTAGAAAAGGAGACGACCATGCTGTTTGTCAATACATTGAAAGCTCCCTTCATTAACCACATGATTGGAGGTGCCACTAAAAGTTTTTTCGATATTGTGCTGTCAGGGGAAATGATCGAAAATGCAATCAGAAACGGTAAAATAGAGGCCGGAGAAAGTGCTAGAAAGACGATCCCGAAGAAGAGAGAGAATGATATAAACAACATAGGTAAAAGTTATTCAAAGCTTATTACTGTGAGCCAGCCAAGGACTATGACCCCTGATCATCAGTGCCCCTTTAGACAAGAGTCCAATACAAGGCAAAATACGGAGAAAATCCAATTCACGCCTATCCCAGTTCCTTACAAGGAAATGTACCAGAAATTATTTGACACACACATTGTTGCCCCTCATTATTTAAAACCCTTGCAACCCCCGTACCCTAAGTGGTACGATGCGAACGCACAGTGCGAATACCATGCAGGAATCATGGGGCATTCTATAGAGCACTGTCTCGCTTTTAAGAAACTAGTTGAGAGACTCATCCAGATGGGCGTTATAGAAGTCGATGATACCTCTTGCAAAGGGCACCCACTACCTAATCACGGGGTCAATATGATAGGCAAGGATGAGAGAAGAAGGGTTAAAAGGGATATTTCCGATGTAAAAACCCCAATGAAGCAGGTCTGGAAGGAAATGATAAAAAGGGGATTAGTTGTGACATGTCCAAGGGGAAAACATGAAAAAACACGAAAAGTGGTCGCGAATTTCATAACATGGAAGAACACGAAATCCAAAGTTGCACCGAGTTCGAATGTTGGTACAAAGACACTGATGGACAATAAAGAGTTGGAATTTTATGAAAACAATGAAGGCACAGACGAGGAAACATTTGCACGTTGGAAGACGAGTTAGCGGCAAAAGCCTCGGAAGCGAGCTATCCTTTAGTCACCATCTCGAGGCCAAAGGGCGATGGAGTAAAAATAAATCCGAAAATCGTGATTCGAAAGCCTACTGCCTTTTCATCTGAAGACAACCAAAAGGCTCAGGGCTTTAATTGCAACGTGATTTATTCCGGAAGAAGGGGATTCGTCTACAAAAGGAAACCAGAATATCCTAGAATCGTGATCCGAAAACCTGCAGCTTTTTCATATAAAGACAACAAGAAGGTCCCCTGGAACTATAACTGCAATTTGACGATTCCTGAGAGGGGAGATTCGCCCAACACTACAAAAGGAAACCAAGAGGTAGGATCCTACACACGCAGTGGAAAGCGCTACGACATGTTGAACACAAGAACGGAGCTCTCAAAAGAGAAAAACTTGATGGGCGAACAAAAGAAAGAAAAAGGGACCAAACAAGAGACACACATAAACAAGCCAGTGAAGGAAGAAGAAGCGTGGAATTCTTAAAGTTTTTGAAGCATAGTGAATACAATTAATCGTAGAGCGACTACATAAACAAAGGCTATAGCATATCGGTGCTAGATTTACTATTGAGCTCTGAAGCACACCGTAATACTCTGATGAAAGTATTGAATGAAACTTATGTTGCAAATGATATAACAGTTAATAAGCTGGATC
Organism: Gossypium bickii; assembly: GCA_025503065.1. NCBI lineage: Eukaryota > Viridiplantae > Streptophyta > Magnoliopsida > Malvales > Malvaceae > Gossypium > Gossypium bickii. Next base: position 113,549,269 of record CP106716.1, on the reverse strand, counting down.
GCCTGGTTAGCAACATAAGTGCTGACAACTTCGTTTTCTTTAACGATGACGAGATCCCTCCGGGAGGTACGGGTTCCATCAAGGCTCTCCACATTACCACGCGGTGCAAAGGATACACATTACCAGGGGTACTAGTCGATAATGGATCAGCGCTCAATGTTCTACCACTATCAACACTGAATCGATTACCCATTGATAGCTCTCACATGAAGGCCTGCCACAACGTAGTGAGGGCATTCGATGGAACTGAAAGAAAAGTCATGGGAAGGATCGAAGTACCTCTTTTAATTGGACCAGGCACATATGAGGTGGACTTTATTGTAATGGATATCCGGCCGTCTTATAACTGCTTGCTGGGGAGACCTTGGATACACTCGGCAGGAGCAGTACCCTCATCGTTGCATCAAAAGTTAAAATTAATTTTTGAGGGCCGTCTGGTGACCATAAATGCTGAAGAGGACATCATCGCAACCGTAACAAATAGTGCACCCTATTTAGAAGCCAATGATGAAGCAGTTGAGTGTTCCTTCCGTTCTTTGGAATTTGTCAATGCAACATTCGTTATCGAAGGGAACAAGATTCCAGTGCCTCAATTATCCAAAACCACGAAAATGGGTCTACAACTGATGGTCGGGAATGGAGCTGTGCCAGGGAAAGGACTTGGAAGGTACCTCCAAGGAGAAATCGAGGTTCCAAGACTAAAAGAAAAGCGAGACTTCTTCGGTCTAGGATTCAAACCGAACGCAAAGCAAAAATGGGAGGAGTCAGAAAAGAAGCAAGAAAGAAGGAAGGCACGTTTGAAGGGAGATGAGATGAAATGGCAACCGATGATAATTCCGCATATCCATGAGACTTTTGTATCAGGAGGGATTATTTATTCGGGACGGAAAATACAAAACAAGGAAGCTACAGAAGAAATATGGGGAAATATGCATGTCAATGCTATATCCGAGAGAAAGACCGAGGAGAGAAAAGCGGGATGGCATTCGCCCTATGAGCGAGCAAATGCGTTACGAACAATCGGACCGCAGAGGAGATTCCTGTAGCTTTTAGGATTTATTCAGAGTAATATTCGGAACACTCTCGTTGCTTTAAGACTAGAAGCAATAGGAGTCCGTTTTGTGAAAGCATGACTTTTGTATGAGACATCGTTATCTCTAATGAAATGCATAACCGTTACTTTTTGAACCCATCTTCTTCCTTTTTCACTTCATTCATCATCATTATTCTTTCTATTCTTCATACATCATGACTATGCTTAGATTCATTTGTTCTATATACTTTCGTTCATCTCCATAACAGGTCCCCAAATATCAATGATGTGAGTAACGCTACCAATGACTCAGGATATCCTTTTGAGCAAGATAGAGTTACGGAAGATTTCCAGGATTCTGAGAATGACCAAGGTTATGACTTATCTCCTGAACTGTTAAGGATGGTAGAACATGAGGAGAAACAAATCCTACCCCACCAAGAGTCAGTGGAAACAGTGAACTTAGGAGATGGACAAGAGGAGAAAGAAGTAAAGATCGGGACGGGTATCACTGCAGAGACGAGGCGAAACCTCATTGAGTTACTCCAGGAATTCAAAGGCGTCTTCGAGTGGTCGTATCAAGATATGCTTGGACTAAGCACTGATATCGTAGTACATCGATTGCCCATAAAGGAGGAGTACAAACCAGTCCAACAGAAACTTCGAAGGATGAGGCCGGACGTTTTGCTAAAAATAAAAGAGGAAGTCAAGAAGCAATTTGACGCAGGTTTCCTACAAATGGTCAAATACTCGGAGTGGGTGGCCAACATCGTCCCTGTCCCTAAAAAAGATGGGAAAGTGCGAATGTGTGTAAATTATAGAGATTTAAACAAGGCTAGCCCGAAAGATAATTTCCCGTTACCTCATATCAATACTCTAGTTGACAATACAGCGGGGCATTCTTTCTTCTCTTTCATGGATGGTTTCTCAGGGTATCACCAGATAAAAATGCATCCCGAAGACACGGATAAGACCACATTTATAACACTGTGGGGAACCTTTTGCTATAAAGTGATGCCATTTGGGTTAAAGAATGCAGGAGCAACATATCAGAGAGCTATGGTAACTTTATTCCATGATATGATGCACAAAGAAATTGAGGTTTACGTCGACGACATGATCGCCAAGTCTCAAACAGAAGAAGAGCACGTCCAAGTCCTGAGGAAATTATTCCTGAGATTGAGAAAATTCCAGCTAAAGCTTAACCCAGCAAAATGTACCTTCGGAGCTAGATCAGGGAAGCTGCTGGGGTTTATAGTCAGTGAAAAGGGGATTGAGGTCGACCCAAACAAGATCAAAGCCATACAAGAGCTGCCCCCACCACGCACTCAAAAAGAAGTTCGAGGTTTCTTAGGAAGATTAAATTACATTGCTCGGTTCATTTCACAGCTAACCGAAAGATGTGACCCCATATTCCGTCTTCTTAGGAAACACAATCCAGGTGTATGGAACGAGGAATGTCAGGAGACCTTCGACAAAATAAAGCAATATCTGTCCAATCCCCCAGTATTAACGCCGCCTAATCCAGACAAGCCTTTAATCCTCTATTTGACAGTACTTGATAATTCAATGGGATGCGTACTCGGTCAGCACGATGAGGCAGGAAAGAAGGAAAAAGCAATATACTACCTCAGTAAGAAGTTCACTGAATGTGAAACGAGGTATTCGCCAATCGAGAGACTTTGTTGCGCCTTGATCTGGACGACTCGGAGGTTAAGACAGTATATCTTTGTATCATACGACTGCTCATCTCGGCAAGACCTCTCAAGTACATGATGGAATCAACCGCTTTGAATGGTCGGATGGCCCGATGGCAAATTCTGCTTTCTGAGTTCGATATAGTTTATGTGAATCAAAAGGCGGTAAAAGGGAGTGCAATAGCGGATTTTTTAGCCAGTAGAGCTCTGCCAGATTACGAGCCTTTGGACTTTGATTTCCCCAATGAAGATCTGATGTATGTGGTGACCGCCGAAGAAGGTACCTCGGAAGATCATCCTTGGACACTACATTTTGACGGGGCATCAAATGCTATGGGTAATGGGGTCGGAGCAGTTCTGGTATCCCCAAAAAGAAATCATTATCCATTCACTTGTAGGTTGGATTTTGATTGCACAAATAATATGGCGGAATACGAGGCTTGTATCATGGGTATCCGTGCCGCCATCGAACGCCAAATCAGGGTATTAAGAGTATACGGAGACTCTGCACTAGTGATTTATCAACTTAAAGGAGAATGGGAGACAAGAGATCCCAAGTTGATCGAATACAAAAGATTGGTCCAAGAATTGATCAAGGATTTTGATGATATCACTTTCAGTTATCTACCAAGAGATGAAAATCAGCTGGCTGATGCCCTAGCTACCTTGGCTTCCATGGTCTAAGTAAACAAAATAGAAGATATGAAACCTTTCCAAATGAGCATTCATGAGGCCCCGGCTCACTGCTACAACGTCGAAGAAGAAGAGAAAAAGGATCGTCCGTGGTACCATGATATACTGCAATACATAAAAAACCGTCAATACCCCGAGCAGGCGACTGAGAATGAGAAAAGGACGATAAGAAGACTTGCATGTGATTATGTCCTAGATGGAGAGATCCTCTACAAAAGAAGGAAGGATCAAGTGCTATTGAGATGTGTAGACTCCACAGAGGCGAAGCAAATCTTAGAAGAAGTCCACGAAGGTGTCTGCGGAACACACGCTAATGGTTTCACGATGGCTAGGCAAATCATGAGGTTCGGGTATTTTTGGTCTACCATGGAAAGGGATTGCATTGATTATGCCAAAAAGTGTCATAAGTGCCAAATCTACGCGGATAAGATTCATGTGCCACCTTCACCTCTGCACGTTATGACTTCTCCATGGCCTTTTGCAATGTGGGGCATGGATGTCATCGGGCCAATCTCGCCAAAAGCTTCCAATGAACATCGATTCATCTTTTTGGTAATCGATTACTTCACTAAGTGGGTAGAGGCTGCCTCATATGCTAACGTGACAAAATCAGCAGTCAGCAAGTTCTTGAAAAAGGAGATCATATGTCGATATGGAATGCCCGAGAGGATCATATCCGACAATGCTTTAAACTTGAACAATAGCACGATCGCAGAGGTCTGCAAGCAATTCAAGATCAGACACCACAATTCGTCACCATATCGCCCAAAGATAAATGGGGCGGTAGAGGCAGCTAATAAGAACATCAAGAGTATAGTGGGGAAAATGACTGAGACCTACAAAGATTGGCACGAGAAATTACCATTTGCCCTCTTTGCATATCGAACATCGGTCAGAACCTCCACCGGGGCAACTCCTTTCTCGCTGGTCTATGGAATGGATGCAGTTTTACCCATCGAAGTTGAGATTCCATCCCTTCGAGTCTTGTCCGAACTGAAGTTGGATGAAGCAGAATGGATTCAGGCTCGGTACGATCAGTTAAATTTGATTGAAGAAAAAAGGTTGAAAGCTATCCAACATGGTCAGATGTACCAGAAGCGAATGATGCGCGGCATACAACAAAAAAGGTGCGCCAAGAGAATTTCATGAAGGAGACTTGGTTTTGAAAAAGATTCTCCCATACGTAAGGATTTTCAGAGGAAAATGGATGTCAAACTGGGAAGGGCCTTATGTGGTAAAAAGAGCTTTCTCTGGAGGAGCACTGATTTTTTGGTGAGATGGATGGAAAAAGCTTGACCAATCTCAGAAACTCGATTCACCAAAAGTATTATGCTTGAAGAAGGAAAAGGCTAAAGTGAAAACCCGCAAAGGCGGCGCTTTAAGACCTCAAAAAAAAAGAGGCCAGGGCCAAGGCGAAAACCCCGCAGTGGCGCTTTGAGATCAAAAAGATTTTGGGTCGAAAACCCGATAAGGACGGCTCAAACTTGAACAAAAAGGGAGGTATGTGACAACTTCTGTTCTCCCAGAGTTAGCAAAAGGAGGGATTTTACACCTCGGGACATATACAAAGCACTGCAGATCTCCCGACACCTATTTTAGCTCAAGATGATTTTCGAAAGGATTGGGTAGTGAAGGCTCAAGCTGCGATATCTGGGGCACCTAGTTTCTTTTCATCTATTTTCTGTATTCCAACTATATTTTTGTTAATTAATCTAATTCTATTGCTATTTACCATTTAAGTCTTTTAAACTGTTGTGCAATCAAAGCAATAATCTATGGACCCATAATGCTTCCATGAAAAGAGTTCTGTTTATTACTCTGGAAAATCTCTGAACAGCGTGAGAACCCGAAACGGGACTGTTGGTTAGAACAACCACGCCTAGGGGTTTAGAAACGCTCGCGGGAGAAGGGCTAATGTCATAGCTCATAACCACTCCTAGACTCTCTGTCAAAAGATTAGTTGCACTAGAAGATGAAAGTTACGGCTGTAACACCACCATCATGAGCGGACAAACAGCGACAACCCTAAGCAATAAAGAAGGGATCATTTCACTTTGCATCATTCAAAGCATGTCTAGCTAGGAGCATTCGACTCATTCTGATCATGGCATCCTCATGACATTCTGCATTCATAGTCCATAATACGAGTAGTTGGGAACACTAGATTCATACCAATCATAGCATCCTAATCACTTGGCATAAACACAAGCATATGAATTAAGTCTACAAGAGATGTCCCCAGAGGACGTTGTAGCAACACAGGTTGAAGACCACCTGTTACTATCGACCAGCGGTGGAACAGGGTCGAAGACTATCCTATTGCCATTGACCAGCAGTGGAATAGGTCGAAGATTGTAGATCTTGTCGCCCTAACCAGTAGTGGGGCCAGGTCGAAGGCAAATCCTGTTTTCCTAAACAGTAGGAAACATGATTTAAGCCACCGCCTTATTGCCACTGACCAGCAGTGGAATAAGCTGAAGATTATCCTGTTGCCATTAACCAGTAGTGGAACGGGTTGAAGATTACCTTATTGCCATTGACCAGCAGTGGAATAGGTCAAAGATTATAGATCTTGTCACCCTAACCAGTAGTGGGGCAAGGTCGAAGGCAAATCTTGTCTTCTTAAACAGTAGGAAACATGATTTAAGCCGCCACCCTATTGCCACTGACCAGCAGTGGAATAGGCTGAAAATTATCCTGTTGCCATTAACCAGCAGTGGAACGGGTTGAAGATTACCTTATTGCCATTGACCAGCAGTGGAATAAGCTGAAGATTACCTTATTGCCATTGACCAGCAGTGGAATAGGTCGAAGATTGTAGATCTTGTCGCCCTAACCAGTAGTGGGGCCAGGTCGAAGGCAAATCTTGTCTTCCTAAATAGTAGGAAACATGATTTAAGCCGCCACCCTATTGCCACTGACCAGCAGTGGAATAGGCTAAAAATTATCCTGTTGCCATTAACCAGTAGTGGAACGGGTTGAAGATTACCTTATTGCCATTGACCAGCAGTGGAATAAGCTGAAGATTACCTTATTGCCATTGACCAGCAGTGGAATAGGTCGAAGATTGTAGATCTTGTCGCCCTAACCAGTAGTGGGGCCAGGTCGAAGGCAAATCCTGTTTTCCTAAACAGTAGGAAACATGATTTAAGCCACCGCCTTATTGCCACTGACCAAAGCGATGGAATAAGTCAAGATTATCCTGTTGCCATTAACCAGTAGTGGAACAGGTTGAAGATTACCTTATTGCCATTGACCAGCAGTGGAATAGGTCGAAGATTGTAGATCTTGTCGCCTCTAACGATGAGTGGGGGCGGTCGAAGGCAAATCCTGTTTTCCTAAACAGTAGGAAACATGATTTAAGCCACCGCCTTATTGCCACTGACCAGCAGTGGAATAAGCTGAAGATTATCCTGTTGCCATTAACCAGTAGTGGAACGGGTTGAAGATTACCTTATTGCCATTGACCAGCAGTGGAATAGGTCGAAGATTGTAGATCTTGTCGCCCTAACCAGTAGTGGGGCCAGGTCGAAGGCAAATCCTGTTTTCCTAAATAGTAGGAAACATGATTTAAGCCACCGCCTTATTGCCACTGACCAGCAGTGGAATAAGCTGAAGATTATCCTGTTGCCATTAATCAGTAGTGGAACGGGTTGAAGATTACCTTATTGCCATTGACCAGCAGTGGAATAGGTCGAAGATTGTAGATCTTGTCGCCCTAACCAGTAGTGGGGCCAGGTCGAAGGCAAATCCTGTCTTCCTAAACAGTAGGAAACATGATTTAAGCCCCTGTCTTATTACTACTGTCCAGCAGTGGAATAGGCTGAAAATTATCCTGTTGCCATTACTTTATTTCCATTGACCAGTAGTGGAATAAATTGAAGACTATCCTATTTCCATTGACCAGCAGTGGAATAGGCCAAAAATTTGTAGATCCTGTTGCCTTAAAAGGTGGTGGAGCATGCTCATCCCATCCTCTCGGCCAGCAGTAGAACAAGCTGAAGATACAAATCTTATCTTGAAGTCACAGTAGAGCAAGTTAAAATTAAATCTCATACCCCGAAGATACAGTGGAGCAATGAAGCGAATCGAAGCTGCAAATCCTATCTCACGGAAGAGACGACGGAGTGGATCAAAGCACGAGAGGTGATGGACTAGAACGAGGCTATTTGAAGAAGACACAGACCAAGAAGTCAAGGTCTAGCCAAGCCCGGGCAAAATTGGTTCTTTTATTGTCTTTGCCTTATTCTCGTTTCACGACAATGAGCAAAGAGGGGCAGCTGTAGAACCCAAATTTCGCCCGGGCTTACAAGCCCAACAACCCACAGTCCACCAACACATCAGCCCATTATACCAAAAAAAATAGACCCAACACCAAAATTCCATGCCCAAACTCGAAACCCAATAATACACCCCCAATACCTAAAATTCAACAACCCAATATAGAAACCCAAATCGAAAAATCAAAAAAAACCTAGCCTAGCCACAAGTGCAAGTGGCACCAATCGACCTAGGCCACTTGCTCGCACCCTTGACCTTCCGACCATCCACCTACTCGGCGCCGCACACATCGGCAGTGGTCGGCCACCGACCCTCCACCGCTTCTACCCGCCTCACACCGCGCCTCGTCCCACCGCCCAAAGTACTGCGGCATTAAAACGAAAGGACAGGACCAAACAAGAAAAAAAGAGAACATGTATTTTTTTTCTTTCTTTTGGCTATATAAAGCCCGAAAAAGACATTGTATGGGGTTCTTTTTTTGGAGAAAAAAATCAATATACAACATTAAGGTTTCAGATCTACAAAAAAAAGGGGGAAATCCACAGCCAAACACAGTAAGCAAAGAGAACACAAAAAAAAACAAAGAACAAAAGGTGATTTGTTTTTTTCTTCAAAGCCATTTTATTTTATTTTTTTTCTCTTCATGCTTTCGGTATACACTTGAATCCCTTATTTTTCCTTTTTTAACACATAAATATAAAATAATAAAAAAAAAGAAGTTTTTACCTTTTTCGGCCACCGCATGCGGTGGCCGGAGCGACGGTCAACGACGGCGAAGGGTGACCGGGACCCCACCGGTGATCAACCACCTGCAGAGAAAAAAGGGAGAAGGGTTAGTTTTTTTTTAAGGAAGCAGCTGAAATGAGAAAATAAAGGAAAATTTTGGTTTTATAAAAGTTTCAAAACGACGCCGTTTAGGGCCTGATTCAGTGGCCCTAAATCAACGTCAGACGCCCGAGACCATGAAGCGACGACCGACCCGACTGGAGGGTCCGCGTGTTTTTATTGAATGGGCTAATTGCGCGTTCAGTCCTCCCGCATTTTCAGCTTTAAAAATCAAGCTTTCCGTTATTTCGAATTTGGCTCAGAAATTTCGCGCGGTTTGTAATTCGGTCGACTCCTAAACGCTGTGCTTAATTATTTGGGGAAAATTGCGCTCCTCGTCCCCAACATTTCAAGGTGCGTTGTTACTTCGCCCTTTTATTTCTTATATCATCTAACTTGGCCCCTTTATTTCCGTTTTAATTTTAATTTGGTCCATTTGTTATATTCTTTGCATTTTTATTTGTTATTGCAATTATTTTAGTTATTTCATTATTTATATTATTATTATAATTAAATTATTTTTATTACTTAATATCTTTATTACATTTATTTTATTAGAACTTTTGTATATATAAATATATATTTTGTTCTTTGGTATAGATATTTTATTATTTACTTCCTAATCACTATTACCAATATTGATATTATTATCATTTTATTCCTTCCTTTTAACAGTTCCTTTTATCATTGTTTTTATTATTTTATTTTTCATTTCTTCATTACTATATTATATGTTATTATTAATGTTATTTTTATTATCATTTTATTCTATTTTTATTTCTACCGTTATATTTATCAATATTCTACTACTACTACCATTATCATTATTATTATTATCATTATTATTATTATCCTTATTATTATTAATATATTTATACCGCTATTATATTATTATTATTAGCATTATTTTATTATTTTATATTTATCTATTATTGTTATCGTCACCACTATATTAGCATGTTACCATCATCGTAATTATCTCTACTTTACTTTGTTATGTTTATTAATATTTTTTATTTACTACTAAATTATCGTTTCCATTATTATATTGTAATAGTTTATTTTTTGTAAAAGTGATGTTCCGTGTTTAGAAATACGAGTGGTTGTGCCCTAAAGTATTGGGTTGCGATCTTCTCGTCTGATCTAAATAATCGAATATCTTTTAAAACAAAATACGTCTTAACAAAAAGCTCATTCTCGAGGGTGTAAATTATCGTGTCCTAAAGTATTGGATGTGATATTTTATTTTTCGGGAATGAGAAAATTTTGGCATTCAAATTTTCAAAAATTATGAGACGATCTCGGATTCGAGGATTTGAATTATCGTATCCTAAAGCATTGGACATGATATCTTCTTACTCCTTTAGAACGAGAGAAGTCTTAATTTTTTTTTTAAAAAAAAAATTAGAAGATGACTTCGGATTCGAGGATTCAAATCATCGTGTCCTAAAGTATTGGATATGATGTTTCATTCCTTCGAAACGAGGAAATCATGATTCGATTCGAGAAGCTCAAATATTTCCAAAAGAGATCGATTTTTTCAAATTTCTTTTTAATTTTTCAATTTCCGACATCAAGACATTAATTAATCAGTTAGGTACCAATTCTGGGCGTGACGAGGGTGCTAACCCTTCCTCGCACGTAACCGACTCCCGGACCCGTCTTTCTCTGAATTTCGTGGACCCCAAAACTTTTTGTTTCAAGAAATCGAAACGTTTTATTAAAACAAAGGTGATCTGATCTCACCTAATAAATGATCAGTGGCGGCTCCTGTGTTATCTTTTAAAACCCCAAGTTCGATTCCCGCCTTTTCAAAAAAGGATGGTTTCGACAACGTGTACCTTATATTGAACACTACTATAATACTAAAAATAGAAAGAGGTTAGTTCCCATTATTTTGATTAAAATTTTGAGAGCCGGCAGCGGGTGTTGGAAAATGGAGACGGCCATTATTTTATGGTATACGATAAGTCAGTGGAAGTGCTAAGGCAAAGCATGAATGCTTGTAACTAGGAATTCCCACACAAGAAGTGCGTTCACTTCATAATTGTGACCAGCTTTGTATTAAATATCTTCAACACAATTCATGAGACACTGCTATTTTGTAAATCTTCTTGCATTTAGTGCTATGTGCTAAACCATTGACTACAAGATATTTTCTTTTTAGGGATATCCCGTATCCAAATCGTATCATTTAGAATCTGAGTGGCTTTGGTCTCATATCACTGTGGTGTCGGTAGGTTAAATAGACATCCCCTTTGCTACGCCCTGACGGCCCTACCTGCCTGCCTGCTTTCCCACACACAACACATGACTTGTAATATTACATATGGCCCTCTCCTCATTTCCCATTTTGGTTTTCCCCCTTCCACTTGCGCATGCCTTATGGACCTCTCGGCTTTTTCTTTTTTGCTTAACTGCTTACACATTATCCTTTACGAAACAGGCAGAGAGAGGTTGAGGATGGAGCAAATAAAACATTTGAATTTAAAGAAGCAAACATCCCCATACATATTTCATGTGAACCCCCTCACCCTCCTAACATCCTCAACTCACACCTTTGTACGTTTGTACTCAATTTTATACTATTAATAGTATGGTACAGTCCTGGATTGATGGTTTTTTAACTTTTATAATACCCAAAGCATTCATTTTAAGTATTGATATATTTAGTAGTATTATTGAGATCCAATTGAATTCAGAATTGAACTAATTTAGATTTCAAATTAAGAGTGATTGTTTTCATTATCCACAATATTTAAACTTGATATCTTAAAAAGGAAGATAAAAATTTTCGTCGCTGGATCCCATTTATGTAAATAAGTATTGATATTTTGAGTACTACAATGGTTGATGCTTTGCTACGAACCAATTTTCACCATTGAATTCAAGCTCTAACGACCAAATCTTTTGTGTTCAGTTTAAGTAATAGGGTCCTTTCCTTTATTGAGGGGACAGAGAAATATAAAGAAGGCCAATAAATGATGGGTTAGCATGCTTATGTGGATCTCCAGCATAAGGCACACACACTTATCCAAAACGGAGGGTCCAAATCAAGCGGACGGGATGGGGAAGATCGAAGGGAAGCTGGGGGGACCACGAGCAGATCACAACCGTACCTTTGAGAGCAAAAAAACAATGAAAACAGTGATGGCTGAGCTGGATCAATTTGGTGGGGACCAAGGTGGGGGCTGCTGGACCGATGCCTATTCCTATACTAGTTGCAGCAGTGGCACAGGAGGAGATTTGCAAGACCGTTAAGCTGACAATATACGTGTACGGCCATGATTGAAATCCGTAAGTAGGACCTGCAGAATAACAAAGGAAATCTTCTGGATTGTTTTCTCTGAAGCCCCTTTCTTTTTCCTGAATGAACCCTTTCTTTTACCTGAATGAATCTTCAAAGTTTTGGAATTTTGTGCTTGGTTGTGCAACTAGGAGCAACCCCTCCCCCTTTCCTTGTGTGGCTGCCTTTCCTCTGACCTCTTATTGCTTCAATGCTTCAATGAGCCTCGCGTGCTTCTTCCAAGAATCAAAACCAAGTCAAAGTTGCCAGACAGAAAAAGTAAAAAGTGATAAAAAGGAAATTTTGGGTTTTATTTAATTTTCCCTAAACTTTTTATTTCTTTCAGTATGTACTTTCATAAATTCATTAATTACTTCAAATGATGAACACCGCCTAATAGATTGGAAGTGAAAATAATTAATGATAGTAATTAATAATATTAAATAAAATAAAAAACCAAATATAGAGACTTATTGATACAAAGGAGTTGATATGGTGAAGGTTGTGAGCTGTTCACCCAATGAGATGGAGGGCGGTAGGAATCGAGTGGTAAGAAGATGGGAGCTTCGAGGCGAAAGGAGGAGGAAGAAAGCATTGTTGGAGTTGGGAGAACGAGAGTTCTGCGTGCAAGGGTTGATAGGAATAAATATGAGCTCAACATTATTGCCACATGTTGTCTCGTAATAGGTGATCATTTAATTTTTTTTAAGATCTTTGTTAAGTTAGTAACATATGAAGTCACTTAGAATGTAAGGTTATAGAATATACACTGACAAATGATAATATGTTATTGAAGTAACATAATTATCAAAAGTAATTAACTTATATGTTTCTCGATATCTTAATGAAACAATGTTGATGAAAAAGAAGATATAATTGACCGACATATGACATAAGATAGAACTTGTGAATCAAGATTAAAACTCATATTTAAGTATATTAGAGTGATCAAAACCTATTAAAAACCTACATCTCCAACAATAAAAAGTCTAAAGTCGTTGTCGGAATTCAAGTGAGAAATGGCATAATAAGTAATAAAATTCAGCTAAAATGTATTAATGTTTTTCTTTCACCTTTATTAGGGAACAAAGGGGTGGGTAAGTAAAATAAATGATCATATAATATGTATGATTGTGAGGGTCCCAAACTAATGAAATACCCAGAAGATTATGACCCATGATTTAACAGTTTTACTGTCTTTCTATTAATCAATTTTGAAGAGCTAAAAATTCCCAGTAGTAATACCCCCTCCCCCAATTGGTACTGTCACTGCAAAAAAAGAAAAGATTTATGACTCTATGATTATAAAAAGCCTGCATATCCACCACACCCTCTAATTGGCCAAAATCCACCAGAAAATGACATTTCTACACCCACACTTAAAGAAATCTAACTACTTGATTGAAAATTTGGATATTACTAGCCAAATGGGATTACAAAACCCAGAAAAAAGAATATAGTTACATAAACCAAGGTTACAAAACAAAGAAAAAGACATTATGGGAATTAAGTATATTTGGCATGGAAGGAAAAGTTGATTCTGGGTTTGGTCACGTAATGTTTTTTCTGAGGCAGTGTAATGTTACTATTTTAGAATAATGACAATTTTTATTTAATGAACATTTTAATCCTTTTGGGTGATGACTATGAAAATTTTCTTGTACAGCAAATGGTTTCAGGGAGAGGAGTGTGTTCTCAGTTATAATATGACAAAATCTTGTGACATTTATACTGCACCAGCTAACAAAGGGACCACTTTTTTTTTTTTTTGATAGGACATATTCATTGTGTTTCATCAGACCATCGAAAACTGTTTCCTCAGTTTATGTTTTTACTTGTGCTATTTCTTTTTTGTTGTGTATTAATAATTGGTTTGAATTTGTACACCGTTGGTATTATTATTAATTAAGCTTTGCTTGTAATTGAAGATATATAAAGTGTCAAAACTTCCCACAAGGTCACAAAAGAGAGGCCTAATTTGGTATAATTAAAAAGACTAATATCATGAATAAGTGTTGAGTGATGTTAAGTTTGGCCCCAAAAATGACGATTAGCTTTGATGTACTGAATTTCCACCAACAGACAAACACTAAAACAAAGGGACCCAGAAATTGAGACGCACCAAAGGCCGCCACACTGTCCAGCCGCCGGCCTTTTCCTTTTAAACTTCCTCAATCTGATTCCTTGCATTTCCTAACATATCTGTCGTCTCAATAATAATTGCAAATTTGTGGTTTGGTCACCCTCTTTGCATATCTTATTTCTGTTCCAAATTCATGATATACGGCCCTGTACTGGTCAATTTTTTAGTGGAGAAGATGCATGAAAATGAACTGTTGCATGATTTGATCTATCTCGTTGATGTTCACTTACTTTTATGATTGGGTTAATTGTAATCTACATAATTTGATATAGTATGGGTTACTTTTATGTGTGAAATATGTGAGAACATGGGTAGAAAGTTTTGACTATTAATCCCAATGTAAGAAATAAAATAATAAAATAAGCATTGATATAGACAAGCAATTTTGAGTGTAAAGTTAGGAAGTTTATACGAGTTAAATGCATCGTTGAGAAAAGGTAGGTAAATGCAAATGCAAGGTACCAATCATATGATATGATATATTTTGTGGTGTGTATGTAACGGAGTGACGAAACGTGGGAACACTGAAATCAAATTTCAGACTTATCCAAATCCTATCATTTCCTCTTCTTGGTTAGGGCAAATTCAACAACACCTGTGAACTGCTGAGCGCCTGCCTTAAACCGATTTTCTATTATTCCTCAAAACCGCCATAACTAAAATTCCCGTTGCCCCGCCTTCAGCTCTCTGAATGTCCATTGTGTTTCACCACGTGTCATACAAGCTTTTGTTTTTTACCTATAATGAAAAAAAAATTATATGCAACAGTGTCATCACTTGATCTGTCTATTTTTTCATAGTTTAATGTTACACGAGTATTTTCATTTTGAAAAAATTTAAATTTAAATAAAAATCTTGAAATTTAGAATGAAATTATTAATGTGGCATTAAACTATTGAAAAGAGATTATATCTATATTTTATACAATCATTTCTCCTCGAAATTTTGTTTCTTCCGCCGAAAATAATTTACCAATTTCTTTTGCATTTTTGTGTTTGTTTCAAATTATTGCTAATTTTGAATTTTAAGTATTATTCTCAATAGAAAATCTATATTAAAATTTTGATTAAATATATATTATAATTTATAAATTTTTAGTAATAAATACTTTATAATATAAAATAGGAATATTTTAATACTATAAAATGTACTATTTGTTTACTTTTTTTTAGTTCCATTTATCCCGTCTAATTGTAAGGCCTCACTAGTCATGATTGTATATAACTTTAAATTAAGTTTTAATTAGGTTGGGGTTATTTCCTTTACTTGAATGGAGCGACCGTTAAGGTTTTTATCAGATATTTGTTTAGTACGAGTTTAAATTATCTTACTCTCATCTCCTATCCTTATTATTGTATAAAAAATAGGCATAGATTACTATTAAGTAATATTATTTATTATAAAATATCATCTTATTATGAAATAAATTTTGGTTGTCAAATGAAAAATACTTCGATATAGCAAATATAAAAAAAAAAAAAGAAGTTTTTAAGATGATTTCAAGAAAATATTTTAGGCAGAATTATCTATACATAAAAATCAGTTTAAAAAATTATTTTTCAAAATTATTTTCCGAAAATTGTTTTGAATAAAACAAAAAAAACTAAATTAGTAATTGAATTATATTACATCTTTAAATGAAACAACATTTAACTACTCAAAAAATCTAACAATTTCGATTATATAAAGTTTATCCCTAAGCTTTGGAAAATTTCTTTTAGGCCTCTTTATGTTTTAAAATTTTTATTTTGATATTATAATTAGTGTATAAAAAAATGTAAATTTGGGTCCCCAAAGTTTTTAAAGGTTTTTGTAATTTGATTTCTTTTATAGAATTTATAATATTTTATGATAAAATTAGTTTTTTTAGTTTAATTTAGTAAATTAAGACAAAGTAGCATCTAAATACTAATTTGGTAAAAATAAAATTTAATAAATACAATATATAAGGATGAATAGTATCTAATTATTAATTTGGTAAAAAAAATAAACTTAAATAATTATAATATCTAATACAAATTGAACATTTAACTCTCTTTTTATTGGCACATAGGAGTGGTCCAAGACCACTTTAAATAATAATGACCCTAGACCTAGGTGTACCAATCATATCATCCAAGATAATCTTTTATAAGTTAAATAAGCATTTAACTTATTTTATTATAATTAAGATTATCACAAATTTAAAAATATTTTATTACTTCAAACATATATATTTTATATAAATATCTCCACCCTTATCTACAATTTTAGCTTCCCCTAATTATTATACCTACATTTTTTGTACTTTAATAGGAAAATAAAATAATTACATGCATTTTTATTTGTTCATGGAATTACATGCACTTTTCATTACTTAGATTTTCCTGTTTATATCAATAGAATAGAAAGATGTTACCATTTACATTAATGGAATTTCTCTTTAATTTGCAATTAAAAAAATTAATCTACGTTTCTTATTAGTAGAGTAGAGATAGTTATTTACGATTTAGCCAAAACGACAAATCAACGCTTCATGTTTACAAAAATTAATTTTAAATTATTTTCTTTGATATCATAACATTAATATTTAGATGATGAGAGTTTAAATATTATCATCTTTTCTCCAATATTCTAATGATAAAAAAAAATTATAATATTGTGGAATGTTGATATTGGTTATCAGTAAGAAAAAGAGGATGATGAAATAGAGTGATGATTCACCTATGTAAACCGAGGTATAGAGGAAGGAGAAGGTATGTGCAGGTGCCAAGAAGAAAAAGTCGTTCATTGATCCCTTGTGTTCTCAAATCTTATATTGGGGTTATCCTTTATCATATAACGTCATATAATCGGCAATACAATGTCTTGCATAATTGTGTGAATTAATCATATAGTAGTACCATGTTATACCCTTAAATAATCAAATTTGGAGCTATATATCCTTAATTTTTTTTCTTGAAATCCACATATTGTACCCTAATTTGCCTATTCTAAATTCAGATTGGCCAAAAAAAAACTAAAATTACTATGCTTTAATTAATAAATAAATAAAATAGTGAAACTTGGACTTGGGTAATCTATCTAGGCTATAGGATCTAGCAAAGGTAGAGCTAAACAAAACTTCTAACTCGGTCTTTGAATAATAATTGAAATACGGACAAAATGGCTGCTTTTGTATATTTATTTATAAAAACATATTAAGGTGCACGAATCTGTTCCACGGCACGTGTTCACTGCACTAATCCATATTCTAAATTTTCTTTTTCAAGCTAATTTCGAAAACTCTTATTTGAGAGTTTCGAAAGCTTGATCTCACAGTTAAAATTATGTTTATGATGAAATTAAACATAATCATATATACAATTATTAATTTAATTTTATAAAATATATTATAAATATAATTTAAGAGTATATTTAATAAATTCGTTTGATAAATTTCAGTCTGTAGTTTCTACGTTTATGATGTAAAATTTTTAATTAAAAAATGAATACTATATTTCTCCCTTTTGTTTTAGTTAATGAAATGTATTGGCTCAAAAATTAAATAGACGAAACGGGAGGTTTTCTCATTAATTAATAAAAATAATTACCAAAACAAAACTCCAACAGAGAACCGGAAAAAAAGCAACCGTCGTTATTTTCGGTTCCGCTGATGCAAAACTTGCCGTAAAACCGGCATTACAAGAGAACAGAAAAAAAAATCAGAGAAACACACTCTCAAATAGCTAACAGAGGATCCGACCCGAACAAATCCCCGATATCTTGGAAATGATCGTCAACACGTTGGAAGCTGGAGAAGTCACCAAATCCAAACTCGAAATCTCCACACGTACTCAGAAACCCGTCGCCAAACTCATCTTTCAAAAAGCTTTCGTGTAAACTCGTATCATCGTCAAAAAAGTCGGGCACTGAACAAAACATGTCGCCGGAAAACAAAGAGGAATAGTCGGAGAAATCCGACAAGTTTTCTCCCGATAAGCAGCAAGAATCATCGACAACATCTCGAGCTTCGCTTCCAATTTCGCGCGATTCTTTGGCGCTTTGTGAGTCGGCTTCATCGACGGAAAGCGAATGGCAGCGGAGAACGGAAGTCGGTGAGCAGGGATCTGTTTTATGAGATTCTTCGTCGGAGTTATAATCGGAGTTGGATAACGGTTTTTGGCTGGTTTTTTCTTGAATCGATTTTTGTTGGGGAGTTGTAAAGTTTGTAAGCGCGTCCGGTCCACGCAGCTGAATAGCCGCGTTGTCATAAACCATTGCCGCCTCTTCGGCAGTGTCATAGGTGCCTAACCAAAGCCGTACACGTCTAAGAGGATCTCTTATTTCGGCCGCCCATTTTCCCCAAGGTCGTTGCCTCACTCCTCTGAACTTCTTTCCAGCCGGTGCTTTCGCCGGCGCTTTACCTTTAGCTTCAGCGACAGCCACCGGCCTTTTCCGAGAAGCTTTTGACAACGACGACGTCGATTTACTTCTCTCAACGATATTCTTCTCAGTGGGACATGAGGACTCTATAGTTATCTCCTTAACAAATTTCTTTACTCTGTTTCGAGAAGAAACTCGAGTTCTCTTTTGTTGATGTTCTTCATCGCTGGAGGAATCAGTGGCATCAGCATCAGTAACTGTAATCCGAACAATTCGAGGCTTCATTTCTGGCTGGTTTTCGAGTCTGACATTTAACAATGGTGAAAACAGCTTGGTTTCATTGCGGTGCTCTGCATATTTGATTGAAGGAACAGGACAAGTATCCATTTTTTTCCCCTGTTTTCTTCGTTTTGGGTTCTTTTGAGTTTCAGAGGCTTTCACTTCTCATTGAGAGTGAGAGTGGGAAGAGAGTAAAATAAAAAGCTGAAGGGGAAAAGACGAGATTCCTTTAAAAACAAGACACGAGGAGAATAAAGGGTTAAAAAAAAAAAGCTGAAGGAAGAAAACGTTAAAGTGAAGCTTGAAATGAAGAGAAATCCACCATTAATCGGCTCAAAAGTTTATCAAAGGAAGATAAACTTCATGTAAAGTTATAAATAAAAAAGGAGCGCGCTTCAATAATCAGTAAGGAAAGGGAGGAAAGCAAAGAAAAAGAAAATTTTGTAGGCAAAAGTTGCAGATGAACAAAAGAAAAAAGAGGAGATGATGCAAGGCAAATATCTTCACCGGAAAGGGATTAAAAAAAACCACCAGACTGAGCTTTTCTCAGTCACTTAACAGAGCAAAGGAAAAATCTCAGAGGGGGGAACGAAAAGGAAAATAATAATAAAGAAAAACAGCGGGGAGGAGCTGTTTTGATAGATGAGAGAGTAAAGAGAGAAGCAAATGAGGCAAAGTTTTGAAGTGAATACTGAAAGTTGAGCTATTTTATAGGATCCCAAGCCAGCCGTAAAAAAAAAAAAAAAAAAAAAAAAAAAAAAAAAAAGGCATTTAGTTTTATTTTTACTAAAGAGCGGGGTGGGCTCTATCGGCGATATTGAGATTCCGGCAATGGGGAGATATTTTACGAGGCGCCGCATAATATGATATTCCGAGATTTTGACACGTGGTAAGTGGTCCCTATAAAACAGAAAGATTCAAGGAGAAGGGTGAAACCGGGGGGAATGGCTGAGTCAGCCAAAAGATTGATTCTCGAAATCAGGGATTTATGTCACGTGACACCGGACACTCAGGTCAGTCCTAAAACCTTTGACTGAAAAGAATATTAACAACTGGGTAATTAATGATTATTAACACCCCCATTAATCTCCCTTATCCCTAATTAATCTATTCTACCGTTACCCCCCACGGTTTACTGTAGACATTTTCGTCATTTTAACATTACACCAAGCCGTTATACAGCTGGGATCAACGTGGTAGGCAGCCTTGAACTTGGCGCTATTTTTATTTTCTTTTTGTCTTTTTAAAGAAGAAACTTTTTACTTATTTAATGACCGTGCTGGGTGTCGACTGTTTCGGTGTCTTGTTTCATGTGGATTCAGGTACAGTTATACGGACACGTGGCTTGTAATTATTTGTCTTTCTTTGAATAGCACCGAGTTTTTATTGGTCCCAACAACAGGTTTTTCCAGAAGTAAATATTGGCCGTAAGATGGAACGGAAGTCAAATAATCAGGATGACGATGAACCGTAAGCTTTTGCTGGACTATATGTACGTACGTACCCATTTTTTAATTGGGTCACGTGATGTTCGATTTTGTTCATTTCATTTCCTTAATGATTCAATTTCGATAATACCATTTTCAGTGTTGAAACATAAGTTTTCCCACTAAAAATGGTCTGAATTTATTTTTTGCACTCTAAATATACAATAATTTTATTAAATCTGATTTTTTTAAATAATATTATTAAAAATAATAATCATAAATTCGTAAAAATATAGTTGTCTTTCCCAGTAAACCGGATTCATCATAAAAAACCTCAAATAAACAAAATTAATCATCACGTGACTATGGGAGGACAGATTAAAGGTTAATAAAGCCGTAGAATTTATTACATCCTGAAACGGTAGATACTGTATGAGCACGTGATATTAAAAAACTAATTGGAATACATATATCATATTAAGTGAATATTTTAAAAAATTATATATGAAATAGAATATTTTAAATGCTACTATAATATTTTCAAATATATAAATATATCAACTATAATATTTACGTTTTAGTTATTAAATTTTAAAAAGTTACAAAATAGTTATTGAATTATTTGAAAGTTTTCATTTAAGCCAATGAGCTATTAAAATCGTTGTCATATGGCATTTTCTATTCGCATTGTCTACACAAATCGAAAGTTTTTCTTTCTTTTTTCTTCTCTAGTTCAATTTTTTTTCATTAAACAATTTTAAATGTTAAGAATTTACAAACTAAAATCTAACCAGCTCTCTTCTTCAATCTACGACACTAACCATTATATCAACTTGGATTTAAGTTTGTCCTACTACGTTAACCAACCTCTTTTTTAAAAAAAAGAAATAACAACTCAATGATTTTAATAAAAATTTTAAAATAATTTAGAAATAATTTAATGACTTAAATAAAAATTTATGAATAATGCAATGACTATTTTATAAGTGATTAAAACGAAATTTATTAATAATTTAACTATCTTAGTTATAGTTTATCCTGAAACTGAATGTCCTTTCTTACTGTACCTCCGGACAGTTCTTTTTGACATCTTTCACAAACTTTTATGGTGGCAATTTGGGCTGCCTTTCATAATGTCTCGTAATTTTATATCTACTTCATTCTTTTTAGTTTTAATTTTCAATTTATCTTTTGAAGTATACTTATTTCTCCATTTGATACTTAAACTTTTTATTGTGGTATTTAAAGTATTAATTTCCTCTATTTTTTTCTATTTTGTAACGGAGATTAAAAAAACTGTTAGATAACTTTGACCAATAAAAAAACATCACATAAATTTATTAAAATTAAAAATATTAAATATTAAATTTAAAAATAGAAAATGATAATATTAAGACTGTTGACTAATTGTTAGCATTGACCGGCGTTAACTTGCCACGTATTTTTTTATATATATTATATTGATTAAAAATAATATATATAATATAATTAGAAAAACAAGTTAAAAAATACATTTTTATAAGATTATAAAATACATAATTTTAAATTTTAAAAAGTCAAAATAATATATAAATTTTTTAAAAAAAGTAGTTAAATTTCAAGTAATTGAAAAAAAAAACTTGAAATTTAAATCTCTTTTAAGAATTTCATAATTATATATTTTAGAATTTTATAAAAAAATTATTTTTAAATTTTTTAAATTTTTTACATTTTTTGTTATAATATTATTAATTTCAACTAATTTCTTTTCAATTATCATATTTTTATGTAAATTTTATTTTTATAAAAAATTTATAATTTATATGATTTTCTTTAGATTATATATATTTCTGAATTTTTTACATATTTATTTTTATTTTATATTTTTAATGTTTATATACATTTAATAAAAGAATTTTTTTTTTTTACATAAAGATGTAATGTAGCACTCTGTGACTGGCTATAAGAATTTTTTTAACATTTGTCAAATAATGGATTAAAAAATATAACGCGGACATACTTTACTACTTTAGGTACAAAATTATGAATTTGAGTGTACTTTAGGTGCTAAATTGGGACAAAAAAGGCTTAGGTACCAAAATGAGAAAACAAGTATACTTTAAGGGTCAAATTAGAAATTAGGCCTTCTCTTTATGTTAAGGTAAATTTATCTAAAATGAAAGTTGAAAGTTATAAAATTTTGCACATAGCTTAAATTGTTTTAAATTATATATTTTGTACACACAGGTTTCGAGTTAGAAATTGACTTGGAAAATCTAGAGTCAAATATATTTATAAATTTTAAAAAGTACAATATTTGAATTTCTTTACAAAGAAAACACCTTTTATTATTCTCTTCAATTGAGATTCGATCCAAGGGTCGTCAAGACTTGAACTGGAAAGAATGCAATTTGCTTAAAGGCCGTCGAAAGTTGATCATGAAGTTGAGTTTGGCGATACGCTTGTTTGAGAATTTGATTTGATTGGATTCAAAGGTCTTTGAGACTTAATCTTGAATCAATGATGTCTACTTCAAGGATAATCGAAACTCGATCTTGAAAATAGGTTTGGAGAGCGCTTGGATTCAAGGGTCTCTAAGACTTGATCTAAGATGGTTGAGTCTACTTTAAGGGTCATCAAGACTTGATCTTAAAATTAAACTTGATGCAACCAGATTGGGAAGAACTTTGATCCAAGTGCCGTCTAGACTTGATCATTGATGCAAGGATAATTTTACTTCAATGGCCTTCTATGCTTGATACTAAAGAAAACGGGTTTAGCTTCATTTTTGTCGCTTGAACAAGATTGAAGAGCAGTAATCTTCATAATTTCTTTGAGTTTTTTGATTTTTTAGGAACATAAAGCTTGATTGTATAAACTTTTGATTTATTAGCGAAATTATATCATTGATTGTTAGACTTTTGATTCATTATCAGGATCATACAATCGACTCTAAAGAATAAATTTATATATGTGTCATGAATGTATAGAAAAATAAGAAATAAGATATACTGAATATTATTAGTCTGTTAGAGTGTATATATTGTATTCTTTGGGTGCTGAAGAATTAACACATCTTTAAAGTTTTTTCCCCTACTTTGAAAAGAGTTCAAGAGCAAATCCTACCACACCGTTGGAGAACCAACGTATGATGAAAATCCATGGGCACTTGAACCCACGTATAATTTTCACAGTTATATATACTATGCTTTATTAATTTAATCATTTTGTTATAATTTATAATA
Source organism: Gossypium bickii (assembly GCA_025503065.1). Classification (NCBI taxonomy): domain Eukaryota; kingdom Viridiplantae; phylum Streptophyta; class Magnoliopsida; order Malvales; family Malvaceae; genus Gossypium; species Gossypium bickii. The sequence continues at coordinate 113,526,037 of CP106716.1, read as the reverse complement.
TGTGTAAATACCGACATGGCCATAGTTGGAGTTATTGTTAGTTGGCATCAAAGACCAAGGATTAAAACTTCGGCAACCCATCTCGCTCCCCAAATTTGTGATGTAATAATAATTGTTATCCTAGGTTAAAAAACCTGTAATAACGCTCAAGAAATAAGTGACCCGACGAGCTCAAACTCAACAGCTACAATGCTACACTTGCCACTTTAACGTAAGCACCGTAAATTGAGAAAGTCTGAATAAGACAAAAGATGCAATAGTAGCCGCATGATCCTTGGACATAGCCACGTTGGACAAAGACGTTTAAGCCAACAAATGCAGGATCCTACAAGGTAAGCTTAACATATATAAACATCTCAGTCAATTAGAAGGAATTAGCACATTCTTATGAAGAAAAGAAACTCATGAGTAGTAAAAGAATGAAGATAAAGGTTCAACTTTGGATTATCAGTCAACAATTAGTTCTTAGATAAATATTCGTGATATAATTAATCTTGTTTGATATTACAACATTTTCGAATAACCATGGTGATCGAATAATTTAGATTGGTATGATATCTAAATTATTATCAAATAGATTGATCTAATCATGGTGATTGAGATATATATATGTTTAATATTTGCCAACAATTATAAGAATTATATCTGTTGATAAGAGTATCAATAAGGGAAGAGATAAGGAGGAGGATGTGCTGGTGTTGTGCTAGGCAAAGAGGAAGGGGATTGAGAGCTCAAAGGAGGAGGTTGAATACAATAAGGTTGTTGTGATTGCCTAAGGTTCGATCCCTCCTTCATTGTGCTAAAGGGTATATATAGTTGAAGCTCCTTTGTCTGGTGATGCTGACGTAGTAAACCTGCTACCAATAAGCCATCATCATGGAATGCATGAGGGGATGTACATGATGGGACTTAGTATCATTCCTTTTAAATTGTGATATATAAATGGTGTGTTTATGTGTTCATACTAAAGGTGTTTGTTCAGAAACGTGAATGGACAATGCTTTTCTAAAGGAAATTAGTAGTTCGTTCATAGGGACGAATGACTTTTATCTTTTTATTTTTTCGTAATACCTAATATCTATTTAATGTCACTTGATCATTTTTAATTAAAAAATAATATAAATAACAAGTAATCAATCATGTTTTTGTAAGTCAATCAAAATAGAAGTTCTACACCTTTTTAGAAGATTTTTAACTGTAAATCAAACATAACTTTTATGAAAAATAATTAACTACTGAAATTTGCAAGAAACCAAAATATAAAAGGCAATAAATTTATTTTTAGAAAAAGTACTTAAGACAAGCCTAAAGAAATCTTAATATTACACTTTTAATTCGCTATCAAAAGAGAAAGACAGAATATCTTTCACCACTAAACCACGAACAAAAAGCGGAGGTTCTTCAATGACCATTCAGAGGTTCTTCAATGATCATTCATTGATCCAAACCACTTTCAGCTGCTTTAGTTAGACAGTCAGCAACTTTGTTACTATCTCTATGAATGTGCTTGAATTTAACCCGTCAATCTTTGAAGTAGTCATTATGAATCTTTCTAATTTCATCGATATTACTTACTGTTGCAAGACCATTCTGAATAGGTTTGATAGCATAAAAGAAAAGAAAATATTTAATATATAGTAAAATAAAAATAATTCGTAAATAATTTTAAAAGTATATATAATATTGTTGTCGGTGATAAAGAGTCTAGAAAGTAACCAAAATTTAAATCACTACAATCAACGAAGACCTTGAGAAACGAAACCGAGCTACTAGAAACAAGCAATATCCATCAATGCTTCATTGATCAAAGTGTTTTGAGATCTCATTATTTGACGAAGAAGAAGCAGCGAAAAGAAGAAATGTTGTTTTGGTATTTGTGAGTTTCGAAAATGCCAAATATTTAAAGGCAGACAAAACAAAACATGAAGGATCGATGTAGCTTCCTTGGACACTGCCCCCATTTGTAAACCACCTTATTTAAATTTTGCTCTGATAAAGACACCCATCTCTCCCATAAAAACATGTATAGCAATGTACGTCAAATTCGACATGCTTGGAGTGTGTGGTTGTTGGTCCAAAACAATATATTTATGTATTTATAATTACCATGTTTCTGTTGCATGCTTCTTCTTGTTTTTATTTGGTCAACGACCTCAAACTAATAAAAGTTTTTATATGGTGTTTAATAATGTGAAAATTTGAACATCTTTTATGTGGAAGACACAAGTCAAATGAGCATCATCCCCTTGGTTGATAATTGCTTTCACCCTCATCATCGTTTTGGATTCATTCCATACTTGCATATTTCCGTTTCATCTCATATATATATATATAATATACACCTAGATTTTTAAATAATTATAACACAAAGTTGATTGAGTGTTTACTCAGTTGACGTCATTACTCTTGTAATGTAATAATTAGGAGGATATTGGTTTAAGACTGCTTAAATATGTGTTATCGTCTGATCTAAGGGTTGAGGGTGTTTATGGGTAGTTTAAGAATTATATAACAAAGGGAGTAAGACATAGAGATGATTCTGATTATTTTATAGTCAATTCATATAGATCATACATGTCAGGTTTTGTACAAATTAAAATTTTTTAGTTATTTGTATAATTTATAAAACTTTCGGTGGTTCAATATCGGATATAATAAAAAAATATTAGTGTCATATTTATTTAGCTATCCCATCCCCATTGATACTATCTCTTTTTAACGTAACAAAGATTAAAAAGTCAGAAAAAAAGCTAGAAGAAAGAGGACAAAATTAACTCAAACTGACATTCTTAAGTTCTTCATTGGTGCACATTAACATTTAAAATAGAAGAGAGATGAAGAGGTGGATCATCCCATTTATTGTGATTCATATAAGATAAAACTACCCTACCCACTTTATTAACTCTCCACACACATTTAACAACAAGATTTTATGAAATTTAAATGAGTTTGTTAAGAATATTTAATAGGAGAATAAAATACTTTGCAACTAAAACCAATAGTTTAATAGGCTTTTTTTATTATAAATTAATAATATTTAAGCCATAAGTCAATAAACTCCTAATATTTAGTGGTGATGATTTAAGCCCTTAATGAATTGTACGGCACTTGTCCTGTAAATCAACGACAGAGAATCACCGGCTAGGCCCCACCTAAGCCATAACTCACGCCGCCGGTGTTTTTCGGTTAACGACCGACATGTGTTCGTTGTGATGTTTCACCTTACCTGCAACTAATAATACATTGAAAAAAGCTTTAAAATTGGATGAGTAAATAGCACATTAATTAAAGCATTTGTTTCAAAAAAAGTTACCGAAGATCTGTAAAATTGTAAAAAGCTTTTGGAAATGATGGTAAAAAAGAAAGTGGAAAATGAGGGATGTCAAACTCAACGTGTTTTATTCATTTACAAAAGCCTGGACATCAATCAACATCAAATTAGCTTTGTAATTGAGATATAACACGATCATGATTCATGACACTTTCCCCATCTTTCAATTTCAATTTCAAAAACATGTGTTTTTAGCCAACAACAGCTTCCAAATTTATGGTCCACTAATAAAAAGATAATTAAAGTTGAAATCACAAAAATATTCAATTATTGCTAGGTTAATTAGAATGTACTCAATGTGATGATTGCAGGATTATTTGGGAATTTTTTTTTTTAAATATCTTAAACATGAGAATTGATATTTTTTATTTTAAAATTGCAATACAATAAGTAAAAATATTATTATTTATACCAATTATATTAATATTTTAGTTTATTTTAGTCGGTTGAATTAAATACTAACAAGTGATAAGACACGTTAGACTCTCAAAAATACATAACATATCAAAATAAATTAAAAAAATTCAAATAAAAATATGGACTAAAAACCTGTACATTTTACAAAGTGGAATTTGTACATGTGAACTCAAAACTCCTAATGCCTAAATCTGGTCATCTTGAGAAGCAAAATGATTGTCCCATAGTTTAGCCAAGAGTATTGATTATTTGAATTTGAATCTCCCATAAGAGATCCCAAAAGGCGAGATCTAAAAAAGAGGTTTAGAGTTTTCCAAGACTATTATGATGGTCGGCCGTTTGGCCATTGAGTAGCCGATCACCATCCCCACTCATCACCTTTGGCATACTATCAGCCAACCATCAACTAATTTTTTAGTTCAATGACGAATGTTTATGGAATCATAAGTTTTGGGCTTAGATTAGTCTTTCGTCTTGGTAAAGGTCGTTGTTGTGGTGTTGGTTATATGCTTCGCCGTTTTCGGGATTGTATCTTTTTTAATACGAAAATTTTTTATCTAAAAAGGATAATCTTACCATTAAATTAAGCTGTCATCCAAAGTTTAATATTTTTAAACATTCTTTCTGTATAAAAAAAATAAATATGATTAGAATTTATAATAAAATTATTAAAAATAACGATAATAAACATAAACTGCTGATAAGGAAACAATATGGTGACTGGGGTCAAGGAATGCCAATTATCAATAAGTGAGATATTAGAGTGGAGAACAGCAACTCAATCTTATCTTCTTCGAAGTACATAAATTAATGATTTAATTAATTAGGATTTATCTTTCTTAATTTGTCAACTGGGGGAATCTATCACATGCAACAACCTTCGGACATGGTCTGGTCTGGTCTGCAACTTAAATTCAGAGATTCTCAAGTCAAGCACGAACTGAAGCTGAGCCACCCAGGCTCGTCCTTGCCACTTATCATGCCGTCCACGGCAGATACTATTTCTAGGGTCAGAGGTTGACCTACCAAATTATATTTGTCTCATGTGTCATAATAATGTTAAAAGTATTATATATCAACAATTTGTATTATTTTATTTTAAGACGGTCGCATGTCTTTATTATATCGCACTTATGTTTTCTTTTTCTTTTTTTTTTTTTAAAATATCAGTTCAAATCAAATGGTGTTTTGTTAAATATATATACATATATATATATATATAAAAGGAAATGGTTCTAACATTTCCCTGTATATAATAAACAGAGATGCATTAATTAAAATTTATTTAAAATAAAAGTTGAACCTTCTATTTAATATTTAGATAATGAAAAAAATTCACACAATTAAGATCTCATTTGCTTTGTCTCTGAGAGCCAAAAAGGTTGTTAAAAAAATTAAATGTCTATACTTTTTTTTATTTTTCTTTATTTGGGATATATATTTGATAGGTTAACCATGGGCCAAGCCTGAAAATATTTTTAGAGGGTCGAAATTAAATTTTAATTTTAATAGTCTATATATTTATAATTTTTAAAAGATTAAATTAAAGTTTTATAATTTTAGGGGGGTCAGAGTGTAATTTTATCTTTACTAATTTAAAATTTTAAAATTTTCTAAAGGGTCAAAACAATAATTTTCTATTTTAGGGGGAGTTGGGGCCCTTGCTAGCCCCCTGGATTCGCTTATGAGGTTAACCGTTGTTAGAAAATTTTATTATATACAAATATAGCTTATACATGTTTTCAAGTTTAAATTTTAGAGGGACGGCTTATTTTTTCTTTTTTTCCCACTAAATACACTTATAAATATCTATATTGATGATTAGATTTGGATTAGTGCGAAAATTTGTCCGAAAAGTAAGAGGATTTAGATAAAAATATAAATTCAAAAAATGGGTTTTGACAAAAAACTAATGCCCATTTTCTAAATGGGTTAGGCATTGGGTCAGTTTTTTTAGCTTGAGCCCAGCTTAGTCCAACCCAAATTTGTAAAAAAATTGTTGCTCTTTTTTTATTATTATTACTATTTTACCACTGTTTTTTCATTGTTATGCTATCATTTTACTATTCTATTGCTATTATTTTGTTGTTATTATTTGAATATTGTATAACTCTTTTATTATTATTATTATTTTTGCTACTATTTTAGAGATATTTACTTGTTAAGCTGCACTTATCTTAATGTTAATTAAGTTTTTTTTTTCATTTGTTGGGAAACATTTATTTTAATATTTTTAATGTATTCGATGTATTATATTTTTTAAATTTATTTTTATATAAAAAATTTTAATATGAGCAGGTATTTTAATTATAGTATATAATAACAGAAAAACAGAAAAATTAAAAAAAGAAGAAGATTGATAAAATTTTATTAAAAAGAAAAGAGAGTAAGGTAAGGGTACTAACAACCAACTTGAATCCCCTTTAGCTTAAATAAAAAAGTGAAGACGAAAACATGAGAAGTCATAGTAAAAAAAGCCCTTAGATGATCCCAACTTTATTTTCATCTTCAAAATTTATCCTTAGACTAGGATTCTTTAATAAATAAAATTGACCTCGAAGATTTTATTCTTTCAATTTTAGGTAACATCATTATCTATTTCTTTTATTTCCTTATATGTGAAGTAATAAAATTTATGGTTTTGTGATTTTTTTTATTACTACAAATTTTTATATATATATAATTCATATTAAAATATACTAATTAAAAATATAGGTAAAAATACATTTTTGGTCTTTTTCAATTTTGATATTAAACAAATTGGTCCCTCTTAGAAAAAGAATAGCTAAAGATAATTAATCATAACCTTTACTTTTTTAGTTTATCCTACTTTTGATTGGACAATAAATTATGCACATACTATTCATCGAAAATTAAGCTCTAAGCCTGTATCTAGACTTGGGCAACAAACCCAAACATAAACCAAAATTTGAATTAAACTAATCAGTTTTAACCATAACCTAAAAACCCAATCCATCTACCAACACCAAACAAAATTTTATCTATCATAAAAAAACAACAATGAATTCAAGTCAAATTGACCCTCAAACTTGAAATTGAGTAGAATCCAAGAAGATTGAAGCCCAAAATAACTCAAACCCAAAATAAACCATACAAGTAACTCAAATGACTTGAAAACAAAATGATTCAAACCTATAACAAATTGGTGTGAAAAACTTTAGCTTTAAACTCAAAAGACATAAACCCAAAATTAACCTAAATCCAAAGCGACTTGGTCGTGATACATGTCACAGCTTACACATTGAAGCCAGAGTTATAGCAGCTGAATTTTCATTTTGCATATTGTAAATGAAAGAATGAATGATTGCAAACAAGAGGTTATTTTCAACATAGACTAAGTGTCTGTTTGTTTGCAAGAAAACATTTTTCGAAAAATATTTTCCTAATTTTCCAGTGTTTGTTTGACTGAAAACATTTTACATTTGGAAAATAATTTCCAAGACATGGGTAAAATGAATGTGTTTTAGGGGAGAATGTTTTATGGATTTCATTTCTATAAGACATTTTCCGATTCCTCCTTCATCCAGGTAAGGCTTATTCTCCTTCTTCCGTTCTTCATTCCTTTTCATTCTTCCTTTCTTCATCTTCTCTTCCAGGTAAAAGTCCGTCGCATATCTTCTCTTCTCAGCATATTCTGTTTCGTTTCCTCTCTTTCTCTCTTTCTCAGGCATCTACCATGAATTCTTCACTAGGTCTTGGCTTAAGGTATGTCTTAAAGCTCTTTTTTTTCTTCTTGTTCTTTACTTGTCCACATTTTTAACCGATTTTATGCCTGAAATTTGTTGCCTTTCTTTGTTTCTTTAGTTAGGCAAGAAACTTGAATGATTTTGGGAATCCCGAGTTCAAATTTTTAGAAAAGAGAAATACAGGAAACAAGCTTGAAATTGAAACCGATCGGTTTCAAAAATCTCTAATTTTTGTTCTTTTCGTTGTTGATCTCTCTTCAAATTCATCTTCTTGTTGCGATTCCTCAAGATTCTGTTGTTGTTTCAGGTAATTCTTCTGTTTTCTAATCGAATTTTTGCTAGATTTTTCTGCTGTTGATACGATGAATTTTAGTCAAACGAGTTGAAATTGATTGAAACTATTTCTAATAGATGATAACCAAAAAAAAAAGGAGTTCTCTTTTTGGCTGATTAAACATGTTACTTTCGGTTCATTGAATGGATGATGGATGTATGTCTTCTTGTATGTATATAAACCAAAGCTCTAGTTTGATCGAGGGATAAAAGCAAGATTAATGTTTGTTTTTCATTTGGTTGCTTAGAAAAGAAAAAGGAAAAAATAAGTATACGAATTTATAGATGTTCTTGGATGTGAAAATAGATTGAATTTTCATTTTGTCAAAATAAAATTTTGATTATTTAATTTATTTTTCTTTGAAAATCAGTAGCTTAAACCTAAATCTATTTGTTGAATTACTGAAAAGTAGTTATGTAATGTAAAAATTTCTCGATAATTTATCTGACTTCTGAGCCCTAAGCTAAATTACTGTAAATTTCATCCAATAACATATAATATGTATACAGATAGATAAGATTGCTTGATATTGCATTACTTTGTGATTTGCTTTTACTTTGGGGAAATTACTTCATAGTTAAGTGCATTGAGCTAGTGTTGTTAGTACCTCTTCTTCAGTAATGAATATTTTGAGTGTCTTTCAGAGAAATGCTATAATGAATTTGGCTTTGTCATGGAGCAACCAGTTTGTGTAAGTAGTTCAAGTAGGCCACGTTTAAGTTCGAACCAGCGAATTCCCGGAGTTTTGTTGCGAGTAAGAAGCGCGTCCATTTCTTCAAATAGGTTGGTGCTTAGAGCTCTCTGCAAGTTTCAATTTCATAGCACTTGCATTGGTTGTATTTACTGTGATTATTTTCTTTGGGATAATTGAGGCTATGGTTGCAGCCTTTTATACACATGTATAAGGGCATTAGACATAGTTTCTATCTCAGTATATACAATAAGAGCATGTGTAAATGTAGGGCGTCCATGTTCTTTGTACATATATAGCAAATTGGTAGTTGTGGTGGTGTTTAAGAGTGAAATCAGAGCCAAATTTCTAGCTTTGTGCATGTTAGGGACAGAACCATCGCACCTACCATTCCATCGAATGATTCTTTGCTTTCGGTTTTAACATTCAATAGTAATGGTAATAGTAATAATAGAAGCTCTGATCTCATGGGAAGAGCTTGAATTTCTTCGATATCTTTTTTTCTCCTAGTTTTTCATCATTCAAGAGACTGCTAATTTGGAACTATATGTTAATTTAATTGCAAGAAAAGAGACGGTTCACCAACTGTACGGCATAAGAGTAGCCATACTGGCTGGGGACTTCATGTTTGCTCAATCGTCATGGTACCTTGCAAATCTTGAAAACCTTGAAGTCATTAAGCTTATTAGCTAGGTATGTAGGACTTAGGCTTAGCAATTACCATCTTTTTTTGGATGTAAACCCTAGTATTGACTAAAAGTACCACCTGTGGAGATTCGAAACGTGCTGTGGCTATGTAGATAGTTCTTAAACTATTTATATTTCACTTTAACTAGTCTCAAGTGTATCTTCATTAATGATATTGCAGGTTATTAAGGATTTTGCAAGTGGTGAGATTAAGCAGGCATCGAGTTTGTTTGACTGTGATGTCAAACTTGAGGACTATTTGCTAAAGAGTTATTACAAAACAACTTCATTGATTGCAGTTAGTACCAAGGGAGCCGCCATTTTCAGTGGAGCTGATCGTAGTGTAACAGAGCAAATGTATGAATATGGAAAGAATCTTGGCCCATCATTCCAAGTTGTTGATGACATATTGGATTTTACACAACCAGTAGAGCAGCTGGGGAAACCAGCTGGTAGTGATCTAGCAAAAGGCAACCTCACAGCACTTGTAATTTTTGCGTTCGAAAAGGAGCTAAAACTTAGAGATATCATTGAATCTGAGTTTTGCGAGACTGGTTCCCTTGACAAAGCAATCAAACTAGTAAAGAAATGCGAGAGAATCGAAATGGCACAAGAGTTGGCAAAAGAGAAACCTGATATTGCAATCAAGAGTCTCCAACATCTTCCTCAAAGCGATTTCCAGTTAGGGCTTGAAGATATAGTGATGTTTAATCTAGAAAGGATTGATTAGTTTAACTAATCCAAAACAAGCAGCATGATACATGACAGATAAACATGGCATGAAGTTGAAGCCTGTACCAATATAGAACAGCTTTCTTAGGATATTAATTGCTTCCTTGTCACTGGTTGTATATTCATACAAGGTTTTAAGCTTTGACTTGAACTCCTAGTTTCAATGTCTTCAAATTATACATTTGTCTGAGAAAAAATAATTTCTCTGTTAAATTAAATTGATGAACAATAAAGTTTTTGTGGTCATCAATATTAAGCTAATAAACTTCCATTATGTATACAAGGAAAACCTATGTTATAGGGGTTTCTCTTTTTCTTCTTAAAGTATTTGTGTTTTCAATTTATGACGGTTAATATTCTAGCTTAATAATTGAGTATTATTATATATTTAATTTGATTTATTTATTTATAAATAAATCATTGCATGTAAAAATAATTTAAAGTATAAATTTATTAATATATATAATTTATTAATATATGTAAAAACAGCTTTTTCGAAAAATATTTTCAGGAAATCTACCAAACAACAGAAAATATTTTACACAGATTCATCAAAACACCAAAAAAGTAAATCATTTTTAGAAAAATAAATCATTTTCTGAAAAATATTTTACTAGCAAATAAACACAACCTAATTTCATTGTTCATTTACAACATTGTTTCGTTTATTAATACAATAATTTAAAGATAAAAGCCAGATAGAATGAAGCCCTCCTATTGCATGCGTAGCAGCAGATTAACCCTTAGCATACTCCTGGGTCCAGCTCTGTGCAGTTTTATCGTACTCGCTACGATTGGTCTTGTACATGTGGGCAATCCACGACACCAATGGGGCGTTGGGTTTTGGATTCTTTAAGAGTTTGCAAATTGAGAGCAAAACCTAGAATCCAAACAAATATAAGAAAACATCTCCACCTCTAATACTAGAAAACCCAGCAAAGCAATAGTCACAAGATATAAAAATAAAAATAAAAATTCTAAACCATGGTGACCTGATTCAAAATAACAATGACCCATGATACAATACTTAAAGAGCTTGCTGTTTATTTCATTTTAAAGGGTACATGGTTGATAGATGACCTAACTAATAACATTATGTTCAAACTAAAGTATGCATTTTTCTTCAAGGCAGTTAGGACTATGAGCAAATAACCTTGGAAATGGTGAGGTTGGCTCTCCACCGATCCTTCAAAATATCAAGGCCAATGCTACCATCGCTATCAATATTAGGATGAAAGATCTTTGTCCTGAACACAACCTAAATGAAAGAGGAAAAAAAATCAAAAGAGAATATAAAGAAGTAAAAAAGAGGTCAGGTGAACAAAAGTAAAAGGTAAAGTTGGTGGTCATTAATTAGCAGCTAAACAAGCATGCTATAAGGTTAGAAAATCATGAATTAACTTCACCCTATTATTTGCACCTTGGGTGGTTCAACTGGATATTGGAAAGGGAACTGAATGTCAACTTCAAACGCTCCACCAGCATATGGACTGCCTTCAAGATCCAAAATAGCTGCTTGCCAATGAAACATGTCTCCCGCAACACGACCTTATTCCATCATTAATAAAAATGAGGTAAAACAAATGTTAGATGGAATACTACATCTACAACTGATCGTACACGTACCAACCACCCCTTTTTCCTATTTGCCTTGACAAAATATAACATGTTGCACTCCTAAAGAATCTCACCACATTTAATAGAAATAATGGTGCGATGATGAGTTCTTACATGCAAAACCATAATTGGAATGACTACCTACCCACTTAACAACAAATGGATATGTATGGCAATCAATAAGACCCCCAAAAAGGAGTTTCATATAAAAACAAATGAAAAAGGATTTTGAGAAAAAACCACAACAAATAAACAACGAGAGTATAAAAATCAAACCTGCGCTGGCACAGCTAAGAGGACTTTTCTCGAGATCCTCAAGCTCCTCCAAGATTTTTTTATAAGCAGGATCCTAAAACCCCAAAACAAACAATTTTTTTTATTTAAATAAAAGAGAAGAGAAAATCCTAGCTAGATCGCCTTTAGCTTCATCCAAGGAAGCCCCAAAACAAACAATTTTTTTTTATTTAAATAAAAGAGAAAAGAAAATCCTAGCTAGATCGCCTTTACGTTCATCCAAGGAAGCACTGAAAATGTGTTTAACTTCATAATTTTTTTTATTTTATTTCAGTTTTGAGTTTTAAAATTTTTTAAAAAAAAGAAGAAGTCAAAATTGGGTTGTCTTTATCCTGCTTGACCCACACAATTATAACATAAATTTCATTTTTGTAAATATAACATTTTAGCTTACCATAGCATACTTCTCCGTCCAGTCCCGAGCAACTGTCTCGTATAGGCTCCTATCTGTCTTGTACATGTTGGCAATGTTCTGATCCAATGGGTCAATGAGAATTGGCTCCCCTAAGATTGAGTAGATTGACAGCAGCACCTATAGAATCAAAACAAATATAACTACACTTCTTCGCATCTAAATAAATACCAGTTAACCAAGCAAAGATAAAGTTTAACCGGAGTGACAATGACTAGATTCAAAATTATGCAGCCTATTTGACCAATGGCTTGGTGTAAAATTCATTTTAATAGAATAGCTCTGACTAATTAAATACCAATTCAATTGAAAAATAATAATAAATTTTATTATAAAAATATTAATGCCTTCCAATAAGTTTATTTTTTTTTATAAAAATTAAATAACTCAAACTACAACTTTTAAATTAATCTGAAAACAATTAGAGATTCATTTACTTTTAGGTGTGGGTTGGGGTTGATTTTATATAATTTATTTTCTTTCATCAATGGGAATCTCACAATCTAGTTTTTGACAAAGAATTGAGAAATAGCATAACAGGGAAATGTAGTTTTCAAACTGAAATATACATTTACTTGGATGCAGTTAGGAGGTTTGAGCAAATAACCTTGGATAACTTGAAGCCGGGATTCCAATCACCCTTCAAAATATCAATGCTAACGCTACCATATCGCCAGTTAATATTAGGGTGAAAGATCTTGTTCTTGAAAGTAACCTAAATGGAAGGAAAAAGAATCGAAGGAGAAGATAAAAGAAGAAAAAGAGAGGTTAGGTGAACAAAACTACAAGTTGGGGGGTCATTAATATGTTATAAGGTTGGAAAATCATGAAATAACGTTGTCCTATTATTTACTATGTAACTTCGAGATTTAGCACAGTCTAGCTCAGCATTGACGGTCCATGGTCCTCTGGTTACAATAAATTTCTCTTTGAAAATAAATTTGATGCTATTCTATCCTCAGTATATATTAACATCAACATTATGAAGCACCTTGGGTGGTTTATATGGATAGTCGTCCGGAGGGAAATGAATGATGAGTTCAAACTTTCCACCTTCATATGGACTGCGACAAGGACCCCGCATAGTTACTCGACGAATAAAGATGTCTTCCTTATCCTCAGGAGCTTATCATGCCATCAATAATAATAAGGTAAAACAAGTGTTAGATGGTATAGTGCAATGAGAAAATATATCACGTTGCAGTCCTAAACAATTTTAGCACATATTTAACAGAAATAATGGTGCAACGATGAATTCTTACATCCACCCAAGCTAATACCCGGAAATATTATATTTTTGCGAAACATGCTAACCATTTGCTATCAACTTCATTTACATCTATAGCAATATTAATTCCAATGACTTCCTATCAGCTGTAACTGTAACAAAAGGAAATAGGTAAAGAGGAGAGAAGAAATGGAACCTAAGCTGAAAATGTGAGGATGTTCTTTTTGGAGCTCCTTGACCTCCTTCGGGATCAGCTTTGAAGCCAAGGTCTGCTTTGAAGCCATCACACGTAAAATTCCGAGCTAGAGTGATCACCTTTAGCTTCAATCAAGGTGTTGCACTGAACATTGCACAAGTAACTAACCACACTCAACAATATTTGTTTTTAAAGTGAGGTTCCAGAACCCAAGTGTTGACTTCCTAACCCCTTTTCTGTTTTGCCAGACTGGTTTTATAATTAAAAAAGGAATATGGACGATCGGGGTCTTTCTTAATTCTAAATCATTCTTTTTGTGGACCCCACAGGACCATAATATATATTTTTTATAATTAAGAATAAGAAATCGAGTGCAACTAACCACACTCAAAATTTGAGAAATTCTTGATAAAAATGTATATTTATCAGTTAACCTTTTGACTTTCGAAAATTTTGCCCTCCTTCAAGTTTCTGTTTAGCCTCTTTCCAAGTTTGAACACTCAACCATGTACCTGTTTTTTTTTTTTTTTTTTTTTTTTTTTTTTCATTTCATATATTAACTTGTTAATTTAAATATTTATATAATATATATTATATAATGGTCTCACCAACCACCATGATTTAAACTTTAGAGCCACTTCCTTTTTTTTGAATGATAATTGGTCACTTTTCAATCTAACATTAACTATGAATTAAGGTTGAAATTCAATTTGTTACCTCGTGAAAAAGAAGCCCTTTTTATTATTGCTATTAACGCCTACTATTATCAAAACCGAATTTGTCCTTCAAACGTGACATAGGATTCATCTTTTAAGGTTTTTCTTTTTCATCTTTTTTACTATCATTTTTATTGTATTTTAAAGTTTATAGTTACTAAGCTTTTTTATCTTTTAAGATATTGTAGTTATAAAGTCGTAAACAATTGATTCGTTTTTTAAAAAGAAAAGTATAGAGACAACACAATCAACTTCAAAAGCGTCACAAATTGAGGTTCCACATTCATCGTTTGTTCCTTTAAACTCTGATGCTCGTCCTTCTAAAGTTCCTAAAGTTGAAGATGAGGCATTTGATGTAACAGTCCGATTTTAGCTAAATAGAAATAGTGGTTTCGAAACTACAAATCCGATGTCAGAAAATTATTTTAATATTATTTTACGTGTTTACATCATGACAGCATGTATGTGTGAAAATTTCGTGAGCTAATTTTAACGTTTAATAGCTCAATTTGAGAAAAAAGACTAAATTGCGTGAAATGCAAAAGTTGCATTCTATTTGTTAAGGTGTTTAATTGCTATGAATTATTAAATGAAAGGTCCTTTTGATGTTATTAGACCATTGATAGTGGAATTTGATATAGATGGCCTTATATTAGATGATTTTAATGGCTTTTATTAAAGGGTAATATGGTAATTTGGCTATTAAATTAATATTAATAAAACAAAATAAAAATGCATATCATCTTTTTGAAACTGAAATTAAAGAAGAAGAGAACCAAGGGATTAGGTTTTCCATTCGGCACATTCATAGCTTGATTGAGGTACGGTTTTAGCTCGATTTTTTATGATTTCTATGTTTTTGTAATTGTTGCTTCGTACTATAGCTAGCCCGTGCCTTAATTTTCAAATTTTTTCATGATTTTGTGAAGTGTTATTGATGAATATTTGAGCTTTTGACTCTTTGATAATGGAAAATGACTATTTGTTGATAGTTAAACATGTTTTGTAAAGTGATTTTTGACAAAAATGTCAAATAGGGATTTAATTGTGAAAAGTGTAAATTGAGGAGCTGAAATGTAAAATAAATGAAAGTGTTAGGCTGCTAGGGACCTATATGAAATTTAACTAGGCTTGGTTTTAATGAAATTTCATGAATTTTGTGTATTTGTGAAATATGGACTAAATCGTAAAAAAGTGGAAATTTATGGGCTAAAGTGTAAAAATGTCCAAGAATGTGTTTGTGAACTGAATTGAATGATTTGATGAATAAATGAGTTAATTTTGAATGTATATAGATCAAGAACGAAAGAAATCGGATTTAGATCGGGGAAAATCAAAGGTTATCGAATAGTCGATTCTGTCCATTTATCCTGAATACAAGGTAAGTTCATATGCAAATAAATGTCTTTAAATTGAATTATACATGTTTAATTGTCATTGAACTGCTATGAATGTTGAATGATCAAATACGAGCAAAAATCGACAATGTTACAATATCCGAAAGTCTCGTACTTAGGAAAAATATAGGATACGAATGTCATGACATTAGGATTAACAAGTATGTGTAAGACCATGTCTGGGACATTGGCATCATTATATGATTACGTTTAAGACCATATCTGAGACATTGGCATCGTTATTTGATTTCAAGTAAGACCATAGTTAAGCTATTGGCATCCTTCTTTGAAACTTGGGAGTTAGATTTTCCATATATGAATGATCAATACATTGTGGGTCGTAGTCGTAACAAGAAAGAAGATGTTACAATGGAGCATCATTATCGAGTGGATATATTTTTGCTACAATAGATACTCAGTTGCGAGAATTGAAAAGCATATTTAACAAATTCGAGCTTCTCTCTCTTACTACAACTTTAGATCCCAAAGAGTTTTTCAAGTTATTTGATGCTAATAAAATTTATATTTTTGTAAATAAGTTCTATCCTGAAGATTTTTCTCAACTAGAGAAAAAACATCTCCCATATGAGTTAAGCATTATGAACTTGATGTATGTAAGCATCCTAATTTAAGAAAAAATATCAACACATTTTGAATATTGTAGAAGCTTAGTTGAGAGTGGAAAGTCACTTAAGTAACTACTCGTTGATAGATTAATTCGCCTTATATTAACTCTTATAGTTTCACGAAATAATTGATAATTTTAATGAGATCAATGACCAAAGAATGCAATTCAAATAAATTTTAAAATTTCTTATTTTTATTTATTAAAAATATTGTTATTTATTATCTCTACCCTTCTCTTAAAATTTTTTGACCTTATCCCGACACGTAGGTGGTTAAATGGATAGTCCTGATGGAGATGAAGTGTGACTAGAAACACTTCACCAGCGTATGGACTACCCGGAGGACCCATGATAGTTGCTTGCCAATGAAACATGTCTCCATGAACAGGACCTTATTCCATCATTAATAAATGGGAAGTAAAAACAAGTGTTAGATGGAATACCGCACCTGCAAGTGACCGTATCAATGCCTTTTCCTAGTAAAATACCCAATCCTTTCTTTCATTTGCATTGGGAAAATATAACTCGTTTGGCACATTTAACAGAAACAATGATGCAATGAGGTGAGAGAAAGCGAAAGAAGAGAGTAGAAATCAAGCCTGCGCTACCATAATTAGGAAGATCTATCAGGAGATTCTCCAACTCTTTCAAGAGCCCTTCTAAAATTTCCATCCTGTAATTAATGGATATTTGAGTCCTGTAACTCATCTTCATTAGAGACAATCTTACAGTTCTGGATTTATTATTAATTAAAGACTTATCTTTCATAATTAGTCAACTTGGGAACTAACACGTGCAACCACCTTTGGACATGATCTGGCTTGGTCTTAAACTTACATATATATTTTCTATGTTGCCGTGTGTGAATTGTGAAAGAAGAATGGAGTTGTTTATATACTTTTCATTAAATAACCACAATTAAAATGTTGTTTTGTTAAAATATGAAAAAAGTAGACAAAAAACAATAATAGTAAGCTCTCTCTCTCTTTTCTTTTTCTTTAATTTAAAGTCTCCAACCAAATATAAACAACTATGTAAGGGTTAATGCATGCATGATTTGACCTATTACTTTCTGGGTTATCCATGTCGCCATTGCCTTTTCTTATTTATTTAAATATATTCAGTCTTTCCATTTTCCTTAAAAAAAATATGCTGAGTCTTTTTTTAATAGGAAAACTTTATTATATATAGCTTTCCATTTCAAAAATATGTAATCTTTTTATTTAAGTATATTTTGATGAGGTTTTGGTACACTTCAAAAAAAGTTTGGGTTAAAACCTTATTATCGAAATGTTTTGGATCATTCTATATGTATATGTTATGCGTAATTTTATCTGATTTTTCTTAATTTATTTTGGTCTTTTTCAATTATTCGTCTGCTGTGCATTGTATCAATTGTATTTTATGTTGTAATTGTTCTTTTTCCCACTAAATACACATATAAATATCTATATTGATGATTAGATTTGGACTAGTGCGAAAATCTGTCCGAAAAGTAGGAGGATTTGGATATAAATATAAATTCAAAAAATGGGTTTAAACAAAAAAATAATGCCCATTTTCTAAATGGGTTAGGCATTGGGTAAGTTTTTTTAGCTTGAGCCCAGCTTGGTCCGACCCAAATTTGCAAAAAAATTGTTGCTCTTTTATTATTATTATTACTATTTTACCACTATTTTCATTGTTAGCTATCATTTTACTATTCTATTGCTACTTTTTTGTTGTTATTGTTTGAATATTGTATAACTCTTATTATTATTGTTTTTACTACTATTTTAGAGATATTTGCCTGTTAAGCTGCACTTATCTTAATGTTATTTAAGTTTTTTATTTTGTTTTTTCATTTATTGGGAAATATTTATTTTAATGTTTTTAATATATTCGATGTATTATATTTTTTAAATTTATTTTTATATAAAAAAGTTAATATGAGCAGGTATTTTAATTATATTATATAATAACAAAAAACAGAAAACTTAAAAAAAGAAGAAGTAAGATTAATAAAATTTTATTAAAAAGAAAAGAGAGTAAGGTAAGGGTACTAACAACCAACTTGAATCCCTTTTAGCTTAAATAAAAAAGTGAAGACAGAAAACATGAGAATTCATGGTAAAAAAAGCCCTTAGATGATCCCAACTTTATCTTCATCTTCAAAATTTATCCTTAGACTAGGATTCTTTAATAAATAAAGTTGATCTCGAAGATTTTAATAGGATTCTTTAATAAATAAAATTGATCTCTAAGATTTTATTCTTTCACTTTTAGGTAACATCATTATCTATTTCTTTTATTTCCTTATACGTGAATTAATAAATTTTATGGTTTTGTGGTTTTTTTTATTACTACAAATTTATATCTATATAATTCATAATAAAATATATTAATTAAAAATATAGGTAAAAATACCTTTTTGGTCCTTCTCAATTTTGATATTAAACAAATTGGTCCCTCTTAAAAAAAGAATAACTAAAGATAATTAATCATAACCTTTACTTTTTTAATTTATCTTACTTTTGATTGGACAATAAATTATGCATATACTATTCATTGAAAATTAAGCTCTAAGCCTGTATCTAGACTTGGGCAACAAACCCAAACATAAACCAAAATTTGAATTAAACTAATCAATTCTAACCATAACCTAAAAACCCAATCCAATCTACCAACACCTAGCAAAATTTTATCTATCATAAAAAACAATAATGAATTCAAGTCAAATTGACCCTCAAACTTGAAATTGAGTAGAATTCAAGAAGATTGAAGCCCAAGATAACTCAAACCCAAAATAAACCATACAAGTAACTCAAATAACTTGAAAACAAAATGATTCAAACCTATAACAAATTGGCGTGAAAAACTTGAGCTTTAAACTCAAAAGACATAAACCCAAAATTAACCTAAATCCAAAGCGACTTGGCCGTAATACATGTCACAGCTTACACATTGCAGCCAGAGTTATAGCAACTGAATTTTCATTTTGCATATCGAAAATGAAAGAATGAAAGATTGCAAACAAGAGGTTATTTTCAACATAGACTAGTTTCATGGTCCATTCAGATGACAACATTGTTTCATTTATTAATACAATAATTTAAAGATAAAAGCCAGATAGAATGAAGCCCTCCTATTACATGCGTAGCAGCACATTAACCCATAGCATACTTCTGGGTCCAGCTCCGTGCAGTTGTATCGTACTCGCTACGATTGGTCTTGTACATGTGGGCAATCTCCGACACCAATGGGGCATCAGGATTTGGATTCTTTAAGAGTGAGCAAATTGAGTGCAAAACCTAGAATCCAAACAAATATAAGAAAACATCTCCACCTCCAATACTAGTAAACCCAGCAACGCAAAAGTTACAAGATATATAAAAAAAAAAAAATTCTAAACCATGGTGACCTGATTCAAAATAACAATGACCCATGATGCAATATTTAAAGGGCTTGCTGTTTATTTCATTTTAAATGGTACATGGTTGATAGATGACCTAAATAATAACATTATGTTCAAACTAAAGTATGCATTTTTCTTCAAGGCAGTTAGGACTATGAGCAAATAACCTTGGAAATGGAGGGTTGTCGCTCCACCCATCCTTCAAAATATCAAGGCCAATGCTACCATTGCTATCAATATTAGGATGAAAGATCTTTTTCTTGAACACAACCTAAATGGAAGAGGAAAAAAAAAAATCAAAAGAGAATATAAAAGAAGTAAAAAAGAGGTTAGGTGAACAGAAGTAAAAGGTAAAGTTGGTGGTCATTAATTAGTAGCTAAACAAGCATGCTATAAGGTTAGAAAATCATGAATTAACTTCACCCTATTATTTGCACCTTGGGTGGTTCAACTGGATATTGGAGAGGGAAATGGATGTCAACTTCAAACACTCCACCAGCATATGGACTGTCTCGAAGATCCAAAACTGCTGCTCGCCAATGAAACATGTCTCCATCAACAGGACCTTATTCCATCATTAATAAAAATGAGGTAAAACAAATGTTAGATGGAATATTACATCTACAACTGAACGTACACGTGGCAACCCTTTTTCCCATTTGCCTTGACAAAATATAACATGTTGCACTCCTAAAGAATCTCACCACATTAATAGAAATAATGGTGCGATGATGAGTTCTTACATGCAAAACTATAATTGGAATGACTACCTACCCACTTAACAACAAATGGATATGTATGGCAATCAATAAGACCCCCAAAAATTAGGAGTTTCATACAAAAACAAATGAAAAAGGATTTTGAGAAAAAACCACAACAAATAAACAACGAGAGTGTAAAAATCAAACCTGCGCTGCCATAGCTAGGAGGACATCTCTTGAGACCCTCAAGCTCCTTTGAGATTGTTTCATAAGCAGGATGTCCCTAAAACCCCAAAACAAACAATTTTTTTTATTTAAATAAAAGAGAAAAGAAAATCCTAGCTAGATCGCCTTTACCTTCATCCAAGGAAGCACTGAAAATGTGTTTAACTTCATAATTTTTTTATTTTATTTTAGTTTTGAGTTTTAAAATTTAAAAATTGGGTTGTCTTTATCCTGCTTGACCCACACAATTATAACATAAATTTCATTTTTGTAAATATAACATTTTAGCTTACCATAGCATACTTCTGTGTCCAGTCCCGAGCAACTGTCGTATTGGCTCCTATCTGTCTTGTACATGTTGGCAATGTTCGCCTGCAATGTGTCATTGAGCATTGGATCCCCTAAGATTGAGTAGATTGACAGCATCAACTATAGAATCAAAACAAATATAACTACACTTCTCCGCATCTAAATAAATACCAGTTAACCAAGCAAAGATAAAGTTTAACCAGGGTGACAGTGACTAGATTCAAAATGACATTAATGATCCATTATGCAACCTATTTGACCAATGGCTTGGTGTAAAATTCATTTTAATAGAATAGCTCTGACTAATTAAATACCAATTCAATTAAAAAATAGACAATAAATTTTATTATAAAAGTATTAATGCCTTCCAATAAAATTACATATTTTTTTAAAAATTAAATAACTCAAACTACAACTTTTATATTAACCTGAAAATGATTAGAGATTCATTTGCTTTTAGGTGTGGGTTGGGGTTGATTTTATATAATTTATTTTGTTTCACCCATGGGCATCTCTCAATCTAGTTTTTGACAAAGAATGGTTGAGAAATAGCATAACAGGGAAAGGTAGTTTTCAAACTGAAATATACATTTACTTGGATGCAGTTAGGAGGTTTGAGAAAATTATAACCTTGGATATGGTGAGGGGGGGCTCCAATTATACGTCAAAATATCAATGCCAATGCCAACATTGCTGTTAATATTAGGGTGAAAGATCTTGGTCCTGAAATCAACCTAAATGGAAGGAAAAAGAATCGAAAGAGAAGATAAAAGAAGAAAAAGAGAGGTTAGGTGAACAAAATTACAAGTTGGGGGTCATTAATATGTTATAAGGTTGGAAAATCATGAAATAATGTTGTCCTATTATTTACTATGTAACTTCGAGATTTAGCACAGTCTAGCTCAGCATTGACGGTCCATAGTCCTCTGGTTACAATAAATTTCTCAGTATATATTAACATCAACATTATGAAGCACCTTGGGTGGTTTACATGGATAGTCCGGAGGGATATAAATGATGAGTTCAAACTTTCCACCTTCATATGGACTGTCCCGAGGACCCGGCATAGTTGCTCGCCAAATAAACATGTCTTCCTTATCAGGAGCTTATCATGCCATCAATAATAATAAGGTAAAACAAGTGTTAGATGGTAGTGCAATGAGAAAATATATCTGTTGAAGCTAGTAAATAAGTTGTTATAACAGCACCTAGTATTTAGGCATTAGTTACTTGTAATTAAGTATTAAGTACGTTAATTAGTTGCTACCTACCCTTTATATTACAGTCATATAGTAGCAGCAATAGATGTACTGGAGGTATTTTTTTCAATACTATCCTATTATCGTTTCTCAACATGGTATCAGTATCCAGGAACAATTTTTTGCCTCTCTGATTTTTTTCATAATCCTCTTCCATGGCCATCGATCCATCTTCTTCTCTCATTGACTTTCATCATCCTCTTTATCTTCATCCATCTGATACTTCTGGCACTATGTTAGTTTCTCATCAGCTTCTTGGTTTTGAAAATTATACTATCTGGAGCCAATCTATGCATATCACTCTTCTTGCCAAAAACAAACTCGGCTTTGTTGATGGTACTTGCTCCCGGACTGATTTTCCAGCTGCTTTTCATCCTCAATGGGACCGTTGCAATGCCATTGTGCTCTCTTGGATCCTCAACACTGTTTGCCAAGAACTTTCAGCTGGTATCGTTTTCGCTTTGAGTGCCTGCCTTGTTTGGAAGGATCTTCAAGAATGCTACAGTAAGGTTGATGGGTCTAGAATTTATTACCTCCATCATGCTATTTCTTCTCATACTCAAGGTACTGCTTCTATCTCCACGTATTTCACTCAACTTCACCTTTTTTGGGATGAATATGATGTTCTGGTGCCTTGCTCTCCATGTGGTTGTGAAAATGCTCGAACCGCATCTGTCTCTTTTCTTCAAACGACTCTTTCAATTTTTAATGGGTCTCAATGATTCTTACTTTGATGTGCGAACTCAACTCTTACTTATGCAACCACTGCCATCAGTCAATCAAGCCTACTCCATGCTTGTTAAGGAAGAATCTCACTGTCAGCTCTTTTCTCCATTACTCTCTGCTTCTGAACTGACTGTGCTTTATTCCTCGACTACTCCCATTGGTAGTTCCAAGCGCCGATTCAATGAAATTTGTGACCACTGCAATGTTCGGGGTCATAAACGTGAGACTTGTTATAAATTGATTGGTTTCCCTCCTGATTTTAAGTTTACTCGCAAGAAATCGGTTACTACTAATGTCACCTCTTCGGTCAATTCTGTTGACACTGTGAATCCCTTGTAATACCCCAAAAAAAAAAAAAATTTACAGTAAGATATTATCTTTGATATAATAAGGAAATAAAGCGAAAAAAAAGAAAAATTTAGATTATGTCAATATTCGGAAGTATATTATGATATATTACATTATTAATTCAAGAAAGGACTAAATTGTAAAGTGAGAAAAGTATTGTTGCCCAAGTGTAAATACTCAAAATTTGAGGGGTTAAAGTGTAAGTATGAAAAAGTTAAAGGACCAATAGTGCAAATATTTTAGGGGTGGAATAATCTAGAAACTAAAGGAAATGGATGAATTAGGACCAAATTGAATAGGTAAAGAATTATGAGGGACTAAATCATAATTTTACCAAATTATGTGATGATTCAAGGATGGAATTTTAAAAGATCACAAAGGGCAAAATGGTCAATTAGAAGAGAGAGAAATCTAGAAAGTAATGATGATAGTGATGATATTTTATAATTATTTAATTAGATAAATATTATTTTATTTTGATAAGATATTTTATTATTTATCATTATTTTATTATTATTTATGTAGTATATAAGGAAGGAAAGATGATGAATTATCATCATCTCTTTCCCATGCAAACCAACGTGAGAAGAAGAGAAAGAAAAGAAAGTTTTGCTTTCTTTACAAATTAGTCCTTTCACCAAAAATCCATCATTTTCACTTAGAATTCAAAAGAATTTCCATAGCCATCAAGAGAGAAAGATGACAAGGAGACTATAGGAGCAAGAATATCAAGTTTGATTCAAGAAATAGAAGCTGGAGGAGAGAGAAAATCAAGTTAAAGATTGAAATCTATAAAACAAGGTAAGAACATCATGTTTTCAATATATTTTTAAGTTTGATATTGTGGAAAAAGCATGGAAATGATGTTAATGTAGAGTTTTCTTATATAAAGTTTTATGTTCTTGATATGTTAGTGAAGGAAAATAAGAGAAAGTAATGGGAAATGTTGTAGAGAAGGAAATAAAGGTGTTATAAACTTGATAATTAACATTTTGCATTAAAACAGTTTTGGACAGCAGCAGTAGTCTAACTTTGAAAAATCACCAAAAATTGTAGAAATTGAATTAGAAGTTGAGTGAGATATAGAATTAAATCTTATTGAGTCTATTTTCATATGAAAGAAACATGGAAAGCAAAGGAATTCTGTATTCTGAGATATTTAGATTTTGGTAAGACTGGTTCAGAGTGATTTCGAGATCCCCTGTTCTGACTTGGAAAAATCATCAAATATTGTACAAAAATAATTTGGGAACATAATTTATATGGTTAGATTCCTTAATGAGTCTAGTTTTAGAAGAAATAAACTATAACATCATATGAATTCTATATAAAAAGATAATTAATTTTTAGTGAAGAAGGGTCGGAACTGCCAGACAGTAGAACAGGGTGACTTTAAAGAATAAACTGTACTAATTGGCTAAATCAAAAATTCTGAAAATTTTATGGAAAGAAGATATGCGAGTCTAGTTTCAGGAAAAATTAACGGTTCTTCATTTGGAGTTTTGTAGCTCTGGAAATAAATAATTTAGTGACTATAACTCAAATGGACA
Organism: Gossypium bickii; assembly: GCA_025503065.1. Taxonomy (NCBI): domain Eukaryota; kingdom Viridiplantae; phylum Streptophyta; class Magnoliopsida; order Malvales; family Malvaceae; genus Gossypium; species Gossypium bickii. Next base: position 113,501,140 of record CP106716.1, on the reverse strand, counting down.
GTTTTGAATATACTTATGAGTAATTAATGAAATTATTGATAATGTTACTTATAGCATGTTATATACATTAAGGATGTGGAATGGAGAGGAGGAGGAGGAAAATATATATGAGTATTTAGCTAGCATATTCTAGGCTCAGGGACTAAATTGAATAAAAGTAAAACTTTATGGGCAATTTTGTAAAAATGTCAAAAATGACCAAATTGCATGAAATGGATTATTTTATTATTTAAATTATAAAATTGAATGAAATTATTAATTTAGATCAAGATAGGGTGAAAATATGTTTTAGGGATTAAATTGAAAAGTGTTGAAATTATGGAAAATTCTGATATTTCATATAATTCATGGGCTGTTGTCGATATATATGAGAATAATTAGGCTTGGAACAAGGATTAAATTACAAGAATTTTATTTTTCTGAATCTAAGGATGAAATCATCATTAATTAAAAATTTAGGGGCAAAATGGTAATTTTGCCTAGAGCATTAATTGAATGTATCAGAATATGAAATGAATGAAAATGATGATCAAATTTATCCGGATAACTCAAATACGAGATTTGAACATGGAAAAGAGAAGACATCAAATTAGTGAAACTATAAACATGGGCAAGCAACGAAGTAAGTTCATGTAACTTGGATTATATTCTTAAATGTTTGAAATGTATGTTATTGATGTGAATATAATTTGAACGTTCATTGTATGAAAATTGATGAAACATTGATATATTTGATAAAAAGGGGAAGAAATCCCGGTTGAATGAAAGGAAAATTCGATGGATCGCTGAAAAGGAATTGACGGTAAAAAGGATCTAGCCCGACGGGTGATCCTATCCCGATATAGCCCTCCCAAGAATATGTGTGAAAAGGATCTAGCCCTGACGGGTGATCCTGATATAGCCCTCCCGAAGAATATGTGGAAAATGGATTTAGCCCGACGGTAATCCGAATTGGGTCCAATTTAGCTCGGGTCGTAATTCGGATCCAAGCTCATTAGAGTAATTGTCGTTGCAGGGGATTTAGCCGGATCGTAATCCCGACAATACTCTATGAGTTTATATTACAGGATTTAGCTCGGGGTAGTAATCCATTGTAAGGATGAGGTTCGCGGGAGTGTGCTCTCTTACAGGATTTAGCTCGACCGTAATCCACTAAGGATGAGGAGGTCGCGGAGTGTGTGCTCTCTGAAATGGAAATGTGCGCACATGAACATGAATTGATTTTACTGGATTTGTACACTATAAGTGTTACTACTAGAAAATCCATCGAAATTCTCGAGAAATTCAACGGGATAAATATAGAAAATGACAAGTACTTGAAATCATGAAATTAAACTTGAAAGACATAGAAATGATAATTATTTGATACATTGAAATATGGCATGGAAAATACATGTATGTGAAATTTGCTCGATAATTATGCATATTCAAGATTATGAATCACTCTTTCGAATAAATATACACTAAACTCATGAAAATGATGGTACATGAAATATTGTCATAATAAATTGAACAATTTATATTTATGAAGAAACAATAAGAGAATGATATGTATCATGACATGTAAATATAATACTATCTTTGATACGTTGATACAGAAAAATTATGTGTATTAGGACAAGTAATAAATTGAAGCGAGACATGTCGAGAAAATAAGTTTGTTAATATTAAAATCGTTAACCAATGTAGGAAAGTTTTAGGATTTTGCGAAAAATTCCTATGATCCCGATTTAATTCCTGGTTGGCTCTAATGTATGTTTTGGGCTTCGAGGGCCCAATAGAGGGACGTTATGATTATTTTCAGAATATGAACAATAAATGACTCAGAATTATTCGAAAATGTTCAGTAAACTCTGGTAATACCTCCTACTCTATTCCAATAACAGATACGGGTAGGGGGTGTTACATCCCTCCTCTGTTTAGACTCCATCTGCTCCTACTTTAACATCGAAACAGTATCAGCAACTTCTGCATATATTGCAAAAAGATTCATCTATTTCTGCTACTGCTCAGATGGCTGGTACGCTTTCTTCCTTTGCATCCTCTAGCTGGATCCTTGACACAGGAGCTACCAACCATATGACATTTAAATTTCACTGCTTGAATTCTTCTGTTGTTCTTGCTCCTAACAACTCATGTGTTCAATTATCTAATGGGAGATCAGCCCCGGTTACTCATGTTGGTCATCATATTCTTTCTCCTACTTATAAACTCACTAATGTTTTGTATATACCTGACTTTAATTACAATTTGCTTTCTATTTCTCAGCTTACTAAAGACCTTAACTGTTTTGTGTCATTTTACCCCTATTTCTGCCTTTTACAGGACCTTTGCAGTGGACAGATGCTGGGGATTGGTAGAGAACATGCTGGTCTATACTACTTTCAACCACACCAGCTTTCTTCCAGTATTGTTCTTCCTCCCAAATCTGCCAATTCTTTTTTGCCCATTGTTACCTCTTTTATAGCTTTCAATCATGATTCCCATGTATGGCATGCTCGCCTTGGTCACATCTCTATTTCCACAATAAAAAAAATTGTTCAATTGCAATATGTTTTACTTGATCTTAATGAATTATCTTCTTATTCTATTTGTCCATTGGCTAAGTAAACTAAATTGCCATTTCCTCGTAGTCTTACTCAATTAACTCATGCCTTTTCTTTAATTCATATTGACTTATGGGGACCTTATAGAATTTCAACTCATAGTGGTCATCGTTTTTTCCTCACTATAGTTGATGACTTCACTCAAATGACTTGGGTCTATCTTTTGCGAACCAAAAATGATGCCTCTATTAGTCTTACACAATTTGTTGCCTATGTCAAAACACAATTCTTAGTTGATATCAAGATCATTCGTAGCGATAATGGTTATGAATTTTTTAACTCTACTTGCACACCTTTTTTCACCTCTCGCGGTATTGTCCATCAAAGTTCATGCGTTGACACTCCACAGCAAAATGGAGTTGCTGAACGCAAACACCGCCATCTCCTTGAGCTTACTCGAGCCTTGAAATTTCACTCTAATTTACCATCTAAATTCTGGGGTGAATGTGTACAAACAACTTGCTACATTATCAATCGTTTACCTAGCCCTATTTTGTCTTGGACATCTCCTTATGAAAAACTCTTACATCTCTAGATCATCTAAGGGTTTTTGGTTGTTTATGTTATGCCACTGTACCTCATTATCATGATAAGCTTTCTCCTAAATCTATTCCTTCTGTTTTTCTTGGTTATTCTCTAGTTCAAAAGGGTTACATTCTCTTTAATCTTCTTTCCAAGAAATTTTTTGTTAATCGCAATGTTGTTTTTCATGAAAATGTTTTTCCTTTCAAGTCTTCATCTTTTCTTCCTCCGATGTTTCCCATCAATAATTTTGGCCCCATTGAAGACTCAAATTTTCTTTCCATCCCTCCTATACCTCTTCTTATTACCTCATCTGATTCTTCTTTAGCCTCTTTCACTTTGGACCCTTCTTCATTACCACCTTTATAACCATCTCCTCCATTTCGACGATCCACCCGAACCACTACACGACCCTCTTGGCTCCAAGACTTTGTATGTTCTACTCCATCTTCTACATCCTTTTCACTTGCAATACAAGGTTCGTATCCTCTTACTCTATCTTATACTCATTTACCTTTACATACACAACACTTTGCTGCCACCATATCACACCTTGTGGAACCGCAATCCTATTCTGAGGCTATTAAACACAAGTGTTGGATAGAGGCTATGCAACAGGAAATTCAAGCCTTGAAATCAAATGGCACTTGGTAAGTAGTCTCTTTACCTCCTGGGAAACCTTCTATTGGTTGTAAATGGGTATATAAGATCAAATATCATTCCGATGGTTCTGTTGAAAGCTTCAAAGCTCGGCTTGTCGCCAAGGGTTATAATCAACAAGAAGGTATTGATTTTCAAGAAACGTTTTCTCGATCGCAAAAAACAGTTCTTGTCCTTTCATATTGCTCTTCTTTGCCTTTTTCACCGGGCCTCTTTATCAGCTAGATGTTTTCAATGCTTTTTTACAAGGTGATTTACATGAGGAAGTATTCATGACTCTTCCTGAGGGATTTCGCAACTGTGGGGAGAATAGGTCCAGAGGTTGCGTAAATCTCTCTATGGCCTCAAAACAGGCTTCACGCGATGGAACTTGAAGTTGACTGAGACATTGATTTCACATGGCTACATTCAGAGAAAACATGACTACTCAATGTTCACAAAGAGGATAGAACTCAAACAAGTAATCATGTTAATATATGTTGATGATTTGCTGATTACAGGAAATGACAGTAATCTGATCAATGAATTAAGAGGGATATTACACAAGAATTTCAAAATGAAGGATCTTGGAAGTCTAAAATACTTCCTTGGGATTGAAATATTAAGGACAGATACAGGTATTGTGCTAAATCAGAGGAAGTATGCTCTTGAATTAATTGAAGATGCTGGTTTAAAAGGAGCGAAAGCAGCAGTCACTCCATTAGAGCAAAATCAAAAGCTTACAACAGTAGAATTTGATGAAACATTGTAGTCGAAAGATGATGATGAAGTTTTAGCAGATGCAATAGTTTATCAAAGACTTATTGAAAGATTGTTATATTTGACAAACACCAGACCAGACATTGCTTATAGTGTACAACACTTAAGTCAGTTCATGCATAAGCCTAAGAAGTCTCACTATGTAGCTGCATTGAGGATTGTGAGATACATTAAAAGTAACCCGGGACAAGGAATTTTATTTGCTTCTGATGGAGATTCTGTTTTAACTGCATATTGTGATTCAGACTGGGCATCTTGCCCTATGTCTAGAAAATTAACAACGGGATATTGCATAAAGCTTGGAAGTTCATTAATCTCTTGGAAATCAAAAAAATAAAATACAGTCTCAAGATCTTCAGCAGAAGCAAGATATAGGAGCATGGCATCTACTATTGCAGAATTAAAATGGTTAAAAGAATTACTTGAAGAGTTGGGGATTAAAGGAAATAAACCAGCTGTTCTTTATTGTGACAGTCAAGCTGCAATTCAAATTTTAGCAAATCCCGTTTACCATGAAAGAACCAACTACATTGAAATCGACTGCCACTTTGTGAGAGAAAATATTCAAGAAGGCTTGGTGAAAACTGAACATATTTCCACAAAGGAACAACTTGCAGATATTCTCACCAAAGGATTAGCAGTACAACAACATCGACACTTAATATCCAAGTTGGGAGTGGTAGACATATATCACCCTCCAACTTGAGGGGGAGTGTTGAAGCTAGTAAGTAAGTTGTTATAACAGCACCTAGTATTTAGGGATTAGTTACTTGTAATTTAGTACTAAGTACGTTAATTAGTTGCTACCTACCCTTTATATTACAGTCATATAGTAGCAGCAATAGATGTACTGGAGGTATTTTTTTTCAATACTATCCTATTATCGGTTCTCAACAATATCACGTTGCAGTTCTAAACAATTTTAGCACATATTTAACTGAAATAATGGTGCATGCAACGATGAATTCTTACATCCACCCAAGTTAATACCCGAAAATATTATCTTTTTGTGAAACATGCTAACCATTTGCTATCAACTTCATTTACATCTATAGCATTATTAATTCCAATGACTTCCTATCAGCTGTAACTGTAACAAAAGGAAATAGGTAAAGAGGAGAGAAGAAATGGAACCTAAGCTGCAAAAGTTAGGAGGATCTTTTTGGAGATCCTTGAACTCCTTCCTGAGCCGCTTTGAAGCCATCATACCTAAAATCCCGAGCTAGATTGATCACCTTTAGCTTAAATCAAGGTGTTGCGCTGAACATTGCACAAGTAACTAACCACACTCAACAATATTTTCTTTTATAGTGAGGTTCCAGAACCCAATTGTTGACTTCCTAACCCCTATTTTTTTGTTGTTGCCAGATTGGCTTTATAATTAAAAAAAGAATATGGATGATCGGGGTCTTTCTTAAGTTCTAAATTATTCTTTTGGTGGACCCCACAGGACCATAGTATATATTTTTTATAATTAAGAATAAGAAATCGAGTGGTTGATGTTGAATTTAAATTCTCGTACCTATAATAATATATTCTTACCATTATTAGATTAAGAGTTTGTTGACAAAATAAAATAATTTTACTTACCCTTTCTCATGTATTATTTTTTCCTCCTATTTATAAAATTATAAAGCTTTTGAAACGATGATATAAAATGAAATATTCATAAACTCTAAATGTTGAAAGTAAAACTACTAAAATTTGAAAAATTCTCGACTTGTTAATTGAGTATGCATTTTAAATGGACCTTTAAACAATAGCAAAATTAAGGACTGACAAGGGCCCCAACCCCTCTCAATTATAAAAATATATATTTATCAGTTAACCTTTTGACTTTTGAAAATTTTGCCCTCCAAATTTGAACGCTCACCCATGTACTTTTTTTTTCCATTTCATATATTGACTTGTTAATTTAAATATTTATATAATATATATTATATAATGGTCTCACCAACAACCATTATTTAAACTTTAGAGCCACTTTCTTTTTTTTAATGATTGGTCACTTTTCAATCTAACATTAACTGTGAATTAAGGTTGAAATTCAATTTGTTACCTCGTGAAAAAGAAGTCATTTTTATTATTGCTATTAACGCCTACTATTATCAAAATCGAATTTGTCCTTCAAACGTGACATAGGATTCATCTTTTAAGGTTTTTCTTTTTCATCTTTTTACTATCATTTTTATTGTATTTTAAAGTTTATAGTTATTAAGTTTTTTTTATCTTTTAAGATATTGTAGTTATGAAGTCGTAAACAATTGATTCGTTTTTTTAAAAAGAAAAGTATAGAGAAAACACAATCAACTTCAAAAGCGTCACAAATTGAGGTACCACATTCATCGTTTGTTCCTTTAAACTCTGATGCTCGTCCTTCTAAAATTCCTAGAGTTGAAGATGAGGCATTTGATGTAACAGTCTGATTTTAGCTAAATCGGAACAGTGGTTTTGGAACCACAAATCTGATGTCAGAAAATTATTTTAATATTATTTTATGTGTTTACATCATGACAGCATGTATGTTTGAAAATTTCGTGAGCTAATTTTATCGTTTAATAGCTCAATTTGAGAAAAAGGACTAAATTGCATGAAATGCAAAAGTTGCATTATATTTGTTAAAGGTGTTTAATTGTTATGAATTATTAAATAAAAGGTCTTTATGATGTTATTAGACCATTGATAGTGGAATTTGATATAGATGACCTTATATTAGATGATTTTAATGACTTTTATTAAAGGTTAATATGGTAATTTGGTTATTAAATTAATATTAATAAAACAAAATAAAAATTTGACTTCATTATCATCTTTTTGAAACCAGAATTAGAGAAGAAGAGAACCAAGGGATTAGGTTTTCCATTCGGCATATTCATAGCTTGATTGAGGTACGGTTTAGCTCGAGTTTTTTTATGATTTCTATGTTTTTGTAATTGTTGCTTTTTACTCTAACTAGCTCGTGCCTTAAATTTCGAACTTTTTCATGATTTTGTGAAGTGCCATTGATAAATATTTGAGCTTTTGAATGTTTGATAATGGAAAATGGCTATTTGTTGATAGTTAAACATGTTCTGTGAAATGATTTTTGACAAAAATGTCAAATAAGGATTTAATTGTGAAATGTAACACTCCCTGCCCGTATTCGTTGTCGAAATAGGGTACGAGGCATTACCGGAGTTTATGATTTTTTTTTTCAAAATAGATTCATGCATATTTATAAGATAACCTCATCACATACTAAAACTAAAATTTGTCAGCCATACCAATGGCTGACCTTACATTCATTTCATATTAACATCTACTTTATTAGCTTATGCATGCCATTGATTTTCAAAATAAAGTTTCTTTATATACCGAAATCTTGGGGTTGATAGTGTGATGTGTCTCTGACTGAATCCGACCTCTGAGCTCTTAACACTACAAAACAGAGGAAAAGGAAATAGGGTAAGCACTTTGTGCTTAGTAAGCCCATGTAACAAGGATTATACTTACCTAAAATTTTCATTACAATGCAATAAACATTCATATATTCATTCAATGCATTATTACCCTAACATGCACAAACTCAACATTCAAGTTAGTCCAATAATTTCTAAGTGTCAATAATATATACCATGATTGATGAGCTCATCAATACCATGATTTCCATTTCCTTATTATTTTTCCATATTTATCCCGTTGAATTTCTCGGAATTTTGATGGATTTTCAGAGGTACACTTTAGTGTACAAATTTGGGTCCGTCAGTTCATATTCATGTGCGCACATTTCCATTTCAGAGAACACACTCCCGCGAACCTCATCTTTACAGCGGGATACCAGTCCAGGCTAAATCCCCTATAATATAAACTCATAGAGTATTGTCGGGATTACCAGTCCAGGCTAAATCCCCTGCAACGACAATTACTCTAATGAGCTTGGATCTGAATTACCTGTCCAGGCTAAATTCAGACCGTAATTCGGATTACCCGTCCGGACTAAATCCATTTTCCATATATTCTTTGGGAGGGCTATATCAGGATAGGATCACCGTCCGGGCTAGATTCTTTTTACCGTCAATTCCTTTTCAGAGATCCATCGCATTTTCCTTTCATTCAACCGAGATTTCTTCCCCTTTTTATCAAATATATCAATGTATCATCAATCTTCATACAATGAACATTCAAATTATATTCACATCAATAACATACATTTCAAGCATTTAAGAATATAATTCAAGTTACATGAACTTACCTCGATACTTGTTCGTACACAAAAATATACTAATCCGGGACTTTTTCCTTTCCTCGATCTAGCTTCGTATTTGTGTTTTTCGGAACTAAATAAATAAATTTAATCATCAATTTAAAACATTTCATGTTCATATGTAACATTCTCTATAATTTCATTATTATTTATAGTTCATTCAAAGCTATCTACTTGAGTCATAGTCACTAAATTATTTTTATCTTGAGCTACAGAACTCAAAATTAGGATCCTCTAATTTTCCCTGAAACTAGACTCAGATATCTTCTTACCTTAAAATTTTCAGAATTTTTGGTTTAGCCAATAAGTACAGTTTATTCTTTAAATTCACCCCTATTCTGCTATCTGACAGATCTGACCCTTCTTCACTAAAACTTAATTATTGCTTCATACAGGATTCGGATGATGTTTCTGTTTGTTTCCCTTGAAAATAGACTCATTTAGGATTCTAAAAATATAAATTTAAGCCCCTATTTATTTTTATTATATTTTTTATGATTTTTAAAATTTAGAATAGGGGAACTCGAATTCATTCTGATCTTGTCTCACAAAATTTATTATATCTCATGATTTACAAACTCCTTGCTTACACCGTTACTTCTATGAGAAATTAGACTCAATGAGCTTTAATTTTATATTTTTTTCATCTTCTAATTTGATTTCTAAAATTTATGGTGATTTTTCAATGTTAGTCTACTGCTGCTGTCCAAAACTATTTTAGTGCAAGCTATTTATTACCATTTTTCCCCTAAGCTTTCAATAAATGATAATTTCGTCCCTGCTCAATTAACCTCTCAATTGAGCTGATTTTTCTCAATTAACATTTTATTCTATCACTTTAAATTAATTTATAACCTTTAGGAATCAGAATTTCAGTAATAGACTTTAATTCCAAACATTTTCACAATTAGGTCCTAAAAATCAATTTCTAATGAAATTACCTAATAAAATCTTCTCATAAACAAATTAAAGCTTCAATTTCATTCTATTTCATCATAAAATTACAGCACTCAACCATGGTAACTTTCAACTTCATCCATGAAATCAAAGACTAATGAATTTAATAGTAGGACCTAGTTGTAAAAATCTTAAAAACACAAAATTACAAGAAATAGGCAAGGATTAACTTACTTGGTGCAAAAATTATGAAATACCAGCTTATAAAACCCTCCTATGGCGTTTTTGGCTGATGAGAATGAAGAAAAATGAAGAGATTTCTAGATATCCCAAATTAGTCCTACTTTTATTTAGTAAATTTTGTTATTTTCCCATTTTGCCCTTATTTCACCCATGTCCTGATTTTTTTCTCAGCTATTGCCCCCTAAAATATCTCCTTTGGGCTTATTTTTACTTTAGGTCCTTCCTTATTTGACAATTAAGCTATTTAATCCTTCTAGCAACTTTTACACCTTTTTCAATTTAGTCTTTTTTATTTAATTAACCACCCAAACGTCAAAATTTTCTAACAAAATTTTAATACTACCTTATTGAAATTCCGTAAATATTTATAAAAATATTTATGACTCGGTTTATAGCACCGAGATCCCTATACCTCATTTTTACCCAATTCCTTCAATAATTCCTTTTTCTAACTAACCACTAAATCGGTAAAATTTTTCTATCAATATTTTAATATGATTTTCCTATCATATAAATATTCATGCAAAAATATTAAAATAAATTTCTCTTTTTAAATTGAATTTGTGGTTACGAAACCATTGTTCCGATAACTTGAATTTAGGCCATTACATGAAAAGTGTAAATTGAGGGGTTGAAATGTGAAATAAATTAAATATTTGGGCTTCTAGGGACCTGTATGAAATTCATCTAGGCTTGGTTTTAATGAAATTTCATGAATTTTGTGTATTTGTGAAATAGGGACTAAATTGTAAAAATATGAAAATTTAGGGGTTAAAGTGTAAAAATGTATAAATATGTGTTTGTAAACTGAGTTGAATGATTTGAATGAATAAATGAGTTAATTTTGAATGTATATAGATTAAGAACGAAAGAAATCGGATTTAGATCGGGGAAAATCAAATGTTATCGAATAGTCGATCCAGTCCGTTTATCCTGAATACAAGGTAAGTTCATGTGCAAATAAATGTCTTTAAATTGAATTATATATGTTTAATTGACATTGAACTGCTATGAATGTTGAATGATCAAATACGAGCAAGAATCGACAAGGTTACAATATTCGAAAGTCCCGTACGAACCTTAGGAAAAGTATATGATACAAATATCATGAAATTAGGATTAACAAGATGTGATTGTAATGACCCGAAATTCACAGGCATCGGAAAAGTGAAATATCGGGCCTCAATCTTAGAAATTCGAATTAGTAAATAATTATTAGGAATATTTATGAGTCTAGTGGTGTGTTTAATTAAGTTTTAATTAGGTGCATTTAGCTTAACTGAAAGAAATTAGGAAAAAGGACTAAAGTGAATAAAGGGTAAAAGTTGAATTGTAGATTAAAAGAAAATAAAAAGGGCCAAAATGGCAAATAGGCCATTTAGCATAGTTGAGGCAGCAAAACAATGAAAAATTTAAAGATTTTTTAGATTATTATTGTATATATATATATTAATATTAAGATATAAATTATAAATTATTATTTAATTGGCATTATATTATTAAATTAATGAATAGTTTAATGAATTGACAAATGTAGGGTCATTAAATGATACATATGTATGTAATAATAATATTTATACAATTGTATATTTCTATTTAATTAATTATTATTTAAGCAAATAGATTTTTATTATATTAAGATATTAAATTATATAAAATAAATAAAATCATGACAAATGTAGGGTGATGATTTAATACAAGTGTATTAATAAAGATACATACGTTTGTAATATTTATATTTAATTGGTAAATAGATATTTATTATTTACTATTATTAAGTTAAAAGATAAATATTAATTAAATTATTATATTATAAGATTTTTATTTGATAAATAAATTAAATATATGACAAGTATATGGTATTGACGATGTACAAATATAGTGAAAAATATGTGTACATATATATATAATTGTATAGTAGATATTTATTATTTGAAAAATATTTATTAATTGAATAATTTTATTATAAGATTTTTGTATTATTAACAAATTAAATGATGACAATTGTAATTTAAATATTTGATATTATATATGTAACGACCCAAAATCCGTGGGCACCGGAAAAGTGTGTTATCGGGCCTCCGTTTTAGTAAACCAAATTAGTAAATAATTATTAGGAGTAATTATGAGTCTAATAGTGTGTTTAATTAGATTTTATTTAGTGAATTTAGCTTAATTTAAAGCAATTAGGAAAAAGGATCAAATTGAATAAAGAGTAAAAGTCTAATTATAGATTAAAAGAAAGTAAAAAGGGCTAAAATGGAAATTAAGCCATTTAGCATTTTTGAGGCGGCATAAAAGAAATTAAATCTAAGATTTTATTTGTTTTAAATATATAATTAATGATATTTAAATATAATTTATATTATATGAATTTATGATAATTAAATTATAATGATATTATATTGTTAAATAAATTAAAATATGCCAATTGTATGGATATGATAAAATACATGTGTAATATATATGTATTTATATATTTGTAATATACTTGTATATTTTCTTAAATTTTAAGTAAAAGATATTTATTAATTAAATTATTATTATTATTTGATATTATATTAAATAAACTAAATAGATGACAAATGTATGGTAAAGATTAAAGACAAATGTAATAGTAATAATTATATAGGTACATTTGTAATAAAAATAAACATATGCTTAAATAATAAGTAAAAGATTTATTATTATTATTATATATTACTAGTTAAAATAAAAGAAATAAAGTAAAGTAACTAAAATAATAAAAGAAACAAAAGAAACAAAAGAAAAAGAAAGGAGAGAAAGAACAGAAGCTTTCGTAACAGGGGAAAGGAAAGAAAGAAAGAAAAAGAAAAGGAAAAACTAAGGTTTTAAAGCTTGGAGTTTAATTAGGTAAGTCAATCAAGTCCTATTCTCTTAATTTTGACGTTTTATAAGTTTTAAAGCAAGATTTTGATGAAACTAAGTTGATATTTTGAGAGTTTATAGGTTTTTAAGTATAGTTGATGTTGAAGAAAAAGATGAATTAGAGATTAAATTGAATGAAAGAAAAAGATGAATTAGAGATTAAATTGAATGAAATTTAAGTTAGAATTAGTAAAAGGATTAAATTGTAAAGTAAGCTATAAGTTTTGTGTTATAGGGATTAATTTGGAAGAAATTATAAATTAGAGTTTTATTATGAATATTAGATAGTCAAGTTGAATATGGAAGGAATTTAAGTAGAAACAAAACATGAATTAAGTTAAGAAAATAAGTAAACTTAATTAGGATTAAATTGTAAAATAAGTTATAAAAAAATAGTTTTGGAACAGTAGCAGTAGAGTAAATTTGAAAAATCACCAAAAATGATAGAAATGGAATTAGAAGTTGAATGAGATATGAAATTAAAGCTTATTGAGTCTATTTTCATATGAAAGAAACAGAGAAAGCAAAGAAATTCTGTATTTTGAGATATTTAGATTTTTGTGAGGCTGGTTCAGAGTGATTTCGAGATCCCCTGTTCTGACTTGGAAAAATCATTAAAGAATGAAAAAAATAATTTTGGGACATAATTTATATGATTAGATTCCTTAATGAGTTTTTTTTAGAAGAAACAAACTAGAACATCATTTTAATTCTGTACAAAAAGATAATTAAATTTTAGCAAAGAGTGGTCGGAACTGTCAGACAACAAAATAGGGGTGATTTTTAAGAATAAACTGTACTTATTAGTTAAATAAAAAATTCTGAAAATTTTATGAAAATAATATATGTGAGTCTATTTTTATAGAAAATTTACGGATCTTAATTTGGAATTCTGTAACTCAAGATATAAATAATTTAGTGATAATGACTCAGGTAGATAGCCTTGACAGAATATATAAGTAAATAGTAGAACTATATATTATGGATGTGGAATGAAATGGAAGAGTAGGAATTGAATAAAAATTCAATTAATTATTAAGTTAGTGTTGTAATTAATAATGTAAATTGTTATTATTATTTTCGTAGCTAACAAGGAAAACGAGGCATCGGCATCCAAGGGAAAATAAAAGATCGTTGAGGAGTAAACGCGTATTCCGGGTTTGTATTACTATAACTCAAATTATTTATTAAATGTTATATTGAATTTTTAATCATGTGATTTAAGATAAGGTAAGTAATAATATTTGAAATTAAGTAAGATATGTGTGAATATTGAATTATATGTGAATTGATATAATAGATGTTTTGAATTGATCAAGTATTTGAAATTGTTGTGGAAATGGATTCGAAATTTGAAAAGTAAAATAATACCCTATTAACTTGTCGGACTAGATTGGATACAAATGGCATGCCATTGGATTTGTGATGTGATGAAGAGATTTGTAGCTCGGCCGAGAAGATGATTCAGTTATATATGCTTCAGTTTAACCGAAGAGGCATTTAATGCCTTATTGGTGTGTTTGGGAGGATATGATATACCGGTATGTTTGGGAGGCTATACTATACTGGTGTGTTATGGAGGATTTATATTATTATTCCGGGTGTGTTTGGGTTGGATATTCTGGTGTGTTTGGGTGGAATCCACGTATCTGTCAGAGTCCAAGCCTTGTTAATAGGGTAAATAATTGAAATGAAAATTTGAAAATGAGATTGATTGATATGGCACTATTGAAAAGTACGAGAAATATTGTATGAGTTATATGAATTGAATTAGTATGTGAAAAATGAAATGTGATTTAAGATTTATGAAATGATATATAATTATGTATAATTAGTTTAAATGATTTATAAAGCTTATGGTTGATGTTCTTAATTTATTAATGTTAAATAGTTTGATTTATGGTAATACCACTGAGTATGAAATACTCAGCGTACGGTTGTTTCCGTGCGCAGGTCATTAGAGTTCAAGGTCCAGTTCAGCATCCAAAAAGATCTCGACTCCAACAAGAAATATTTTGGTGATGTTTTCTTCCTTAAATGAAAGTGGCATGTACATAGGTGTTGTAATGGTTATTTTGGTATGTTATAAAATTTTGTTGTAATGAAAAGTATTTGGTGTTTTGATGTTTTTTTTTAAACTAGTGAAATGGCAGAAATTTGTTATGGTATTGGTTTGAATTTGCAGGGGGTCTTATGTAAAATAAGCAGAAATATTGTCGAAATTTTAAAAAAAAATTACGAATAAAATTCAGAGTACTCAAATAAGTCCCGTTCCAATTTTAATACATGTTTTGGGCTTTGAAAGGCCATTATAGGGACTTATTTAATAATTATACTATGAATGTTATTTTTATTTTATGAATAATTCGTAAGTTGTCTGATATGTCTAGTAATGCCTCGTAACCCTGTTTCGGCGACAGTTTAGGGTTAGGGGGTGTTACAAAATAGATATTATAATTATTATAATGTATTATTGTTATCATTATTAACTAATATATACACACACACAGATATATATATATATATATAAGATATAAGATATAAAGTAAAAAAAGAAAACAAATAGAAGAAAAGAAAAGAAAAAGGAAAAACTAGAGTTTTAAGGTTTGGAGCTTTAATAGGTAAGTCAATTAAGCCCTTTTTACTTAATTTTGATGTTTTAGAAGCTTTAGAATAAAGTTTTGTTGAAATCAAATTGAGGTTTTGGAAGTTCTTAGGTTTTTGAACATAGTTCATGTTGAACAAAATGATGAATTAGGGGTTTAATTGAATGAATTTCAATTAAGATTTGATAAAGGGATTAAATTGAAAAGTAATCCATAAGTTTTGCATAGTAGGGACTAAATTGAAAGAGTTTTGAAATTAGGGATTTATGATGAAATTTTGATAGATACGTATAAGTTTTGTTGAATTTTGAATGGAAATAAAGTATGAATTGAGTTAGAAAAGTAAGTGAATTTAGTTAGGATGAAATTGAAAATAAGGTAAAAATTGAATAGAAATTCAATTATTCAATATAAATTAGTGTTGTATTAATAGTATAAATTATTTTAATTTACGTAGCTAGCAAAAAACCCGAGGCATCGGCATCGAAAAGAAAAGAAAAGGTTATCGAGGAGTAATCGAGCAAATCACGATTTGTATTACTATAATTCAAATCTATTTATTATTAATTGTTATATTTTAATTAAAATGCATGGTAGATAATGTATAACCCAATTTATGCCCGGGCCCTTTTTATAACCAAAAAACCAAAAAAACAAAAAAATTAATAATAATAAAACCAATAATCAAAAGTCCAAAAATTTACAGTCTTTTAAATGCCCATTACAGCAGCCCAATTGGCAAAACAATCACACAGTTCCGACTAGCCCAAAACCCAAACTAGCCTAAGTCCTAACCTACTTACAAACTAAGCAGGCCCAAATAAAAATTGGCCCAAATGGCCCAATGTATTTGACGTTCCAAAACCCTAGAGGGTTCTGGAATCAGCCAGCGCTGTAGCCTCCCCCGCGCGTGCCTCTATGTGCTCCACAGCTTGTGTATCCACACGCCCCACGCGCCTCCGTACGACACGTCCGTGCCATCTGTACTTGTAAAACAGGGGCTCCAATAGCAGAGAAACAACAAAATGTATAGAAAAAATGAGAATAGATTTTTTTTTTACACGCACACTATTGACTACGCATGCAAAATATATCAACAGAGATCATAAACAAAAAAGGTTTCTATTTTTCCAATTACATCTTTCTTCTATTACTCATTCCTTTTTGAATCTATTTCAAGCACCGTTTTTTTTTATTTTGATACATGAACAAAAAGAGAGAGAGGAGCTGCCTTCGGTTCTGTCCGTGTCCCCTCCATCGCGATCGGAGTTCGGATAAGGGCAAGACTTCAAGGTCGGTGCGAAAGGGCCTCCTTTGGGACCTTCATGTACCACCACGCGCCTTTACAGTGACGTTTTGGTGGTCGGACGGAAGGGTTTCCCTTAGTTACTGCTGGGGGTTAAACAGAGAAGGGATTTTAGGGTTTTTTTTAAAAAAAAGCGTCTGTTAGTTTTAATTCAGTTTAAGGGGGGTTATAGGCTGTTAAGAAAATGGCGTCGTTTGGGGCTCGTTACAATAGCCTCAATACGACACCGTAGAAGGCAAGCTTCGGCCCGACCCGATTTAGTTTCCTGGGGATCCGCGTGCTCCTACAATAAGGGATTATTTGCGCGATTAGTCCCCTATTTCCCCGCCGCTATTTGATTTGGCCTTGCGTGCTTTTATTTGTTTTTTAAAATTAATCTCTGTAATTTAAGCGTGTTTTCAATTTAGTCCGACCCGAATGCTGCGTTTTGAGCTTTGAAAATATTTGCTGATTTAGCCCCTGATGGTCCACACGTGGTTCAATTCGATCCCCGCATATGTTAAAAGGATTTTTTTAAATAGTCTTTTAATTTTATTTCATTTCAATTAGGTACCCCTTTTTATTTTCATATACAATCTTTGCCTTTCTTTAACTTTGTAACATCCTAGATTAGGGGTTATGCATTCAGTACATAAATCATATGTTAGTGGGCTCAGTGAGTGTGTTTGGAGGTGTTTGAGGGGCTTTGGAAACTCTAGGATGGAAGGGGAAGCTTTGGAAAAATATGGAAATTTTTAAGTTAAAAGGGGAATTGGGCTAAGGAGGCCTTAAGAATAATTTTAGGCGTTTTTGGACATAAGAATCACCCTGGTAAAGTGGCTTAAGGACGCCACTTAAGGCTTGGGCAAATAATGCCTTGAGCAGGGAGGTTCGAGTCTTGGTGATGGCATGGGAGTGTTTTATTTTTTTGCTTTTATGTCAACAAGTGAAATCAGGGCTAGAAAGGCCTTAAAAATAAATGGTAAGGATTTCGGACATGAAAGACGGTTTGGCAGAGTGGTTAGGGGCGTTATTACAGCTTGCTTCATGAGGTCCCATGTTCGAGCAACGTGGGCAGCAGGGAAGGGTGTTTTATTTTTGGTGTTTGGCGTTAAGGCAAGGGGGAGCTAACGAGGAAGCTCTTAAAAGAAATTGTGACGAATTTATATCACAAAGAAGACGCCATAGCAGAGTGGCTGGAGGCGTGGGGTGTTTCCAGCAGGTCTTGGGTTCGAAACCTCGGGGCAGCAATAGGCGTTTTGTTTTTTTTAATGCTGGCGTGAAACGAGAAGAGCTGGTGGCCTGCACATGGACTCTCAAAGGGATAAGCTTGGTGTTTTTTTTATTCGGCTGAAAGAGAGGAATAATTTTTATTTTATTTTATTTTATTTATTTGAAGAGGTGATTAAGAGATAAGATAGAAGATAAATGCTGAATTATTTTATTTATTTCAAATGTGTGATAAAAAGATAAATGAGGAGATTATTATGGGATTGGATTAGAGGGAAGGTGGTGGCCGGCCAAGGGGTGCTTTAGGGAGCAATTAAGTGCCGAATTTTGCTTAAGGAAGTGTGTCCATCTTTTTGATTTTTTTTAGTCTCCATTGCCGAATCCCTTTGCATTTTCTTCTTATTCTTTTTCTTTTCTTAAAACCTTATTTTCTACTAATTATTAGCATTAGCCGAATACCATACAAATCTTTCTTTTTCTCTCCTTTTTGTTCTAGCCGAATTTACTCCACTCTTTTGCCAAAATCTTCTCTCTTCCATTAGGTATACTTTGGCCGAATAGCAAGTGAGCACAGATTCTTTTCGGGATTTCTTCTTCAATCGGTTTATAAGGGGTAAGTGGACATAGCCGAATGACTTTTGTTTGGTTTTCGGGATCTATGGTTATGGCCGAATGGACTATGACTCATATTAATGTGATTAAAGCCGATTGTAGGAAGGAGGACAGCCTAACGCTATGGATATTCGGGATTTGATCGATCTGGGTAAGGTCTCAATATTTGAATCTGTTATTAATTAATTTAGAAGCCGAAGGTTAACTATGGATGTGATTTCAAGGTTTAGCCGATTACAAGTGGACTGTGTGGCTTCGAGATTTGATTGGAAATCAAATCGGTTTAAGGTAAGTGCCGCAAATGAGCCTTTGGGATTCAGTTATTATAGCCGAATAGGCCTATGTCACTAACTTGGATGTTGGCCGAATATAGGGGTTAAAGGATCTAGCACAGTAGATCGGATCTTGGGGATCTAGGATTCGCGATAGTAACAGGTGTGTACTTGCACACTTCATGGCTAGTAATTTGTTAATAAACTGTATGTGTTAAACCGGATATGTGTAGATCTGGATTGATACCGTAAAGGTATGAGTAAGGATTCGGGTAAGTCCGTTTCATTATGAGCTATGCTATATGATGCATGTTGAAGCATGACATATTTGGTATATGTAATACATGTGAAAGTATGACCTATGATAAATTCAGTACATATTATTATTTAAGCATGATTGGCATGATTTTTATATGCATATTGTTGAGGGTGATATGAGTGGAGGAAGTGATATCCGTGTCTTTGGGACACCGTGAGGTTTGGCACCTCCAGTGGGTTTGGTACCACATATTTCGTGGCCTTGGGTCACCAGAGGTTTGGCACCTCATAGCGACTCGTCCCAGTGGCCTAGCACCATAGTGGGTTGGCCCCACGGTTGATTTTACGGGATTGTCGCTAGTGATTTGGTATCACACGTGGGTTGGCCCCACAAACTATTATTCGTGACTTCGGGTCACCAGTGGTTTGGCACCACAATGTTGATGGATATCGTGACCTTGGGTCACCAGTGGTTTGGCACCACCAGTGGTTTGGTACCACATGGGGTAGACAAAAGGTGTTATGGCTGGCTAGGTTGGATGCACGTTTACTTAGCTATGATTTGTGTAAGTCGTTGCATTAATCGGAGAGAGGGTTATGCACTCGAGTCTTGGTGACTCACCTTCTCCTTTAACTTTTTCAGGTGACACGTAGATTGCGGATGAGGAGCCGGATGAACTCGAGGTGGCCATGCAAATGTTAAATTTTGATTTAATTGGACTTTGATTTATTTTATTCTATCCTTATTTTATTTAATCAAGTTGTAATAAGGCCATGAGTATTTATACTTAGCATCTTTATTATTATGTTTATTACGGATTGACAATATAAACAATAATTGCAACGATTTTATTTCCTTAAGAATATATATGTTAAAGTTTTAATCCGGGAATTTGGTAACAACTTAATCGATTTGAAAATTTTAAATACACAAGGTTTTTTTTTTCCCAAAAGACAGAAAATTTAAGTACTTCACCTTTAAGCCAAAATGGTTTCAAACGTTTTTCCAAAGTGACATGCCAGATCCGGTCAGGGCTCGTGGGCCGGGTTTGGGGTGTTACAAACTTATTTATTAATTAGATTTTAAACTACTTCATCATATGATATGAATAATATTTATGCTATTTGTTTTTTAAATTATTGTTTATATGTATTATTCATTTTAACTTGTTTTAATATAATGTTTATTAAAGTTCATTTTACTATTTATTTAAAATAATTATATATAAACTCTTACATATGTTATTTGTTTTAGATTGTCTTCATATTATATAGTTTGTTCCTTTATATATATATATTATTCCTTAATTGATGTATATCATAATTTTCTCTTTTATATATTATTTTGCTCCATTTTCTTCAATTGCTAATGTCGAAATTATGTTATAGGATTATTGCTATTGTATGGATTATAATTTGTTAATTCCTAGCCATTAATTATTTGTGATTCATCATTGTAATATTTGATGTTGACTTTGTATATTTGTATTCCATTGCATATTATGAAAATGTAGTGCTTAATGTTACTTTAGTTTTAAATATCATTTTTCTTATTATTTGAAGTTTTTCTGAAATAAGGCAATGCTTGTGTTTAGGGGTTTTGGGACAATCGTGCCCTAACTTACCGGGTTCCGATTTTCCTCGTTAAAACCTAGAAACCGAGTACCCTTTTTTCTCTTAAATCCAAATGCACAATATTTCAAATAAAAAAACTTATTCTCGGGAATTTGAGACATTGCGCCCTAACTTACTGGGTGTGATATTTTATCATCTCGAGATAAGAATTTCAAAAGAATGAGTCGATGCTCGTGTTTGGGGGGGTTTCGAGAAAATCGTGCCCTAACTTACTGGGTTCCGATTTTTCCTCGTTAAAACCTAACAACCGAGTACCCTTTTTTCTCTTAAATCCCAAATGAACAATATTTCAAATAAAAAACTTATTCTCGAGAGTTTGAGACATCGCGCCCTAACTTACTAGGTGTGATATTTTATCATCTCAAGATAAGAATTTCAAAACAACAAAGGCAATATTCCGTATTCGGGAATTATGAGAAATAGTGCCCTAACTTACTGGGCTTCAATTTTTCATTTGACTCAAATAATGGAATATCCTTCTTAATTTTAAATGTACGAGTATTGAATGTCGAAAGATAAGCATATATTCGAGGACACAAAATGTTGTATCCTAACTCACTGGGTATGATACTTTGTTCCTTCGAAATAAGCAGGTCTCGGCATCGGGCTTAATTTCTTCAAGTTTTCCCTAACAAAAAGGATCGTGTTTTAAAATCTTTTCAAATTTTCGACGTCAAGACATTAATTAAACAATTTGGTTCCCATTTTGGGCGTTGCGAGGGTGGTAATCTTTCCTCGTGCGTAACCGACTCCCGAACCGGTTCCCTTAGATTTCATAGACCAAAATTATTGTTTAATGAAACATTTTTATTAAAACAATTCATCTCAAGATGATCAGATCATACCTTGAATAAAGGAGCGGAGGCGACTCCATTTCCATATTTTTAAAGTCGATTCCCTTTTTTTAACGTTTAAAAAATGGTTTCGACAGATAAGTTTAGGAAAGGAATTGAAATAACGATATTGATTTTAATGAAATTATTTTAAAAATGTTTATGGCTATTGAAATTGAATGTAAACAAATTAGAAATTAAAAACAAATTAGAAATTAAAAGTGATTTGAAATGAATCAAAATGAATTGAATGAAGAAAATATGTGATTACTTGAAATGTATATTAATTGAAAAGTGATTAGTGATTTGAACTATATTGATAAAATAAATCGAAAATATGAATTGAATAAAAGTGAATTAAATTATGAATATGTGTTAATATCTGAATTGTATATTGATTGAAAAGTGGTTTGAATTGAATCAAAGTATGATTATATGTGATCATCTGAAATATGTATTGGTATTGAATTGTATATTGATTAGAAAGTGAAAAGGAGAAGTTGAATTGAATTGTGATTGAATTGAAAGAGAATTTGAAATAATAAAAGAATGATTTGAATACCCTATTAACTAGTCGGGCTGAGTCGGATATAGTTGGCATGCCATAGGATTTGGAAGAGTACAGGATTTATCGGCTTTGCAGATTAGGCACTTTATGTGTCGTATTTCAGGCACCTCGAGTGTCGTTTCAAGCACTTATGTGTCGTATACTGATCAGGTACTATGTATCGTTTTAGGCACAATGTGCCGTACTGGTGTGTTTGGGTTGGAATTTGTGTATCCGTCAAAGTTCGGGTTTGTTAATAGGGTGAATAACTGAAATGAGAAAATTAAATAAATTTGATTGATCGTACTATTAAAAATATGAGAAATAAATTATGAGTTGAATCGCGAATGGAATTAAGATGTGAGATTTAAAGCATGAACTTAAGGTTCATGAATTTGCTAAAATATCGAATTATTGATATTGAAATCAGTTGAATAAATGAAATGAGAAAATCGAATGAATTGATCGATTGAACTATTGAAAGTATGAGAAAGTGAAATTATGAATTGAAATTGAGATATCGAAATAAGAAGTGCAAATAGAATGAATTGGAAATAATGAAATAGTGTATGAGTTAATTGAATATAATCTTATGAATTAATTATAAATATTTTTATTGAAAAATGTTGGTTTAAATAATTATTGAAAGACTAATGTTGTAAGGTTATAGATATGAAATAGAATAAGTTATTGAATTAGGATATAGAAATGAAATACATGAAATAATGATTTTATGAAATGGTTATTAATGAAATGCATGAAATGAATATGGAAATAGTAAGAAGATATATAAATTAAAATGAAGAAAAGCTATTTAAGATACATATTATTAAGAAAATTTAAAGTTTTAAATATATGAATGATTTATTAAAAGTAAAAAATAGTGGTAAGATTAATTGTGCATATTTATTGTTTTTATTTTAAGTATTTGAATTATAGTAATACCACTGGGTGTATACTCAGCTTACGGTTTGTTTCCGTGCGCAGATTAGGTAAAAAAATTTCAAAGAATTATATTTAAGATTACGAGCTTTCATCTCATCACATCTTCAAGCAACAAGAGGGTACGTTTTAAAATTTTGAATAGAATGGCATGTACTTAGGAAAGTCAAGTATGTTCCCAGTAGTTGTAAGGACTAAATTATAAATTATTTAAATTTATTATTTGTCTGTTTCTATGTTCTAGAATATTAGTGATTAGCCAAGAATTACTTTGGCACCAAATGTAATATTCTTATATCAGGTTCCTTGAGTCGAAAATGGTATAGGGATGTTACAGTGATTATGTGTAAGACCATGTCTGGGACATTGGCATCATTATGTGATTACGTTTAAGACCATGTCTGGGACATTGGCATCGTTATTTGATTTCGAGTAAGACCATAGTTGGGCTATCGACATCGATATGTGATAACATGTAAGACCATATCTGGGATATGGCATTGTACGACCTATATGTGATTTCCGAGTATCCTTAACAATTCCAAAAGGTTCAACGGGCAAAGTCAAGTCGAGAAAGAATGTGTGAATGAGTTAAGTGACTCAAGTACGTACGAGATTCATACAAGTATTGAAAATGGAAGTATTTAAAGAATTCACTGAATATGTATACATTGAGAAAGGTTTGTGAGCTTTTATGTGCTTAGTCATAGTTTGCTTATTGATGGAAATGATGTTGATTCATGTGGTAATTTTATTTGTATATGGCTTACTGAGCTTTTTAAAGCTTATTTTGTGTGTTCTTTCTCTGTTTTATAGATAATCGAAGCTAGCTCAGATTCGAGAATCATCAGGAACATCGTCACATTATCGATCAACTTGTTGGTACTTTTGATGCTGTGTAAATATGGTATATGGCATGTATAGGCTAGTGATATGATGATGTGTTTTGGGATATGATATTAGCCATGAGATTTGGCTCATAAATGATGTAAATGTTGGTGTGTATTTGGCCACTTGGGTTGGCTTATTTTATGAGTTTGGTAAGTGAAATATGATGTATATAAATGGCAGGTATTTTTATATAAAAAATTTAATATGAGCTAGTATTTTAATTATAGTATATAATAACAAAAAACAGAAAACTTAAAAGAAGAAGAAGTAAGATTGATAAAATTTTATTAAAAAGAAAAGAGAGTAAGGTAAGGGTACTAACAACCAGGGGTGAAGCCAGGAGGGCTGGCATGGGCCCGACCCCCCCTAAAAAGTAAAATTATTATTTAGGCACTAAATTTTTTTAAAAAAATTTAAATTAGTAATGGTAAAATTACACTTTGGCCCCCTAAAATTATAAAAATTTAATTTAATCCTTTATAAATTAGAAAGATATAAACTATAAAAAATTAAAATTTCATCCGATTCCACTAAAAAATTGTTCTAGCTTCGCCCTTGCTAACAACCAACTTGAATCCCCTTTAGCTTAAATAAAAAAAATGAAGATGAAAACATGAGAAGTCATAGTTAAAAAAGCCCTTAGATGATCCCAACTTTATCTTCATCTTCAAAATTTATCCTTAGACTAGGATTCTTTAATAAATAAAATTGACCTCAGAGATTTTATTCTTTCAATTTTACCTTACATGTGAAGAAATAAATTTTATGGTTTTGTGATTTTTTTTATTACTACAAATTTATATATATAATTCATAATAAAATATATTGATTAAAAATATAGATAAAAATATATTTTTGGTCCTTCTCAATTTTGATATTAAACAAATTGGTCCCTCTTAGAAAAAGAATAGCTAAAGATAATTAATCATAACATTTATTAATTTAACTTGCTTTTGATTAGACAATAAATTATGCACATACTATTCATCGAAAATTAAGCTCTAAGCCTGTATCTAGACTTGGGCAACAAACCCAAACGTAAACAAAAATTTGAATTAAATTAATCAATTTTAACCATAACCTAAAAACCCAATCCAATCTACCAACACCTAACAAAATTTTATCTATCATAAAAAACAGCAATGAATTCATGTCAAAGGTGACCCTCAAATTTGAAATTGAGTAGAATCCAAGAAGATTTGAGCCCAAAACAACTCAAACCCAAAATAAACCATACAAGTAACTCAAATGACTTGAAAATAAAATGAATCAAACCTATAACAAATTGGCATGAAAAGCTTGAGCTTTAAACTCAAAAGACAAAAACCCAAAATTAACCTAAATCCAAAGCGACTTGGCCTTGATACATGTCACAGCTTACACATTGAAGCCAGAGTTATAGCAGCTGAATTTTCATTTTGCATATTGAAAATGAAAGAATGAGCGAACGCAAACAAGAGGTTATTTTCAACATAGACTAATTTCATTGTCCATTTAGATGACAACATTGTTTCGTTTATTAATACAATAATTTAAAGATAAAAGCCAGATAGAATGAAGCCCTCCTATTGCATGCGTAGCAGCACATTAACCCATGGCATACTTCTGGGTCCAGCTCCGTGCAGTTGTATCGTACTTGCTACGATTGGTCTTGTACATGTGGGCAATCTCCGACACCAATGGGGCATCGGGATTTGGATTCTTTAAGAGTGAGCAAATTGAGTGCAAAACCTAGAATCCAAACAAATATAAGAAAACATCTCCACCTCTAATACTAGTAAACCCAGCAACGCAGTAGTTACAAGATATAAAAAAAAAAATTTCTAAACCATGGTGGCCTGATTCAAAATAACAATGACCCATGATGCAATACTTAAAGGGCTTGCTGTTTATTTCATTTTAAAGGGTACATGGTTGATAGATGACCTAAATAATAACATTATGTTCAAAATAAAGTATGCATTTTTCTTCAAGGCAGTTAGGACTATGAGCAAATAACCTGGGAAATGGTGAGGTTGGCGCTCCACTGATCCTTCAAAATATCAAGGCCAATGCTACCTTTGCTATCAATATTAGGATGAAAGATCTTTGTCCTGAACACAACCTAAATGGAAGAGGAAGAAAAATCAAGAGAATATAAAAGAAGTAAAAAAGATGTCAGGTGAACAAAAGTACAAGGTAAATTTGGTGGTCATTAATTAGCAGCAAAACAAGCATGCTATAAGGTTAGAAAATCATGAATTAACTTCACCCTATTATTTGCACCTTGGGTGGTTCAACTGGATATTGGACAGGGAAATGAATGTCAACTTCAAACACTCCACCAGCATATGGACTGTCTTGAAGATCCAAAACAGCTGCTCGCCAATGAAACATGTCTCCATCAACAGGACCTTATTCCATCATTAATAAAAATGAGGTAAAACAAATGTTAGATGGAATACTACATCTACACTGATCGTACACGTAGCAACCAACCCTTTTTCCCATTTGCCTTGACAAAATATAACATGTTGCACTCCTAAAGAGTCTCACCACATTAATAGAAATAATGGTGCGATGATGAGTTCTTACATGCAAAACCATAATTGGAATGACTACCTACCAACTTAACAACAAATGGATATGTATGGCAATCAATAAGACCCCAAAAATTAGGAGTTTCATATAAAAACAAATGAAAAAGGATTTTGAGAAAAAACCACAACAAATAAACAACGAAAGTGTAAAAATCAAACCTGCGCTGCCATAGCTAGGAGGCCATCTCTTGAGACCCTTAAGCTCCTTCGAGATTGTTTCATAAGCAGGATGTCCCTAAAACCCCAAAACAAACAATTTTTTTTATTTAAATAAAAGAGAAAAGAAAATCCTAGCTAGATCGCCTTTAGCTTCATCCAAGGAAGCACTGAAATTGTGTTTAACTTCATAAATTTTTTTATTTTTTTTTCAGTTTTGAGTTTTAAATTTTAAAAAAAAGAAGTCAAAATTGGGTTGTCTTTATCCTGCTTGACCCACACAATTATAACATAAATTTCATTTTTGTAAATATAACATTTTAGCTTACCATAGCATACTTCTGCGTCCAGTCCCGAGCAACTGTCTCGTATTGGCTCCTATCTGTCTTGTACATGTTGGCAATGTTCTCCTCCAATGGGTCATTGAGCATTGGATCCCCTAAGATTGAGTAGATTGACATCATCACCTATAGAATCAAAACAAATATAACTACACTTCTCCGCATCTAAATAAATACCAGTTAACCAAACAAAAATAAAGTTTAACCCGGGTGACAGTGACTAGATTCAAAATGACATTAATGATCCATTATGCATGCAACCTACTTGACCAATGGCTTGGTGTAAAATTCATTTTAATAGAATAGCTTTGACTAATTAAATACCAATTCAATTAAAAAAAAAACAATAAATTTTATAATAAAAGTATTAATGCCTTCCAATAAGTTTATATTTTTAAAAAAAATTAAATAACTCAAACTACAACTTTTAATTTAATCTGAAAATGTTTAGAGATTCATTTACTTTTAGGTGTGGGTTGGGGTTGATTTTATATAATTTATTTTCTTTCACCCAGGGGCATCTCACGCAATCTAGTTTTTGACAAGGAATGGTTGAGAAATAGCATAACAGGGAAATGTAGTTTTCAATCTGAAATATACATTTGCTTGGATGCAGTTAGGAGGTTTGAGAAAATTATAACCTTGGATATGGTGAGGGCAGGGGTCCAATTATACGTCAAAATATCAATGCCAATTATGCCAACATTGCTGTTAATATTAGGGTGAAAGATCTTGGTCCTGAAAGCAACCTAAATGGAAGGAAAAAGAACCGAAAGAGAAGATAAAAGAAGAAAAAGAGATGTTAGGTGAACAAAACTACAAGTTGGGGGGGTCATTAATATGTTATAAGGTTGGAAAATCATGAAATAACGTTGTCCTATTATTTACTAGGTAACTTCAAGATCTAGCACAGTCTAGCTCAGCATAGACGGTCCATAGTCCTCTGGTTACAATAAATTTCTCTTTGAAAATAAATTTGATGCTATTCTATCCTCAGTATATATTAACATCAGCATTATGAAGCACCTTGGGTGGTTTAAATGGATATTCCGGAGGGATATGAATAATGAGTTCAAACTTTCCACCTTCATATGGACCGTCCGGAGGACCCGGCATAGTTGCTCGCCAAATAAACATGTCTTCCTTATCAGGAGCTTATCATGCCATTAATAATAATAAGGTAAAACAAGTGTTAGATGGTAGTGCAATGAGAAAATATATCACGTTGCAGTCCTAAACAATTTTAGCACATATTTAACAGAAATAATGGTGCATGCAACGATGAATTCTTACATCCACCCAAGCTAATACCCGGAAATATTATCTTTTTGCGAAACATGCTAACCATTTGCTATCAACTTCATTTACATCTATAGCATTATTAATTCCAATGACTTCCTGTCAGCTGTAACTGTAACAAAAGGAAATAGGTAAAGAGGAGAGAAGAAATGGAACCTAAGCTGAAAATGTCAGGAGGACTTTTTTGGAGCTCCTTCAACTCCTTCAAGATCCGCTTTGTAGTCATCACACCTAAAATCCCGAGCTAGATTGATCACCTTTAGCTTCAATCAAGGTGTTGCACTGAACATTGCACAAGTAACTAACCACATTCAACAATATTTGTTTTTAAAGTGAGGTTCCAGAACCCAAATGTTGACTTCCTAATCCCCCCCCCTTTTTTTTTTGCCAGATTGGCTCTATAATTGAAAAAAAAAAAATATGGAAGACCGGGGTCTTTCTTAAGTTCGAAATAATTCTATTGGTGGACCGCACAGGACCATAATATATATATTTTTTATAATTAAGAATAAGAAATCGAGTGGTTCACGTTGAATTTAAATTCTCATACTTGTAATAATATATTCTTATAATTAGATTAAGAATTTGTTGACAGAATAAAATAATTTTACTTACCCTTTCTCTAGTATTATTTTTTTCCTTATTTATAAAATTATAAAGCTTTTGAAACGATGATAAAATTAAATATTCATAAACTCTAAATGTTGAAAGTAAAACTACTAAAATTTGAGAAATTCTCGACTTGTTAATTGAATATGCATTTTAAACCTTTTGACTTTTGAAAATTTTGCCCTCCAAGTTTGAACACCTACCTTCTTTTTTTTTTTTTTTCATTTCATATATTGACTTGTTAGTTTAAATATTTATATAATATATATTATATAATGGTCTCACCAACCACCATGATTTAAACTTTAGAGCCAATTCCTTTTTTTTTGAATGATAATTGGTCACTTTTCAATCTAACATTAACTATGAATTAAGGTTGAAATTCAATATGTTACCTCGTGAAAAAGCTATTTTTATTATTGCTATTAACGCCTACTATTATCAAAACCGAATTTATCCTTCAAACGTGACATAGGATTCATCTTTTAAGGTTTTTCTTTTTCATCTTTTTACTATAATTTTTATTGTATTTTAAAGTTTATAGTTATCAAGTTTTTTTATCTTTTAAGATATTGTAGTTATGAAGTCGTAAACAATTGATTCGTTTTTTAAAAAGAAAAGTATAGAGAAAACACAATCAACTTCAAAAGCGTCACAAATTGAGGTACCACATTCATCGTTTGTGTCTTTAAACTCTGATGCTCGTCCTTCTAAAGTTCCTAGAGTTGAAGATGAGGCATTTGATTTACCAGTCCAGTTTTAGCTAAATCGGAACAGTGGTTTTGGAACCACAAATCCGATGTCAGAAAATTATTTTAATATTATTTTATGTGTTTACATCATGATAGCATGTATGTGTGAAAATTTCGTGAGCTAATTTTATCGTTTAATAGCTCAATTTGAGAAAAAAAGACTAAATTGCGTGAAATGCAAAAGTTGCATTATATTTGTTAAAGGTGTTTAATTGCTATGAATTATTAAATGAAAGGTATTTATGATGTTATTAGACCATTAATAGTGGAATTTGATATAGATGACCTTATATTAGATAATTTTAATGGCTTTTATTAAAGGTTAATATGGTAATTTGGTTATTAAATTAATATTAATAAAACAAAATAAAAATTTGACTTCATTATCATCTTTTTGAAACCGAAATTAGAGAAGAAGAGAATATTTAAGCTTTTGAATGTTTGATAATGGAGAATGACTATTTGTTGATAGCTAAACATGTTTTATAAAGTGATTTTTGACAAAAATGTCAAATAGGGATTTAATTGTGAAAAGTGTAAATTGAGGGGTTGAAATGTGAAATAAATGAAAGTTTTGGGCTGCTAGGGATCAATATGAAATTCAATTAGGCTTGGTTTTAATGAAATTTCATGAATTTTGTGTATTTCTGAAATAGGAACTAAATTGTAAAAATATGGAAATTTAGGGGCTAAAGTGTAAAAATGTCCAAATATGTGTTTTTGAACTGAATTGAATGATTTGATGAATAAATGAGTTAATTTTGAATGCATATAGATCAAGAACGAAAGAAATCGAATTTAGATCGGGGAAAATCAAAGGTTATCGAATAGTCGATCTAGTCCGTTTATCCTTAATACAAGGAAAGTTCATATGCAAATAAATTTCTTTAAATTGAATTATATATGTTTAATTGTCATTGAACTGCTATGAATGTTGAATGATCAAATACGAGCAATAATCGACAAGGTTACAATATCCGAAAGTCCCGTACGAACCTTAAGAAAAGTATAGGATACGAATGTCATGACATTAGGATTAACAAGATGTGATTATGTGTAAGACCATGTCTGGGACATTGGCATCATTATGTGATTACGTTTAAGACCATGTCTGGGACATCTGCATCATTATTTGATTTCGAGTAAGACCATAGTTGGGCTATCGACATCAATATGTGATAACATGTAAGACCATATCTGGGATATGGCATTGTTCAAGCTATATGTGATTTTCGAGTATCCTTAACAATTCCAAAAGGTTCAACGGGCAAAGTTAAGTCGAGAAAGAATGTGTGAATGAGTTAAGTGACTCAGGTACGTACGAGATTCATACATGTTTTGAAAAGAGAAGTATTTAATGAATTCACTATGATATTGAATATGTATATATTGGGAAAGTTCGTCAGCTTTTATATGCTTACTCATAGTTTGCTTATTGATGGAAATGATGTTGATTCATGTGGTAATTTTATTTGTATATGGCTTACTAAGCTTTTAAAACTTACTATGTGTGTTCTTTCTCTGTTTTATAGATAATTGAAGCTAGCTCAGATTCGGGAATCATTAGGAACATCGTCACACTATCAATCAACTTGTTGGTACTTTTGATGCTATGTAAATATGGTATATGGCATGTATAGGCTAGTGATATGGTGATTTGTTTTGGGATATGATATTAGCCATGAGATTTGGCTCATAAATGATGTAAATGTTGGTGTGTATTTGGCCATTTGGATTGGCTTATTTTATGAGTTTGGTAAGTGAAATATGATGTATATAAATGGCCTTGTATTTTGGCATGTTTGTCATGGATGTTGTGATGGTTATATGGTTGCTCATTTAACTAGTTGTCAATTGGTATGATTTGAGTTTTAAAATAGATGATGGGAAAAATGCATAGAGAATATAGTGAAATTGTTGGTAATAGCATATTGTGTTAGTATGTTTTGGATTATGATTTGAATAGGTAAATGGTATGGAATTGAGTATTGAATTTAGTTGAAATGAATATGGTATGATTATGTATTGGTTGATGAACTTTTGGCTGCATATTTGTGTCTTAAAATGATGTCATTTGAGCTTGTGTAGGTATGTGCAGAAAGGGTGGAAAATTGGCTTTACAAATGGCCTATTTTTGTCCACACAGGCAGAGACATGGGCGTGTGTATCAGCGGTGTGTGACACATGGTCATGTGTCCCCTGATGTTGATATTGAAGTGAAGTTAGTATGCTCCACATGGTGTCACACACGAGCGTGTGACTAGTCATGTGGTATAAGACAATATACCCCCCTAAATGACACATGGCCTAGCACATGGGCGTGTATGGCTATTTCGTAGGGCACACGGGCTAGACATACGGGCATGTGGTTGGCCGTGTGACCCAAGTCAGTATACTCTCCAAATTTTACACGGCTTGGCACACTGTGTGTCCTCGGCCGTGTGTTATAAGTTAGTATGTATGCCCTGTTTTCACACAGCCTAAGACAAAGGTGTGTCTACTGGCCGTGTGAGCCACACAGCCTGTTCATACGAGCGTGTGACCCTTATATGATTGAAAAATTTCTAAGTTTTCCAAAATTTTTGTATGTTATTAGTTTAGTCTCGAACCACTTCTAAAGCATGTTTAAGGCCTCGTAGGCCCTCATAAGAGACAATATGAATATGAATTAATGGAATTTGAGTATGAATGCATAAATGTATGAATTATGTATGTTAAATGATGTTGATTGATCAGTAATACTTCGTAACCCTATTCTGACTGTGAATACGGGGTGAGGGGTGTTACATTTGATTTGTCTAATTTAAAACGTGATCCTAGCTAGGTTACGTAAGTAAATATACGAGTATTCAATTAATATGTGTGATGAAATTCAAAAAGCTTATATTAAGGCTAAACTGTATCAACCTATTCTTTCAGAATATCTTACTTCTAATTTTAAAAAAAAATATCCTTTTTATTTTCAATCCTTTTAATTTTCAACCATCATGGTTTAAACAATTTTCCTAGTTAGAATATTTACCTTCTAAAGATGCAGTATGTTGTTTGTCTTGTTTTCTTTTTAATAACAATCCAAGTAATGATTTTGGATTAACTACAATTACTAATAATGGCTTTAGTAATTGGGAAAAAATACACGATGGATGCAATTGTGCTTTTGTGACGCATATGGGAAAAGACCTAAATTCACTACATAATAATGCATAATGAGTTTATGCACATTTAATAAATCGAGCTCAATATATTGAAGTATCACTTGATAGACAAACAACACAACAACTTGTTGCTAATAGTCTACATATGAGAACTAGTATAAATGTTGTTCGATGGTTGACGTTTCAAGGGTATGCTTTTAGAGGTCATATGAAAGCTTAGGAACAAAATATTGCAGGAACTTTATTGAATTGTTATCACTATTAACATCTTATGATGAGAAAGTTGAAAATGTTTTGAAAAGTGCTTCACAAAATGCTACTTATACTTCTTCAACAATACAAAAAGAAATATTGCAAATTTATGTTAGTAGAGTTTGTAATGCAATTCGTGAAGAAATTGGTGACAAAAAGTTATGTATTATTGTGGATAAAGTAAGAGAAGAGTAAAAAAGAGAGCATATGGCAATTGTTTTGAGATTTGTTGATAAACAAGGATTGATAAAAGAATGATTTTTATATATAGTTTATGTTAAAAATACTGCATCATTGACTTTGAAAAATGATATCTTTAATGCTCTCTTGTAATATAGTTTTGACATATAAAATATCCGAGGTCAAGGCCATGATGGAGCAAGCAATATGTGTGGGGAATGTAATGGCTTGCAAGCTTTGGTTTTGAATGATTGTCGATATGCTTATTATGATCACTGTTTTGCTCATCGTCTTTAGTTAGCATTGGTTGTAGTAGCTAAAGAAGTGGTAGAAGTACATCAATTTTTTAAAGACTCGTTTGATATTGTTAATATTGCTTCTGCTTCTTCCAAACGGCATGATGAATTACAAAAAGCGCAAGCATCTAAAATAACTATTCTTTGATTGGCAATTGGAACATGTATGAATTAGATTGGCGTTTTACGTCTTGGTAAGACTCGAAAGAGTGCTTATTTAAATTTAGTTACTAGTGTACTAACGATGTATAATGCAACTGTAACACCCCTCACCCGTATCCAACACTGAGATAGGGTTCGAGGCGTTACCGGACTTAAACATTCACAATCATACAAAACCGGGTTACCAAATTTCGTCCAAAATTAAAACTTTTCAAACATATGCATTTAACCTAATTATCTATTTAATCACTTATACATCTCATGGCTATAATCAACAAATCAATATAAACCAATACATTTGGCTAATCACAACAACATCCATCATAGAAAAACTAAGTCCCTATACATGCCACTCACATGAAAACATTTAATATACACATGCCAATTGTAACACCCCTTACCCGAGACCGTTGCCGGAGTCGAGCACGAGGCATTACTAAACTTTACTACTAATTCGGCATAAAATTTAAAACTGCCCATCTGCGTCATTGTCACTAAAATATTTATATCTGGAGCTACGGGACTCCAAATTAAGATCCGTTAATTTTCCCTGAAACTAGACTCATATATCTTTTTACTATATTTTTTCCAGAATTTTTGGTATGGCCAATCAATACCAGATTTTCCTTAAAGTTTCCCCTGTTTCACTGTTTGACTGTTCTGACCTCTCTTCACTACAAATCAAATTACTCTTCGTACAGAATTCATATGACCTTTTTATTTATTTCATTTGAAAATAGACTCATTCAGGATTCCATACATATAAATTTTAATCCACAATTATTTTCGTGTAATTTCTAATGATTTTTCAAAAGTAGAACAGGGGATCACGAATTCATTCAGAACCTGTTTCACTAAAATTTAAATATCTCATTATTTCCATTTCTTTTGCTTACTATATTTCTTTTATATGAAAATAGACTCAAAGAGTTTTCAATTCATATCTTATTCACTTTCTAATTATATTTCTTCTATTTTTGGTGATTTTTCAAAATCACGTTACTGCTGCAATTTAAAAACTGTTTCATTGCAAAATATTATCAACTAGTTTATAACATCTTTACTCCATCTCATTTAAACTCTATACATGCCATATAAATCTTCAAACATAAAACAAAAGCTACCGGAATTGATCGGATAGTGAGCTTTGCTTGTGATGATCCGATCTACCAACTTCTCTTTAATTCAATCTACATAAAAATATCAAACACACACGAGTAAGCTTGATGAAGCTTAGTAAGTTCATTGGTTTAAAAGTAACTTACCACACATAATATTTCCAAAACAATAACAAAATATTTACTAAAGTTCCCCCATCCACAACCATTGTTAAAATACTTCACATAGTTGAGCTCAACATTAACAACTACTCAATCTCTTCCATTTGATTCACTCATTTTATATTACTACTTATCAAATTAGGAAACGTCTTACAATTTGAGTACGTCGTTGCTCGATGCCACGTTTCACAACTCGGTATGGTTAATACCATACCTACATTTCACAACTCGGTATGGTTGATACCATACCTACATTTCATATCTCGGTATGGATGATACCATACCTACATTTCATAACTTTCGGTATGGATGATACCATACCTACATTTCACAACTCAGGTATGGATGATACCATACCTACATTTCACATTTGCCATGGATTAACCATGGTCTTATCCGTCAATTCATCACATGTCACGACACACTAACGTTACTCAATTCTGCGTTTTTCCTAATTTGAATTACAGCCATTTATTCTTTCATTTTATCATATTTCCCACAATCCCACAGCAAATTCACATTTACAGCACATTATATCATTCAATCTTTCACAAATAAACATATAAATTCAACCATATGAACTTACCCTACTGATTTGTAGAAGATTTTGAAATTTAGGGACTACTCTGCAACTTTTTCTTTTCCTCTTTCTTCTTTGGTTTCTTGATCTATAATGTAAAATATTTTCACTCATTAGCATATATTTCATTTCCATTTCACTTCACAAATTATGCTCTTTAAATTTCAAAATTGCACTTTTACCCCAAAATTTACTGATTTTTACAATTTAGTCCCTGCTCAATTCAGCCATCAATTGAACTAATTTTTCTCAATTAACACTTTATTCTATCATTACAAACTATTTCACAACCTTTTATATTCTGAATTTCAACAGCAACCTCTAATTCACAACTTTTTCACAATTAGGTCCTAAACATCATTTCCTATCAAAATCACTTAATAAAACCACCTTAATATGAAATTAAAATTTAATTTTCATAATAATTCATCATAAACTTCCATTTCTCAGCAAGGGTAACTTTTAATTTTACCCACCAAATCAAAAACTAATGAATTCTATAAGTGGATCTAGTTGTAAAAGTCATAAAAACATAAAAATTATCAAGAAAAAGCATGAATTAAACTCACATGGTGTAAAACTATGAAAACCAGCTTCCTCCAGACTTCTTATGGTGTTTTGGCTGAGAAAATATGAAGATATCTCTAGATTTTTCAACTTTGTTTTTATTATACATGTTAAAATTATTAAATTTCCAATTTTGCCCTTATTTCCCTTATCTTTCTGGTGATTTTCTTCACTTTGCCGTCCAGCCTTTTCACCTTTAGGTTTAATTATCCTTTAAACCCTCCTTCTTTTAACACAGAGCTATTTAATTCTTCTAGTAATTTTACATTTGTTACAATTTAGTCCTTTTTATTAAATTGACTACCCAAACATTTAAATTTCTCAACCAAACTTTACTACTAACTTAATATTTCTAAAAATATTTATGGCTCAATTTTCAAATTTGAGGTCTCGATACCTCGTTTTTGACCTATTTGACCTAGTAAATTCTTTTAATTCACCAAATTCACCAATCCACAAATTCTTCTAAATTCTCACTTGACTCAAAAATTTTAAATTACTTTCTTACTCAATTTTACCTGTCGAATTTAGTGAACTCATATCACCATTTCTGACACCACTGAAAATTAGGCCGTTACAACTCTCCCCCCCTTTAAAATTTCGTCCTCGAAATTTGTTACCTGAAAATAGATTTGGATACTGTGATCTCATTGACTCCTCTGTTTCCCAGGTTGCCTCCTCCATACCATGCCGATGCCATAATACTTTAACCAATGGTATTTTCTTATTCCGCAACTCTTTTACTTCACGAGCCAAAATCTTTATTGGTTCTTCTGAATAAGTCATATCTGGTTGAAGCTCAATTTCAGTATGAGGAATTACGTGTGAAGGATCTGACCTATACCGCCTTAACATAGACACATGAAACACATTGTGGATCTTCTCAAGTTCCGGAGGTAAAGCCAACCGATAAGCTACAGGACCAACCCTTTCCACAATTTCATACGGCCCTATAAATCTCGGACTCAATTTTCCTTTTCTACCAAACCGTAACACCTTCTTCCATGGTGAAACTTTTAAAAATACTCGATCACCCACTGCATATTCTATATCTCTTCGTTTCAAATCTGCATATGACTTCTGACGATCTGAAGCAGCTTTTAGACTATCTCGAATAATCCGGACTTTCTCTTCAGTTTCCCGAATCAAATCAACCCCAACTATTTTTGATTCACTCAATTCAGACCAACACAATGGAGTCTTGCATTTCCTACCATAAAGAGCTTCAAATGGTGCCATTTTTATACTAGACTGATAGCTATTATTGTAAGCAAACTCAGCCAAAGGTAAATACCTTTCCCAACTGTCACCAAACTCAAGTATACAACATCTTAACATATCTTCTAGAATTTGAATCACTCGCTCATTTGTCCATCTGTTTGAGGATGAAACATTGTACTAAAATTTAATTTGGTACCTAAAGCTTCTTGCGCTTTGTTCCAAAATCTCAAGTAAACCTCGGATCCGATGCGAAATGATAGATCTGGAACTCCATGTAGTCTCACAATCTCGACACATACAATTCTGCTAACTTCTCAAGTGAAAAATGCATTACATTTGGAATAAAGTGTGCTTGACTTTGTCAATCTATCAACAATCACCCATATCGAATCTTTCTTTCTTGGAGTCATAGGCAATCGACACAAAATCCATTGTAACACGCTCCCACTTCCATTCGGAAATCATAATGGGTTGTAGTAAACCCGTTGGCACTTGATGCTCCGCTTTAACTTGCTGACAAATCAAACATTTTGCAACAAATTCTGAAATTTCTCTTTTCATACCAGGCCACCAATATATCTTTTTCAAATCACCATACATTTTAAATCTTGCCGGGTGAATAGAATACATACTATTATGTGCTTGAAAAAGAATATTATTCTTCAAATCAGAATTGTTTGGAACACAAATTCTGTTATGATAACGCAACATACCTTCATCATCAATGCTGAACTCTAAATCTAAATTATCTCGAACCATTTGTCGTTTAAATACCAATTTCGGGTCTTCATTCTGCAGTTTCTGAATTTGTTGAAGAAACATGGGTTTCACTTTCAATTCTACTAATACAGCACCTTCTTCATTAAGAGCCAATTGAGCATTCATTGTTCGAAGCGCAAACAAAGATGACTTTCGACTAAGTGCATCAGCAACTACATTAGCTTTTCCTGGATGGTAGTCAATAACCAAATCATAATCTTTCAAAGAACTCTAACCACCGTCTCTGTCTTAAGTTTAGTTCCTTCTGAGTCATTAAGTATTTCAGACTTTTGTGATCCGTATAGATATAACACTTCTCACCATATAAATAGTGTCTCCAAATTTTTAAAGCAAAAACAATTGCAGCTAATTCAAGATCGTGTGTAGGGTAATTCTTTTCATGTGGTTTTAATTGTCGTGAAGCATAAGCCACTACCTTTCCCGACTGCATTAACACACAACCCAAACCATTTAAAGATGCATCACTTTGTACACAATATATGGTATACTGATTACGGTTGAGTCAAAACTGGAGCTTCTGTTAACATTTTCTTCAACTGGTCAAAGCTCTGTTGACATTCATCAGAC
Organism: Gossypium bickii; assembly: GCA_025503065.1. Classification (NCBI taxonomy): domain Eukaryota; kingdom Viridiplantae; phylum Streptophyta; class Magnoliopsida; order Malvales; family Malvaceae; genus Gossypium; species Gossypium bickii. The sequence continues at coordinate 113,462,434 of CP106716.1, read as the reverse complement.
CATACAAACTCAACATTCTTTTGTAACAAACGAGTCATTGGTGAAGCAATCATGGAAAAATTCTTTACAAAACGGCGATAATACCCTGCTAGTCCCAGAAAACTTCGCACTTCAGTTACATTCCTCGGTGTTTTCCAATTCACCACTGCTGAAACTTTACTTGGATCCACACGAATTCCTTCAGCTGATACAATGTGACCAAGAAATCCAACTTCATGAAGCCAAAACTCACATTTACTAAATTTTGCATATAACTGCTTTTCTCTCAAAGTCTGTAATACAATTCTCAAGTGTTGTGCATGCTCGGATTCTGTTTTTGAATAGACCAATATGTCATCAATAAATACCACCACAAATCTATCCAAATAAGGCTGAAAAATCCGGTTCATTAAATCCATAAATGCAGCAGGGGCATTTGTTAAACCAAAAGGCATTACCAGAAATTCGTAGTGACCATACCGAGTTCGGCAATCTTTGGCACATCACACTCTTTAACCTTCAGTTGATAATACCCAGATCTAAGGTCTATCTTTGAAAACACTGCAGCACCTTTCAACTGATCAAATAGATCATCGATACGTGGTAATGGATATTTATTTTTAATTGTTACCTTGTTCAGCTGTCTGTAATCAATACATAATCGCAACGATCCATCTTTCTTTTTCACAAATAAAACAGGTGCGCCCCAAGGTGACGTACTCGGTCTGATGAACCCCTTATCCAATAACTCTTGCAATTGCGTCTTCAACTCTTTTAACTCAGCTGGTGCCATTCTATACGGTGCTATTGATATCGAGTGTGCGGAGTTACATCAATTACGAATTCAACCTCACGATCCGGGGGTAAACCAGGTAATTCCTCAGGAAACACATCAGTAAACTCATTAACAACTGGCAATTGTTCCGTCTTCAATTCAGAACCCCGAGTATCAAGAATATAAGCTAAAAATGCTTCATTACCCTTCCGAATCAATTTACGAGCATGTAATGATGAAATAATTCTGACATCATCCTTTTTATCTCCAAACTCAATTTGAAACTATTTCCCCTGTCTGACATTTTAAATCAACCCGTTTTTCTCTACAATTTACTATGGCATCGTGTTTAATCAACCAATCCATGCCAAGAATAACATCAAATTCTCGGAAAGGTAACAACATTAAATCAGCAGAGAATTCACAGCCTTGTATTTTCAGTGGACACTTCCGACATATTAAATTAACTAACACACTTTGCCCTAACGGATTAGTGACTTGCATATCAAAGTCAGTGGACTCAACAGTCATTTTCTTTTCTGACACTAATGCAGTGCAAAATATATGAATCGCGTAGATCCGGGATCAATTAAAGTATACAGAAATCATTAAAGAGATGGAAAATACCAAATATCACATCCGAGGCGAAGCTTCCTCTCTTGCCCGAGTAGCATATGTACGTGCGGGTGCCCTTATTTCTGATCGGGCTACAGTATCTCTCATTCCCGAACGAGCAGTCTCAGCAGCACTACTTTGACCCGAACGTCTACTTTTCTGAGGAGTATTTGTTTGTTTCTCGCCTTGTTCTTTATTTTCTTTTAATGAGCCGAGACAGATCCCGAATAAAATGATCAGTTCCACCACATCTATAACAGGCTCCGGTTCTTCCCCAACATTCACCAATATGAAATCTACCACAATTTTTGCATCTAGGTCTCGGAAAATTTTGCACACTATGTAACACCCCTTACCCGTATTCGACACCGGAATAGGGTACGAGGCATTACCGGAATTACAAATTTATTTATCAAACATTTTATATCATTTAGCATTTATTTTTGAAACCAATCAAAAATCAAACATATTATCCCTTAAAACATATTTATTTTTCTCATTTCATGACTTGCTTGAATTTATTTCTCGTCTCAACATATTTAATTACCTTTTATTTACATATTACAGATAATCACATATTGACATGTCATGATAAATATCATTCTCTTGCCGTTTATTCATAAACATAAATTAGTTAATTCATTATATCAATATTTCACGTGCTATCAACTTATATTTCCTTATATCACATATTTAAAGTTACACGAACTTACCTGGCTAAATTTGCAGAAATACCAAGATTTAAGGGCATTTTGGTAATTTTCCATTTTTATCGATTTTTCAACCGATCTTAATCTAATTAATAATTTCATTCAATTTTGCAATTTTAAATAATAAAATAATCCATTCCATGTAAATTGGTCATCTCCAACATTTATACAGAACTAATCATAAAGTTTTACTTTTATTCAATTTAGTCCCTGGGCCTAAAACATTACAAATTAGCCATACTAGCTAAATATTCATACATATTTTCCTCCTCCTCCTCTCCATTCCACTTCCTTAATGTATATAACATGCTATAAGTAATATTATCAATAATTTCATTAATTACTCATAAGTAGATTCAAAACTGTCCATTTGAGTTATAGTCACTAAATTATTTATTTCCAGAGCTACAGAACTCCAAATGAAGAACCGTTAATTTTTCCTGAAACTAGACTCACATATCTTCTTGCCATAAAATTTTCAGAATTTTTGATTTAGCCAATTAGTACAGTTTATTCTTTAAAGTCACCCCTGTTCTGCTGTCTGGCAGTTCCGACCCTTCTTCACTAAAAATTAATTATCTTTTTATACAGAATTCATATGATATTATAGTTTATTTTCTTATAAAACTAGACTCATTAAGGAATCTAACCATATAAATTATAACTCATAATTATTTTTCTACAATTTTTAGTGAATTTTTAAAGTAAGAACATGGAATCACGAAGTTATTCTAAACCAGTCTTACAAAAATCCAAATATCTCAAAATGTAGACTTCCTTTGCTTTCTCTGTTTCTTTTATATGAAAATAGACTCAATAAGCTTTAATTCCATATCTCACTCAACATCTAATTCGATTTATACAATTTTTGGTGATTTTTCAAAGTTAGACTACTGCTGCTGTCCAAAACTGCTTTAGTGTAACATGTTGATTTCTATTTTGCCCCTAATTCCACAATTCATACAATTCAATCCTTGCTCAATTAACCCTTCAATTTAGCTAATTTTCTCATTTAATACTTTTCTCTATCATTTTAAACTACTTCATATCCTTTGAAAAATCAGAATTTTAACTCTAGGCCTTAATTTTAACTCTTTCACAATTAGGTCCTAAAATCAATTTCCATCAATTTTACTTAATAAAATCATCATATAACAAAATTAAAGCTTCAAATCAATACTTATTCATCATATTCTTTCAGCACTAATCCACATCAAATTTAAAAATTAACCATAGAATCATAAACTAATGAATTAATAAATTGGACTCAATTGTAGAAAGTCCAAAATATAGAAATTTCAAGGAGAAAGCAAGAATTAAACTTACATGAAGCTTGAGTATGAAAACCAGCTTGAAACTCTCTCCCATGGCTGTTTTTCAACTAAAGAAAATGAAGAGAATGAAGAGAATTCTCAGATATTTCAATTTGATCCCCTTTTTATTTAGCTAATTTTGAAAATTTTCCCAAAAATTTTCCCCTTTTTCTTCTTTCTCTTCTCTTCTTCTTTCTTTCCTTCCCCTGCTCTCTGTTTCGTTTTGTTTCTGTTTTCTCCCCTCTATTCTCTTTTTTGTTTGTTTTTATATATAATAATATAATAATATAAAATAATATAATAATATAATAATATACCTTAAAAATCTCAGATTTTTCTATGTTATACCGCCTCACTATACAAAATGGTATAATTACCATTTTGATCCTTAAATAATTTCTTTTAATCTATAATTTAACTTTTACTTTCATTTCAATTTAGTCCTTTTCATTTAATTTCCTACCCAAACGTTAAAATTTTCTAACGAAAGTTTAATAATAACTTAATGACACTCCATAAATATTTTTAGAAATATTTATGGCTCACTTTATGAATTCGAGGTCTCAATACCTCGTTTTGGCCCAATTTTTTTCTAATTAATTCTTTGATTCACAAAATTCACTAATTTTAAAATATTTCTAAAATCACACTTAACTTATAATTATCGATTAACAAAATTTTCTAACTTTTCGTCAAATTTAGTGATCTCGAATCACTGTTCCGACACTATTAAAATTGGGCTGTTACACACTACCAGTACTAGCTGCTGGTTTATTAATCACTCCAATATCTCTTTGAGTTGTTTTACTTTTATTTGATCGTTCTGGAATTGTAACAGATCGACTAAAATCATCTCTGAACTTTTTAGCTGGAAAAGTCGTTGGTCTAGAGAAACTTCTTTTATATACTTCTTTGCCTTTTCTTTCTCTTTGCATCTTTCTATTATACACTTCTTCCATCTTTTGAGCTCGATCAGACAGAACCACAAATTCTCGAATCTCAGTGCCTCCTATCATCATTCTGATTTCATCATTAAGCCCTTCTTCAAATCTAATGCACATTTCTTCCTCTGTCAATTTTACAACATCCCGAGCATACCTCTTTGAGATACACAAATTCTCTCTCATATTCAACCACTTGTTTTATTCCCATGTCGAAGATCAAGGAATTCCCTTTTCTTTTTATCTAAATATCTCCTTCCCACATACTTTTTTCTAAACTCATTTTGGAAGAATTCCCAGGTAAGTTTATCTGCAGGTACCACTGCTTCAATGGTTTCCCACCAATTATACGCTTCTTCTTTCAATAATGAAACGCACACCTCGATATAGTCCTCCTCCGAGAACAAATCATTTGTTTGAAAACTCTCTCCAAACTCTTTAGCCAATGCTCTGCTTTAACTGGATCATCATCCGATCTTCCCCGAAATTCTTTAGCTCCGAACTTTCTAAGTTTCTCAATCGGTGTTCTTTTGATAGATTCATCTATTGAAGGAGGAGCAACAAGCAGGTCATGTATGGCGTGGTACAATAGGGGGAGGAGGAGGTTGTTGTGCCTGACTTCTTCCTTGTATTGTTTCACTAAACCACTGATTCATTACCCCGTAAATCAAATTTTTAAGTTCTTCCTCTCTCATCAAAGAAATCGGAACATTATTACTTGTTAATTTGAATGATTCATAATACATATGATTACTCATATGGAAATTTACAAAGTCTTCCTTTTGAAGATCCAAGAAATTCCTGTTCTGCTCAGAAGTCTGTACTCTACTATTAACTTCCTCTTCATGATCAGCACCCTCGGGTCTATCAGACATCTTTACAATCTATAACAAAAATTAATAGTTAGATCGGATCATTCACATCTCACTATCACAGATTTATATGGCATGTATTTCTAAACATTTTATACATCACATCCATTCCGAGAATCGTCTAAACAAAAGCTCTGATACCAATAAATGTAACACCCCTTACCCGAGACCGTTGCCGGAGTCGAGCACGAGGCATTACTAAACTTTACTACTAATTCGGCATAAAATTTAAAACTGCCCATCTGCGTCATTGTCACTAAAATATTTATATCTGGAGCTACGGGACTCCAAATTAAGATCCGTTAATTTTCCCTGAAACTAGACTCATATATATTTTTACTATATTTTTTCCAGAATTTTTGGTATGGCCAATCAATACCAGATTTTCCTTAAAGTTTCCCCTGTTTCACTGTTTGACTGTTCTGACCTCTCTTCACTACAAATCAAACTACTCTACGTACAGAATTCATATGACCTTTTTATTTATTTCATTTGAAAATAGACTCATTCAGGATTCCATACATATAAATTTTAATCCACAATTATTTTCGTGTAATTTCTAATGATTTTTCAAAAGTAGAACAGGGGATCACGAATTCATTCAGAACCTGTTTCACTAAAATTTAAATATCTCATTATTTCCATTTCTTTTGCTTACTATATTTCTTTTATATGAAAATAGACTCAAAGAGTTTTCAATTCATATCTTATTCACTTTCTAATTATATTTCTTCTATTTTTGGTGATTTTTCAAAATCACGTTACTGCTGCAATTCAAAAACTGTTTCATTGCAAAATATTATCAACTAGTTTATAACATCTTTACTCCATCTCATTTAAACTCTATACATGCCATATAAATCTTCAAACATAAAACAAAAGCTACCAGAATTGATCTGGATAGTGAGCTTTCTTTGTGATGATCCGATCTACCAACTTCTCTTTAATTCAATCTACATAAAAATATCAAACACACACGAGTAAGCTTGATGAAGCTTAGTAAGTTCATTGGTTTAAAAGTAACTTACCACACATAATATTTCCAAAACAATAACAAAATATTTACTAAAGTTCCCTGCCATCCACAACCATTGTTAAAATACTTCACATAGTTGAGCTCAACATTAACAACTACTCAATCTCTTCCATTTGATTCACTCATTTTATATTACTACTTATCAAATTAGGAAGCGTCTTACGAATTTGAGTACGTCGTTGCTCGGTGCCACGTTTCACAACTCAGTATGGTTAATACCATACCTACATTTCACAACTTCGGTATGGTTGATACCATACCTACATTTCATATCTCGGTATGGATGATACCATACCTACATTTCATAACTTTCGGTATGGATGATACCATACCTACATTTCACAACTTCGGTATGGATGATACCATACCTACATTTCACATTTGCCATGGATTAACCATGGTCTTATCCGTCAATTCATCACATGTCACGACACGAACGTACTCAATTCTGCGTTTTCCTAATTTGAATTACCGCCATTTATTCTTTCATTTTATCATATTTCCCACAATCCCACAGCAAATTCACATTTACAGCACATTATATCATTCAATCTTTCACAAATAAACATATAAATTCAACCATATGAACTTACCCGGCTGATTTGTAGAAGATTTTGAAATTTAGGGACTACTCTGCAACTTTTTCTTTTCCTCTTTCTTCTTTGGTTTCTTGATCTATAATGTAAAATATTTTCACTCATTAGCATATATTTCATTTCCATTTCACTTCACAAATTATGCTCTTTAAATTTCAAAATTGCACTTTTACCCCAAAATTTACAGTTTTTACAATTTAGTCCCTGCTCAATTCAGCCATCAATTGAACTAATTTTTCTCAATTAACACTTTATTCTATCATTACAAACTATTTCACAACCTTTTATATTCTGAATTTCAACAGCAACCTCTAATTCACAACTTTTTCACAATTAGGTCCTAAACATCATTTCCTATCAAAATCACTTAATAAAACCACCTTAATATGAAATTAAAATTTAATTTTCATAATAATTCATCATAAACTTCCATTTCTCAGCAAGGGTAACTTTTAATTTTACCCACCAAATCAAAAACTAATGAATTCTATAAGTGGATCTAGTTGTAAAAGTCATAAAAACATAAAAATTATCAAGAAAAAGCATGAATTAAACTCACATGGTGTAAAACTATGAAAACCAGCTTCCTCCAGACTTCTTATGGTGTTTTGGCTGAGAAAATATGAAGATATCTCTAGATTTTTCAACTTTGTTTTTATTATACATGTTAAAATTATTAAATTTCCAATTTTGCCCTTATTTCCCTTATCTTTCTGGTGATTTTCTTCACTTTGCCGTCCAGCCTTTTCACCTTTAGGTTTAATTATCCTTTAAACCCTCCTTCTTTTAACACCTGAGCTATTTAATTCTTCTAGTAATTTTACATTTGTTACAATTTAGTCCTTTTTATTAAATTGACTACCCAAACATTTAAATTTCTCAACCAAACTTTACTACTAACTTAATATTTCTAAAAATATTTATGGCTCAATTTTCAAATTTGAGGTCTCGATACCTCGTTTTTGACCTATTTGACCTAGTAAATTCTTTTAATTCACCAAATTCACCAATCCACAAATTCTTCTAAATTCTCACTTGACTCAAAAATTTTAAATTACTTTCTTACTCAATTTTACTTGTCGAATTTAGTGAACTCATATCACCATTTCTGACACCACTGAAAATTAGGCCGTTACACCAATACTCCTAGGATAATGGCTCGATAATGTGATGCTGCCTCCGACAATCTCCAACCTTGAGCTGACCTGACAAAACTAAAAGAAAGGGAAAGGAGGGAGTAGGCATTACACTTAGTAAGCTCGCATGAAAATAATAAGCAATGCGATAACTGTAATGGCCTGAATTTTCAGTGGTGTCCAAACGGTGATTCGAGGTCACCAAATCCGACAAGTGAGTAGAAAATATTATTAATTTAGTGAGTATAAGTTAAATGTGAAGTTATGAAAATTTTTGAAATAGTAAATAGTGTGCTAGAAAAAAAATTAAAATAATTAGAATCGAAAACGAGGTATCGAGACCTCGGAGATTTTTAATCTAGCCATAAATATTTTATAAATATTTATGGAGTGTTAATAAGTTAGTATTAAAGTTTCATCAAGAAATTTTAAAGTTCCGATAGTTAATTGAACAAAAAGGACTAAATTGTAACAAATGTAAAATTATGGGAAATGATTAAATAGCTTAAATGATAAAAGAAAGGGGGCTTAAAAGGCAAATAGACCCAAGGTCTATTTGGGTTGGACGGAAAGGGCATGAAATCAGCAAGAAAATAAGGAGAATTAAGGGCAAAATTGGAATATTGCAAATTTTACTTAATAAAGCTAGGACTAAAGTGGAATTATCTAGATTTCTCTTTATTTTTCTACATTCTCATTAGCAAAAACACCATATAAGGGTTTTTTTTAAGCTGGTTTTTCATATTTTTACTGCAAGTAAGTTCAATTCTTGATTATTTCTTGAAATTTTTGTATTTTTGTGACTTTTACAACTAGGTTCACTTGTTGAATTCATTAGTTTTAGATTTTATGAATGAAGTTGGAAGTTTCTATGAATATGTGCTGGAAGTATATGATGATTTAGCATGGAATTAGAGCTTTAAATTGTTTATATGCCGATTTTATTGTCAGAATTGAATAGAAAGTGAATGTTTGGGACCTAATTTTAAAAGAATTTGAAGTTAAGGTTTTATGTGGAAATTATGAATTTCAGTAGTTGTGAAATAACTTATAATGTCTAGGTAAAATATTAATTTAGAGAAAATTAGCTCAATTGAGGGGTTAATAGAGCAAGGACTGAATTGTATGAATTGTGGAAATTGGGACAAAATAGAAATCAACATACTAAAGCAGTTTTGGACAGCAGCAGTTGTCTAATTTTGAAAAATCACCAAAAATGGTATAAATTTAATTAGAAGTTGAATGAGATATATAATTAAAGCTTATTGAGTCTACTTTCATATAAAAGAAACAGAGCAAGCAAAGGAAGTTTACATATTGAGATATTTAAATTTTTGTAAGACTGGTTTAGAATAACTTTGTGATCCCCTGTTCTTATTTTAGAAATTCACTAAAAATTTTAAAAAAATAATTAGGGGCTTAAATTTATATGTTTAAAATACTGAATGAGTCTATTTTCAAGAGAAATAAACGGTAACATAATCCAAATTCCGTACAAGGAGATAATTAATTTTTAGTAAAGAAGAGTCGGAACTGTCAGACAGCAAAACAGGGATAACTTTAAAGAATAAATTGTACTTATTGGCTGAACCAAAAATTCTGAAAATTTTATGGTAATAAGATATGTGAGTCTAGTTTCAGGAAAAATTTTCAGATCTTAATTTGTAGTTCTTTAGCTTAAGATAAAAATAATTTAGCAACTGTGACACGGATGGACAGCTTGAATATCTATATAAGTAAATAGTGAAATTATAGATAATGTTACTTATATGCGGGTTATAAACATTAAGGATGTGAAATAAAGTAAAGATGAGGTCAATACTGATAAGTGAATGATTTTACAATGATAGATCGAGAACCCGAAGCAAGTCGAGGAAAAGAAAAAGTAGCTGATTAGTCCCTGAATTTTCACAAATTCTGCAAATCGACCCAGGTAAGTTCATATGGCTGAAATTTAATGATTAAATGTTAATTTTATGAATTATATCATGTATGATGAGATATAATTGTTGATAAATTGAGAATAAAATAACAATGCGAAAAATGATTACATGATCAAATTGAGCGGAACGTCGGATTTGAGTACTTCTGATCAGTGACAAGTGATAAGTAGTAGCTTCAGCTACACTTATCTGATCAGTGACAAATGACAAGTGATAAGTGGTAACTTTAGTTACACTTATTTGATCAATGACAAGTGACAAGTGATAAGTGGTAGCTTTAGCTACACTTATCTGATCAATGATAAGTGACAAGTGATAAATGTGATCCGTGTAAGACCATGGCAGGGCTATGGCTTCGGAAAGTGATAGATAAGTGATCACACGTAAGACCATAGTTATACTAAGGCAAAGTGGAAGTGAAGTACTCAATTTTTTTGTAACCGTTTCCTAATTTGATTAAGGATGGTAAGTGACAAAAAGGGCCCAAAAGAGTTAAAGTAAATGGATAAATGGTAGTGAGTTTATACAAGAGGACTCACCAAATTGTGGTTGACAAGTGAACTTAGTAATTGTGTATAATGCATAGGTATATGAATGTTTGGTAAGATTTATATTTTATGCCTATAAACTTACTAAGTTTCTTTAAACTTACTTGAGTGTATTTAATGTTTCATGTAGATTGACGTAAAAATATATGGAGGATTGGATCAATACTGAGGATCACACTATGAAGATTATCTCCGGTAGCTTTTGTAAATTTTCTTTTTGATTTATATGGCATGTACATGGTTTGATGATTATATAAATACCAAAACTTGTTTAATGAATATGTATTAAAGTAAAGAGTGATGAATATGCTAAATAGTATAATTATAATAGAAGTATGAATTGGTATCAAATTGATTGAATTGGATTGGACTGGTCGGTTTTAAATTGCAGGAAAGATTGGATATTTATAAAGGGACTATATTGAGTTCATAACAACAACAACAACAACAACAACAACAACAACAACAACAACAATAATAATAATAATAATAATAATTCGTTAAACTTTGGTAATGCCTAATACCCTATTCCGACGACGAATACGGGTAGGGGGTGTTACAATAACATACTATTTTCATTATCTTTCTATTTATTCAAATTCCAGTTAAGTTGTTTTCTCTAGTCACAGTCATTAATTTATTTATATCTGGAGCTATGGAACTCCAAATTAAGATCCATTAATTTTCCCTAAAACTAAACTCATTTATCTTCTTACCATAAAAATTTCAGAATTTTTTGCTCAGCCATTTAGTGTATTTTATTCATTAAATTTTCCCTATTTTACTGTTTGACAGTTCTGCCCTCTCTTCACAAAATCTTAGATATCTCATTGTACAAAATTAAAATAATGTTTTTGTTTGTTCCAATAAAAATTAGACTCGCTAAGGATTCTAAGAATATAACCCATGCCCCATAATTATTTTTGTACAATTTATAATGATTTTTCCAAGTCAGAACAGTGGATCACATAATTATTCTGAACCAGTCTCACAAAAATTTAAATATCTCAAAATATGAAATTCTTTTGTTTACACCATTTCTTTTATGTGAAAATAGACTCATTCAGATTTAATTTAATATCTTATTTAAAATCTAATTCAATTTACACCATTTTGGTGATTTTTCAAAGTCACACAAGTGCTGCTGTCCAAAACTGTTTTGTTGCTAAAGTTACTCTTTCATAATTTCACTTACTCCATTTCATCTTACTGAAGGTTCGATCAAATGTCGAATACATTGTTCATAAATTTTTACACTTATTCATCACATAATCCTATTCAATTACACTTAGTCATTACACGATCACATGTATTTTCACTTAGTCAATTTCCCGTTGAACTCATCGGAATAATAACAGATACACGGTGGCCTGCACATAGTACCACCCTTGTAGCCGAAGCTATCTGGTGCACATAGTAGCCTACACATAATACTACACATGTGATCAAAACCATCACTTACACATAGTGGCCTGCACTTAGTACCACACATGTGATCGAAACTATCGGGTACGCATAGTAGCCTGCACTTAGTACTACACATGCGACCTATCCGTCTGGTACACGTAGTAGCCTGCACTTAGTACTATACACGTGACCTAAAACCATCTTGTAGCTCTCTTTTACACATAGTGGCTTGCACTTAGTACCACACATGTGACCTAGCTACCTCATTCGTATCTTTTCTATTCCGAAGGTTCAACCGGGAATTCTCACTTTTCAACATTTTACCAATTCATCTATAATCAATCACAATTCATAATTTACACATATAAATGCATCAATCACAATCACAATGTTCACTTGCACATTATTATCACATGATTAAATCCTTTTCACATTCAATCACTTTTTAGTATATCAATTCAATACCTGTTGAACCCTATGGAATACTAAAGGATACACTAAATAAGGCACCAAGTGCCACACTGTAATATAACCGAAGCTATCACTGTAACGTAGCCAAAACTACCACTATATTGTAGCCGCTTACCACCGAATTGTGGCAAAGCTACCATCATGAATGCACTGCTTACCATCGAATTGTAGCCAGAGCTACCACTGATCACTTATCACTTAAGTTTCCTAGGGTTCAATCGGGATTTTTCACGCTTGTTAACATTTAGGCGACATTCACTTAATCATTTGTCTAAATGTAACACTAATTCACAATTTTCTCATAATATTCATAATCATAGAATTCACATTTAAGTACAATATTTCAATACACTTCCACGTACCATAGACATATTTTTAAATCAATTTAAAAACTTGGCACATTAGTCATTTAATTAACATAATTCAATAAATACAACAATTCATTTTTCAAATATAAATTATAACATTATTGCATTATTAATATCAGACCAACTTACCTCGAATGCCGAAACGGCTAATTTTCTCGACTTAGCCCACAACTTTGTTCTTCCCCGATCTTAGTCCAAATTTCATAATTTCTTGATCTAACACGTCAAATAACACTCATTTAATACATTTTATCAACACACTAATCAATTCAATTCACATATCAAATTATGGAAAATTTATAATTTTACCTCCTAACTTTTCAAAAATTACATTTTTACCCCTAGGCTCGTAAATTAAACTTTATTCCTTTTTCTTATGTTTTATGACATGCCGAATATTTTTCCCCAACTTCAAATTCTTACTATAACACATGCTTATGAACAATAACAACTTTTACCAATTAGCTCGTTTTACTCGTTTTCATCGAAAATCACTTAGTAAAAATCGTTCCTCTACTCATAAACTTGCATAATCTACCATCAAACATCAAAATACACAATTATCCATCATGGTAAATTTTTTGAATTTAACTATATCTCAAAATATGGTTAGAAATAGGTAGATTATGGAACAAGGATTTCAAAAATACGAAAATCAATAAAAATGGGGCAAGAACGAATTTACTATTAAGCTTGGAAAGCTTGGACAAAACCTCAACCATGGCTTCCATGGTATTTTCGGCAGCAACCCCAAAAGAATGAAGATGACATCTTTTTTTTAGGCTATTTTGGCTTTATATGCCAAATTACTAAAATACCCTTAATGCCTTTCTTAGATATTTTACCACACAAGCCCATTTTTGTCCAAAACTTTAGAATTTGGTAAAATTGCTATATAAGGCTCCTAATTCATAATCCAAAGCAATTTCATACAAAAATCTTCTAGAACATGCATTTTGCAACTTATTCAATTTAGTCCTTAAAGTCTAATCGAGCACCTTAGACATATAATTTCTTCATGAAATTTTCACACAAGCATGTAAACATATCATAGACCTTATAATAAGCATAAAATAATTATTTCTACTTTGAATTTGTGGTCTCAAAATCACTATTCCGACTAGGCTCTAATTCGGGATGTTACATTTCTCCCCCCTTTAAGGATTTTCGTCCTCGAAAATCTGACCAGAAGAGTGGTTTAGTTCCTCATAATCTTTACCATCTCTTAATTAGTGCTAAAGAACTTTTTTTTTAGCCTTCATTAAAATCCAAGGTCTTATTTAGTTTTCCTAATAACTCATGATATATAAAAGTCCGGATCTCAATCCAATTAACCAGGACTAGCTTTCCGAGAAATCCGATAATCTCATAAATACATGATTCCATTAACCCGTTGGGCAGATTTAACATTTACCAAAACGATTGGCGAATTTCATCATATGTCAACCAGAAATCTATATATCATTTTTCTCTTTCAAATATAAGAATAATCCTGACAAGAAATCTATAATCATCTCGTTTTCATTTCCATTCTAATATCACTATTGGCAAAGATCATTCTGGTATTACCCGATGTTCAGCAGTAGTCCTGATAACCTTTCATGTATTCAATTACAAAGATAAAAATGTTGAGTTCTAAACTCGATCATCAATGTATTACTCCTGTGATTTTTCTTGCAAACTCTCTGCAAAAGCCCTAAATTTTATTTTTTATTTTTGGGAAATGTAATTTCATCATTTATGCATTTATTGATATCAGTTCTTTACACGAAGATTTAGAGAAATCCAGATACCATATCATAAAGAAAGACCCTGAAAAATGTTCATAAGAAAAATATGAAGGATCTTGATAATTCTTCAGAGAAAAGAAATCCAGAAGAATACATCAATCCAAGCCACTGGGATTAAATGCAATAAGGATAATATACCTTCCCATATATGTATATTGAATAGAGCATCAATTAGGAGAAACGGATTTATATCATCATGCGTTTTATTTCATAAAGTCCCATTAGATGGAATGTAATGGAATGCCAAAGAGACATAGAGCAATACAGATTATGTACCAGTCGGCTATCAATACTTTTGTTTATACATCGTGATTAGAAAGCACTCCCATAAAACAAGAATTTTTTTCAGTGGGGCAGTAACCAAAAAAAAATATTTCCAAGAACAGTTAAACATACAGAATACCTTGGAAAAGACTGCCATAATCTGGTATCTTACCTTGTAACACCCCTTACCCGAGACCGTTGCCGGAATCGAGCACGAGGCATTACTAGACTTAACTTACTAGTTCGGGGCATAAAAATTGAAACTGTCCATCTGCGTCATGTTCACTAAATTGACTATAACTCGAGTTACAAAACTCAAAATTTAGATTCGTAAATTTTCCCTGAAACTAGACTCATATATCTTCTTACTATAATTTTTCTAGAATTTTTAGTGTGGCCAATTAGTACAGTTTATTAGTTAAAGTGTCCCCTGTTACACAGTTTGGCAGTTCTGACCTCTCTTCACTAAAAATCAATTATCTCATAATATACAACTCTTTTTCCTACACCGTTTTTTTATATACAAATAGACTCAATAATATTTAATTCTATATCTCATTCACAACCTAATTCTATTTCTACTATCCTTGGTGATTTTTCAAAATCACATCACTGCTGCTGTCCAACTATTCCCCTGCATATAATTACATAATTTCTTTAAAATAACTATCAATTAGGCATTTCATAACATCCAAAAACATGTTTTTTATTATCCATTTTAATGGCTAATCATTACCAAGCATTTACAAGCCAATATTAAGCCATATCATAAGGACATACACACAAAATAGCTAAGTCCCTATACATGCCATAACTTAAAACGTTCGAGTCACAAAATACCAATATAATCCTTTGATAGTGTGTAACGATCTCTAACGTCCTTTCGATCCCCGAGTTGGCTTGTAAT